>PUFA01000281.1:0-1200000 GCA_003508835.1 Eonycteris spelaea
TCTTCAAAAGCGTCTATTTTGCTTTTCAAGCCATTTACTTAAGTGTTTATTCAATAGTGTCTTTCTCAAAATTACTAATAGGTTTTTTTCATGACTATTTGCTTTTGTTTCATTAACACGTGTCCTCTCTTATCTCTCTAATGATATTTATAATGATTATTTTAATGTCCTTATAATTTTCTAATAACCTTTTTAATGATGATCAAATCTTCCTTTTGTGATTTTTGAGATCACTCTTTTAGATAATTTTGCTTTCTTAAATATTTTTGATAGTGTATTTATCATCTATAAAATAATTCTCCTGAATCTTTCCCAGCTAATTTTCGCCTTCTGACTTATACCTGTAATCTTATGCATGCTTTTAATATCTTATGTAGAGTTGACACGGCTATGCATTTATTAATTTTAATATATATTTTCTAATAACTATACAGCTCTTATGGGAAGGCAGACCTTTTATAAGTTTGGTCTGTTATCTTGAAATTTTAAATGATATTAATTCTTGAGTCAGGGTTGCTTTCAATAAAGTAAATAAAAACACAAAGTCTTAAATGATTTACCTTTATTATAATCTTTAGAAATTACTTAGTAATAAAGCTATTACCATCTAATTACTAGATAATCAAATATTTTCTTTTATACTTCACTGAAGCTAAATACCTCAATAATTTTGCTCTTACAGTTTACTAAATCCAAAGTTTTGATCACATTTTGGCTTATAATGCCTCCCAATACTTATAATGAAACTCTGAGTCAAAGGCCAGGGAGACTGGCATTTCTCATTTTAATATCTGCTGCATTGCCAATGTGAATAAATATAAAATAAGTAAGTGATGGCATCAGGAAATGAGTTAAAAAAACAAATAAATTATGTAAAATGTTGAAAGTATGCTTCAACATATTATGTATTTGTATATCATAGTTATATTTCTACCTAGACCAATAGCAATCTCATTTGCTTGGCCATGGGATGAAGAATGACAAATATGACCATTGTGAATGACACAGAGGTCCATGAGAGAATATTTATGCAGAATTAGATACTATCCTAGATTTACCATGATTTTCTTAAAACATTTATTATCCTGAAAAGACAAGGAAATTAGCCTGAGCTTATAGTTTACAAAGGCATAAGGAGCAAATGAGTATAGAGAAAGAGTATAGCGATGCTATAAGAATCTCAGCCTGAAGGCTTATCAGAAAACCTTCAGTGGGCGGAAGAGCAACTAAAAACAAAATGAATGCTTTTCATTCTGATAAGCTACTGCTTCCTGGTGAGTGAAAGGCATTGCTTCAAATAAACCTAATCACTATCCTATGAAAATCAAAATTAGTACACCAGAGTGTTTAGAACTAGAAAAATATAAATGGTTCTGTCAAATTAATGGTGGAAAAAAAAAAAAGGCAATACGATAAGGAAGGTGAAGTAAACCAACCTTCATTATCTCTCAATTATTGCCCTCAATGCCCACTGCTGAAAGCTTGAGTAAAGAAGCTAAGCAACAGTCACCACTTGCTCAGTAAACACGAAAACAAAGCAATAGGTGTTGAATAAGAAAGATGAAATGCATTGCTCACAGGCATGACACAGAATTGGTGGAGCCAGTGACAAGTGACATTTTTATAGTTGCAAGAGAGTGATTGTCAGTAATTTTCTTCTCACTTCAATTATTGCATGGGACTTACATTTTTTTTTTTGTTTCATAAAGTATTTGGAAAAAACATTAGATGACTTCTGCTAAGTCAAAATGGCCTGTGTCAGGTATGGTTGCATAGTAGAGAGACCTCAGAAGACCTGGGCAGGGTCCCAGATATGCTTTCACTTGTTGTGGAAACCGGTACAAATAATTAAATCTCTTTAAGGCTCAACTTCAACATTTAGAAAATATGGTAGTATAAATACTTGCAGCTGATAACGTTGTGAGGATTATGAAATGGGCTTAGTGCCATTATTCACATGTGCCTTAAACTTCTTCCTGTAGTTTATTTCAACTATATATTGCATGCACTTTAAATGATAAATGAGTATTTGAACATTCTATGACCTGCTTTTAGGACTTATAACTTATTAGTATTTATTTGCATGATATAAATTTGATACTCTGCTTATTTCTCTATCCATGCCAAACCCCCCCAAAAATTCGTTTGACTACTTTTAATTGGACTTTTTTTTTTGCTTGATTCATTAGCTGTAATTCTCTACTGTGTTCTAAAAAGATTATACTGCCTTTGATACTGGAAAGACTATCTGTAGATTCTTTTAAAATGTACATTTAAGAAAGTTAGAGTTGTTTGGAGTTAAAATCCCAAGTCCTGGCTCATATTTAGACTTCAAAAGTAATATTTTTTTCTGCTGTTAGCTTTGGATGAAAACACTCATTTCAGAGGAACCTACTTTGGTCAAGTTTTAAAGTATAGTGATTGGTAAACTTCAGTGTTAAAACAATGAGTTGTGAAGTGTTATGTTAATGAGCATAATTCACTGAAATAAACCTTGCCATTAATTTTGCTTTTACTTTTCACAGAATCATGCTATATCTTTTTAGTATTTTATGTTTTTCTTAGTTATTCCAAACTTGATTGATGATGGTTTTGTACTAGTATTAAGTATTAGGGTTAAATTGATTATTTATAGTGAATAGCTTCCTCCACCCTGATGAACATCATTGACTTGTCATCTCTCTTCTATTTATCCAGGTATGGCATCAGTCCACAAAAAAGAAAAAAAAATAGAGCCAATATCTCTTGACGATATTATAGTTCACTTTCACTCACAGGGGGTAAAACTAAAAGGATGCCAAATCTTTCAGTTGTATCTGATATTTTTTCAGGCATAAGAATACAGTTTACCATGCAAATTTAATGCACTATTTAATTATAAAAGCGTGTACAACTATTAGGGTGAGCTCTTTGCTCTAATAGGAAATAAAGTCTTTTAAATGAGTTGTTTTAAAAGGTTTAAATCGCTTCAGTTAAAATTTTGATATAAAATTTTACTAAAGTTTAATGTTCTCTTATTAGAGAAAAGAACAAACTAAATTTGATACATTACTCAATTAAACCAATGAAGTATTTCCATTGTTCATCTATTTAAATTGAAAACTATCAAGTATGAATAATTATTCCATTTTTTCTAATCTATCAGATTTGAGGTATCATTTTCATTATTCTTTTAATACTTATCCTAGAGATTACAATATGCAACCTTGACTTTTTACAGTGTACCTTAAATTAGTTTTAACTATTGCCACAAAAATGTAAGCAACTTAGAAGAATTAAGTACATTTTACCTTTTCCTTCTTTGTGCTTTTGTGATATATTTTATTTCATATATATTATAAACTCAGAGCATTATTATTATTGTTTTAAGCATTAATTTTATTTTAGCTGTATCATTATCCTTTCAGTGCTCTTAATTCTTTCTGGTGACTTCTAGTTTCTATCTAGTATTCTTTTCCTTCAACTTGAAGAACTAGCTTTGGTTGTTTTTTTTGTTTGTTTTTTGTTTTTTTTTTTTTTTTTTTTTTTTTTTTTTTTGTATTGCAGGTCTGCTGGAAATGCATTATTGCAGATTTTGTGTATCCAAATATTTTCTCCATGTCCTTATATTTTCTTCATTTTGGAAGATATTCACAGTTTCTTAAACCAGTGGGTTGATGCATCTCATTAATGTAGGAGAATTCTCAGCTATTATCTCTTTAAACATATTTCTTCCTAATCTTCCCGTGGGTCTTGAGTTTAAGTATATTGACTATTAACTGTTTTCCACATATTTCTTTTGTTATTTTTATTATCTTTTTTCTCTGCTATTACTTTTGATATTTTCTTTTACATTTGTTTCCTGTTCACTAACCCTCTTCTTTATTGTGTTCAGTTTGTTGTTAAAACCATCCAAAGAATCAAATAGCTCTAAAATGTCTATTTGATTCTTTTTCTATTAGCTAAATTTGTCATCGAATTTTTCTCTCTTTTCATCACGTTGATTCCCCCCCACCATTTTCCCAAGCATATCAATCATGGTTAAAGTCCCTGTCTGTCTACTCCAGGATCTATTTCCAATGTCTGTTTTATTTCACTTAAGCCTGTGGTCTGTTTCTGATATTTAGCATGACTCTCAATGTCTACTGGCTAGACATTGTGGATAAAAAACTGAAGAAATTCTTGATGATTGTTAATTTTTCTTTTGGCTGGCAGATAAAACACTTGTGAAACAACTTGATATTGTAAAGGGTTGGTTTTAGGCTTTGTTAGAGCTGATCTATTCCAATTTTGTCCTTATTCCTCAGGCATTACCCTTACTCTGGATTCTGGTCTTACTCCTGGGGTGTAGCCTTTATTCCTAATGCTCAACCCTGAGATTTTAATAGAAAGCATGAGATATTTATCAAGGTCATTTCACCCTGCGGGAGTTCAAATTCCAGAATCTCTGCTCAACATACAAAGATGCTGAAATCACTTCTCAACTCACTAATCTTACCAATGTTTTCTATTGAGTCCTTGAAGTCACACCCCATGAGTATGATTTGGGATCTCATCAATGATTTTTGGAACACTATAGGCAGATTTGTAGGCTCCTTCTCTACTGGTTTCTTCTTTTTGAGATATTGCTTATCAAGTCCCACCCCTTTGCTGGCCCTAAACACTGTCCTCTCTTTATTAAGGGTCTGCTTGTGTGTGTGTGTGTGTGTGTGTGTGTGTGTGTGTGTGTGTGTGTGTTTCTCTTGATCTGTGATTTGCAAAATGTCCTCAAGAAAAAAAAAAAAGTTGTGGTGAAGGCAGAACTCAAATTACGTACTTTTCTAAAAAAGTACAACTTCTCTCATCTTTCACAAATAGGATGTTCTTCAATGCCATTTATATAACCTCTCCCAGTGTTAATCTGATACAAGCTATACTGTAATGGATGGGACAAATTGATGGGACAAAAAATTACTCAAGTGTGAATAACTGATACACTAATAAATATTTTCAATATATTTTAAACATTTTCCTACTATACTTACCCGATATTGTGTTTATACATATTTTGCTCTTGTAGAATTAAATTAGATGTATTTTTGCTTTAGTGCTACAAATTCTAGTATCTACAGCAATTTATGCTGAATTTAATTTTTTAATTTTATTTTTATTAATTTATCTTGCATTATAATTGACATTCAGTATTATATTACTTTCAGGTATACAACACAGTGATCAAACATTTATATGCCTTAGAAAGTGAACACCACAAATCTAGTACCCACCCATCACTGCACATAGTTAATACATGCCATTGGCTCCATTCCATATGCTGTACATAACATGCTCATAATTAATGTTATAACTAGAAGCTTGTACTCCTTTATTCCCTTTTTCTTTTCCAGTCTTCCCTCAAATCCCCTTCCCTCTGGAGCGGCAGTTCCTAACCTTCTTGTCACTAAAGACAGGTGCTCTTATGAGAATCTAATGGTTGATGATCTGAAGTGGTGCTGAGGCAACGATGCTAGCACTGGGGAGTGGCTGCAAATACAGATGAAGCTTTGCTCCCTTGCCCACCGCTCACCTCCTGCTGTGAAGCCCAGTTCTTAACAGGCCATGGGCTAGTACTGGTCTGCAGCCTAAGGATTGGGGACCCCTGCTCTGGAAGATTTTATTTTTTTAAGGTGATGTGTGTTTAGATTTGTTTACTTCAGGCTAAAGACAGACATAAAGTTGATGAGATCATGGTAAAACGGTGCTTCCAGTGCCATGTAATTGTTTACCTCTTATAACTGGGAAAAAAAAAAGAAGTAAAATTCTGCTTTATAATTCAAAAAACAAAAAAAAACAAACAAACAAAAAAAAAAAACCTAATGACTGCCCTAACAAGACTCTGTAGCTAGGCCATGAAACATACCTGCTGAAGGGTGAATTAACCTCTGAAATGGATTGTTCTGTCCTCTGTACTTGGAAATTAGGTTGAACATGGTGTATCTCTTTCAAAATTACTTGTACAATATTTATTTATTGATGAGATTTAAACTACATAGAGAACACACACACCCAGGATTGTAGGTGGTGTACTTTTTTATCCCATTATGGATTTTGTTATTGAAATAGATTAGCATAATGAGTGTTGTTGGTCGTTAAAATACTAGCTGAATTTTTTATTGATGTATAATTGACATACAATATCCTACTTGTCTCTAGTGTGCTAGCTAATTTTTAATAAAAAAGTTTTGGCTCATTAACCAAAATATCTTTGTATAAATATTTGTTTAGAAATCTCTCCCTTGTCATTCCCCTATCACATACTTTTTATCCAAATGACAAGCAATATAGTGAATTAGAAAAATGACTTAAATTATAATCATATTATATGTATAGCATTTATAATTACAAATAAAATGTGCCTATGTATGTATCTATCTATAATGATATTGTATATTTACATATGGGCGTAGATACATACACATTTATATCTCTTAATATATAACTTCAATATACTCTTATTTGTTTGAAAGTTCAAAATGTATTCTACTTTCCCACTGCATTTCTTTTTATATTAATTAATAATTGCATAAGCTACCATGTTCCCTTTTTGACAAATTTCTTTTTTTTTTTTTTTTCCTACATGGAGCCAATATTCTAGGGAAAATACCAAATACTCAGCATGCTATTTATAGTAGTTAATTCTGCAGTTCTGGTGACTTCCTTCTAACATTTTAGCCAGAACTAAGCTGAGACATCTCAAGTCTTGATAATGCCAACCACTACCAGTAGCTGGTTGCTCTAGATTGATCCAGTAGGTATGCTACAAGGGTGTAATGAATTCCTAACTTTCTATTCTACTTTGACACCCATGACCATTATTCTTAGGGTACAAAACAGAACTAGGAGAAATGATATGCAGACAAATGTTTTAATAATTTTAATAATATAGAAGTCAACCATTATACATATATAACTCATATTTTTTTTATCTAAATGGTAACTTATATGTTACATATATATAATAGTTAGCTTCTTTCTCCTTTCTTAATAGATTTTTGGGAGTTTTATCCCAATAGTATCTAGTATCATATAAACTCTCATAATTGTCCTATTTTTCCAGGAAGTCTTTGGGTTGAATTTGAAGGTCATAAAACAAGAAAAATTTTTATCAAAAAATTGAACTTATCTTAACAAAATATATTATAATACTTTCAGTCAAATTGGCTCTTTGGGTAATTGTGTTCATTTCTAAAACTGAGCAACCCACAGTTGCATACATTGGTTGTTGAATTCCAGATGATGGAAGAAATATTGGCAGGACTGCATTTCCAGAAAGTTGGCTCAGACGAATACTGAAAAGGTAGATCTTATCTGTTGACCCCAAAGAAAATATGATATAACCTCTCCTAATTTCAAACAGATTGCTGTTTTTCAATGTTGAACAACCCCATTAAAATATATAATTAATTTATAATTGCATTAACAGGGTTTTAATTGTTATATTACCTACTTAAAACTCTAAGGCAGCATTCTAAAGAACATTTGTTCAAACATGTACTAAGCATTAGACATTAATTTTAAGGATTTTGCTTGTTAATGTAATGCTAGTTTTAAAAGAATGTTTAGAAATGTAAATCATCTGTTGAAGACACAAAATATCAAAAAAATGAAAGAAAGAAAGAAAGAAAGAAAGAAAGAAAGAAAGAAGAAAGAAAGAAAACAAAACCGTTAAGTTCTTAATTGGCACTATTTGTGAAGAAATAATTATTTTGCTACCAAATTATTTAAATAATTTGAAGTATACAACAGGTGATTTTTTAAAAATGTATCATTTCTCAATAAACTATTATTTTAGTTCTCTTGTCTTTAACAAAAATTGCATAAATTGATGGTCTCATACTTGTCCATTTATTCTTAAAAAACATTCATTATTAGTATTAACACATTGATTGCCATTTTATCCCTTATATTTTTCAAAATTCTTTAAAAAATGATTTCTTTCTTTTTAAGTTTTACCTTACTACAGTCTTAGAAATACTAACACTGAATTTCAATAATTACCATTAATATATTGTTTTTTTCTCACAGAAGTATGTAAATATTAATTTAAATTAACTTTAAAAATTCCCATGAATTCCACTGAAATAAGTAAAAAAAAAAAAAAAGATATTGAAACAAAAAAAAATATGAGAGAATTTCTTGCCATTAGACCTGTCTTTCATGAAATCAAAAAGATGTTCCTTGGAGAGATGGAAAATAGCATAGGTCAGAAACTCAAATGTAAATAAAGCAGGAGCATCAGAAAAGGAATAAGTGAAAATAAATAGAGAATTTCTACCTTTCTTATTCTTAATTGATCTAACATAATTATTCCAAAATAATTTCAACAACATATTCAATTATGTATGCTTACTTTCACACACACACACACACACACACACAGACACACACACACACGGATATATAGTATACTTATATACATACATACATACATACATACATACGTATGCTTATATACAGGTAAAATAAATGATAACAATGATACAAAGGATGGCAGAGAGGAATCAGAGTTAATTTGGTTTGGTAAGTACTTGCATAATTCATGAAACAGTACAGTGTTATTTAAAGGTAGACCTAAATTAGTTGCAAATGTATGTTGAAAACTCTAGGGGAACCACTGAAAAAAGTAAAAACAGAAATATAATTGATATGCTAAGGAGAGAAAATAAAAGCACATAAAATGCTCATTTAAAATGACAAAAGTCAGAAAAAGAATATAAAAATAGGAACAAAGGTGAAGGGTGTCAAATAGAAAACAAATATGATAGATATTAATTCAACTATATCAAAATCACTTTATATGTAAATGATCTAAATACACCAATTAAAACCCAAGTTTGTCAGAGTGAATGAGAAAACAAAACCCAACTCTGTGTTGTCTATAAGAAATTTACTTTGAATATTTTACTTTAAACATATATATATTAAAAGTAAATAGATGGAGAAAAATATAATGTGCTAATACCAACCAAAACAAAGCAGATGCCACTATATTAATTCTAGACAGAGCAGATTTCAAAACAAAAGTTACCAAGAATAAAGAAGGGCATTACATAATGATGATGAGGTCTCCTTACCATGAAGACATAACAATCCTTATGTGTCTATCTAAAAACAGAGCATCAAACTAAAAGAAGTAAAGCTAACTAAACTATAAGAAATGGAGTAATCCTTTTCATATTTGGAAACTTCAGTGCTGCTCTCTCAGAATAGACAGATCCTGCAGGATCTGTAAAGACATAGTTGAACTCAACAGCACTATCAATCAACTGGATATAATTGACATCTATCTACCACTCCATCCTACAACAGAATACATAATCTTCTCAAGCTCACATGAAATATTCAATAAGACAGACCACACCTAGGCCATAAAATACATCTAAACAAATTAGAAGAATAGAAAACATACAATGTCTGCTCTGAGGCCACAATAAAGTTAAACTAGAAATCAATAACAGAAAGATAACTAGAAAATATCTAAATATATTGAGATTAAACAATATAATTATAAATGACACATGGGCAAAAAAAGAAATGAGAAAAAATTTTAAAATATTTTAAACTAAATAAAAATAAAAACACAATTTTTCAAAAGTAGAATGCAACAAGAGCAATGGTTGGAAAGATATTTATAACATTGAATGCATATATTAGGAAAGAAGAAAGATCTAAAATCAATAATCTAAGCTCAATTTTAGGAAACTAGAAAAAATAACTCAAATGAAAGAAGAAAAGAAGTAAATAAAAATTTGATTAAAAATCAATGAAATTGAAAACAGAAAATCAATAAAAAATCAATGAAATCAAAAGCTGTTTCCTTGAAAAGCTCAATGAAAGTAGATCTCACCACTGACTCCAACGACATTAAAAGGATAACAAAGGAAAGCTATGATCACCTCTATGACCACAATTATGATAACCGAGATGAAACATACCAAAACTCACAGGATAGACAATCTGAATAGGCCAGTATCTTTTAAGAAATTGAACCAATAATTAATAATCTTCCAAAATAGAAAACACTAGGCCTAGAGTTCATTGGAAAATTCTACCAATTAAGGAAGAAATGATACCGATTCTTTACAATCTCTTCCAGAAGATAGAAACATAGCAAATACTCCCTAATTTACTTTATTAGCCCAGCATCACTCTAGCACCAAAACCAAAACCAAAGATGTTATAATAAAAATATAGATAAGTATCTCTCATGATTATAGATATAAACATTGTCAAAAAGACATTAGCACAGCAAATCAAACAACAAAGAAAAAGAATTATACACTGTAAGCAAGGGAAATTTACCCTAGGTATGCAAGTCTGGTTCACCATTGAAAAATCATTTAATGCAATCCACCAAAATAACAAGCTAAATCAGAAAAATCATATAATCATATAAATGTATGCAGAAAAAGCCTTTAACAAAATAATTTATTCATCATCAAAATTCTCAGCAAATTAGAAACAGATGGGAACATCCTAAACATGATAAAAAATACCTATAAAAAAATCTAACACTAACATCATACTTAATGGTGAGAAACTCACAGCTTTCCCGTTAAGATCAGGAGTAAATTGAGGATCTCTCCTCTCACCCTTGATTTTCAACATTGTACTAGAAGTATTAGCTAATGCAGTAAGACGAGAAAAGTAAATAAAGCCATACGAATTAGGAAAGAAGAAATAAAAATGTCTTTGTTAGTAAATGACCTGTCATCTATGTAGAAAATCCAAAGGAATAAACAAAAATCTTCTAGAACCAATAAATGATTATAGCAAATATGTAGGATAGATGGTTAATGCACAAATGTCAACTGTTTTCCTTTAAACAAGTAAAATTTTAAACTACAAACAATACCATTTACAATAACATACCCCAAAATGAAATATTTAAGTATAAATCCAACAATATATGTACAAGATCAATATGAAGAAAACTACAAAACTCTGATGAATAAAATTGAAGAACTAAATAAATGGAAAAATGTTTTATGTTTATGGATAGGAAAAGACTATTGTAAAATAAGAGTTCCTTCTAACTTAACATATAGATCCAATACAATCTAATAAAAACCCCAGCAAGTTCTTTTGCAGATATCAACAAACTTACAGTTTATATGGAGAGGCAAAATTCCCAGCATAGCCAACAAAATATTGAGGGACATGGAGAAAAACAAAGGGGACTGATACTAGCCAATTACAAGAATTACTATAAAGCTATGGTCATCAAGACAGTATGGAATTCGCAAAAGAATAGACAGATCAATGGAACAGAATAGAGAGCTCAGAAATAGACTCGCAAAGATATAGTCAACTGATCTTTGAGAAAGAAGTCAAGGCAATTCAATGGAGCAAAGGCAGTCTTTTCAACAAATGGTGCTGGATTATTGGAGACACATTAAAAAAAATGTATCTAGAAACAGACATTATATACTTCAAAAATTAACTCAAACAAATCAAAGACCTAAATGTCAGAAGTAACATAAGAGAAAACTTAGATGATCTTGGGTATGGCTGTGACATTCCAGACACACCACCAAAAGCATGATCCATGAAAGAAAGAATTGACAAGCTGAACTTTATTAAAATTAAAAACTTTTTTATAGTGAAAGAAAATGTTAAAAGAATAAGAAGATAAGCCATAGACTGGGGGAAATATTGGAAAAGAGACATCTGGTAAAGGACTGTTACCAAAATATACAAAGAACTCTTAAAACTCAATAATAAGAAAACAAACAACCCAATTAAAAAACGGGACAAAGATCTTAACAGATACCTCACCAAAGATGCTATACAGATAGCAAGTAAGTATATGAAAATATGTTCCACATCATAGATCATTAGGAAACGAATATTAAATAATGAGATACTAGAATGGCCAAAATTGCAACACTGATAACACCAAATGTTGGCAAGAATGTTAAGCAACAGGAAATCTTGTTCACTGCTGATGAGAATGCAAAATTGTTTAAGAACTTTGGAAGACAATTTTGCAGTTTCTTACAACTCTAAATATATTCTAGCATATGATCCAGGAATCACACTCCTTGGAATTTACCCAAATGAGATGAAAACATATCCACACAAAAACACAGATATTTATAGCAGCTTTATTCAAAATTGCCAATAGCTGTAAGCAACCAAGACATCCTTCAGTATGGTACATCCGATAATGTAATATTCCTTCAGTGCTCTAAAGAAATGAACTATCAAGCCATGAAAAGATTTGGAGAAACTTAAATGTGTATTACAAATTGAAAGAAGGCAACCTGAAATGGCTACTACACACTGTATGATTTCAAATATGACATTATGCAAAAGGCAAAACTATGGAGACTGTAAGAAGGTAAGTGGTTGTAGGGGTTAGGAAGAAGGAACAAATAAATAGGCAGAGCACAGAGGATTTTTAGGGCAATAAAAATTTTCTGTATAATACTATAATTCTGCATACAATATACATTAAAACTCAGAATGTACAACATCACCACTGCCACGAATGAACTGTAATAATAACTATAAACTGTGGATGATAAAGATGTGTCAATGCAGGTTTATTAATTGTAACAATCATGCTACTGTGGTATGAGATATTGATGGGGGGAGGTTGTTTGTGGGAACTCTGTGCTTCTATTCAGTTTTGCCATGAATCTAAATCTGCACTAAAAAATAAAATTATTAATTTTTTTTTTAATTTAAACTTCCTTTACATTTAAAATATTCAGTTTAATCAAATATCCAAGATTGTACTTCATAATCAATTCTAGAGTCTACCACTTAGAAGTAATGACACAACACCACAAAAAGCATCATCAATGAAACAAATCAATATTTTTAAATAAAAGGAGGTGCTATCATTTTACAGGCCTAACTCTTAGGAAAACTGAGACAAAGTAAATAAACCTTGTGATGAAGTTTAATTATTGATACATGATGTATTATTTTTCTGTAGATGCCTTATAGAATAACTGAACATGGGAAAATTACCTGACCTTCCTCTTAAATGCCTATAATGTGTGGTAAATAAAACCAAGTTTGTAAACCAAATAGTGAAAACATAAGATTTGCTTTTGCTTTTAATCTTGGTAAAAGTTTAAGAAAAAAAAATTAGGCTTAACTTAAACCTTAACTATTAGAGTTATATTTGAACTTGTCATGTAAAATACAATTTAGGAATTTTATATCTATAGTAAAGTGCAATGGAAAATCTGTAGAAATTTATAAACAAAGTGTGAATACTAAAAGCTAAGCGTCCTGAATCACATGTTTTGGCTCAGGCTGTGACTGAGAAACACTTGAATTTTTCTTGGATCATAAGACTCTCATTAATAGAATCTATTATTTGGAACATGTTAGGTTCAATGTGATGCTAAAGTATAGTGACAATGAAATAATTTTGCCATATTTAGTATGTTTGATTAAGATTTACTCAAATAAAATTTACCTCAAATTCAATATTCATGAGTATTTAGTAATTTGTTTTTGAGGAGTTTTTATAAACTTTTTACATATAAGGATTTTAATTTTCATTCATAAACCAAAACTATGGGAATGCTAATATTTAAAAATTTTAAATGAATGTTGGTTTACAGGTGACAATAATGAAAACTGGAAAGATTAAGGATCTAGCTGGTCATTGAATATAAAATACCTAACAAAAAAATTGATGTTTAATTTGTTGTAAACATAATTACTTTTGTTCAAACAAATGATGAACAAAAGCATAAGAATTGATGCATTGCCAAATACCACTTTTCCCCAAGATGAAAATAATTTTTTACTAAAAAAAGTTACATCTTCTAGGCTACTCAATTCTAGCTGTGATAATATCAGTCACCCACATGGAGCAGACTAGAAAGAAATGTGTTTTGTCTTTGTTGTTGTTTCCAATTTGAAAGATAAAAGTTTGCTTATAACATATGAAGGCATATGTTGCTCTGAAATAGTGGAGCCTGCGACTTTTTAATTCCAAAACAACTGGATAAAAATGAATGATATAGTCAATTAACTAGTTGTTTCATCTGTAAGAACCCAAACTACCTGTCTAATTGGCTGACTTAACTCACCGCTTTTATTTCTGCTGCATAAGTAAGCTGGGGAAAAAAAATATCTCTAAATGCCATAACGAAGGTATTTCAACAACCTCTGGCATAACTAAATTAAAAAAGAAAGCATAGTGGTTTGTCCTATAGCCAGCCAAGCTCCCAGAAGTGATGGTTTTTGTTAAACCATGTGTAAGGTTCCCTAAGATAGAGACTTAGTGAACTCATTCCCAATTCTTCCATTGTGTAATAACCACCAGAAACTTGAGACACAGAAGAATAGAGCAAATAGCCAAAAAAAAAACCTGGAGGTAACATTCAGGGATATCTATTTGTTCCCTCTAATATCTCAATAATATTTTGATAAGTAAGAATAATTGAAGAGGGTCCTTAAAGCAGCAGTCATGAGTAGGGCCTGAGGAGAGATTTGATGAATTGATATATGGGCCATATACACATGTCTGACAGCAAGATACTCACATAGTTAAACATTTAAAAATACTTTTAAAGAGTAAAATTAGAAAAAAAAAATTAATGAGATTACTCTATTGTAAAAAACTATCATATAAGATGTATTTGTTGAGTTTTAAATAAAACCAAGTTTAAGAGATTTGGATTCTTCCCTTAAGAGAATATGAGTAAATTGTAAAGTTGTGTTAACAGTGACTCTTTGGAATCAGACTGCCTGGGCTTAGCCCCTCAAATTTTTATACTCACTAAATGTGAAATTTTGGGAAATAATTATCTCTCTGAGCTTCCTCAGTTTCTTCATCTATTAGAAGGAAAGTTTAGAAATACCTAACACACAATTATTGAGAAGTTTAAATGAGATATTGTCTGTAGAGATCTTAATACAATGCCTGGCAAATGGAAAGAACTCAATAAATATCAGCATTTACATTACCCTGTCTGAAACTATATTCTAGTATATCCCAAAGGAGGCCTTGACATTGACATCTGAATCACATTCTGTTTCACGACATTCTGTGGTGAGCAGAATGTTTCGCATTTAAATATGCAACTCAGATGATTCTTAAATATAACATAATGTCATTGCCCTTTTATTCATTTATTCATGCCTTTACTTATTCAAGTATTTATTGAATGACTACCTACCATGAGCCCCTTATTTGCTAATTCTAAGTTGCAAAACAAATAACTGACCTTTAGGAAGTTCACACATGAGAAAACAAAATCATAAAAAATTCAACTATCCGTTCGTAAACACTAAAATGATGGTGATATCCAAGCATGCAGACACACTAAAGTAATAGAAATCAAGGCACATTTTAGGGTTTTCTCCCATATTAGAATAGAAATATTTTATGTCATTAAATAAATTTGAAGTTTATATAGTCACACAGAAAAATGATTTATTAATCAAGGCCTTATAACTATACTCAATATTTTAAGATATTTCTAAAATATGCTACAACTCATACATGAAATATCTGTACAATTATTCTTTTTTTAAGGATAAACTAGAAAAAGAATTTCTAGGTGAAGAGATGAGCGTTGGAAAGACTTTGGTACATATTGATAACTGACCTTCATGAAGCCTGTCTTCATTTACATTCTTATTAGTGTAGGAGATTTCATTACTGTCGAAAATTATCCAGTCTTTCAGGTAAGAGGATTCTATACCCCTTCTCATTGCTATGTGTTATGTAATGAAATGCTCCATGATCTTAGTTAACGAGAGAGAGAGAGAGAGAGAGAGAGAGAGAGAGAGAGAGAGAGAGAGAGAGAGAGAGAGAAAGTGTGTGTGTGTGTGTGTGTGTGTGTGTGTGTGTGTGTGTGTGTGTGTATTACCATTGATTTTGGTGTTTACTAATGGCCAGTTTTGGGTTGATTCTTCTTTTTTTTTCATGTGCAGTACTTCTAGTGCAGAATGTATACTTTCCAAACCACTGACTCAGACTTAGATTTAACTTGCTTTGGCTAATTGAATGTGAATTTTGAAAACTGAGCAAAAAGTTTAAGAGCCACTGCATGGTTCCTCTGTCACTCTTCCCTCCAGTACATGAACATGTCAGAGACAGCATCTGCTACTTCATCCTGTATGCCACAATGAAGAAGGCAAGTGGACAAGAACAAAACTATACTTCATAGTTTACATAATTTTGTAAGTCACTGAAATTTTGCTGTTGTTACCACAGCATAGACAAGAAAAAGTTAACCAATCACAAAGATTATATGACAGTGTTTATTCCATAATACTCTGGCAAAAATGGAACACTAACATTTTAAAACAAAATATTTGCTTGGCTTGTTATCAGCCATCTTTCTACTATTAATCCTTTCGTTTATTTTTCTTTCCAATTTATCTTTCTAAGCAAATCCCAAACTGCTTTTTAACTTAGAGTTTACGGAATTTATTTTCATTTATATATTCTGATTTATATACACTGAGTGTGTTTTCTTTTTTAAAAATCATTTCTTATACAGCACTAGTTCTCAGTCTTTTCTTTCTTCATTTCTTTTTCTCACGATTTGGGGAGATACACATACTTAATTTAAATTAGTTCCACAGTGACTTCTTTGACAGATTTTAAAAACAAATCATACTTACATCTATATTTTCTTAAAATTGACCTCGAAACTCCTATTTATTTCTTCCTAAAAAATCTAAGAATATAGCTTAAGTTTGGATTTACCAGATATTCTCAATTTTAGCAGTTTGTAGCCAAAATTTGAAAGCGTATACTCCCAGTTCCTATTATATTAGTATATTTATTCAATAAATATTTTTTGACAAATGACATTTGGTTTTTATCTGTATTTATAATACTAAACTAGCTTCAATTCCACATTAAATTGTTTCAATCCTCATTACTGATCTTATGTATTATAACTCACGACTCCTGATGGCGTGTCTTTAATTATCTCTGACTAAAAAAAAAAAAAAAAAAAAAAACTTTTGTTTCAGGAAAACTGTGCAGTTAAATCTAACTTCCTCAGCTCTATCATAACCTTTTTTTGCTTTCCTACATTAATGACAATTAATGTTTGTATATAACACTTGGATCTCAAAACTTTTTAATTCAAATGAAAATCAATTTGATTTATGTACTTTTTAGGTGACTTGATTAAAATATTTCACTCTGGTGTGACTAACTTCCTATCTCATTTAATTTTATTTGATTATATATATAGAAGAATTTCTATTGATCACTCAATTTTCTTTTATTTCAGGAGAGAGTCCTTCTATAATATTCTTGATTATCCTTTCTGTTCTACTTGTTTTTGTCAGGTATAGTAGTTATGGTAATGTTGATTGACCTCAGTTTTCTCTCTTCTTCATCTCTGCTTTTTCCCCTTTTTTTCCCCATCTCTTACATACTAGGACATCCTCACAGCTCTCTCATCATGTACTTAAGTTTAGGCATGCCTGTTCTAATTTAACAATCTCCAATGCAGTCACAATTCATTAACTGAGCTTTTGTTTTTGTCTATATATCCTATACTTACATTTTCTCCTTCATTTTTCTTACCTACCTCTTCTCTAGCTCCTATTTCCTGTTTTTTCCCCAATACTTTGATTCCTTATTTAGAATTTTTTTTTTTTTTTTTTTTTTACTTCTGTTGAGGCAAGAAAATATGTTGTATTCTATTTTCTTCTGTTTTATACATTAATTCTTTTTTTTTTCAGAGTTAAATATCAAAATATAAAGTCTGACTCCGGAAACTTTATATCCATTGAATAACAGCTCTCTGTTTCCCTCATTCCCTTAATCCCTGGCAACCACTACTGTATTCTTTGCTTTATAAGTTTGACTCTTTCATATGTCTCATATAAGTAGAATCATACAGTATTATCTTTCTGTGACTGGCTTATTTCACTTAACATCATGTCCTCTGGGTTGATCCATGTTGTTGCAAATGGCAGAATTTCCTTTTTAAAGAATACATTTCCTGTATGCACCTTTTTTATCCATTCATTTGCTGATGGACACCTGGGTTGTTTGCATAGCTTGGCAATTGTGAGGAGTGCTGTAATAAACATGGGAGTGCAGCTACCTCTGTGAGAATCTGATTTGAATTATCTTGGGTACATACTCAGAAGTAGGGCTGCTAGATCATATGATAGCTCTACTTTTAATTTTTTTTTTTAGAAATCTCCAGTTTTCCGTATCTGCTGCATCATTTTACATTCCCATTAACAGTGTACAAGGGTTTCAATTTCTCAACAGCCTGGCCAGCAGTTGCTATCTTTTGGTGTTTTTGTTTGTTTGTTTGTTTGTTTTGTTTTGTTTTGTTTTTTTTTTTAGTAATTGCCATCTTAACATGTATGAGGTGATATCTTATTGTAGTATTGATTTGTATTTCTTTGATGTATAAATCATGTTGAACATCTTTTTTCATATGCATGGTCTCTATTTGATGTCTTTGGAGAAATGTATGTTTAAGTCATTTGCTCACTTTTAGATTGAGTTGGTTGCTTTTGTTTGGGGAGTTTTTTAGCTATTGAGTTATATGAGTTCCTCATATATTTTAGAAATTAACTCATTATCAGATATATGGTTGGCAAATATTTCTCACATTCCATACATTGTCTTTTAATTTTGTTGATTTTTCCCTTGCTGTGCAGAAGTCTGATATAGTTTCTCTTGTATATTTTTCTTTTATTGTCTGTTATTTTTGGTGTCACATCCATAAAACCATCACCATGACCCATGCTAAAAATCTTTCCCTTATGTTTTCTTCTAAGAGTCTTAGTTTCAGGTTTTATGTTTAAGTCTTCAATCCATGTGAATTGATTTTCTGTATGATGGAAAATAGGGGTTCAAATTTATTTATTTTTCTCTGTGGATACCCAGTTCTCCCAATACTGTAGTTAATGCTATGGTATTGTGTACTTCAAAAGTTGTTAAAAAGGTAAAGCTCATGTTAAGTGTTCTACCAGACACATAAAAAATACGAGACATAAAAACAACTCTGGGAGGTGTTGGATATTTCTATCACCTTGATTGTGGTGATAGTATCATGGGTGGTTTCTTATGTCCACAATCATCAAACATATCCAGGAAATCAGTGTAATTCTTTGTATATCAATTATACCTTAATAAAGCTGTTTTAAAAAATTTGAATTCCAGAAATCATACTGTCTATTTTCAAATTCTATCTTTATTACTTACTAGCTATGTGATACTGGACCACTCACCTCAGTACTCTGTGTCTATTTACTCATATGTAAAATAATAGAATACTAATAATTAGAGTACTAATAATTAAGTTAGGTATCATAAATGAAAAAGCTGGTGTTGGAGCAAGCGATAATGTGTTGCATAAATTAGTGATGCTCTTCTACACTCTCCTCTGTGCTTTTTTTGTTTTCTTGTGTCCTAATGTCTCTCAGAGGCCTTACATTGCTCCTGGATTTTTTGTTGTTGATATATATATATATTTGGGTCTACATATTTTAAACACCGAAAATCTAACTAGTTTTTCTATATTTCCCAATGTGGGGTGAACTCCAACCTTACTTTCTGAGAAAGCAATGGTGGCATAATAAAAAGTAAATAGAACAGAATTTGATTCCACAAAATTGAAAAACTATAAGATGTGAGGGCCAGGAGGGAATCGATGAAAAACATTCACTTGCAGCAATGTAACTACCACAGATTAAACAACAACAACAATTGAAAAGAAAAAAAAAAAAAAAAAAACAGCTGAGAACTCCAATGTCAAAATTACTACCCCAAACACATGGGTGACAAATGTGGCTACTGATAGCTATATGGACCTGGAAGATTCCATTAGATTCTTATGTTTAAACTGGTGGTTCCCAGAGTAGTTGGAACATATATACATATTATTATACTTAATTAAAAATTCCCTGTATACGGATAAAGTCCACTGTAAAGTGTATTTTTCCTTCTATATAAGGTTGTAACTTGAACTTTTTTCTAGCTCCCAAATGATTTTCATTCATCTTATCTATTTACTATTTCAGTCCTCCTTTCTTTGAGTCTGGTCTCAAGGACTTGAAAATATTGGATTCTTTATATCTTCCTGGGGCTGCTTTAATCAGAATTCTAACTTCATCTAGATTTTGCTACATGGTTCCTTTGTGCTCATGGCTACAATGACAACCAAAGGACAGAGCCACTCTGTCTCCAGAACATAGCGTCACCCAGGGAGGCCAAAGTGGATGCCAGAAGGTACTTCACTTATTTAGAAGGGAAATGTGAACACTTTTAACCAAGTTTATTGCTGCCCAGAATAACATAAGTTATAGGATTATATCGTCTTTAAATAACTGAAGGACTATTATATAAAATAATCACTAAAGAAAACAAGAATAAAATAATGGGGAAATATTACTTGAAGGTTTAATATAGGGGATTTTTAAAATTTTGATATTTATACATTTCTAAAAAAAAAAAAAAGAAAGAAATGGTCTCTCTTTTAAGGTACCATGTCCCCTGGAAGTATTACAGAAGAGAGTGTGATTATCTGTCAAAAAACGTTTTAGAAAAGATTCTGAGCAGATTGGGAAAATTAGCCAGATCAATGGTCATAAAACTATGCTCTGGGAAAGTTTTGAGTTCTGTTGCAGGGTATGAAGACAAGCTTACTTCTTTTTTTAAACCAGAGGTGTTAGACTTTCCATCTGTTTTGTATTTTGAAGTTCTATAAATGATATTATTTGGGGGAAAAAAGGAGTTTTTCTGATATAATAAAGTTATAACTCACTAGGCTAGATGACATTTAAATGCCCTTCCATCTCAATAATTCTGTGATATAATTTGAAGTGTCTATGATTCAATATACAATATAAAAATATAAAGTGATGAAACAATGAAAATGGTAGGACTGTCATTTCCCTCCATTTATCATTTAATAATGCCTATTTCAATAGCATAATATAATTAAAAAACAGTAAATAGAGTTTGGAGACAGTGTGGCACATGCACTATTCAGAATAAAGGAGGCTTATCCTAGTTTGCTTATGTGTCAGGAGATAAATTAATAAGCGTAGTAAGAAGTCATCAAGTCTATAAAATACAAAAACGATTACCTAAATATGTATTTATATGCAATATATCTTATAGGCATTCAATATATTACCTAAGATATCTTTTACAATGATTTAGATACATTATGATTCAATTTTGAAATAATGTGCTGTTTTCAAAGGAACCAGCATAATATTTGTGGTAAATAAATCTTCCTTATAATCTGGAATGCTTGTAAATGATGCATTATACATTATGTAACAGCAAGATCTGGTCTCTCTTTACAAAGATTGAAGTAATAAAAGCTGGACTTTTATCCTGGTATACTTGAGGATTAGAAATTTCCATATGAAAAGCCATGATTGTGAATTTCAATATGAATAAAATTCCCAGTTCCATAAAATGGAAACACCCAATTACTTAAGTATATTTGTCATAAGGAAAAAATAAAAAAAGAATTCGACTCAGTATTTATTGAGTGCAGATGATATAGAGGAAGTATGGATGCTGGTTTTCATTCTCCTTTTTTCTGTTGGTAACATGAAACATTCTCAGTGGCATTTCAGCTTCTGTGTGTTATAGAATTTATACCACTCTGTACCTTCAGAAAACTATAAGAATGCTGTAGAGCTTATAGCCTGTGTTCTTGCATGATATTCTTTCATTAACATTCTCTCATTATGGTTCTGGTACTATCTATGAATGCTTGGAAGGAATGGAAAATTGATTAAGGATGCAGCCATGTATATATAAAAATAAAATTCTATCCTGTAACTATGTATGATTGAACTATTTTTGTAGTAACAAAAGATATGTCCAAGATAGAAATTTCCATGATCCCATTTGAATGTAATTCCTGACAATTCAATGTTGAAATTTCCACACTTTCTTGTGGATTATCCTTCACTAGAGATCTATAACTTTCTGTAAGTATGAAGTGTGGTAGTATTAACTAAAAAATAATTCTGGTACTTCACATGCATGTTTTATATGTTTTTTCCCCATTGATATTCATGTAAAAGTTTTGGAAATTTGGGGTCAGGACAAATAGCATTCTAACTATAGAGCAAAAATAAGATCTGCTTGATGACCATTTAGTTTTTAAACCATCCTTCTGATATGTAGTAATCTTGGCAGGACTGTATTTTAATGATTACGTCTGCCCTTATTAAGCAATCTTGACTTTTAAAACAAACTATTCATTTTACTGTAAATAAATGACCAAATAATGACAATTGGTAAGGTTATGAGTTTCAACAACCGAATTAAATAATTACCCAGCTGACTCTGTCATCAACATAAAATTGGTAGTTCTGTAATTGATTATATACACATACATATCTTGCAATTTATTTTTGTTATTACTATTACATATTAAGATAATGCTATATTCAGGCGACATTTTCAGAACATTATTTTATAGAGTACTTACCTATGCAAGATACCAAAGCACTTCCTGCTCCTGAACTTCACATTCCAATGAGCAGTTATAACCTTATAAGGTACTCAAATGGTTCTTATGAGACTAACAGATGCTCTAAGAGGGGGTATGGATAAATTCTTATCAATAATTAAAATAAATATGTCTGACTGAAGTGGATTCAGAGAAGATTTTATAAAAGAGATAGCAATGGAATATGGTGTTAAAGAATGAAAGAATTTTGAAGGAGAGAAAAATGGTGAGGAAAGAGCTGGGGGAGAAAAGGATATTAGGTAGAAGGCATAGCATGAAAGAAAAGATAGAAGCAGTTCTCCAAAAAAAGTTACGTGGTCGATGTCAAGTGCGTCACAAAACCAAATCCAATAATAGGCAGGTGGTGAGTTTTAAATACATAACTTTTAGAGCTGCTTTCTAGGACCATTTCCTGCCCTTTGAAAAAAAAGGGTAGGTACAATGTCTGTAGGACATAGTCTATTTTGAAAAGATCTCACTCTAAAAATGGCACCAAACATGGAATGTGACACCCCAAATCTGCCCAAAATATACAAGTAAATCCATTCCAATTTCATGATTAAGTGACATTTGCAAAATAAAACAGCATACTGTTTAAAAGAG
Source organism: Eonycteris spelaea (assembly GCA_003508835.1). Classification (NCBI taxonomy): domain Eukaryota; kingdom Metazoa; phylum Chordata; class Mammalia; order Chiroptera; family Pteropodidae; genus Eonycteris; species Eonycteris spelaea. Next base: position 23,070 of record PUFA01000281.1, read on the forward strand.
AGATTTCATAAAAATAAGGCTATAAGGAAAAAAGAATGACTGCTTCCTATGAGACAGCTATCAGACATTTTTAAAACTGTGTTTACAAATGCTCTAAATTCTTAGGGGACAAAAGTATTTGAGAGCATAAGGACTGACTTAGCTAAACAATAATCTTGATTATTCTTGGTAGGAGGAAAAAGGCATTAAGTGATGACATAAGCATCTCATTTAAGTGGGCTTTTGTTTTATTTGTACTTGAAATTGCTATTTCTCTTCAAACATAAACATCTGAATTATACAGTCAGGTAGCCCTATGACTCACATGCTTTATTTTCTATTAAACTTTTGCCCGCTCTGAAAGTACTTTAGACAATTAATCTTTAGTTTTATTATAAAGGTCACCTTATCAACATATCTGTGCTTTCACTTATTTAGTTATAATCAAGCCCTGTTATGACACATTAAAAAAATGTTCTCATTATACCAAAAAAATCTGGACTGGCATATTAATTTGAAAGCTACCTAAGAATCTTACTTTTATGAGTACACTGTAGCACTAACTTTTATCCCCTTATAATTCACTCTGTGTACCATAAAATATGGTCTATACCCCAAAATTCTCTCCTCTTCTTTCTCTTTGCTGCATTCCTCAGGAGGAGCCCACCAGAATTTCGATGGCTAGATAAACACAATGCATTCTTTACAAATAATTTTATTTTTCTATCAGAAAATGAATATAAAAATCATTAAAATAATAGAGTAAGCAGGGGGAATCACTTCATGAATTACAAAAAAAATGTCTTTTTAAATTTAAATAAAATTAAAAAATATACAGTATTATTTTTATTTTTAATTGTTCTCAAATCCTTATGAAAATGGCAATATACCTTTTTTCAAATTACTGACCTATGCGATTTTAAGAAAAGAAAGAAAGAAATAAGATATAGGAATGAAAGAAAACAAGCAAGGAAAAGAATGAAGGAGAAGATGTTAGAGGGGAAAAAAATGTCCTAAGATGATACCTGCATATATTCTTTCCTCAGCAGTCCCCGGTGACTAAGTATGATTCACTCAGTCCTTTTCTTTTCCTTTCTTTTAAAGTTAACATAATATTTGTCACATTACATATTTGCCTTATCAGAAACATTACTATATCTTTATAAGTACACTAAAATAGCTGTGAAATGATTCAAAGCAATCCATTTACTTCTGAATTTTGACATATTCTGAGACTGTATTATACCATCCTCACAAATTTAGTAGAACATAGACTCCATAACCACTGTGAATGACACAATCGCTTTTCTAATCAATAATGAAGGTAAAAGGAAGGAGGAAATTTCCACACATAATGGCTTTCTGAGGACAATTTCTAAAATTATATAAAAAGCAAATAAGTAAATTATTTATAATTGCTCTTGAAGGACATAAACCAAACATAATCAGAATTAGTCAACTACAGTCAAACTACAGCTGTTCTACACAATAGTAAACACATGTTTATGCATTTAAAAAATGCCAGACAAGCTCTGGTTCTAGCTTGTGTTTCCCTTCAGTAAAAAAAAAAGAAAAAAAAAAAGTGAGAGACATGTTACTGCTTGGGAAGAAATGTACAAATTAACAATATTTTATTTATTTGCTTATTTATTTATTATTTATTTATTTTTAATTAAGTTTATTGGGGTAATATTGGTGAATACAATTATACAATTTTCAGGTGTACATTATAATTTGACATCTATATATTCTATTGTGTGTTTACCACCCAAAGTCCAGTTTCCTTCAGTTACCATATATTTGATACTCTTTACCCACTTCACCCTTCCTCTACCCCCTATATTTGATCCCCTTTACATCATCTACCTCCCTGCTCCGTCCCCACCCTCTACCCTCTGGTAACCACTAGTCCATTGTCCATGTCCATGAGTCTCTGTTTGTCCTGTTCATCTGTTGCTTTTAGGTTTATATCCCACATATAAGTGATTTCATGCGATTTTTGACCTTTTTCTGTCTGGCTTATTTCACTTAGCATGATTATCTCGAGGTCCATCTATGTTGTCACAAAAAGCGGTATTTCACCTCTTCTTATGGCTGAGTAATATTCCAGTCAGAGTGATGCCTCCAGCCACATTCTTTTTTCTCAGGATGGCTTTGGCAATTTGGGGTCTTTTGTGCTTCCATACAACTTTGATGATTTTTTGTTCTATTTCTTTAAAAAAATGACGATGCTGATATCATGGGGATTGCATTAAATCTGTTTTAGGCTTTAGGTAATATAGTCATTTTAACTATGTTGATTCTTCCAATCCAAGAACACGGAATATCTTTCCATTTCTTTGTATCTTTTTTGATTTCTTTTAATAGGGTCTTGTAGTTTTTATTATATAGGTCCTTCACATATTTTGTTAAATTTATCCCTAAGTATCTTATTCTTTTTGGTGATTGCAAAAGGAATTATTTTTTATAATTCTTTTTCTGACACCTCATTATTAGAGTATAGGAATGCTATAGATTTTTGAACACTGATTTTATATCCAAAAAATTTACTGTTTTTGTTTATTGCTTCTAGTAGTGTCCTTGTGGAGTCTTAAGGGTTTTCCATATAGAGAATCATGTAATCTGCAAATAGTGACAGTTTGACCTCTTCATTTCCTATTTGGATGCATTTTATATTTTTCTCTCATCTGGCTGCACTTGCCAGGCCTCCAATACAAATTAACAACATTTTAAAAAATAACTCACCAGTGTAACTATCCTGAGGTTAGATATTGACTCTGGTCATTGTTTCCCAACTCATCTCATAGCTCAGAACTTAAAAGTGTTATGTACCTGAATCACAGCACTGAAGGAGGAGCTCAAAGAGGGAGTAAAACATAGAGGAAAACCATCAAGGTAGGGCTTTTTATTCTGTAAGATGTAAGATATAATTTATTGAGAACTTACTCTCTGCTGGACACAATACTAAGCATTTTATGTCTATGACATCATTTCATCTCTAGAACACTATTAGTCATTACTACTATTATCTTTCTTTTACATATAATAAAATTTGAGATCAGAGAGGTCAAATGATGCTTTGGTATAACAGTCATTAAGAAAATAGGGGCAAAAGCCACATACCTGATTTGTTTGCTCAGAACTAACCAGTTGTGCTTGCTTAGCCCAATGCTTCCTGAGTGGGATCCTGGAGTGGTAAGTAGGTAGATGTTGGAACAAGGTTCAGCAGGCCTCAACTTTTACAGAATATTTGGGAGGAGAGAGAAGGGAGTAGATGGAATCAATTTGTACTTTTTGGGGTTAGGGATATATCATTTTAGTACTCAAGTAAGTGGGCCAAAGGGACATGACTGGATGATGGCAGCCTAAGTCCCAGCAGAAGTCAGAAATCTTATGGCCTCCAGTTCCATTCCCCCCCCCAGCAAATAGAGTCTCCCAGCCAAAAAAGGAAGACTTCATCTATGACCAGAGTTTCAAAGGAATGTTCAACCTTCTCACTGCCTAATACCATGATCTACACACAGTGACAATCTTAGACTGAATGACTGACCACTTTTCAGCCATCTTAACTTCTATCTTCCATATATGAAATGTTACGTATTTTTCCCAAAGTTCAGCTGGGCATGATTTTCACTTGACCACACAGCTAGCTATTGGATGTGCAAGCTGCCAGTTGCTGCTGGACATCTCTGCCTGTGAAAATGCCAGTTAATGGGCAGGTGGTATCTATTAAAAAACAAAACAAAACAAAACTTTTATGCATTTCTGAGATTATATCTGTTTAACCTTTTAAAATTAAACTTAGAAATTTTACAATAAGCATATATATTTTGAATTCAAATGTACATTAAGATAATTATTAGCATGATTTTAACTGATGGATCTGCCAAGACCTTATTATTATTAAGTGTTAAATGTATTTTTATACCATCCAAAACCTGTATTTAGTCACGAAATGTTTATATTTTTCTAAAGAATCTGTTTAATTCCATGCCAGTTTATAGGAGAGGCAATAGAAGGAAAGAGAGATTAAAGGATTTTCAGACAAGACCATCATCTATCTCAGCTTCTCTTTTGAAGTCTGGATTTTGAGTGGTCTATAAGAGCTTGAAGGAACTCTCGGCAGTGGGGAATGATGGCCACTGCCCCATGGAAGAGGCTGGGATTGACAAGAGAGCACACTAGACGTAGACCCAAGGTGCCAACAGTAATCAGCACTTTGTAAAGCACATTATCAAGCTGCATAGTCTCTTTTTACTTATTTCCTTCCTTATATAACTGAGCTTTAAATAGTCCAGTTGTATTTAAACAATTAGATAGAAAATAAAGAAGCAAGCCACAACTCTATGCTTGGTTCAGGATGTGCTGACATGAGGCCAACAATGGTGGGATGGAATTGATCATCGAAAGGTGCCAAAAGAAGTTGAACTTCTTGGGATGAGAGTCGGCATTCTAAGGTTCAGCCACTCCTGTGAGGAGAATGCATCTTAAATAAAGGAATATTTGAATTGTGTTTCATTATGAGAAACAGCTGTGGGAACCGATAGTTAGGCTTTTGTATACTCAATGAAGCAGCAGAAATAGATACTTAAATGTATAAATGAATACATAGTTTTAGGTAGGCAAGAATTTTTTTTTATGTGAAAATAAAGCCTAATCTGAGAGCTGGAGCTGCCTTCTCTAGCCTAGTGGCAGTGAGTCCAACAGCTCTCTAAGCAAGTCCTCAGAGCTGTGGATTGAAACTGAACTTAAAACAGTGTTTGCAAAAAATAAGGAGACACCATTCATGGGGATTTTTTTGTGTAGTCTCCATTTGGGTATACCACTTGAATAAGCAGATAAAAACTTGAATGAAACCAACCAAAAAGTGGGTCTGAATCATCATCATTCTTGCTAACAGGGGAACCAGAGACCAGCCTTTGTGGTCTATCTTAGTTGATCAGCAGTTTCCTTTCAACTCAGATTTGAACAATGTGGATTCTGTCCAAGTTCGGTATTTTATTATCTCACTATTTTGGCACTAATCTCTTGGCTTCTGATCTGGCTATAAATCAATTTAGTTCATAGTCAAAAGAAACTTTTTTTCACTTGAATATTATGCAGAGACGAAACTAAACAAACCTTAGTCTAGAGGAAAAGAGGCAATATTTTCTTTATTCATTAAAACATCATCAATTCATACTCAGTCCTTCTTAGGAAGCTATCATTTATTACCGATACTGAAGTCTCTGTGACTCAATCCATGTACACACCATTAATAATCTCCCTAAATTCAAGAATGCTATGCTATTTCAGGCTTCTTTGCCACATTTGTCTATAGTTTCAGACCAGATGGAATGCTACTTTTCTAATTACATCGGAGGAAGAGGAGATATAAGAGAAAATTGCATCATTTGCTTTTCCAACAGAACTGTATCCAAATCATTGAGTTCAAGATATGAATATATATGATTTTATTTGTTACCACAGTCAAATCTTGAAAAGTTAAAGATTGTTTTGGTTTAAGATTTAAAGGCAAATATGGAGATAAAATGGACTTTGACTGTTACTTATGTTAAGGCAACATTTGAGAGCAAATCAGATAGCATTTCATAAATTCCTACCTAAACCATGTGGGATTTTAATTCTTTGATTTAATACTAAAATGGGTGTCCTCTTCTTAAAGTCAAGTTTATTCAGCATTAAGTTTAAACAAGAAATAAAATCTTTGTTTTACTGCTATATCTGCATTTAGAATTTATAATCTGCTAATAACTCAGCCCAATATGTTTTATTCATTCATTTCTATTTACATATTCAAACCTAAATTTTAATGTCTGTTCCTGACAAGCAAACTAACATCACATAATTATTAACTTTGATTCTCAATGCTAGGTAAACCATTTTAAGAGGAATTGCATGCACTTAAATTTTAAATTGAAATAGATAAATTTGTAAAAATATTTATTACATGTTGTTGAAAATGGACAAAAACTTTTCCAACCCAGTCTCCACTATAAGTCTGCTATATAGTTAGCAAAAGCCTTGAAAAAGAACTTTATTTCTCTAATTGTCTAATGTGATCTTTATCTTTGATTACTTATTCAATTATCATTACTCTTCCTCATATTGTAACCTAAACTGTAGCAAAGTAGTGGTGAAAAATTACTAAGAATTCAGAACTGAACTGTTTGATGTGTTGCTGGTTTTAAGGGCTTAAAAACAGGAGGAAAAAGCCAGTTTGAAGTTAAGTGTCATTACTTTTTTTTCTTTTAAAAATAATACTAAGATGAAGAAGCATAGATTTTCCTCTGAACTTTCTTATAATAGTCAGGAAGCAGTAAATATAATCCATAGAGACTTAAGGAATCATCTGCATCACAATATGTAGAAGAAATGTGAAACTGTACAAAAAGCAAAGGAGAAAAGGGGTACACACTTCTTCACATAAACAGCTCTGCAAGGGAAATGAGAAGAGCAAAGGGAAGATGAAAAGTAGCAGTCACTAGCCTTTTATACCCAAAGTTGATGGTAAATTAATTGATATCTTGTCTCTTGTCTCTTGTCTTTTTTTTTTTTTTTTTTTTTTTTTTTTTTTTTGCTGCTACAAACTCGGCGGAAAGTGATGAAAAGACCATTTTCTCACCAGCCCACAGGAAACACAGTTAGTTCTTTTTGTTGAGCTGTCAAGTCCCCAACTTCTGTGGAGTGGACTTCTCCCTGGATTTGAGTCCAGCAGGTGGTGAAGGCCAGGATCCCCATCTATGACGACTTGGGAGAAGGCAGGATCACAGAAGAGATGACTGCCCAGTATGGTACATGGAGCAGCAGTGCCTGGGGTGTGGTGAAAGACCAGCAGGGACACTGCTCTGTTTAGGAGAAAAAGAACGGGAGCCACACTGGCCAGGGTGGATGACCAAGGTGGGCTGGGGGCATTGAGACAGGATGGGTAGGAAATGAAGAGCAATCGGAACTGATATATGAGCTTTTACTAACTATCCAAAGTGGAAACTCAGAGCCAGAGTTAATTAAAATTGAAAAACAAAACAACACATTTCTTATACCAAGTGGAGCAATTCACAGGGTTATACTACTAAGATCTCTTTAAGCTTAGTCAGCTCTCATAACTAATTCAAATGCAGACCTACTTTTTTCTCAATTCCTGGGTACTCCCCAAGAGTTACCAGGCTTTCTAGAATCTTTATTAAGAACTCCAAATATCTTAGGAATAGTTTCCACCCACCAGAGTTATTACAGGAAGAGTCTATTGCCATAAGAATGGAAACAATTACAGGAAGAGTCTATTGCCATAAGAATGGAAACAACATTTATGTTCTGTAATCTCCTCTATCCTTACCTCTAATTTGTGTATCTTGTCTTCATTGTTACAGGAGCCCTTTACTTTTGAAGCAGTTTTATTTTTAACTGTGTAAACTTAGTAAAGTTATTTTCAAATAGACAATGTGTATACCTCCCAAGAATAGGAATCACAAGTCCACTGTAAAAATTAAATCAAATTAACAGGCTTAAGGCCTGTTATATTTATCAAAATGGCAGATTGAGATCCAGGACAAAATAACTAACACAATAAAAACTATATCCTGCTTCACATTAGTCAGGCTCACCACAAAAACCTCTCCAAAAATGACATTCATTTGTCTAAAGATATATAACTATACAATGCCACCAATGTGAATCCTTAGTCATTTACGTGGTTCTTTTCTTAGTGCACCAGTTTGGATGCAACCTATTAAAATATGTGGATTGTCAACCAATTTTGTCCTGAAATATTTCCGACAAATGGGCAGGATTAAAAAGTATACTTTTCACTACGCCAATGGAAATCAGACAATCATTTCTCTATGAAAGTGTAAGAAAATATATATGATTTTTCATTTTATTTATTCTTTTCTCCTTTAGAAAAACATCCTCTTACTTTCTCATAAAATAATTACTGATTACTATGCATTACATACAGCATTATTAAAGCATATTTCTTTAGGGGTACCTATTCTCTTGTTAGATATTAAAACAAAATAAATATTTCAGGTATACAAATAAGTTTTTACAAAAGTCTTTCTGTGCATCTAAATATTAACTGCATAACAAGTGTCTTTTCATAGTTATTTTTTAATTGAACAAAGAATCAAGAAAATAGAGGCATTTATAAAGAAAACCCAATACAAAAAAATTGAAATTAAAATTAATAGAAAACCTAATACAAATGTTAACTTTAAGATTTTTCTCTAAAACTACAATAACAATTATTCAATATGTTTCATTTATAAGAACAAAATAACTTATAAAAGGACGCAGCTTTCCCTTTTATATAGTAATCATCTACATAAAACCCTGACCTAATGTCTGACTTTTAGCAGTTATTTATATATTAATTAACTATATGCACAGAGAAGTTGTGCACACCTGGTGAATTGTGAAGTCAATTGTTCATTTTGCCCCCTTATTGAGTGCTGCATGACATCCTGAGCAAGCAATTCAATTACGCTTCAGGGCTGCAGGTGAAAATAAAGGTCCTCTTGAGATGGATTCCAAGCTTTGGCCCAGTGACAAAAAATAATCAAGATCTGATATTCAACCTTTCCCCACTCAAACCATATTTTTGAATTGAAATTGTATGAAATGTGAAATTATGTTGCCTTTTAAACTTCAGGAAAAATATCATATTGCTGCCTATACAAACATAACATTGCTTGCTGGGTGGTGTTATGCTGGGATTCTATATGTGAAGTGACAAGCAAAGAAACATGACTCCATGCATGTTATTATGTCCTATAAAATGCAACTCACTGATTGAAAGAAAAACAGTATTTTCAATCTTCAATCAAGAACCCACTGATATTAGTTAATATCCACCTTCTGTTTTTCCTAAATAAGCTTGTCAATCTTGGGTAAGTTATCCACAATTAAAGATTATTGTAACTTTACGTGAATCATAAATTGGAGAAAAATAAAGCTAAACTGAAACTTCCTAGTAAACTACTTTATTTTCTAAATCTGGAGCTACTGACTTTATTTTCTTGATAATGAAATGAATTTTAATTTCCTTAAAGTGTTCTCATCTTTGGTAAACAGTGGTGTCATAACAATGGAGAAGCAAGGATATGATGCTAATTCTGACGGGTAGGTTACTTAAGGGAAAGCATGGCTCAACTGAGAAGAGAAAGCACCTATTTTTCTTGCTAGAGACCCTGTAAAAGTAAACAAAACTAGTCACAGGGATAGCATTAACCTCCAATGAATGCTCTTAGGGTACCCTGTAACCCCAAACTATTGTCTGGGAGCCCAGGTCAAAGGACATGAGTGCTCATGAGTAAAACACGAATATTTTAATTATTATTTTTTTTTAATTAAAAAAAAACGTATGCTATAATTTGCTTCTTGATATAGTGGTATAAAAGATTGCACATGTTTCTCACAATAAGATCGCATCCAATTTTGCAATTTAAAGATTCACTCCTAATACTAAGAACTGGAATCTTTAAAAATTAACCAAATATCCACCAAATATCTCAAAAAGTTTCCAAGTTTCAGGATTTATATTATTAATATATAATTGCCACAAGATCTCTCTACATAGTTGTCCCACTGCGACTTCCACTGCCAAGTTGAAAAATTAATTTTTATTCTTTTATCTTTTTTTTCTTCCTAACATATACTTATTAGAATTCCCAGTCTCCTATACTTTCCTGGACTTCTACCAAATCCTCCAATCCTGCCATTTCCTATCTATTTTTTTTTAATGTAATTCATTCAGGTGAATGTTCTTGTATCTTTTCACTAATCTAAGTACTGCTGTCCACTTTTTATAAAAAGTGAATCGCATTCTTTTAAAATTATTACAGAATTAGTACATATTCATTATGAGTATAGAATCACAAAAGACCCTGAAGAGCCAAAGAAATCCTGAGAAAAAAAGAACAAAGCCAGAAATACTACACTCCCTAGCTTCAAATTATACTACAAAGCTACAATAATCAAAACAGTGTTGTATTGGAAGAAAAACAGATATGCAGGCCAATGGAACAGAACTGAAAGCCCAGAAACAAAACCACACGTATATGGGCAACTAGTATTTGACAAGGACCCAGAAAACATATAATGGAGAAAGAAAAGCCTCTTCAATACATAGTGTTGGGACACTTGGAAAGTCACATACAAAAATTGAAACTAGACTGTGATTTGACACTGTATACAAATATTAACTCGAAATGGATTCAGGACTTAAATATGAGACCTGAAACAATAAAATGCAGAGAAGAAAACATAGATACTAAACATGGATCTTGATTTCAGAGTTTTTGTGAACTTGACCCATAAGGCAAGAGAAGTAAAAGCAAATATAAATGAATGGGATCACATCAAACTAAAAAGGAACTTCATAGTAAAAAAACCACCAACAAAACAAAAAGCAACTCCCTGAATGGGAGAGAATATTTGCAGAAAATATGTCTGATAAGGGCTAATATCCAAAATATTTATAAGGGAATCATACAACTCAACAACAACAAAACCAAACAATCCTAGTAAAAAATGGGCAGACCTGAGCAGTTTTTCAGAAGAGAAATACAAATGGACAACAGATATATGAAAAGATACTCAGCTTTACTAGCAATAAGGAAATGCAAACCAAACCCACAATCAGATACCACCTCACACCTGTTGAAATGGTAATCATCAACAAGACAAGAAATAATAAGTGCTGGAAAGGTTATGGAGAAAAAGGAACCCTCGTACACTGCTGTTGGGAATGTAAATTGGTACAGTCACTATGGAAAACAATATGGAGTTTCCTCAAAAAATTTAAGAATAAAACTACCCTATAAACCAGCAATTCCTCTTCTCGGTATCCATGTGAAAAATCTGAGAACATTTATTCCATAAAATACATGTACCCCTATGTTCATCGTAACATGATTCATGGTGGCCAAAACACGGAAACAATCTAACTGTACTTCCATGAATAATTGGATAAAGGAGATGTGGTACATATATACAATGGAATACTACTCAGACATAAGAAAAGGTGAAATATTGCCATTTGTGACAACATGGAAGGAACATGAGAGTGTCATCCTAAGCGAAATAAGGACAAGAAAAGGATAAGAACCATGTGATTTCACTCATATGTGGGATATAAAACAGAAACAAATAAAACAAACAGTCTTACAGATGAGAGAACTGTGGTTACCAGAGGGGAAGGGTTGTGGAGGGAATAAAGAGGATATAGGGGATCAATAATATGGAAACAAAAGGAGACTAGAATTGGGTGGTGAGACACAATGCAGTATACAGTATGTTCTATAACTGTACACTACGATGGGGAACATTTCATTCTCAAAAAAAAAAAATCTTTTCTTCCCATTATCGATTGTTTTAAATGTTAGAAAATTTTTCCCATAGGGTCAAATGGTACCAAAGTATATTATTGTAAATGAAAAAATAAGGGACAGAAATCAGGTTTTAGTAGTAAGCAGTTTTCTTCGTGAGTGAATTTTTAATATAAATATGAGATGTAAAAAATTAATGTAAGTCAAAATGTTTCAATGAACAAGTTTCAGCAGTTTGACTTTATAACAACTGCAAATAAAATTGTTAAATTTTTCTAGACAGTGCCAGCATTTGGATTATTTTAAAAACAAGTAAGTTTCTTATTGATGTAATCAACTGTTGCTTTTAGTACTGTTATCATACACTAGATTCCATCCATTCGCTATATTGTTATGCCTTTTCTTACATGCAACTATATGCTTTTAATGCTGTCTTATATGTTACTACTGTAAATTTACTATTAAAATATATTAAACTATTTTTTAAAAGAGTTAAATGAAGAGCAAGATTAAAATTCTCTTTAAAAAACCATAGTAACAGCCACTATGAAAAACAGTATGAAAGTTTCTCAAAAATTAATAATGGATATACCTTTTGACCTACAATTGCACTTCTGGGTATTTATCCAAAGAAAACCAAAATAATAATTCATTAAGATCTATGCACCCCTATAATCATGGCAGCACAATTTTCAATAGCCAAGATATGGAAGCAACTGAAATGCCCATCAGAAGATTGGATAAAGTTGTAATGGTTCATATATACAATGGAATATTACCCAATAATTAAAGAAATCAAAATCCTACCATTTGAAATGACATGGATGGACCTAGATGTTATTATGCTGAGTGAAGTAAGTCAAACAAAGATAAATACTGTATAATTTCACTTATATGCAGAATCTGAGGAATAAAAAGAACAAACTAATAAAAAACAGATTCACAAATATAGAGGACTTTTCTGGGTATGGCCCGAGGGGAGGGGGATTGGGGACTGGGAAAATGAAGGGTTAAAGAAGTACAAATTAATAGTTGATAGATGGTCACGGGGATAGGGAGCTTGGCATAGGGAATGCAGTTAGCATTAATGTAATGGCTAGGTGGAGAGCCAGAGAAGGAAAAAAGCAATTAAGGGGATTGTTTTATAAACTATATAAATGTCTAACCAATGTACTGTATACTTGAAACTAATAAAATATATATTTTTAAAGTAAAAAAGAGGCATAGTACCAAACAGAGTACTGATAGGGTGATCCTTTCACCTGTACAATGAGACAGAGTAAGTTAGTACATAAAAATAAAACTTCTAGAAAATCTACTCTACTTCCATAGTAACACACCAGAATATGGGAAAGTTCTAAGTTTGTACATCATTACAAAAATCTATAATAATTGTAGACTGAAAGATTATAAAATAATGTTAACTATAGCCACAGAAAAATTTCAATTTAGCACCCATAATATTTTTCATTTAATCAACCTGGCTTTTATTAAAACTTAGATGATTTTTCTTAGGAAACCAAATGATTGGATCAGGTGAACAGCTTCCACTTAACATAATTTTGGAGTAAGAGTATTTGGTCTGTATCCAATATGGAAGAGTTTAATTCAGTAAAAGCAATTCAGTAAGGGAACACCCCTTCCCCTCAGCAGAAAAATCTATAGCTCTTTAACAGGTAAGGTCTGACTCTAGTTAGAATGCATCTGAGGATTCTCCTTGTGTCTGATACAAAGCCATATTCTCAGCACAAACAAGACTTTTATCCTTTTGTGCTTAAAGTCAAGAGAGAATGCCCTAGGTTCATAAAGAGCAGTATGGGACCAGGCCCTTAGAGGAAGAGCTTTATTTCTCATGTTCTCCATCGTGTCTCCCATGCCCTTGACTAGTCTAGGAACACGGTTGTTTTTAAATAATTTTTAACATAAGACTTGGGTTGAAAAACTAGAGAATTAAATAATATTCCTATGACAGTATTATGTGAGGATTCCTACTAGTCTTGACCCTTATGATGGCATTTAAGTCCCAGCTGTTTTATAAGCAGCAGGCAACACAGCTCAGAACTGAGCTTACGTTCATAATTAATTCGTAGCCACAGTACTGACATCTTCAAAAAGTCACCAGGCTCTCCAAACATTTTATGATGGCACTAAGGCTACCTACACAAGGTTTTGGAAAACATGAGGACTGTCAAATGAGAAATACTATGATGAATTTTGCCTGCTCCCCTAGTACATGTAAGAATTTAAGGAGCAACAGGCTCAGACTAAGAAAGTAATTAAAACAGTAGGGTTTTCATTATCTAGAAAATATTCTCTATTAAATACTCATCCAGGCAGGATTATACACTTCCAAAAAATGAGGGTAATGATGACCCTGATCACCAGAATATCGTCAATGCATAGGGCAGAGTCCCTGGAACATAATAGCATTCAATAAATACTTGTTGAAAAAAAAAATGACAAAATACATGTACTAATACCTCAAAGTCTATGAAGACTGATACACTAAAGAGAAGCAGACAAGCTTACCAGTGAGAATCGCCTTAAGCATACTGGTGACAGAACATTTTACTGAGTTTTAGAAGCAATGTGTTATTTTGAATTTAACTTGTATATATTTTATCAACAGTGTGGATAAACTTTATCTATATTATCATTTTGTGTTCTTTTTGAGAAAATTACTCTGATCTTTGCTAGTTTGTCTTAAGTTCTACATAATATACCTTTTTAAAAAATTTTATGTTGCTTTCAAGCAATTATTATTATTATTATTATTATTATTATTTACTTTTAAAGCAGATTATTCTCAGCTTTGAGAAACTGATATTAATTTTGATACTAGCTTGGTTTAAATATTTTCACAGAAATACATGTATACTATTTTTCCAAATACATCTATTTTCAATTTAAGATTAAATACGTGTGTACTTAGAATCTCTTAAATTCAGATATGTTAAATATTTGCCTATGTTTTCTTTTTATCACTTCGTGTTAATTTGGTTTTAAATATTTAGTCCACCTTTTATTTATTTTGTCTTGCTTTCATTATCCATTGCTTGGGTTACTAAAATTGCAATTTATCTAATAAACCTGCTTTGATTCTAATCCAATCCCTGCCCTGCAGACAAAGTGAAATTTCTAGATTATAGGACTGATCACTTCTCCCATTCTATAATGTATTCCCTAAAGATTCAAGTTTAGGATATAAGACAAGCCCATTCCCAAGACGAACCCTACTATCTGCCCAGTCATATTATTTTCCCCAGCCTCCTTCATATATATATCTTTCGATAATGTTGAGGGTTACTATTAAATATATTATGTAGTTTCAAACTTTCATGTTTCCTCATACTGCAACAAATTCAATGTTTCAATGTTTGTTTGTTTTAATTATTATCTGGTCTTAGCTAAAATTTAGAAGAAATTCCAGAGAGATAAAAATAGATTTGGCATTTAAATTTTTTTTTGAACATTTTGATTGCACTTAGGGTAAAATCCTCATTAATACATCTGCAAAAGAAAGGTTTTGAGGGCACAATCTTGTATTTTTTCACAGTTTTATTGCTTTTAACTTGTAAAAAGCATTTTTTTTGTTTTTATTTATTTTATTTTTTATCAAATTAACTTTAGTTTGGAGAACTAAAATACAAATTTTCTGGCTGAGGGAAAGACACCCATTCAATGCTACATTTCATGGGTACTAATCTGCAAAATTAATTCATACTGACCTGGATCTGAATACTGTCACATGGATAGTGAGTTGTCTGAACAAGTATAAACATAACACAATCATGAATAGCAAAATATAAATATAAAAAGAGCTCAGTGTTGGACTACCATAGGGGTCAGATTTAGACAGTTCTTAAATAAATTTAGAGCAGCTTAATGATGTTCAAAGTAGATCGATATATTTATAAACAAACAATATCAAATTTCACAGCTTGGTTACTACAAATTGGAATAAAGATGTTAAAAAAAAGATTCCTAGACAAAGATATACACACACACACACACACACACACACACATACATACACACACACATATATACATACATACATATATTACATATATATATACACATACACACATAGATGGAATCGATGTTAAATAACATTCCAATATAATTTTCCTTGTCAGTCAATTGTCTATGCAACCCATTTAAAGAATGAGTAGAAATTAAATATATTAGATGTTGGCTTCAGAAAAACTGAAAATAAAATCTTTTAATCTCATACTGCAGACCACAAAAGCACTCAAAATTCAAAAATTTATAGGTAACATATATATAACTTTCCCATATTTCTCCATCGCTAACCGTGTTGACATAATTTAGATGAATTACAGTTTCAGTTGCTAATTCATTGTTGAAAAACATTATTTTCAATGTATAAATGTATAGAATGCATTATTTTATGCATTGTATAAATATTGTCAGTAATTAATATATAATTTCATTTAATCTGAGTACAGTAAACTTAGTATTTAAGTTAACTTAATAGCAAAATCCTTTGCTAAAAAAGAGGAACCCTTTATTTATTTATACCTGAATTTTTAAATTTTTTGTGTATTGAGTAAAACAGAAAAAAAGGAACTGATATAAACCAGACTAATTCCTTTTGATTTTATTTAGGAATTACCCTTAAAGATTCATATTTCTAAACTTCTAAATTAAATTCTGAACCTAAATTCTATGAGTTTTATCAACTAGGTAAAAAAGATTAAAAAATAAAGTTTCTCAAAAAGTGAACATTAAAATTTAAGTAATTACTTCCTTTGTATTCTTTATATCTCATTCACATTTAAATTTTTATTAATTTATCAATTTTTAAATTAATTTAAATCAACCATTGCATTTATATAATGTATAATATTAAGTAAGTTTGTTCTAAAAAAGGTCAACTTAGTAATTCTGTCTTCTTTTTCCTCTAGAATGTTTTCTCACTATGTATCTTTCATATTTCAATTTTCCACTCATTTTTCCATATATATAGTCAGTTGAACCTAACTTAATATTTGCATCTTAGTACATATGGAGAAAAAAATAACATCCTTGTTTTTTTTAAATAAAATAATGCCTAAATTACTAGATGTGCTTCATGTTCTCTATCAAATATTCAAGAAGTATGTAGAGAGGCACAAAAAGTTGGGTGTTTTCGAATTAAAGAATAATTATCATATTAGTAAAAATAATAGCTGGACTATGTTTAGATTTACTATGCTACAGATCCTCTTCTATTTGAGATGCACATATATTTCATCATCCGACACTTTATGAAACCCAGTGAGGTGTTGTAACTTTTTTTTTTTTTTTTTTTTTTTTTTGCATCTTGTTCACAGACACAGCTACTAAATAGTGCATCTTAGATTTGCATGCACGTCTACCTGATTTCAAGGCTTATGCTCTTTCTTATATATGCCATCATTAACTGGTGGAAACCTGTGAGGTGAGGATCACAGCTATATGAGAAGAGAAAATCACATATTTCATCAGAGATTTTGGTTCAAGGAGAAGCCGGTAAACTGGAACTGACTATGGCAATAAGCTTTCTTGTTCTCACTACTCCTCCAGATGAGGAAAAGTCTTGATTTCATAGATTGCAATCTTTAGAAATTGGTGAGTAGAGTTGCTAAGTGGAGGAAGCACTGCCCTGATTATTCTTTAAAAAGGTAACCTTTTCATGTTAGCTTAACAGAACCACGAAGAATCAGGATGTAACTCCAAAGCTACAGCGTAAAGTGACTTCTTAGCTAGGGACTGTAGACAAGGGCAAAGCGTACTCACTTTGTAGGAAACAAATGACTCATGCCATGTTGCTCTACATTATCAGAAGGCGACAATATTTTCAAAATGTTTTCCACTGTAATCTCATTTCTACAAAAGTGAGATTATTAATATGATTTTATTCATCAATATTTAATAGGGTTTAATCTCATGATGTTTAAAGAAAAATGCTCCTGAAATATAACCAATGATATTTTTCAAACTGGTATTTGAATTCTTAATTCAAATATTTCAGGTACTATTGAGTCATAGTACCTGAAATGCAGAAATGAAACACAGGTCATGGATGTAAGCATATCAAGACTTCAACCAACCATCCAACAAAAAAAAAATCTCATACTCATAGCAAAAGATTTTATTTCAAAACAGGGCATCAGAAAACTAGCAGTTAAATATCCAAATAGATTATAAAATTTAATAGCCAATAGTAGATAAAGAATGGCATATTAAGCTTTGTGATACCATTTACAGATATACTCCTACACATGTTTCAAATTTATAAAAAATGATTCTATAAAGTATTTTAAGTAACAAGAGATGGAAACAATTCTATTTTGGACTTAACATTGCCATTTGTTTTAAAGTTTGGATATTTCACAAAATACTTATTACTCTTTAATGGAAAGCAATTAAAGTAAAACAAAGTCTCAAGCAGTGATTATGATGTAACATACTTATAAAATCAGAAAGAACATTTAGTCACATGTTGTGTTATCAGTAGTTTTGCTGAATAAAAATACCGAAACTACTATCCAGTTTTGTAAACTACTAGGACTCCAATGCTATTTTATAAAATCAAATCATTTAAAGAGAAAAACTGCCACTAGCTAAGTATCCTCAAATGCTATGGAATAGAGTCTCTAATAAAACCACTAAGTCACTATAATGACAAATATTATTTGTGAAAAATACTTTCAGAACATAGCTCAGTTCATTTCTGAATTTAGGCTCTTCACAATGAAATTCAATATTGATTAATCACACAATAAATCAATTTAATTCTAAAGCATTGATATATATATTTTTTTCAGTGAGATATTTTTCCCAATTGAGAAATGTGACTTTAACTTCACTTGTCACTTGTTCTTAGAAAAAAGTGATAGATGGTTTACAGCTTGTTGTTAAAATTCGAGTTTTCTTTCTATTAGAGGGATGCCTTTCCCTTCATGGGAGATACGTTTATTTTAAAATTATATATGGATCATATATAGTATACATATATACACATACATATATATTTTTTTAGGTAGGTGGGTATACACACACATACTTTTTTTCAAAGACTTTATTTTTTAAGGGCAATTTTAAGGTTACAACAAAATTGAGAGGACACTACAGAGATTCCCCATATACTCCATCCCCTCACACATGCATAGCTTTCCCTATTTTAAGTATCACCACCAGAAGGGTATATTTGTTACCAAAGATGAACCAACACTGACACATCATAATCAACCAAAGTCCATTGGACTCCTGGTGTTGTGTCGCTGCCCTAAAAAGCCTCTGTGCTCTGACTATTCATTTCTCCACTTCCACTCCTATTCCTGGCAACTCCTGATCTCTTTATTATGTCAATAGTTTTGCCTTTTCCAGAATATCGTACAGTTGGATTCATATAAATTGTAGCTTTTTCACATTGACTCTTTCAATTAGTACTATGCAAGTAAGGTCGCTCTATGTCTTCTCATGCCTTCATAGATTTTTTAACACTAAATAATGTTCAAGTATCTAGAATATCAAGGTTGATTTATCAATTCACCTACTGAAGGACATCTTGGTTACTTCTAAGTTTGGCCATTATGAATAAAGCTGCTATTAACATCTGTGTTCAGGTTTTTGTATGAATATAAGTTGTCAAACTCTTTGGGTGAAAACCAAGGGGTGCAATTGCTGGATCATATGGTAAGAATATGTTTAGTTTAGTAAGAAACTGCCAATCTCTCTTTCAAAGTGGCTGTATCATTTTGCATTCCCACCAGCGATGTATGAGAATTCCTACTGCTCCACATCTTCATCAGCACTTAGTGTTCTCGGAGTTCTATATTTTGGCCATTCTAATAGGTGTGTAGCAGTATCTGTGTTTTTAAATTTGCATTTCCTTGATAACATACATATGGATTGTCTTTCTCTCTCTCTCTTTTTTTTTTTTTTTTTTTTTTTTGGCATCTGTACATATTCTTTGGTGAGGTGTTGGCCTACTTTTTAATTAGGTTGTTTGTTTTCTTATTAAGTTTTTAAGTTTTCTTTGTATCTTTTGGATAACAGTTCTTTATCAGATATGTCTTTTGCAAATATTTTCTCCCAGCCTATGGTTTATCCTTTAATTATCTTGACATCAGTTCTTAGTGTAGAAGTTTTTAATTTATTAAGTCCTTCTTTCATAGGTCTTTCATGGGTCATGTCTTTGGTGTGGTATCTAAAAAGCATCACCACACCCAAGACTTTCTTTTATATTACCTTCTAGGAGTTACATAGTTTTGGATTTTACGTTTAGGCCTAAGATACATTTTGAGTTAAATTTTGTGAATGGATTAAGTTCTGTGTCTACATTCTCTTCTTTGTATGTAGGTGTTTAGTTGTTCCAGCACCATTTGTTGAAGAGACTATCTTTGCTCCATCACACATATTTTTTTTTGTTATAGTGATTTATTTCAGTCTTATCAAAATAAGGGTATTCATATAGACATTTAAAAATGCCTTTATATATCATAGCAACAGTGTTTAGCAAGAGCAGTTGATATTAGTGTTCAGCTTTTTAATTTTTCTCCATTAATAATAGATAATTTGACCCAATTTTATTCTTTTCTAATACATTTCTTTTTCAGTGATTTATGTGCTCATTCCAAGCAATTCGACCAAAGCAACCTCCACCCCTGAACATTAAACATTTGATCAATATAAGAGTTTCATTGCAGAAAGTAGTGTTAAAAGTTTATTCATTCAGTGCACTCTTTAGAGATGATTAACTGTCTTTATTATATTAAAGCAAACCCAAAGCCATCTGCCAAAGGCGATTGTGTCCAAGCACTGAAACCATTTCATGTGAAAACTCATTTTCAGGCTCCTAATTATTTTTCATTATAGTGGCAGTGTGGAATAGATTGGAATTGGACAGTAATTGCCAGGTCTGAGCAGTGTGGACCATTGCAATGTATCAGTTTAGATGAAGTGTGACAAGGATACATCTAGCTACTATATAACTTCCATTAACCAACTTCCCTATCCCTGATCATGTAACACTTCATAGAATGTGGTCAGCACAAGGTCATAATAACTGCTTTCTGACTGACTTCAAGTATTTTGTACAAGTGCAAGCTGTTAACCCCCTGTGTTAGCATTGTTCTAGGAATGTCCAGTTATTACAGATGTCAAAAATATCTATTTCTTCAAGAGGGACAAGTAAACTTTTTAGAAGTACAAATTTCAAACTCAGGTTTGACTTCTTCACATGTAATGTTTCAGAAGGAAAAAATGCCTAAAATTAAAGCAATAATTTCATATATATAAATTTAAGTGGTAATTACTCACTGTTATTCAGCCAATCCAGTATACTGATCATGAGTTCTATCCAAGCCGAAAAACAGTCTCAAACTATTTCTACAGTTGCAACCAAGTAGATCATTTTAAACAAACTGACTAGTAAAGCAAAACAGCCATACTTACAGGTAAACCTTTTTCATGAAGAAGTCTCTTCTACATTAGTAACAGTAATGGAATATACAAGTAATTGTAACCAAATAATCTTGCCCCCTCTCCTCCAAGAAACATTTGACAATGTCTAGAGACATTTTGGTTGTCACAGTACAGGGGTGCTACTGTCATCTAGTGGGTAGCTTCCAGGAATGCTACTGAACATCCTACAATGCACAGGACAACTGTCTTACAACAAAGAAACAGAAAATTATCTGGCCCAAAGCGTTAATACTATCAAGACTAAAAAATATTGGGAAGGTGTGTGTGTGTGTGTGTGTGTGTGTGTGTGTGTGTGTGAATATACACATTTAAAATCATTTCCCTGATCTCTGAAATGTAAAAATTATTCTCTCTTATAATTGATTTTCCTTGAATATTTGCTCTCTGTGGACTATTAAGCGATCAATATAATTTATTAATAAAAATTCCCTCTAAATTATAGTCCATTTTACTTGACATAAGTTCATACACACTTCAAATTGGGATTTTTGACTAACAGTACTTAAATTGCCTCCTAATGGAATGTTTTCTTTGCCAGAGTTGAATCAAACGTACTTAAGACAAGCACTCATTCTAATTTGATGCAGATATTTAAGATGCTCTATAAATGATGGAGTGCAATAATGTGCATTCAGGACCTGGATGAGGCGATAGAAATGTAGGCATTTTAAAATAATATTTCACTTTACATATTTCTGTAATAATCATATAGCATGATAATACTTAGCCAGCATTATATTTCTTCTCTATGCCTGATGTCTTTAAAATGCCTATTTATTTTCTAAGGGAAAAAATATTGTCAGTTGATCTTAACTTTTCAGAATGATTAACATCTTTGTATTACAGGATGTTTATATCTATAGTTTCCTCCACCATGCTTCAAGTTCTTTTAAAATGCTGCAGGCATCTAGATACAATTGTCTTAAAATCCATTTAAAAAGCTAGCATAAGCCATATAGTTTTATGACAACACATGCTCAAATTTGAAAATGTCTCCTCAAATTTATAAAGGACACATTCTTTTCTTTCGCAAACAAGTTTAACAATATGGCTGTTTCTTTAATTGCAATAATTTAAATAATTCAGTGAGAAACAAACTATTTGAACCACTAATTGAGACTAGTTTTGATGAACAAAATTGTTCAAGTTGGAGAGCCATAAATCCCCACTTTCATTTAGTATTTCCAACTCTCTCCTCGACCTTGTGCTCTGTTCTGGGCAGTCTATTATGAGTTTAATCATAGGTTATAAATAAATGTCACAACTGAGCTGATTAACACGTGGATCTACCTTATGTATAGCAGAAAGGAACATGACCAAATGACCTAGCTTGAATGCTAGAGTCCACAAAACACACACTGTAGACCCTGCACACCATTAAACACATTCAGTCATGTTTAATTCCACTTTGTTCACATAAATCTAGTCATACATCTTACTTGATGTAAATTACATTTGCCTTATTTATATATAGCTTAGGAATTCATCATAATTTTCACACACACACACATACACATACATGTCTAATTGTGCTTGGTACTGTGTTAAGCAGTTTGAAGATAGTTTTCGAACCTCTAGAAATTTCCTATCTATAAGACAGCAGTGATGCCATTAAGAACATGACTAACAAATAGCAATAAAAATGAGTAAAGTGAAAATAATAATTTAAGACTAAAAGAGGTTAATATTAACACATTTTACCAACATATTTAACCTACATATAAACAGAAAAGCCAAACAGTAAAATAGCAAAATTGATGTATTATATAAAGTCATTTCTGAGTAGAAGAGATACACATAGCCAACAAAAACATGAAAGTAACCAGTAAATTGCAAATTGCAATTAAGAAATAATCATTTTTTAATCCATTAGATTTGACATTATTTAAAAGACATACTAACTAGTGTAAAACTATAAGGTAAAACTGGTAAAATAGTAGAAGTAACAGTGATAAAGCAAGCTTTGTGAAATATATGTAATATTTGACCTACATAAAGTATATTTTAAATAAATCCTTACCCATTTGCAGGGAAATTCTTATGAAATGATGTTCAATGTAGCCTTATTACAGTAGCAAAAATGGCAATAAAAAACAGAAACAACCAAAAATGCCTCTTAATTAGGAAACGGTCAAATAAATTACAGTATACTTACCTAATGGATTACTGTATAGAAATTTAAAAAAAAATAAGTATATTTTTATTTTAGCAAAACTATTAGTTATTTGTGTGTGTGTGATAAGGAGAGAAATATAGAGAGGAGAATTAAAAGGGGAATGTTCACTTCATTTTTGTTAGCTCTCACTTTTAGTTTCTTTTGAACAATTGTGAAATTGTTTTGTGTGCTACATTATGCAATTTGAAATGATAAATGAAAAGAGAGGAATGATGTGATTCTTATAATTGCAAATGTGACTTAAATGATCATATCCATGTACAAAGGGTAGCTTGTTTCTCTGCAGGTTTTTGGCCTCCTTTAACCCTTTAAAGACCGGGCCTTGATGGAAGAGTAAATCCTGTGTCCCTCACACATCTGTTTCCCAAAGCACATTTTTCATTGACTGGGAGGTCAACCTGCATTTCTATCTTGACATTTCTTTGCTTCAACAATTCAACATAACTCTTCACATGTAAAATCCCAAAGCACTATTGAAAGACTATATCCTAGATATACAACTCTTGTTTTCCATTTTAACTGTTATTAACCAAAGCTCAAATTCATCTTGGTTTTATCTAGACTCGACTAGAATGCTTCTTTGTAATTTATCCTAAATCTTAATTTAAGATTAAAAGCTTTCCCTGGATCTACAGCTTTTCTTATAGATAAAGCTTTCATTGACCATGGCATTAAATCAGAACACAATGTCCCCTCAGCAACAGAACTCTGACAGCAGGGTTATGTTACACTTTGACTTTTTAAAATGAAATCATTTCCTTTTTGGATGAAAGCACTAAAAACAATTCTTAAAAGCATTGAAGAAATAATTAAGAAAATATCATGAGAAATATTTCTGAACTTTCAAAGTTTAGAAAATTTGAGAAAACGGTATCACTGAGATTGTTGGTATTAAGTTGAGCTACTGAGGTCATCATTAGCATGAAGCATGTAAAGAACTTTTTATGATGCCCACAAAACTGAGTGCTCAAGACAGTGGGTTCCATGGTCAGATGATCTTGGTTTTTATTCTGTCCCAGTCTGAAGGTAACTGGGTGACCTTGACCAAGAGTATCTGCGATTCACTTCACCACTGTCACAGATAGGTAACACCTCAGGGGAGAATTAAATCTAAGGGATTGTGTGCACTCTTTAATGAATGTTATTATGAATATGATTATTCTAAAAAAGCTTAAAACTAGAATTAAGTACATTTCAAATATAAATTTCCCTAAAACAATGGGGAAAAAATCTGGGTCTATAAGTTCTCATTTGTTTTGTTTATTCGATTGTTTAGTTTTTATTTTTATATGCCATATATGAGTGAAATTAAATATTTGTATTTTTCTGTCTGGCTTATTTCACTTGCATAATACTATGAGGTCCATCTTTTTATGGTTGAGCAATATTCTATCATATATATATTCCATATCCTCTTTATCTATTCATCTGTCAATGAACATTTAGGTTATTATCACTTCTTAGCTATTGTAAATAATGCCACAATGAACATGGGGTGTTTACATCTTTTTGACAGGTGTGAGTTGATATCTCATTGTGGTTTTGATCTGCATTCCTTTAATAATTAGAGATGTTGCACAACTTTTTGTGTACCTGTTTGCCATCCGTACATCTTATTTGGAAAAAAAAAATGTCTATTCAGATCCTCTACCCATTTTTAATTGGGTTGTTTTATTCATTGTTCAGCTGTATGAGTTCATTACATATTTTGGATATTAACCCTTAACGGATATATGATTTGAAAATATCCGCATTCGATAGTTTACTTTTTCATTTTGTTCATAATTTTCTTTGCTGTGTAGAAGCTTTTAGTTTGATGTAGTCTTATTTATTTATTATTGCTTTTGTTTCCCTTGCCAACAGCAAACTGGTGATTACTAGGGAGGAAAAAGGGTGAAGGCAGGGCAAAATGGGTAAAGGAGGTCAATTGTATGGTGACAGATGGAAACTAGACTTTTGGTGGTGAGCATGACGTAATGCATACAGATGTCGATTTATAATATTTCACACCTGAAATTTATATAACCTAATAAACCAATGTTACCTCAATAAAAAATAAATTTTTAAAAAATCTGGGAAGCTATATACTGTCTCCAGAGTATTATCTTAAAAATGTATGGTTTGCACCATAGGATAAGTCATAAGAAAGAACTATAAAAATTTTTCCAAAGTTATTTTCAGTATTCACGTTCTATGGTTATTTCAGCTTCTTGATAAAGTAAAATTATGTTTTAGAATAAATAAAAGTCTTATATTAAATTCCCAGTTATTTAAATATTTCCAAACTTCCTAAAAAAGCATTGCAATCATTGGATGAAAATAATCTTAAACTTGAACAGTACACTTTTGGAGAGATTAAGACAACAAACCACCACCATCAACAATATATATAGCAGCACAAATCACAGACATGAGCCCCATATCTCCAGTGTGGACTTGAATCATGTAGTGGTAGTATTTGACATCAATGTAATTGTAAATAGATGCAAACATCTTCTGATTGATGCGTGTAACTGTACCTAGCTAGTCAGAGAAGGCTCTCTTGATGTTAACTATTCATATTAGGTTTAGATATTTAAGAAAATGAACTATACATTTTAAAGTTTCTTACAACCTATACATTGTTCTCCCACAGCAGAGATTTAGCTAAGGATATCAGACTAATCTCCTCACTGATTTTGTAAAAGTTACTCTCTTCCTAATAGGAATATGACTGATGCTGTCTCCGAGAAGTCCAACAGACACAGGCCATCTCTTTAGTGACATGGTTAAGGAAATGCAGCTATTCCCGGGTAGAGCCTGAAGTAATGCTCCATTTCTAGATGACCTTTCTCAAGGCGGACATGGGTCTCTGACAAAAAGGAAGAGGTGAAAAAGAAAAGCATCTGAAGATAAAGCAAGAGAAGTGGGAGACTAGAGCCAAAAAAAAAAAAAAAAATGAAAAGAAAAGAAAAAAGAAACTTTTTGAGAAGCCGAGGCAAAACAGAGAGATCCAATAGTTTAAATAAACAAATAGGGTATTTGTTAACTAAAACATCTTAAATTTTCAATCAAGAGAGAACTCAGTTGTTATTGAAAAACTGTTTTCCTTAATTTTTTGTTTTTTAATTTTTATTCCTTTCGGGATTATTCAAATCAATGGGTTCAGTGCATTATATTAATTAAACGTTTAAGTTGTATATCCAGAAACTATATTCACAGAAATAAAAGAGCAACGCTACAAAGAGCTACGCTCTTATATAAGTAGCAGGGCTCTCTTGCACATGATACTACTAAAGCCAACTGGTGATAAAGAGAATGGTCTGGCTTTGACAGTTGGGCCCATTTTACTCAATTCTTTGAACTTCAGTTCCCTGTCCAGAAAACAAGATGAGGATGCAATTTACAGGTGTGTTAAAAAGGAAAAGAGAAAGGACACATGTGTATATGTGGATATATGTATGTATTACATACACACACACATAACATCTTTTGACATATATAGTATGGTCTTAAGCAGCTTGGTAGAAAGAAAAATCTCAGCAAACTTCTATAAACTTTAAATTATTTTGCCCAATTCCTCTACTACAACAATGATCAATTGGCTTTCAGCTACCTGGCAGTGTATGATATTCTTCTTTGGAAATTATCTTTATGAGCCTCAAAATGTGCAGCCTTATCATGTTCTTATTTATAGAAAAAGTATTTTTAAAAGCATTTTACTTTAATTATGCTATGATAATTGAAAAATAAACATATTTTTATATTCAATTACCAATATATGTAATTTTTATTGTGACCTCGAAAATCAAATTAATAAAATTAAATCATCAATGATCCGGCAAATTGGAAATACTCGCAAATATGTAAGATAGCTTGTAAATTTTCTCTATAGGTCAACCACTATCATATTTTCAAAAAGCCCTCTTTAATATACAATTTCATCAGTAAGTATTTACAAAAAAAGTTATTTAAATGAATTAGAATATAATCATTATTCTGGTGTAGTTATTATTGAATCATTTCTGAAAAGTATATGTTTCTAACTTTTCCAATATAAGAATATTAGAGAAATGTATAATGTTATCTATTTAAGCTCTTAAAGATATTATTAATTAGAAAGAATATAGTTTATATTCTGTATCCTAAATATAACAATATAGCATTATTCTGGAAAATATGAGTTTCCTTATTTTAGAGATGTCTGCTACAAAAATTAAAATTTAGCAAACAATGAATGTATGAAAAAGTAATATTTTTGCTTCCTTTTAATAAACAAAAATTTACAAAACTTACAAAAAGTTTCCAATGTTTCTAAGAAATTACAGATTTAGCCACTGATATTCTCCATAAAATTCCATAAGCCATTATATAATTTCAGGGTTTCAAGTAATTCCAATAGCCTCAAAATAACCGAATCTAAGAATACTGTTATTCTTTAATAATGGTATAAAATGTTATAAAATGCAATGGTATAAAATGCAATCTTATAATAATTATGGTTACAACAAGCTGAATAATGGTAATAATTGTCACTACCATCACTTTTGCCTAAGAAAGTCATGGTCCACTGAGGACATTACATCTCTGTTTTTAATCTTGGAAGTAAAAATATTATTTTGGGTCAGCATTAAGACTTTTTCTTCTTGAATGGCTTCTCTTGGAACATAGTCTGTATTTCTTCATCAAAGCTGTTGGTATAGTGAAGGTCAGTACCAAATTCATATAGAGAGAGAAAAGGAATTTTTATCACTTTATTCCACTCAAAATAATATCAGCATGACTCTCATTTTCATGTGACCTAATTGTTCTTTAACCTTGACAATTCCCATATGTTCCTGGTTATATTAAAATTGATTGTGTGTGTACATCAGCAAGATATGGTTTACATGCAAAATAAAATCCAGTTTCTTATTTTTAAAATTGGCATTAAGGAAAATTGAATAAAATATGTATGTATGTATATATGTGCACACACACACATATGTATATATATATAAATTATCAAAGTCAATAAATCTGGTCTCCATAAGGATTTACTACAGTCATAATCCAGACAGCTGTATATACATTGTACATGTTGAAATTTCTATTAATTATTATTCTCAGCATGTACTGAAAGCTAAATGTTTTTTCTATAGCAGTTCTTCAAAGTCCTACAAATTTTCCAAGTGAAAAATGAAGACTATACATTTGAGTTGATTAAATTCTATATCTACATAAATGACACAAGCCAAAACAAATATTGATCTTTCTAAAACCTCAAAGTTAACTCTTGATAATGAAAATGATCTTTTCAAAAAAAAAAATAAAGTTTGAATAAGCAGAAAAAAAATAAAAGAGCAAATTTAAATGGAAGCATAATATCAAATGTCACAATAAAACACGAAGACAAACGTTAATGAGATTGGGAAGAAACACACAATTGCATTTAAAAATACTTTTCTATGTAAGAAAATTGTCACACTTTAAAAACTCAACATTTTCTATAAAAATATTTCTGAAGCAAATATAGTGCTGCTGATAGAACTTTACATAACATTTTTCCTTTTTTTATAAGCACATATGTGTCAAATTCATTATAAAATCTCAAATTCATGAAATCTCTTGAGTTTTTAATGTTATGTTTTAAAATAAAATGCAGTATATTTTAACAATAACTCTCTGTTTGTTTAAGGTTGAAGTTCTTAAGAATAAAAAATGTGGTTCCCCGGTGAAGAAGAAATTGTGCCTCAAGACTGTAAGATAGAAATCCTGTTTGACTTTCCGAGCTGATTGTCTGCCCTATAGATTTTAAAATCAAGACTGCAGCATCAATTCTTATCTAAAATTCCTATCTGTCCTACAGATTTTAAACTTTCCAGACCCCACAATAATGTGAGCCAATTACTTAAAAATACAAATTAACAAATAAAATAAATAAATAAAATTATTTGAAAAGAATGAAAAAATATAGGATTTTTTTTAAGTGAGCCCCGAGCTTCATTATTATAATATCTTTTCACTTTTTAGATCTTCATCAACCTACATGGCCACCACCTCTATGCTTATTTCAAACTATCAACCAATTGATGCTGCAGTCTTATGCTTCATACATATATATTCTCCTGCCGAACATCTTGCCTTCACCTCAAAGTCAACAACAGTTCATGATCTATCTTATCAAATTCCTCTTAAAACTACTTCACAGACTCTTTTGTGATTGTACTGCTTCCCTAAATCAAAAAGCCTAAATAATTGACTTCAAGGTCATTGTAATATGACCTCATCAAGAATAGTCCTTTAAGATTTTGGAATAGACTTCTATTTATATTGGTTTTTATTTACATTTATTTTAATGTAATGAAAACACAAGCATACACAACGTGCATAGTATCCTCTGTCTTGTGTTGCATTAGTTTAGCTAAGCTAAATCTAGAGAAATAGACTATTTAAATAGCAACAATTAGACCAAATCACAAACTGCAGCCTCATTGGATCCTGTAATGAATACATCAGCCATCTGCATCATCCAAGATGGAGGCTTAGAAGCTGGGACAAATGAATGTGAACTTCAATTCATCCTGTTGAGCTCCCGTTCATCCTTATAGCTTCCAGTTTGTCCGCACTCTCCCCAGTCACATCCAGAGTCAGAGGCAACAGATTTCCATAGTCTGCCTAACCAGCTCTCAGGATCTTATAAAAAAAAATTAATCACTATTATAAGTCCCCTTATCGCTCATGATGGTTTTGCTAATTTGATTAAATTCTAACATGTGTTTGCTCAAAAATTTTACTTACGAGTGTAGACAATTTAGATTTTCAAACCACTCTTTTATATAATTTTCAAATCTATCTCTTCCCAGTCATTCCCATGAACAACCACCTTAATTTCAGTCACACCTTTTCACCTGAATGACTGTGACAGCCTCTTAACTGACACTTTGTTCTTATTCCTTAGAATTATAATAGATATACTGAATCTCAATAGACATTATTAATGGATTGTATGTCATATATGGGCTTAAAATCCCAACATAGGAAGAGTCATAATGGACCAATCACCATGAGTGAGTGGGTAGTGAGACTTATCTGATAAAAATTAATCATCTTTTTTGTTTTCTGCCATGTTTCAGCAAAAGAAACAGAAAGACTAATGTTATAATGGGAAGACTCACTTCTTATTTGGGGTCCAAGAATAAATGCAGTTTTATCTGCATTAGATATCAAGATCTTTCTGTATTTCATGTTTATACTCTGTGGTGACCATGATGTGCTGTTTCTGGTTTAATGCTTAATAAACTGTCCTTTCATTGCTAGATATTCATAAATACCAGTGTTCTTTCTCTGGCTTTTATAGTCAAGCTGATCCAAATAATTTTTCCCATATCTATTTTTTAAAAAATTAACACCGACTAAACTTTTTAGAAATATTCGCTTTCTTTCCATTTGCTTGTACATACTATTCCTTATACTGGCAACGTCCTTTGCTCTTTCCCTGCAAAACCATGGCTTAAAGCTCTCATTACAAATCAGTGATGATTGACCCAAATCTGAGGAATATCTGACAAAATCAATGGGCATATGAGTGTATGTTAGAATAGATGAAGACTGACAAGAAAAGGAAGTTGTCATGTTATGCCGCAATTCATTAATCATTTCAACCTTAGTTTATATTCTTTATGATAATGCACTGAAGTGAATAAATAACTTGATTTTAAATTAAATTAATAGCACTAGGGACTAATATTAATATTAATAAAAATAACATAAAAATATACATAGAAGAAAATCATAGAAAGCTTGAGTATAAAGAAGTAATTTAATATTACTGTGTAGATGTGCATTTTTTTTCTGAATAACTCCCTCTCCCAGGATGGATTGTGACAAAAAATACATGTTCAACAAACAATGGTAGAATGAATAGCTGAAAGAATGGAAAAGAGCTAAGTATAAATTAATCTAAAAACAAATTAATTAAATGACAATTACTTTAATTGGGGCTGCAAATATAAACATCAAGAATTCTATCTACAGTGACTTTCTGTTGCACACAAAATAAATTCAATGCCTTAGTATGGAATCCAAAGTCTTTGATATCATGGACCCAATTTTATGTTCATCTAGCATTACTTTTTGCTACTGTTTAAGATGACTTCCTCTCCCTCAGTCACAGCTTGTGTTATTTAGCCTTTAAGTCAACACACGTTCTTATTGTTCTACTTCCATCATCCTTTGAATTCTACTCAATATGTTAGAAAAGGTTTAAGTTACACGTGTGTTATGCACATGTGTTTGTGTGTATATTACTATCTCTGTCTCTATCACCATATGTATATCAAGGCTTGATAATGTTTCTACATCATACTTAAAGGAATTGAGAGGAAGCAATTGCATAGGAGAAAGAGAAGGGAATGAATGATACACAATTTTTGAGGATTAGGGAGAAAATGTGATCCAAAGCATAGGAGGGATAAATATTAGCTTTGAAAAGTGGAAATATTCCATTCAACTGAAACTAGTAGGCAATGATGGAGATTGGGGACATTATGAAGATCATTAGTTTAGAAATAAGATTTTTACTATATTAGCTCTAAGAAACTGAGGTTTTGTTTTCATGCATTATGGAGAATAGCATCTCAGAGTGAAGCAAGCACAGATGGGTTTAGATAGTATGTTGCCATTGAAAAATATCTGGGTAATATTAAAATGTCCTAAAGTCACTTCAAACTAAATATACCAGAAATGAACTAGAAAATTCCCCTAATTTTTTTAATATTCTTATTAATGGCCCCAGTTTCCATTCAGTCAATCAAATCAAAAAAATTGTCATAGGCCATTCTTTTTTCCTGTTGCCACATTAAACAAAATGAAGGCATTTCTTTTCATAGATCTATAGATTGGCTGAGGGTGGCTGAACTAGGCAAGGCATAGCTGAATGGTTCTGCTGCTCGTGGCTAGATGCACTCCTGTGTCTGCAACTCATTCGGTTCAGCTGTTCCAGGTTGGATGGATTTAAGTCATATGTTTCTTATCCTTCCCCGGACCAGCAAATCTTTCTCTAGGTGTTGGCAGTAGTGCAAGAGGATAAGCCCAATCACATCTTCTTCACCTGATTGTCTGTTGATGGACACTTAGGTTGCTTCCATATCTTGGCTTGTGTAAATAGTGTTGCAGTGAACAGAGGGATGCATATATCTTTTCAAATTAGTGTTTTGGATTTCTTCAGATAAATATCTAGAAGTAGAATTGTTGGGGCATAAGGTAAATCTATTTTTAATTTTTGAGGAAACTTCATACTGTTTTCCATAGTGACTGTACCAATTTACATCAGCAATGCATGAGGGTTCCCTTTTCTCCACATCCTTGCCAATATTTGTTATCTCTTGACTTTTTATATACCCATTCTAACAGGTATTAGCCAATATCTTATTGTGGCCTTCATTTGCGTTTCTCTAATGACTAGTGATGTCAAGCATCTTTCCATGTACCTGTTGGCCATTTGTATGTTTTGTAAAAATGTCTATAAAGTTCTTCGGCCCATTTTTTAATCATTTTGTTTTTTGCTATTGAGCTGTATGAGTCCTCTAAATATTGTGTGTGTGTGTGTGTGTGTGTGTGTATTTTTATGTATGTATTAACTCCTTTTAAGATATATAATTTGCAAATATTTTCTCCCATCCCATATGTTGCCTTTTTACTGTGTCAATGGTTTCTTTTACTATGTTCAACCATTTTAGTTCAATGTAATTTTCACTTTTGTTGCTCATGCAATAGGTATTATACCCAAAAAAAACCTGTTAATATCTCTAATTTCAAGGAGATTTTTCTCTCTGTTTTCTTGTAGGAATTTAATACTTTCAGGCCTTATGTTTAAGCCTTTAAACCATTTTGAGTTAATTTTTGTCATTCACATAAAAACAAAAATTTCATTTTTTTTTGTTTGTGGTTATTCAGTTTTCCCAGCACCATTTATTGAAGTCTGTCTTCCCTGTTTTATATTCTTAGTTTTTTGTCACAAATTAATTAATCATATATGCATAGGTTTATTTCTTATTCGCTATTCTGTTCTATTGGTCTATGTGTCTATTTTTAAGCCAGTACTATACCATTTTGATGACTACAGCTTTGTAATATAATTCAAATCAGGAAGTGTGATGTCTCCAGCTTTGGATATTCAGGATTATTCAGAGTCTTTTGTGGCTCCATACAAATTTTAGGATTTTTTAATATATTTTTTTTGTGGAAAATACCATTAAAATTTTGATAAGAATTACTTTGAATCTATATAAGACCTTGGATAGCAGGAACATTTTAATAATATTCATTCTTCAGATCCATAAACATGGATTACTTTTCCATTTATTCTTCTTCAATTTCTTTCATCAAAATAGTTCTATCGTACAGATCTTTCACATACTTTGTTAAATTTATTCCTCAGATTTTATTGTTTATGATGCTATTGTGAATGAAACTGTTTTTTTTTTGTTTTTCAGATGTTTGTTGTTGTTATATAGAAATGCAACTGATTTCTGTATGTTGATTTCATATCCTGCAACTTTACTAAATCTGTTGATTAGTTCTAACAGGTCAAGTCTCTAGAATTTTCTTATGTAAGATCATGTCATCTGCAAACAAAGATAGTTTTCCTTCTTCCTTTTCAATTTAGATGTATTTCATTTATTTGTCTGGCCTGATTTTTCTGGCTAGAACATCTACTACCATGTAAAACAGAAAGGTTGAGCGTGGGTACCCTTGTCTTGTCCCTGACCTTAGAGGAAAAGCTTCCAATCTTTCACCTTTAAGTATCAGGCTGGCTGTGGGCTTGTCATATATGGTTTTTATTGTGTTGAGATAGTTCTTCTACACTCAATTTGTTGAGCTTTTTTTTTTTAAATCATGAAAAGATATTGTATTTTGTCAAATGCTTTTTTTGCATCTATTGAGATAATCATTTTTATTTTTCATTTTATTAATGTAATGTATTGCATTTATTGAATTACATGTGTGGACCATCCTGGTATACCAGGGATAAATCCCACTTGATCATAGTGTATGATATATTTAATGTGCTGTTGAATTCAGTTTGCCATATCTTGTTGAGAATTTTTGCATGTATATTCATCAGGGGTATCGGTCTACAATTTCGTTTTATTTTAGTGTCCTTATCTGGCTTTGGCATCAAGATAATGCTGGCCTTATAAAATCTTATCTCCACATCTAATTCATCTTTGGATATTCTTATGTATTTCCTAAGTTGGCCTGTTCCTGCTATCAGACTGTTCACTTCTAGCTAGACTCCCAAAACTGCTTGCATGGCTGTATATTGCTGCTAACTCCTAATTCATCAATGTCTCACTTTCTATTCCAAGCTACTTAGCAAACATTCTTTCCTTCCAAGAGAAAGTCTGGTAACAATTGTTGAGATAATACACTTTTAACCTCTGATTTGTTTATAAGCCATCACTTGCATTTCAGTTTGTTTTCCTGAAGGTGGTGTTCTTTTGTTTGTTTGTTTTGTTTTTAACTCATATGCTTAGCATCAAGCTCACTGTAAATACTCAAAATAGTTGTTAAATAAAAAAAAAAGAAATACATTTTTCAGTCTAATGTTTCAGGTTAATTATACTAAAGAAGGATGTTATAAGACTAAGATTATCCTTTGGCAGAAATAAAGTAGAATAAAGATATAAGTAGTATGCTGTTGATAAGCAAGGAGCCATTTTCTTTTCAATATCTTTGCTGGGTTGAAATGCCTTATTTTGCCAAACAGCAAATTCCATTAATGATCATATCTTATAACTTTTGAGTCACATTAAGTCCATTTTAAAACTTTAATTTCTACCTTGCAAATACCCTAGACTCATACAAAAGAAGTTGACAGAAGGCTTTTATTCTTCTCCAAACAGTCTCCTCCCTTTTTGCTTTTGCTGTGTCTATCCAAAAATATTTCCTTGTGTTATTGCCTTTGGCAACAGGCTGTTTTTTCTTTTTAATTAGTCCTAACATTAACTGGCTTATTTAAAGATTCCACATGAGGGGCTGTGAAACTGCTGGACCTTTTTTGTTTGTTATCATTGTCTATCTAGATGGGAGATGGGTAAGCATCACACTTAGGGGGTCAATTCCAAGCAGCTCCCTCTTGGCATCTGTGGTCTCCACAAAGGTTTGTGTGGCTTAGCTGCCTCTCAGCTCACAGCATTAATCATCCTTCTCCTGATATAGAAACATTTTCCTTCCATGCTTTGGTGGTGCCCATCAAGCCTGCAGTTCTTGTTTTCATTGACCGTTTAGGAATTAAAAACCTGAGAGTGAGATCCTACTCCTTCTCCCTTGACTTTTCACTATTTCCTCTAAATTTCTGAAATACAAGAAAACCAAAAATGAAATTGCCTAACAAAATGAGGAAAATTATAGCGAGTTTGAGATATTTTTCAAATAAAATCCTCTCGTGGTCAATATAATGAACAATAATATAGCAGCTATGTATTAACTAAGACAGCATGTCACATATTTAATATTGCTAAGATTTATTCTTTTAGGGTTTAAGGCTATGCAGACAGATGTCAAAGAAAAAAAGCTTGACTTTGTGAACCTCTCCTTTTTAATGTTTAATTCCATCCCTATTTTAAAGGAAATTTAATTTAAGGGAATTATATCCATATGATTCAAGTTCATTTGTATTTAACTGATCAATGTGTTGTTTTACAAGGCCCGTTTGATGTAAAGAAAGCAAAGTGAGTCCCTTTCTCCCCTAGGCTTTCAAGTGCATTTTTTCCCCTTAGAAGTATTTGGCAGTTTATAAATCCCAACTACCAAAGACTGAACTGTGGTTTCAAATTCAGAGCATTAAAACATGGAACAGCATCCAAAAGGGCAGTAAATTTCAATTTACTGAGAAAAATAGCCTTTTACATAATGATTTTTCATGTCTTTCTGCTTATTTTACTTTTTAATTACAAAACCAATTTCGTAAGCAAAAGACATGTCTTAGTGAAAGCATTAGAAGAAAGAGAGCTCCATCACATTAGAAAAAGTAATAAATAATTCATTAAATAAGAGATCTTTGAAAAGCTGGTGTCTTTGCCTTTTTAAATTGTTTTCTTCCATGAAGAGGAAACATGTTATATTGAGAAAAACATGAACTTGGAACTCAGCCAGTTTTTGCTACTCAAACTTAATAGACACATTCAGAAGAATTTCAACCTTTGTTTCCTCACTTTAAAAAATGGGGATAATACCACTAATCACTAAATGTGCTCAACACAAGTTCATGCCTTTTCCTCCACCCAATTCTTCTTTTGTACCTGGGATGGATCTGGTACTTACCTTTAATTCATAGCCCTTGAGTCCTTTCCAATATAGTTGGCTTTGAGAAACAGTTCTTAGAATGTCTTTTTCACTTGTCCTTTTGGAGAATGGAGGGTGGGCTTTGCCAAATTTACCTACACATTTCTGTTATGTACTATGGGGACTATCATTCTTGAAGTCAATTGTGTATTCTTCACTGATTTTAGTATAGGATGTTTAAAGGTAAATTCCCAAACAATTTTTAATAACTGTACAAGAACACATAATCTTTATTTTTATGTACTAACAATTGTTTTGTAGTTTTTAGTTCTCCTTCATTTTGATTTCCTTAACAATTTATTATTGTTTTGAATCTGATATATTTTGAAAGAACTTTTGGATCAGTTGTGGAAAAAAATGAACAAATACACACATATATAAGTAAACATTTCTGAGGCTAGACTACACAGTGTAGAGAAGACTAAAATGTACCTTGAGGATTTAGGCTGTAACAGAGCAAGGCAGAAAATCAGAAAAAGTGATTAAGACCATGTTTATATTGAAAGCTAATATGAACCTCTCCCAAGCATGTTATACCAAAGCATTTTTTAACTCTACCTTAAAATGTGTCTTTTTAAAAATATCCATGTTGGCACATTGTTACAGAGTAACTTATCAACTTGCAAATCCAGATAGCTCACATATATAAGCAAACAGCACTACACTGAGGATATGAGCAGGCTAATAGGGATACAATTATCTGAGATGCCATTTGTGACATTCTACTTGGATTGGGGCAGGAAAATAGAAGCAGCTGTCTCTCTTTAAGAATTCATTTGTCTTTATATTTTAATTCTTGGCTTAATTTTATTGTGATTACATATTGTCTAATAGGTAGGAGGTAGAGGATAAATCTTGACTGAATGAAAAAAATGTCAATACCAATGAGAATATTCCTACCATGAGTATGACTGTCTATACTATGGTTCTAAGTATCTAGGTTCCAGGAAAATAAATAACATTATTTTGATTTATTGGTCAATGTTGTAGTCCTGAGAACTTTGAAGTTCAGTACTAGAAAGACATAGACATAGAAGCATACAAAATTTAGAAATTTTGGATGTTTGTAGATTAAAAAACTGCCCACTCCATGTCTTTCTTTTTTTCTTGAATGTACTTTGCCATTTGCGCTTTCCCAGACTGTTTTTTGTGTTCTAATAGATTTCCTGTCCTTTCAATTACCTTCCTTTTTCCTTATTTCCTCATGGTATTGCCTAATCCACTTGGCCCTTCAGTGACTGTACTGCTGATATCGATGAGTATTTGGAATAAGGAAAAAGGATATTTATGAGTTGCAATTATGTTACTTACAATTTTTGTTATGTACTAGAATAGATTCTAGAATATGTAAATACAGTAGAATCTCTCTTATCTGCATTCCATTTAAACAACCTGTCAAATTAATCACTTCTCTCATTTCCTAATTTAAAACACACTAACCAATGCCAACAATGCAGTTAGCAGGCAGCTCATTAGTACAGCTACATATTTCTCCTAGCATTTAAGTTGTAGTCTAAAAAAACACTGCTTATTCCAGATGTACTTACTATTTTAATTAGGCAACTAAAAAACTAATAAGTAAACTATGTAAATAATATACTAATAAGATATAAGTATAAAAATAGTGTATTTCAATTAATATGAATAATCTGAAAAACTTAAAGCCAAATCAGTAAAACAAAATAAAAAATAGTATTGAATTAGATATGGATGCGAGGACTAAAAAATGCTCTAAGACTGCATCATCTTTCTTTTTAAAAATCGCTGCTTTAACCAATTTGTTTGCTTAATAGGTGGTCCTAATTTACCAACCCGTGATTCCAACTGCATGGATTAATGTCTGTATTTGGTGATGGAATGAAAATAATTGATTCAATTCATTCATCCAAAACAATGGAACAGACACTCAAGAAGCAGTTGATCATATCAGAGCGATTTTGCTCTCATTCTAACCTTAGACAATGTCTGATTAGGCGCAACTCAACTGTACATAGCCATGCATTTCTGAAGCCATAAAAACTGAGTGTTCTGCATAAATACATTTTTAAATAGAAGACATTTGAAATTTTGGTCAGATTTTGAATTGTTTTCTTTTTGGTCCCTAAGCAACTAGCAGTTCTATCCTCCTACTTCCAAATAACCAATTTTGATTTCCTTCTCGCTGTCAAAGGTATCCCAGTAATATATCATTGGAATCCTCCTTACCTTGCACACATCTCACTGTGCATAGTTGCATTCCCTAGGTTTGATTCCTCATCTCATACCTCCGACATTTTACTGTTTCTTTTCATTTGCACTTCTTCTTGGGCTCTTAGTTCTCCACTCAAGAGAACCAAATGCAAATAGGGTTTATAGGTGTAAGCTGGTGTAAAGACAGTAGAGATATATCCAAAAACCCAGCTAGGAAAATGCATATGAGATAAAGGCATTAAAAACATTATCTAATCTCAACCCCCATGTCTTTAATCATGGTCTTCTTTCTGTTTGCTTGATTCAATCCTTCAACATCAAGCCCTGTGCTCATCAACTTTTTAACCATAACTTCTCATAATAGGGGTGGGGACAGCTTTATGTCAGTGTCTCAGGATCTTTTTTCAATTCTACTTCTTGTTGGACCTCATAGTACTACTTTTTGTTTTGTTTGTCCTTGCCTGTAAATCCATATTTTTAAATTTGTATATTTTTACCTAGTCCAATAGATTTAAACTTCAGCTCATCTCTGCAGTTGCTAAGCAACCTTTACCACTACATCATTTATGTTCCCACTCTGCTTAAAGCTCCATAGCCACGGGCTACCTCCACCACATTCTCTTTCCAGCTTAGCTTCGAGAATCCCAACCTATACTGTTCTCTTCATCTTGCTTTCTCAAGGTAAGTATTGAGAAAAAGCTTTCTGAAGGAAATGGCACCCAAAGCAAACTTGAAGGAAGAATAAAAATCAAACATAATCTCTAAGGAAAAGGAAAAGAGATACTTCTGTCCATGTTATGTTGATGGATTCCATGAGAACCCTGTGCTGTCCCATTAACATTAAAATTCTTTTCTTTCTCTAAAGTCTGGCTGTGTGCAACCACGTCTATTTATATAGCATTAAATACTATTTGTAAGATGAGGACTCGCCTCTGAGTTATAAAGTTTATAATCTAAATTCCTCATTGACATTTTCATTTGAATGTTTCACAGATCTCACACTTACTTAATATACCCCAAATTGAACTCCTAATTTCCCTGATAGCTTATTTTTCACTGCTGTTTTCCCTTCTCAGTAAATGGCATGACTATCCACACCACGGTCATGATAAGGTCCCAAATCTATCTTTGATCATCAGCATCCAAGCCAATGCATAACCCAAATCCAAAAGTTTTGTCTCCATAACAGGGCTCAAATCTATCTACTTCCTTCTAATCCACCTTCACATCTTATATTCTTCATAGCAGTTGTCCTTATGAGAAATATTATTATTTTATTTCACTGTCCATTTTTCCCAACAAGAAGGCAAACTCCTAGAAGCAAGTTCTATCTGTGCTGTTCATTTTTAAATTGTAAGTGACTAAAAACAAAAATCAACAATGAAAAAAACCTGACATACAATCAATGCTTATTAATAGCTATTGACTAATTGAATATTGCTATCCCGTCAAAGTTACCATGATGCTCCCCTATAATTCTGCATTGACCACTCTGTATTCCTACTCATATTCTTCAAAGCCATTCTCAATGCAGCACACAAAATAAACTTTTTAATAGTGACAGGCTATTTAATAGGGACATTTATTGTTGCCTTAGGAAAAACATAATGGCCCAGAGCCAGAGGTCACAAACTGAATATTAACCAAACATAAGATGGGCATTAATATCCAAAGAGAGTTCCCAACAACTGAATCTGTTTAGCCAGGGGTTTATGAAATACTGTGAAAACCAAAATCAATTTCTTCACTAGCCTCCCTTTACCAACTCTTTCAAGTCAAAGTTGTAGGCATAACGGGATTGCAGTGACTTTTCTCTGATATGGCAAAAGGAAGGAATGTTTCCAGCATCATGGAGCTAAGTCGGTAAGTATCCCATTCAAGATGCTTTGTCTTGTTTAAGGGGCTTTAGGGAATATAAGTGAGAATGGGAGTTTGGGAGTCTGAAAGGTAGAATGAAAGACTCATAGGATGTGGATTCATCATGTGTTTTATACTGAAGTGGAAAGACTCTGTAGAACCTTTAAGAATTTAGAGCAACACTTCTGAAAAAGCCAGCTTTTGAAGCCCTATCTTGGAGAAGGCATGGAGGGCCAGTCAGTGCTGGCCAATGAAGTGGCAAAATATACTGATAAGGAAAGTAAGATGGACTGTGAAAAGACTGGAATTATCTGAGAATCACAGAACCAACTCCCCTTCCCTCTGACTCACTCTGTGCATCCAAGGAGCCAGCTGCAGTCCACTCCTAAGAGGGGAGATGCAAGTTAAACAAAGTTTGAGAACAAAAGATTTAAACTGACCTTCGTTTTCAATACCTGAAAATAAGTATTTTACACATGATTTTTCCGTTCGGTTTGGTTTGCTTTGTTTTATCAATTGACAGAAAAGAAGTTTCAAGAGTATGATTGAGGAAGAGATCAAAGAAAAAATAGTTTCATGATCAATATGCCAATTAGAAACAAAATATGATTATTCCATGATCTGGCTCAAATTGTACTGCTTTCCAGCTTTCATGGCTTCCTTGTTGTTTTTAGAAAAAGTCAATTTCCTGGCCAGGCTGGCAGCACTGGGTCATCTGGACCCTAGCTACTAAGCTCTCTGTCATCTGGCCAGACTGGCCTTCTTCTGGTTCCCAGATCCCACCACACTCTTTCCATCTCAGGGGGCTTTTGTCACTCTATTCCATTAACTGGGTTGTCCTTTCCTGAATCTTTCCAAGGGTTGTCCCACTAGGATTTAGCTTAAATGTGACCTTCTCAAATGCTTCATGTGACACTTTCCTCCCAACGTGCACCCCCATCAATTTTCCTTGGTCTGGCTTCCTCTTACATCCCCACTTGTTAGCACAATATCTGACACACATAGATTCAATAAACAGACAGCAACTGAAAGACTTGTATAGTTACCATTGTGAAATAAAAATTATCTGGAAATTCATTTCTCATATAACTTTTTAATAGAATCTACTTTGCAAACCCTTTTCTTATAGGATTAGCATTTCTGATAAAACATTTGATTTTCTGATGAAGCTAAATGATATTATGACCTAATAAGAAGTTAATGACTCACCCATCCATCCAGCTGATTCTCAAATAACAGTGATCTTTAAGTTATTGTTTTTCTTCTCTCTAACCTATCACTATCTAACTATACTCTTTTCTTATAAAATATTCCTTCCAAGAAGGAATTTTGAAAAAGGCTTGCATAGGACTCTCCTCTTGCAAGCTGGAAATAAACTTTGAAATTTAAAAATAATTAATTTGTCAAACATTTTTTAAACAGTTGTGAACATCCCATAAATATTCACCTGCTCCATGAAGTCTTATTCTAGTAAATCCAGGGCTATGCTTGGATGAAAAAAGTCATGACAAACTTGCCATTGAGACTGTCTCTTCAATTTTTCTGATACTGAGATCAACAAATGAATGAGGTTGTTGACGCTCAACAAACTGGGCTCATTTTCTGAGCCCTTGTTAACCAAAGTTTTGTGGCCATTTTAAAGATGTTTGCCCCACTGAATTTGAGGCCAATCCAAATTAACAATTTGGATATATGTTTTGGTCAAAATATAACCAATCCTTGGAGAGCCTACAGACGTGATTTAATATTGGGAGGTCTCCAACAGGAGAGCCAGGTGCTGTATAATAGGTTTCTTGTCAGTGTTTTATGTCTGAAGTATTCCTGGGTCTTTGAGAAATCACATGACTAATTATAGTTGGTCAGTGTTTTATATTTGAGAAATTTCATGATTGTTTTGAAGAGTCCCATGATTGGGATTATATTGTTAAGGAGAAGTGACTTAGTCCTTAGAAAGTCTGGATGACTGTGTAATTACATTCAGAAATGTATTAGCTGCATGAAGTTGTTTTGTGTTTTGCCTATAGGGTTTTGCTTGTGTATGTATTTATGTCTGTTTTTGCAATTATCTTTAGCTAATTGTATAATTGCTTCAGCAGTTTTCTGTATGTCTGCTTGTATCTGTAGGCAGTTATTTGGAGTCCTTTGCTTTGATGGTCAGTGAGATTCTTTGGGCAGTCTTATGTTTAAAAGTTATGTCCTCACCTATCCAATTACATAGAGAACCAGAATAAGAGGTTCTAAAGATCTTTAGATTTTCCTTTTCATATTCACTCTAACAATGATTAGCTAGCCATTTCCTTTTATGTAAAATTCCCTTACCAAAGAACATATTTGTATTGGCTTATTTAGCCTTTTCTTCTTGTAGTTATCTTGAAATAAAATGTTTACACATGCCATAGATTCTTCTATGTACCTAAAAGTGTTGTTAGACACTTGTTTTTGTTCTGTTTTGTTCATTCGTTTCCTGCTTATTTTTGTATTGAAATAAGCTATTTACAATTTTGTCTTCTCAAATGTAGTATAAAATTTTCAGTCATAGGCGATAGATTATTCTTTATTTATCCCTGGCACACAGTAGGTATTCAGTAAATACTTATCAAATAATTAGCTCTACCTTTTTTCACAATTATATCCAGTGCTTAGTACAAAGTTTACTACATGGTAAGCAATTAGCTTTGAATGAAAGATCTAAAATGAATTCTAGTACAATATACCCACATAAATGTCTTTGCTGACACGTTACTACAAGCTGGAGGCATTTCTTGTTCTTGCCGCCCTCCTTCACTTTCTCCTCTGACTACAATCAGCCGCATGATGTGCTTTCAACAAGCTTTATCTTGGGATCCTAATGTTCACGGTAGTTTTGATATTAGCTTCTAGTTCCTTCAGTTTGTAGAATTTCTAAATCACCCTGTTTCCTTTTTGGATTTAACCTGTACCTCAGCTCTTGGTGGTTCTGTTCACCTGTCTGGCTTTGCTGCTTTAGGTGTTTCCCCACCAAACCCTAGCAATTTAAGGTTAGAGTCTGTGAGACTCCACTGACTATATACAGATAATAGCTCTAGAGGGTAAGTACTTGAGGATGAAAAAAGGCAGACTGGGTGACCAGCAGATGACACATAATCCAAGA
The DNA here is from genome assembly GCA_003508835.1 of Eonycteris spelaea. NCBI lineage: Eukaryota > Metazoa > Chordata > Mammalia > Chiroptera > Pteropodidae > Eonycteris > Eonycteris spelaea. The sequence goes on from PUFA01000281.1 coordinate 66,514, forward strand.
AAATTCTCCAAGCAATGGCAAGATTATGATAAAATATTGCATTTTTTATGAAGACAAACGGTTTTAAAAAATCCATAATTAAAACTTTTTAAGCAGTTTTTAGTGTCTTATAAAGAAGTAGCTTGCATTTGCTTTTAAAATAAACTATTCTTACACCATAATCACTCAAACCAACCACAAAGGCCTTTATTTATAAAAATGTGATATAATGATATTTTTTAGAAAAGAAAAAAGTTTTTGGCTGTGGCTTCAAGGAGATAAAATCCTCCTTATAATACACGGAACTTTTTTTTCTTTTCTTTAGGGGAAGTGTTGCAATTCTGGAAAGCATATTTCCCTTAGTAAAATTTTTATTTTCTAAATAGAGCTATAGACTCCACAGTCTCTAAAAATCATTTTTATAAGTATATATGTATGATCTTTCTTTGCTTCACATTGTAACAAAACTACTAGAAAATGGCGTTTATACTTGCTGTATCTAATTAATCTCCTCTTATTTTTTTTCTTCAAGTATTTCCACTACTCTATCAAAACTGCTCTTGTCAAGGTCAAAAAAGACCTTGTAGCTAAACTCAAAGGAAATTTGTAATTACACAAATTACTCATCTCTCAGCAGCACTGAGGCAGTTTATCGTTCTCTAATCCTTGATAAACTTCATTCTCTAGACTTCAGGATATTATTTCTGTTGGTTTTATTCCTACATCCCTGGTCACTCTTCCATCTCCTTTTCTAGTTCCCATTTCTCTTAAACCTTTAATGTTCAAAGGCTCCACAATTATTCTCTTCGTGTATATATATATATATATATATATATATATATATATATATATATCAGATGTCATCAGTTATGACTGCATTTAATTATATTCTATTATATCAATTTTATAGTGTGTACTAGCAAAATATTTATTTATTTATTAAAACATGTTTACGAAAAGGAAAGTGCCTATTTGCATTTGGCAAGATATAACTATCTTTCAGAGTTTTTGTAACTTATTCATTACAAAATTGCATAAATGGACCAGAGACACCTTAAAGTTGATAATAATACTTTTCTAAAGGAATATATATGCTGTAAGCAATCCTTAGGATGCTGCATAATCCCTTGATATGGAGCACTTAGACTGGTTTGCAGTTTACTGATGTTGATGTGAATATTTCTGGACCCATGTGAGTAACCCTCTCTTTTTAACTGGACTTTCTTACATTACAACTCTGTTTCTGAATATGTCTTTAAAAAGGATAACAACCATGGTGTAGAAACAGAGCAATGCAAATGCACAGAAAGTCTGAATACATTTAACATCTATTAAGAAACTGATGGTATATTAATACTATCCCTTAATTTCAAAATATACAAGTTAATTTTACATTAAACTTGACTAAAATAGGCTTAATTATTTTTATGAATTTGATTGACTTCTAAACCTTTTTTTCCTCACAAAATTGGTAATCGTGCTTACATATTTTGACTGAAAACTGTTTTAAATACCCTTGAATAAGATCAGGTCGGTCTACCTAAAGAGACTCAGGTGAAGTCTATGGAATTTAAACAATTACTTTGATCTCTAGATTGTCACATCCATACAAAATATTTGTTTTTCCCATTTAATGTTAAACAATTTCTTCCTAATATTTTGCAATAATGGATTTAAACATGTAAATATATAAATTATTTGATATTTGTAAAATAATTAAGAAGTCATAATTGGAATTTTAAAAACTTGGACTTGGTATAATTCACATATTTTCAAGTTCACATGAATTTGTGTTCTGTTTCTGTTTATCATTTTTAGGAGTGACTACTTCTAATTTTCACTTTCACTAATTCAATTTCATTTAAACATTTACAGCCTGCACTGTAATATTTTAACTTTTATGTGAATAAATATATATTTTTAAATCAGATACACCCATCTAAAGGGCGACAAAACATTTCCCAATGGGTTTTCTGCATTATGCTCATGTAATCTGTGCCTTTCAGAAAAAATTTTGGGAAGCTATAGAAAATGGATCTGAGAAACTAATGAAACAGAGGTGGAAAACAAATCATGTGCATTATTTATTATTTTATGTTTATGTTTAGTATTTGCAAATATACACTGATGGGGCAATTTCTGAGTTCATTTGCAAAAATTATATGAGAATGATACCAAGCATAGATAGTGTACATCTATCATAAATAGAAGAGACAATTTTTATTCTTCTTTCAATTGGAAAAAATTGATACTAAAAGAAGCAATTAGAAACACTCTCAATCTCTTGGAAATGGAAAAAGGTATTCATCTTTCCCTTCAAAGCATGAAGATACTTTATATGTAATTTATATGAGGTAGAATACATTTGAATATAATTGAAATATATTTTATTTTTAAATTTTCAATGTTCCATATTAAAAATAGGTTGCTCTTTTTGATATAATCACATTATTTTTATGGCATCCAGGTTGTGTGAAGGAACATAACAGACTTCAATGTGTAAGAGAAATGCTATGAGAACTAAGAATTAGGATCTGAAAACTGTAGTTAAGAGATGTTCTAAGTTAGACGAGTGGAATCAGCTTGTAGGTAGTCCGTAAGTTGTAATACATTCCAGTGTTTGGAAGAAAACAAGATTGCTACTAAACTGGGAACAGAATTATTTGAAAGCATCCCTGAACAATTGATAACAGTTGAGCTGCTGTGATATGATCCATCCCTGTGATCAGCCTTCTCATAGTCTTTATGGATTCTTTCTCAATTTTCTAAGCCTATTTTCCCATACAGGAACACTGCCTCAGTTTCTCCTTGGTCCACTATCTTTGAAGCATCAAAAATTCTCGTTCAGTTAGAATGCTTTTGGTCATAAGAAATACAATGCCCAACTAAAATGGCTTAAAGAATGAGAACGTTGCAATAAGCCAGGAGATGGACATTTAAGGTGGACAGTATGCCCCAGTTTTAAAATGGTAAAGAAGCACATGAAAAGATACTCAGCATCATTAGTCAATAGGTAAATGCAAATCAAAATCCCAATGGGATGCCACTTCATATCCCCTAAAATGGCTATGATCAAATAGATAACAAAAAGTGTTGGTGAGGATGTGGAGAAACTGGAATACATACATACATACATACATACATACACACATACTTAAAAGCTAGGTGTCAGGGAGTGTATGTAAACTGGGATAGCTGCTTTGGAAAACAGTCTGGCAGTTCTTTAAAACATTAAATGTAGAATTGACATAAGATCTGCCTCCTAGTCCCCAATTCAGAGGACAAGGAAAGTCAAAAATGGAGGCAGACCACGCAAGCGGTAGGTGGTAGTTTTAAAAAGGAAGAGAACTTACATAGGAGGCTTGTCTTAGGCTGCGCCAAAGATAAGATCGCTGCACCTGCCCACCAGAATCTTAAAGTTCATATAGAGGTCATAAGGGGTTCAGTCCTGTATATCATGGTCTCAATAACACTATTTTTCTCAAGGTTCTGTCCTTGAAACGGCTCCTAGTGCTGAGTGGTAGGCAAAATGTACATTCCAAAGACAAGGAAGGGAGTAAGGAGACTTCCATTGCCCTATGTCTGCTCTGGGGTCAACTGGTGATCAAGCCACTCCATGACCTCTTCTAATAACATGCTCTTGCATTAGTGGACAAACAAGAAAAAGACTCTGCTCCATGGAACACAGCCTAGTGGAGAAAGGGAGAGTCCTAATAATGTCTTGTATCCTCTGTAACCAGGCACTATGCTAAGCACCCTTCCTGCATTTCACATTAAACAGTTACCACAAACACTATGATATAGTTACTACCGTCACTGTGCAGGAAAGTGTGAAGACACTGAATAACTAATTACAACTCAAACAATGAGTCAGTCAGAACTCAGACCCCATTAGCCTCTTCGTAAGCCCCACACAATGTGCACATGTGGGTGCCTCAGTCTCCTCAAAGCACCTCCACAGACACTAACGCACAGAAAATTTTCTCAAGGCCACCCTTCTATGTCCCATCATTTCTCCACAGATTCTTGAGGGACTATTTTTTATTTTATATTTTATTTTGTTATTAGTTTCAAGTATACAGTACATTGGTTAGACATGTATATAGTTTATAAAACAATCCCACTAATTGCTCTTTCTCTCCTTGGGCTCTCCACCTAGCCATTAAATTAATGCTAACTTCATTCTCTATGTTGTGTGACTATTTTTATATGAAAAGTATTCACAGTCCATTGACATGGTAAATCAAGTCCATTTCCAGTCTCTCTGGGTGTTTCTAAAAGGCCAGATAATCACGGGATTTTGTTTGTTTGTTTTTATAAGGCTTTAAATGCATGATGGTTGCAAACAATCATTCAGTAGAACAATTCTGCATTATTATTAACTATTCTGAATGTCTCTTTTAAAAATGATTTGACAAAAATTAGGAAAGCTTCTTTAGACTAGCTTTCTTGGCTTTAGATCAGACTTCAAACATCTTTTTGGATGTAAGAGCTTCTAAGTACTTACTGCGGATAGCTCATTTTAATAATGACTGTAACTGGTATAAACAGGTTAATTGGAAAATTCGAACAGTGTAAAAAGATTTTGAATGTCCTAATTCTTGTAGAGTACAAATTACATTGGCTTCTGTAAGGGCAGAAGTGCTGACTGATTGGTTATATTTATTTATTTATGTATTTATTTACTTTTATAAGGTCTGACCAGAAAAAATCATTACTGTATTAAGCAGGGTGTGGAAATGCTGCATCTAACAAAGCTACAACTGAAACTGGCTTTTAAGATTAAGATTGACTCATGGGACTGCAGAACCCAAGGTAGTTTGGCTTCAGCCGACTTGATCTAAGGCTTAATTAACATCACTGAGAACTAGCGTGTCCATCTCCTTGTCTGTTTCTTTCTCCCTCTTTCACCTACTCAGTTTGAGTACTCTCCTTAGGTCTCAGGCAGTTACAAGATGAATTCTATAGCTCCTGTTACTGCTGTTCTTTAGGTTGCAATTTCGTGAAGAGAGAGTAAGGTTCCAGAACCACCAATAAAAGTCCCTTTAATTTCATTGGTAAAGAAACACATGAGTAACATGCCTATTCCTATTGAATTAATATATGGTGTATTCTGATTGTATAGGCATAAATAACCAGGGATAAGGTCAACTCCATCTGAAACGTATGGGATAAAAATGGGGTTGAAATTAACCCTCCAAGAGAAACGTACTAAAGTAACAAGAGAAGACTGGATGGTATGCAACACAAACAGAAGTTATTCATAGAGTCCACAATTTTTATTGTCTCTCTCATACATGCACACACACTCATATGTGCATATCTACAAAGCGCATGCACACACACACACACAGACAAACTTCCCATAAACACACATAAAAATGTTCACACCCCTAAAAAGTACTTGCTAACTCCCTAATCTCACAACTGGGAGGCACACTGCATTCCTGTGTACGACTCCAAATGCCAAAGACTTCAACAAACCCAATTAACATTATAGGAAGAGAAGAGTTAAATATGGTAAAAGAGAAATAAATGAGAAGGAACACTCTCTTGGCAGTGGACTTAGTTACTTAAACAGTCAGTCTTGCAAGACCTGGGTATAATTTCCGAGAGAACCTACCATGTCTCTCAGGTTGCACAGCCACACTGTTGATGAGAGTTCAGCAGGATGTCTTTTCTGGAAACTGCATCCCTTTAGAGACCCAGTTCATTTTACCATCCATCTGAGTACTCGGATATTTCATAACATCATTATTGCCAAACATGAAGTTTTTCTCACACTACATCTTCTTTAAAAGGTAGTCTGGTTCCAATTATTTCTCATATTTTGAACATCAGAGACCAGTAAGGAAAGTTAAAGACTGTCAAGCTTTTAAATATAGAAAACTTTTAGAAATATTTAGTTCTCAGAAAGCAGCTTGGCCTCAGTACTTTGCTGATCCCAAAACCTTCATTTACATGCTATCAATAGTAGCCTCGCCTTAGGACAGTTTGGGGGAAAAGTATATTACACACACACACACACACACACACACACACACACACACACACACACTGGGGTGGGAAGAAACTACTAAGCTATTCCTTTCCTTACTTCGCATTCCCATTTCATCTCGGCAGCAAGAGCGATTATTCGCTTTACCTGGCAGAGAGAGCCAATTCAGAGGTTCTTGAAAGAGACCGGTCAGGATGAGAACAATTTTTAAATAAAGGGCCAGATAGTAAATATTTTAGGCTTTTCTAGCCACATAACTATCCCTTATTTTTCTTAATTTTATTTAACACTTTTAAGAACACGAACAGGCCTAGGACCAATTCTGATATATGAGTTGTTGGTCCTGTCCTGTCTAGTGAATGAGGCTTCTACCAGGACCTGATCCTTTTCCAGCTACGGATCCCAACTCCCTCTAGGAGAGAGAGTTCTTCTCTTCCAACACAAATTAACAGATTTGTACCCATCTCAGATTACAAAACAGACAGAAGGGGCCTATTTTACCAAAGCTGTATTATAATACCTCTTTGATTTGAAATGAGACAGTATAAGTCTAGGCCAACTTTTTTTTTCATGTAATGCTACTGAAGGTGGTTACAGGTACTCAACACATCCCCGCATCTTGAATGTCTCCTACAAAATCATCTAATGCTGAAGCACTGAGATTTTTCAGAGTTCAGAAAGAAAACACTTAAATGAAATAAAGATTATCTTCGTGGGCTTAAACCCACTGCTGTACTTCACTTCTTCAATTGCTTTTTGCAAATTATACTCCCCTGCAATTTGCAATCTGTAAACCCCATTGCAAATAAAGTTCTCTCTTCCTGGATTTTTTCTATACTACCTTAGTATATTTCCGAGGTTTGATTCACAATGTCTGGAGAGCACCCAGGGGACAATACCAGAACAGTCTATGAGGCCTGTTGACATCCAAAATTCTCAACAGTGAAGGCTGAGAAGGAGGTCTTTTAGTTCCAGGTCTCTTGGTTTAATGTGTGTATGGGTTCTCCCATTGAGGTCTATCATTCACTGTCTTCATTAATGTTATATATTTAGTTAATTATCTTGTTTGTTCATTTTCAGTAGTTCTAAATCCATTATAATTGCATAACCATAACCTTGTCACCCAAAGCAAGTCATTTATGAGAGTGAAACTACATTTATAACCATTACTGCTCTTGGCAAAACAAATCTTACTTAGAATTTGGCAAGCAATAGTCCTTCTATCAACCCACAGTTTTTTATTAATACAGAATAGTATCTATTTTACTTTTTATAATGAGGTCTGTTTGAATAAGAAGACACCTCTTTTACTCTTTAGTGACAAGAGATGAATATTAAAATGATCATGTAAGTACTGTATTATGTTTTTGCTCCTTAATCTCTGTTTTTACTAAAAGAACAGCCAATACCCCTAGACCTTCTTATCTATCTATCTATCATCTATCATCTGTCATCGTATTTAGTAAACCACAGATTTACTGAACTATTAATGGATTAAAAGATGAATTATTCAGAAATGGTGTATGAAAAACTGAATAACTGCTTTTCAAAGACTTCAAAATTGTCCAAAATATGATTCAAAGAATGATGAATAAATGTTAATTATGAAAATCTTAAAATATATTCTGGAATTACAAATAAATATTTAACTAATATTTCCCAGAGGTGGGAGAGGTGGGGCATATAAGAAACAAAATAAATACCATACAAAATGGGAATTATGGCTCCTCTTTTATTCCTGACAAACAATACTTCCTCTAAATGCAGAAAATTTACTAAAATGCTACATACAATCTTGGTATATTGCCATCATGGAAAAGAGGTATGTATTGCACATTAAGAGACAGTAAAGGATATTTCCTCTCTTACCATTAGTTTAGGAGTGTTAATTATAAACATTTTCTGTTCTGGAAAAATTAACCAATTGAAAAAACAACTGATAACTTAAATAGAATATTTGAGCCAATTATGACAAAGGGACAGATGATCAATTGTAATGTAAGCCAAACATTAGGGGGGAAAAAAACCACTAATTCATGGTCAAAGGACATGAATGAACAATGAGCAGAAAAAAAAAATCTAAGTGGCCTGTGCATAGCTGAATAAATGTCGTCTAAGTCTGAAAATTAAAATACGTAATTTTTTTAGTCAATTGGAGGTGAACATTCACTTTCATAAAATGCTGATAAGGATATCAATCAGCATAATCTTTCCAAAAAGCGAATTGCCCTCATCTATTAGGATGTTAATATGTTCCCCCCACCCCAGGAACTAACCATAAGGATTGAGATAATTTTTAAAAATTTTTTATTTTCTAAATGTTATGTTTTAGAATTAGAAGGGCACAAAAATACTACATTGAAACTTTATGGCAAATATCAACATGTACTGGAACTGATGTCCTTCAGAAAAATTAAGCAATCAATCTAAAAATTAAACTTTATTTTATTATTCTTCATTCTTTTTTTTAGTACTCGTCTTTTTATTTCTATTTTAATAGATACATTTTTAGTAAGTAAACAGATCTTAAATATAAATCTCAATGCATTTTTTAAAATTTTATTTTTTAATTTCAAGTATACAGTATATTGTTCTTTCTCTACTCTGGCTCTCCACCTAGCTAATACATTAATGCTAACTGCATCCCCTATTCTGTGTTCCCCATCTCTGTGACCATCTATAAACACTAATTTGTACTTCTTTAACCCTCATGCCATTCTCCCAGCTCCCCAACACCCCTCTCCTCAGACCGTCACCATATTCTTTATTTTTTTTATTGCCTTTACCTTATATATTTTACAAAATACATCTAGACATACAAATGCAAGTAACTATAGACACACACCTATTGTGAAACTTTGTCTATGCAGAAATTTTGGGAAGTGAGTAAACTCTTCCATACATGTGATATTTATCTGAGCTTCTGATTGGAGGAGAGCAATTCTATACTTTTAAAGTGTTGTTTATAAAAATACCCTCTAGTGCAAATGATGCTAAGAACAAGGAGGTACAAAAGTAATGTCTGACTGGACAAAATAGATGACATAATTATCAGACATTAATAGCTAAAACTATTCATAAAAGACTTGTACTAAAAATATTTAACATATGTCTTATTCTATTATTGATGGCTACTATTTATTGAAAATCTATCTCATGCTAGGAATTAGTATATACTAGGTCTAGACACAAAAGAGCTGAAATAGGACGTTACAATGTTACATTTATTTTTAAAAAGGATACTGAGTCAAAGCAATTTTTAAGAAAATTGACCTAAATTATAGAATTATGAAATAATGAAGCCAAGATTATAGCACAAGTCCCTTTATCATGAAGGCAAGGATCTTCCTTCAAATTATTTTCCGTAGGTCTCTAGATTATTTAATGTGAACCTATTGGGTGGCTCTCTGCACCCCATTTCCAGTCCACTCAACCCCTTCCCCACCTTCTTCACACACATACTTCAATAGGAGTAGCTCTCTTTTTTCTGCCTTATATACGGAGTTCTTGGCAAGATTCAGATTGAAAATAACAAAAAGCAATGCACTCCACCAAATTGTACTTTTCTTTCTGTTCTCTTCCTCCCTTTCCTTCCTTCCCTCTCTCACTGCCCCATTTTCTTCCCTACTCCTTTTCTCCACATTCCTTCACGAACCTCATAAAAGCTCCTTAAAGCCAATACAAAGAATTATACAATATATAAATATAAAATCAGTAAACTTTTATCATGTAAGAGAAACAGAGAAAAATATTTATTACTGAATTCTACTTATTTCTAATACCCAGAGTTCAGTTAAATTGTCTATCTCAATAGTAGCTTTGCAGCCACTTTTCTGTAAGAAGTTATTTATTTATCTGGTCTAGGAGCAATGGTTGAAGATTGTAGCTTTATTAAATGTCATTGAGGTCAATGCAAGATTTGTGTGCTGATGGAAAATATGTCTCCCAAAAGTCTTGCCAAAATGACAATTCCGAGTGCAATTAGAGAAGCTTACTGGAGCTGCAATTGGGTTTAGGTTCAAATTCATATATGAAAGTGGATGTACTTAAATTGTCTATGACATAGAACAGAGGTTCTCAACCCTGGGGGGGCGGTGTATCAGAATTACCTGTGAAACTTTAAAAAACATACAGGCATGAGATTCACCCACACTCGCTGAATCAGAATCTCCAGGAATTACCTTTGTATCTCTAATTTTCAAAAAAGCTTTGCAGGTACTATGAAATATAGGATTGAGAGCAATTTAAATATGAAATCATTGAAAGTGGCATACATTTCAACATTATAAATACATGTATATATGCACTCATACACACATACTTAATGCTTATATTCCAGTTCTATAGCTAATATATTAACTTAGCAGTCCCCTAGGAAAGCTCTGTCTTTCAATTGGTTTTTACTTTGTTCTTAATAGCTTAGATTTAATTTCAACCCAAGCTAAAATTTAAAATTGACAAGGTCAGGGATAATTATAATGAGACAGATTCTCACTGAGATGTTAATGTATTGAACTGAACTCCCTTTAATATTAATGGAAGCTCAATGGGGAGACAACAATGATAAGTATGTAATATGAGTTTTCTTCCTAAAATGTAAATGTAAAAAAATGTAAAAGTATCCTATTTGTTTGCCATATAAAAGGAAGTACTTCTTTCATCATTTCAATTATTATTTTAGAGAATTAACTGAAATTCTGTAATGGTAAACATTTGCTTCTTGTGTTCAACAGTTCTTTTAATCTATCACCTTAAAATTAATATGCAGGAATAGATTATTATAGATATAAACTAAAGAGATGTTGGATGATTGAATATATCTTCATGAACCAGTATAATAGGAATCTATAAAAGGGTAAAGTTCTATTAATTTGACAGTTAAATTTACTCTGTACAAAATGAAAGCCTGCTTTCTAAAACTTGAAAATTAAGACCCCGTTTTTAGTAATGCAATTTACAAGAAAAGTTCCAGATATTTCGGGATATATGATTACTAATTAAACAAAAAATTTTTGGATCTCACTTTTTCATCTTATTATGTTATGTTATATTATACTATATTATTGTATTATATTTCATTACATTCCCACATGATAATATAAATTACATTTTATAGTTCAGGAAATGGGTCTCTTTTTGTTTCTACATTGAACCCACAGAAAAGTTAGGCAGAAAGGTATCATTAACTCCACTTTATAGATTAAGACACCAAGTACCCTTTGGATACAGGCCAATGTCTTCCAGCTAAAAAGTGTTAATGTCAAGATGGAAACAGAGGTCTTCTGACTCCAAGTCCATAAAAAAAAAAAAAAGGCCAACATATAAAAAATAAATCAATAAAATTTTATTTTGTATTTATTGGAAATATTTTGAAGAGATATGAATGAATCATAACATAAATTAATTATGGGACTACCTCTGAATTTTGCTTTCTAAGTGTTTTTTCCTGTTTTCTTAAAAACTTTGAGTTGGCTAACAGTAAGTTGACTTATACAATTATATAAAAGGTTACACAAGTAATATAATTTCCTAATGATATATTTATCAACTTGTTCTTACACTTTTCTCATGACTAGTACTTGCACATTAACTAGTTAGCACAGTGTCTAATACAGGAAAGCACTCAAAGGTTGGAAATGTGATCTAATTATAGAAATATTATTGGCCATTCCAGGTATGCATGACCTATCATTAAGTATATCTATGGATGTAAATCAACTACCAATCATCTAAAAAATGTATTGCAATTTGTTCGCATGCTACACTACTGCACATTGGTAGAGCTTAGTATTATATGTAATATGCAAGTAAGTAGGATGTACGTATATAACTGACAAAACTCGAATGCAAGCAAGTTGCAAGGTGTCACCATGGCTATTTCATAGTTATCATCATATCCATCAGTGAAAACAGTAATAGGAAGAGAATCTCTTCCTCTATAATCTCACCTAATATACTCAACTATCATTCTCCCTACCTTTTCCATAAAGTCTGTAATATCCACTTAGAAATTTCAATGACTTTTTAATAGTTAATTTTTAAATGATTCTCTTTCTTTAATAATTTTAGTCAATAGCTAAATATCTTGCCTGCAACACCCCTATTAAAAATAAACAAACAACAAATTAATGATAATTTCTAAAATTAAGATTTATACATCTCATGAAAATTCTACATTTACAAAATAATGTATGTCGATGATTAACAGTCTGAGATAGGAGTTGGTGGGAATAATTGAGAATGAGACTATTTCTACACTGAAATCTAAATATGAAGAGAGAAAGGCTAAGGCAAAAAACTTGATAATGCTTAACATTAATTACATAAAGTTCAACCTACTTAAATGTGAGCTTTAATTCTGCAGTTTTGTAAAAATCTGCCATTTATTTCTTTGTAACAAACAGAATTTTAGTATACTGCTAAAAAACTGGAATTTATTTTTTTATATAATATTCTCAAATATAAAATTCATTATGCCTCAGGCATAAAATTGGAGATTACCAAATATTGTCATGAAGTACACCCAGTGGGTAGGAGGGACCATGAAGTCACCTCTCACAAGAAAACACCACCACATATAAGATCCACAACACTTATCATTGTGTCATTTCTCACATATAAATAGAAAACAGGTTTAGAGTTGGGATTCTGAGCATGAGCTAGAAGGAAATTATATTATTTCATACACAAATATTTACTTTACCCAAATATCAGCTTATATGAATAGATCAAGAAAAGGAGAAATATTGAAAGTCACACATCAGTTTATGGCCATGCCACCCTGAACAATCCCAATTTTGTCTGATCTCAGAAGTTAAGCAGTACCGGGCCTGGTTAGTACTTGGATGGGAGACCACCTCGGAAGACCAGGTGCTATAGGCATAAAAAATAAAAAATAAGGGAGTGCAAGCTGAAAAGCTCCTTGCAATCTGTGAGGTCAACCAAGGGTTGCCTCACCTAAAAAAAATAATAATAATGATGAAAAAAGTCACACGTCAACTTTTTCTTCGGTTTTTAAAAAAAATTCAAAGAAGTTTGAACCAATGGAAAAAAATCTGTTGTGAATTGTGATAATTGCAATCACCACATATTAAATTATCAGTAGTGAGCCAGACACTTAAATAATGAACAGTCATTCATTTAGGATATACTTTCAAAGATTTAAAAAGTGTTTATGAATAATTATATGATCACCACTTTTCCAGAAAAACTGGCTTACGATCAAAGCTAATAATGAATTTTAGCTACCCAAAATATCTTTTTTTTTTCTGAAGAAATTGCAAGAAGTAATTAATATAGGTAAATTGTATTATTGATTCATCGAAAGTTTTTAAAAAAACATGCAACTATTGAAACAACTTATGTTAATTGATGTCCTAACATTCTCTCCTCTTATTTAATTACTGTTAAAAGTAAACTATGATAGATTATTGTAGATACAAACAAAATTATAGTAATTCACTGATGTCCAAGGCACAGGTAATGTTCATAATTAGTGACGGAATACAGAACTCAGAAATAAAACCACACATAATTGTCAATTATTTTTCAACAAAGGCACCAAAATACATAATGGAGAATGGATAAAAGTAGTACTGGGAAAAGTGAATATCCACACACAAGAGAGTAAAATTAGACCACAATTTTACACCATACACAGAAATCAAATCAAAATTCAATTTAAGACTGAGACTGTAAAATTTCTAGAGGAAAACATAGGGTATAAACTCCCTGACATAGGTCTTGGCAATCATCATCATCATCATCATCATCATCATCATCATCATCATCATCATCATCACCACCATTATTTTGGATTTGACACCAAAAGTAAAGGCAACAAAAATAAACAAACATGTGGAACTAAAGTAAAAAGCTTCTGTATAGCAAAGAAACTATTAAGAAAATGAAAAAAAGCAAGCTATGGAATGAGAAGAAATACTTGCAAACCACATATCCAATAAGTGGTTAATATTCAAATGTATAAGAAAGCCATACAACTCAATGCTAAAACAAAACAAAACAAAATTACACAATTAAAAAAACAGACAAAGAAACTGAATAGATATTTTTTCCAAGAAGACATACAAATGGCTATTAGATATATAAAAAGATGTTCAACATCTTTAATTATAAGAGAAATTTAAATAAAAACCGCAATGAGATATCACCTCATACCTGTTAATGTCTATTATCAAAAAGATAAGAGATAAATGCTGGTGAGGATATGAAGGAAAGGAAACCCTTGTACATAGCTGATGGGAATGTAAACTGCTACAGCTACTATGGAGAACAGTATGGAGGTTCCTCAAGAAAGTAAAAATGAAATTACCACCGTGTTCCTGTGGGTGATAGTTGGATGCACTGTGGTGGCTGGTGGTTTGGCCCGCTAGGTTTAATAGTCTGATGGGACTGGACGTTATGCTCAGTAGTAAGGCAGGCTTTTAACTTCCTTTCTTACCTGGGCATGGCTGTAAAATGGGCTCCACTACTGGTAAAGCTGGTTGGGGGGCCCAAACCAAGCAGAACTGCAGGCTAACCTCCCTGGCTGGGCGAAGCCATTAGCTGGGCAAGGTCACTGGCTGGGCTCTGTAAATGGACAGAGATATTTACTATGTTCTTTGCTTGGGCACCACCACCTGTAGGAAAGTGGTCCACTAAGACCTGAACACTGGATGCTGCAGCTCCACTCCTTTTCTCCCTCTCTATTAATCCCTCAGATATCCCCAGTGATCATTGTGGGGAGAGACACAAGTGGATCTCCTGGGAAGTGTCCCACACTGCAGGAAGCTAGATGTGTACCTTAGGTTCTCTATTTCCTGTTGGGCCAGAACAGCCCTCTTAGTTTGCATTGTTCTGGGATTTGCACAATGGTGTCTTGTCTGTGGATAGTTGCTACTTGATCTTATGTGAAGGAGACTAAAGGTGGGAACCACATATTTTGCCATCTTGATGACATCAACTCCTCAATTTCTTTTTTTAACAGCTTGTTGGTAACAAGTCACATATCATATAATTCACCAATTTAAAGTTCACAATTTGATAATTTTTAGTTTATTTGTAGAGTGGTACAGCCATCACCATAATACATTTCAGCATATTTTTAGTAGCCCAGAAAGAAACCCACAGCCCTTAACAGTCAATCCCCATTAAACTCCACTTCCCTCATCTCTGCCAGCTCTAGGTAACTGTTAATCCACTTTCTGTCTCTGTAGATTTACCCATTCCAGGCATTTCACACAAATGGAATCATACACTATGTGGTGTTTTGTGACTGGAGTCTTCAGCTTAGCGTGCTCTCAAGGTTAACCCATATTGTGCAATGTATCATACTTCATTCATTTTTATTAACAAATAATTTTCCATCTAATGTTTATACAATTTTATTAATCCGTTCATCAGCTATTGGTTATTTGAGTTGTTTTCACTTTGGTGCAAATAGGAATAATGCTTCTATGAACATTCATGTACAAGTTTTTGTGTGGACACATTTGCATTTCTCTTGAATAAATTCCCAAGTGGCATTGTGTTATATGGTAACTCTATGTTTACACTTTTGAAGAATTGTCCAAAGTGGTTACACCATTTTGCAATCCCACCAAATGTATGTGAGTTTATTGATTTCTTCACATACTGGCCTACACTTGTTATTATCTGACTATATAATTATAACCATTTTAGTAGATGTATAGTATAATCTCACTGTGGTTTTGATTTGTATTCCCCTGATAGCTAATAACGTCGAGCATCTTTTCATGCATTTATTGACCATTTGTTTACCTTTTTTGGAAAAACATCTATTCAAATACGTGCCCATTTTTTAATTGGGTAATTTGTTTTAGAACCTATTCCTCATGTTAATAATTTTGTTAATATTAATTATCTTTGCCTTCTTGGGCTATACCATACTTTGTCATGGTGGGTAATACTTCTAATGTAATATTTAACTTTAATAATATTTTATATGAAAAATTAAGAAAAATAAATAGTAATGAGACTGTTATTTTTAAGGTATAAATGTGAAATTTTAACATCAGGGCTTTGATAACATTGTAAAACAAATTTAATAGATTCCAAGTTTTTCAATGTATAGTATTAAAGTTTTTGCTTGATTAAACTCTGTGTTAAAACAATCTCTCCCAGAATATTCTTCACAGATAATTGGCATAGTCAGAAAACTGTAATCAGGGAGAGCTAAGGTGAAGCTGAGACAGTCAAGAAAGCTACTGAAAATAGAGAAAAAAATTAGTAACACTCACTTTTTAACTTCAACCATGAGAGCCAGCTGGGCAAGTAACATCATGAGGCAAAATCCATCACTTTGGAGACCTGTAGAAGCAGAAGAATTGCAGTCAAGAACCTCACCATCTTCTGACATCCAAAAGAGTACATAAGAAGGATGGCAGCATTCTAAAGAGAGAAGCATGAGGAGGGGACAACGTACATAAAGGTCACATTTTTAATTAAGGGAAAATAAAAAAAGTTCTTTAATGGACTTTAACTTACTAAATGTTCTAACGCATATTGCACATTTAGTTGTTGTTGTTGTTGTTGTTGTTTTCTTTCCTTCAACCTAGCAGATGGCGGTAGTGCCGTAAAGTACATCAGAAACAGACAAAATAAAGAAGCTACATTTCTACGAGTTGTAGTGTGAGGTAAAATTTGCAGTCTCACTAAGACTATGCTTAGTATTAATATAACCCACTAATACTAAACTCTGTATAATGATAAGTATAAACATTGTATTAAAAGTTATAATGATCCTCAGGGATATTTCTCTCATTTTTATTTAAATCGAAGGCTTCAGCTTTTCAGTGGTGAAAAAGAAATAAGAAACAATTAGCTCCACATGAAAGGCAGTTTTGTTTTGCTTTATAGTCATACTTTAACATGTAAACAAATTTCATGAGCTCCTCTTCAAAATGCAGATCATGCTTCTGGGCCTAAGAATCTGCAATGGACCACATTTTGAGTATTGAGGCCTTGTAGCAGGTGATTCTAACTAAATGGCACTGACAGAATCATCTGAAGAATTACTTCTAAAACCACATAGCTAATCTCATCTTGCCTTCGTTCCTCACTTCTCCAAACAGAGCTGAAGACTTATCAATGGTCTCAGAGGTGAGGACCTAGTGATATATATTTTGAATAAAATCACAAAAAGTGAAAAATGTTTAAATGGTTCTAATATGATGTATTTTCACCAGGGGTTTAAAACCATTACTTGGTAATCCTAAGAGTCATACATGAAATTCTCAAATTCTAGATGTAAACCTAAAATTATATAATCAAGTTTAAAATGAATTTACTAAATTTGGAATGACTTCAGAATGGGTAATTTTGATTTTGATAGAATGACAAATTGGAGGTAGACTCACTGGAAAATAGAGAAATGCCCCAAATCACCAAGATCTATGCCAAATTGTTATAAACCCAAGAAATGCATGAGTGCCACTAATATTCCATTGTTCATGTGATTCTAATTATAACCACTGTGGGCATGTTATCAATTTTAGCCTCATACACATTATGACATTCAATGGATAAATTAGATTATTCACTCATAACTTTATTTAGGAAGAAACTCATTCCCATTAGGAACAACTCATTTTCTCCACGGGGTATCCGTGCATTTCCTAGGAGAAATCACTTGGTCAATGCCAGCAGTCTGCTTCAATTTCCTACTATCCAGGGATCCTTAGATTCAAACATCTGTGAAATTTCCAATGGCTTCTTCATGCCAATGGAAAGCAAAAAAATTTCTTTCTTTGATGGTGTTTCCAGATGTTCTTAATGCTGCACATATGGCAAGGGCCATTCTTTTCTAATAAGCTGAGGTTTTCAAAGAATCACACTAGGCAACTGAAATGCGACAGACCCTGAAATCTATCCATAGATTGGCTTTATCTCAAAAGCATTTTATATTCCTGACAACCAATATAATTATCCCAATACCTATATGCAAGGTTTTACACAGTCATAATGACAGAACAATTTGTAAAATACTCTTGGTTTTTGGCACAGGAAAGCAATTTAATTACTGAAAAGAAACTTTAGTTTGCTAAAATTTCCTTTTGAAATTGTATGTTTTTCTATTGTAACAGACTTTGAGGATTCTGTATAAGAGACTTTTCAGGGATACATAAGTAGAAAAGAGAAGATGCCGTTGGCTTGATACTTTCATTTTAATGTGCCCTAAGCCACATCCTCAACTGTTCTACTCAGTTAATGTTTTAGTTGCATTATTATAAAAATAAAATTGTTTTCATACGTTGTTTGGATGGAAAACAATGCAACTTTTCCAAATTAGTAACAAACTGTTTAAGTTAAAAGGCTGTTATCTTTTATCTGAAGTATTAAAATAGTATCCTAAACTTATGAGACCAGCATTGTCTTATTTTGTTTTGTTTTTATTGTGGTCCCAGAACCTACTGCAGTAGAAGTATCACCTGGAAATTTGTTATACATGCTAACTTTCTGGCACCACTGCAGAACTTCTGAATTAGTAACTCTGGGGTGGGACCCATGACAACGTATTTTAACAAGGCCTCCAGGAGATTCTGTAAGGTAAAGTTGGAAAACCACTCAAATAGACTAAAGTGCTATGACAGAAATCTGAATAATTATAGTGGAACAGTTAAGGGAGAAATTAGCTACAACTAAAGGGATCAAGAATGACTTCACGAGACTGTGATATTTAAACAACTCAGAAAACATCTTTTACAAGTTGAGAAAATTTTGATGAAGAAAAGAATATCAGGATGAAAAAAAACATCAAGTTCTTACACAAGAACGGACTTTGTGTTTGAGACATGCAGGGCTACTTAGTGGGAACCCATGGTAAGAGAGAGTGAAGAGAGTTGTTTGACTCACTTTTTGAAACACTGTGTAAGAATTTTTTCTTTGCAGCAAGAAAAAGGCATCAGAAGCTCTTGAAGAGAAAAGTGTTGCTTTTCAAAACATAACTTTGGCAGCAGTGGTGAACAGAGTTATGTAAAGAGTGAGAAAAAAAGCCAGTTAATTAGTTATTTTGATATCAAGCTCATGATGAGATTTTAAATTATGATAATGGTAACCAGGCCAATTAAGGCATTAAAAAGATTGCCTTCTTGTTAACATGCGTAAGGTATCAATAGATCATTTCTCCCATCTTAACAATAAGAAAATGTCAGATAAACTAGAAATCACAATTCTCTTAAAAACCCTCAAAGAGTGATGGATGCAAATAAGTTTGAACTACCTCAAAACAAAGAAGAGCCTACATAAGTGAACAAACAGTAAAAACACTTTATGTTCTAAATAAAAGCAAAATTATTTCAAACTGATCACAAGAAAGCTGGTGAATCAGTCGGGGTCCATACAGGAGACAGAAACCACATCCATAATTTGAATGGGGATCATTTAATATAAATTTCTTAATTAAAAATGTGGTATAAAGTCTACAGCCATGCCACCCTGAACAAGCCTCATCCCATCTGATCTCAAAAGCTAAGCAGGGTCGGGCCTAGTTAGTATTTGAATAGGAGACCACCTAGGAAGACCAGGTGCTGTAGATACAAAATATTAAAAAATAAGCGATTGTAAACTGACAAGCTCCTTGCAATCTGTGAGGTCAACCAAGGGTTGCCACACCTAAAATCAATTAATCGATCAATCAATCAATAAATGAATAAATAAAAATGTGGTGTAAGAGTTACATAAGATAAAATAATTACTAAAAGATTACATAAGATAAAAGAATTGCAAAGGCAGAAAGTAGTTACTATCTACAGTCTGAGGAAGAATGAACAGAGAAGGAACTGCGAATTTACAAGCCCCCCAAGGCTAAGATTTGGGCTTCTTTGGATAAGGTGTGGCTGCAACAGGAAAATTCAACTTAATACTGGTGGAGAAATTTTCTATATGGCTTTGTTGGGCAATAGCTAGTTATCCACACAGATGTATCTTTCAGAAAAAAGTTAAGAAGGTATGCCAAATGAAGGTGGTAATTAAAGTAATAGGTGAAAATCAGATGCTCATGGATATAGAATAAAACATAAATAGAAGAGGACCTGGGTATAACTGATAGGTGATAATAGGCCCATTATATTAAGAAAGCATGATAAGATGAATGGAGCAGAAACAGCAAAGTGTTATAAACCAAAGAAAGAGAGCTCAAGGTATAGATAGCATATATTTACTTTTTTTTCAAGCCGGCAGGCATGTCTATAAATAGAAGAAGAAACTCTTGTACTGCTGCTGGGGAGAATGCATATTAGTTAAACCTTTTGGAAAAGGACTAGAGGTATATATGAATACAATCAAAATATTTATACCCTTCAGGAATAGAGATTTAATGTGATGCCACATAATCCCCTTGACAAATACAAAACAAAGAAAAAATTTCACGTGGTCTCAAAAAGTTCTGCCCTGGGACAGTTGCAGGATAGCACGAGAATATTGAGCTGGAACAAGGAGATGTTGTCAACCAATACTTGCTGTAAAATGCTTAATATTGTAAAGAAAATGTGAGGTGAATATTGGCACTGTAGGGATACCTTCTATAATTTTTGCAGGTTTTATGGTTAAAGGTGTTGTGTCTCACGTATCTGCCATAGTCATATTATTTGAAAGAGTTCTATGGAGTTAGGAAAATCTATAGACTTAAACTGTTTCCCTTTGCACCACAATGAGCTGTTTGGGATTTGGCACTTTCTTTGTGATGTCTTACAGGTAAACACAAAGGAAAAGTTAAAGGTGAATCATTCTGTTGAGTTAAAAAGAATAGATTTGGGGCTGTGTGTAAACACAGGTACATGATCGACTATTCTCATTGCATTGACTCATCAATTTGGTGCAACAACAAGTATCTTTCAGTTTATTGATTAAATACACTGGTTATTTTTGTACATTTGCTTGTATGTGGAAAGCTGCAGTATTGTCAGTCAACATGGCCTTGGTGTCAGATAACTTCAGCTTATATCCTGCCTCTGGAAATAACTGTGTTATCTTCTTCTGTCTCAGTTTTCTCTTTTGTAAAATGGAGATTATAAACAAACCAATTTCTTAGGGTTATTATGAGAGTTAAATTAGATAATATATCCAATGGGTTGAACAGTACCTAGCAGAAAATAAGCTTACTGGCTATTATCTCTCTCTCTCTCTCTCTCTCTCTCTCTCTCTCTCTCTTTCTCCCCCCCCCCACACACAAGCTTTGTTATCAAGTTATGTATATGTACTACAAATTTACTTAAGATAGTTTGAAAATTCATTTAACTAAATAAATATATTAATTAATTTATTTAATTTGACTTGTTCCTTAAAATCATGTGAAGAAAATAACCAGATGTTTGACAACCAATGTTGTGTCAATCTGTCACAAACAGGCCAATTCAATTAAAAATGTAATTATTCATTCCAATGGTCTGTTTACACAGTACAAAGCATTTAGTTTGGCCACATTTTTACTTAATTGTTCAAATAATTGGACTTTAGGTAGAGCCTAGAATGGTCAAATTTGATGCTACTGAATGATTTGGTTGTTTAGATTTGTCATGACTCATTAACCGTAAGTAGCAACAGAATTATTCTGGTTTTCTGCCATTCACGGGACCATGTAGTTAGGTTGTAGAAAATTTTAATAGCAAGAACATTTTGTTGTTGTATCTAATTGTTCTTCAGCCATAAAAATATGAATTTTCAAAAATTAGCTATTACATTTTAGAGACTACATATATATGCAGCATATACATATACAAATATATATATGCACACACATGTATATGTGTATATATATATATACACACGTATATAGTCTTCAAGTACATATGTAAAAGATTATTATATATACACACACATATACTCATCAACTGAAATCTTCTTGTATTCTTATAAGAATATGATAAGCAGTGAAGAGAGTAATTTTCTTACTGCACTAAAGCATAACTATGTCTTTCTATCTATCCAGAGAAAATACTTTCAAGTATTTTAAAGACAAATACTCATATTTATTTATTTAAGTAAAATGACATTGTGATATTCTTTTCATTCAGAATTACATAAATAGGGCAACAATAATCAATAAAGAAAAGAAATATGTGAAAAGTAATTTATAGAGAACTCAATTACCTAAAAGTTGTCACTAAACACAACTCAAATGTGCACAATCAACTAATTTATATTTAAGAGTTATAGTTGTTAGCCTTACCACTGGAATCAATATGTAGACATTTTTTTTGTCCCCAAACTATTCCTGATGTTCTGCGATATAAATTATAATACAAAATAGACAAAACCACAAAGGAATTTCCCTCTATCAAGGGCTTAAATTAAAAAAAAAATACTTTGAAAAATCAGTTGTGCATTAACTTGCTTCAAAAGAAATTTTAAAGAGGAAGGAAAGTTCCAGGCAATAAAAAAGCCCAATTAAAAAAACCAAAAGGAACTCTTGTGCAGTTTCAGGTTTTGTATTTTTCTTTTGTTATTTTATTTGTTGTACTTTTTCTATAAAGCATCAGGAAATACAGAGCACTTTTAGAGTTATATCACCAAAATATATATCAAAGTATACACAATATATGCCTCTACTCATTACCTAAAGTATTCTTATAAGGTGAATAATAAGGGGTATGAGTGGTAAAGGGTGAGAATTTGCTTGCTACAGTCTAGCCTGCCTAGGCAAAAAATGTTTCTTTTTACCAAGAGATACCTCATCTCTTTCCAGTTTGTGGACAGGGTCTATGGTAACCATCCTAACCTCCAAGTGGATCTGAGGTGAGGAAAGAATATCATTTAAGTAGAGTTGTTTTCCTTCGAGGCATGAAATAACTGGAAATATTATGCCTTTTTACCTTTTCAGCTAGAGTTGAATGTGTGTGAATCTGATGTGTCAAAAACATTTATAATAGATGACTTGGGGTCTGCTGTTGCACCCTCAGGCAGTCAAAACTCCAATTGACTTCAGTGAGAACTTTACCTGCCCAAAGTCCAGCTGCCTTATCCCTGAAGGGTAAAAGAAAAAAAAGAAAAAAAAAAAAAAAGAAAAAAAAAAAAAAAAAAAAAGAAGCTTAACCAAAGCACTGGTTTCAGGGTTTCAGGAACCAGAGACAAAAAGCCTTAGATGACTAGAGAAAGAAATCTGCAGATGATTGTCAGTCTATGAGCTTTAATTGACAAAAGTGGCTTGGTCTACTATGAAAAGAATAATTTTGATTGATTCTCCTCTACCTACTCATGAACATGAAGTCTGTGTATTTGAGTAGCAAAGTATAATGCCAGTGCTCCCAGACTATATAATTCCGTTTTGATGTCAAATGCTCTTAGTATTCATGAAGAGCCCATCGACTTCCTCTTTCCCCTAGCTTTACCATCATAGGCATGACAAGAGAAATATAGTAAGTATAAATTAAAGGTCAACAGATAACTGTGTGTTCAAATATCAAGGAAAATTTTCCATTAACATATAAATTAAAGGTAAACTGAGATGCCGGTACCTTAAAAATCTACTAGTCCTAACACCTCACTATGAAGGTAACTGGACCTAGAGGCATCAAGACTCTCTTTCCACTTTACTATAAGGAGCTCTTCCTTTGCCATATTCCAGGATCATCTCTTTACTCTACTTCCCCTCAAAAACTTTTTTCCTGAGAAAAATTACTGTTTTAGTTGAAGGGATATAAACTGGATTTCAAAATCAGACAATGTGTTGACTGTTTAAATTATATAGTATTTCAGACTCATTTTTCTCATCTATCAATAGGGTACTTGTGCTAGATTGCTTGATTGAATAACTTCCAAATATATTATAATTCTATCTCATTTTCTGTTCTTACCAATTTTCACTTATCCTGAATTTTCCTAATAGAATTTATCCAAGGAAAAAAATACCGAGTAACATCGTGTTGAGTCCCTTGCTTTTTTCTTTAACATCTCCCTCCCTTACTTCAGATGCCAATACCTTTAACACTGCCCGTTCCAGTGCAATGAGACGTGCTATGGAATCCTGTGCTTCAAATGTGTTCATGTAGAAGCTCTCAAACACAAATATTTATCTATTACCCGCGGTAAGAAATATATATATTTACCTAGCAATTCAGTGTACACCCCCACATAACAGAAAGAACATTCTCTTGCATATTTACCTTTCTTATATGTAATGAAAGATAATATTTTCTATTAACTGGAATTCATTAAAAATGCTGGTGGGTATCAATAAATTGATTTTACAACCCACTAATGAGCCACAACATATAGTTACGAAAATAGTAAACTATGTTACTTTTGCAACTGTCAACTTAATGAGATAGGCATCTTGGTAACATGTTTGCACTTTAGAAAAGATAGATGGAGATGTGGTACTTTTAACGAAGTGATAACTTTAACAGTGTGAGTTTAATTGTCATGGGGCAATCGTGGAAGGGGGCTTTCAAAGCAAGAAGTGCTTTTCACTGTTGACCTACTCCTGGGTACTCTTGGATATTGATAACTTCTTCATATAAATCAGTGAGACCTCTCCATGTCCTAGTTCAGAACTTCAGAGATACTTATCTTGTTTAATTGGGAATATGTGAACACAGATACCAAGCAAGGTTATGTTTTTCTCAGTAGTAGGATTCTCTTAGAGACCACTATTGAAATGACAATCTAGATAACTGGGAACACTTTGATTTTGTTTCTCACATGTAGCCTGATCCTACCTGTTCTGACAGCCTTTGTTCTTACAATATGTCTAAAATGACCATGAATCAAGGCCTGTCTCCCTATTTCCCCCCAAGATTTCTTTGGGTTTGTAAAGTTAAAAATTTTTAAGTATTTAGATAAGTTATAGAGTTTAAATCAAGAAGAAACTTCTGAAGGAAGTTTCAATTAATGAATCTTTTTTATGTTTCACATTTGCTGGAAGGTAAACATATAAAGACAGAGTCCTTGTATGAAGGAACAACCAAGACAGTATCACCAACACCTCCCATAGTAGGTACACGAAGACAAATTACTTGGCCAAGAACCACCAAATTGTCCATGAGCTATCCTCGTATACTGAGATTTCCCCAAGGCTACGGCTCATGGGTTGGAAGACGTATGAAAATCTTCAAAGTATTCATTTATCTCATGCTCCTTTACTGAGTACCTGTGATGTACCTGGCAATGTTGTGAGAGCTAACTGCAAGAGAATAAATAATGAATGAAATACATGTTGGCAGAGTAAGGAGATTTAGGAGGAAAGAAGCTCTAAAGACGCTTACAATTAGCAGCGTTGTCACCAGACTAATTCAGATGATGACATTTCAGTATATAACAACCAGAGAATTGTTTCATTTCTTTACACTTGTGCTTTGCTCTGAACTGCAATAAAGCTGCCAACAAAAGAAAATAAAGGAAAAACGGAAAGAATTCAAAGCATAATAATTTTATTTTATGCTGAAAATTATAAAGCAGTCTTTAAAGTTATTTTGCTACCAAAGTAATTAATTTAAAATAGCAAGTGGCAACTTTACAGTTACTCAGGACCCATTATTCAGAATTCATTGTCCACCAAAGCATTTAAAAGACTGTTTTTGGCAATATAAAATGAGGAAAATAAAGCTTAAGAGAGAAAAACTACTGATAGGAGGTGAAGGTAATGTTTCCTAGCAGGAAAATATATTATCATAAGAAGGAACACTTACCATAAAACATTCCAGAGGGGAGCAATTGGAATTATGTCCCTTCCATTATGTTTACATAATGTGAAAACAGCCAGTCAGATCAGTTCTGATTTTTAATTGCACACAATAAAACAACTAGACAACCACCGATGGCAACAGTTTTCAACTTGTTTGCATTAGGAGGAAAAAACTTTAGTCTGTCTTTTGGTCAGTTTTTTATAAAATTTCAGTTAAAAATATCAAAGGTTGGTTTAGTTTATAGATTTTACAAAAGATCCATGCTCATTTTTAGTTAGAGACTGTTCGTTTTCTTGATTATGTGGTACTTTAATTGTATGCAGGATTGTCCCCTTGGAAAGGCAAAATTGATACAATTGCCCACAGACCCTCAGGATCTATGAGGCGGGGGAGGGGGTGGAAAAAGGCAGCTAGCAGCTGGTGGTTAGACTATAATTAGCGTCGATATGTGAAATACAATTAGCATCAGCATGTAACCTGCTCTCTAAGCCTGCTTCAGCTGTCTTTGGTCTTCTGTGGTACCTCTTCCCTCAAACCATCTACATGCCAACCAATTACTGTTCTTGATATCTGTGGTTACTATTGGTTAAAATATGAACCATAACAAAATCCCCAAATGTAATCTGCATAAAGATAGTATGCTTATAGAACAGTTGGCTATATACATCATATACAATCTGGGTCCCACATCTTCATAGACAAGCCAATGTATACTTTAAGTTGGCTATAAAGATGTATCTTTTTAAAACTTATTATCAAATAAGGACACATTTGTCACAATAAATTACTATAGTTTAAAACTACAAGAACTGTTACTACCATATTGCCATGATATCAAGATCAGATCGCTAAAACCTGGAAATATTTATATTATAAAAGATTAATATAATAACATTTGATAAATAGATCACACTAAAAAGTTGTTAAATTTTGATTTATAAAAGGAAACGTAAGAGGCCTGTTTGACAACATTAAGGGAAGAAAGATAAACTAATAAACTTTTTCCTTCAAGAAAAGTAGCAAAGGTATTTATCAACTTAGGAGTGAATTGTGCTATAAACATTTATTTAGTGAACCATTTGTTTGGAACTTAGAGTTTTCTTAGAAACACTGGGTTTAACAGGATAACCAAGAAAAGTTTCTGAAATCTATAAACATACTGGGGAATAGGATATAAGCCCGATAAACAGGACTTTTCTAAGTTTAGGATCTTGCAACTTTTTACTATTATAAAACCCTTACATAACTCATAGTTCATATTAAATCTTTTTCCCTCCCTTCCTTCCCTCCTTCCTTATTTTTTGGGGGATAATATTTCAAATTGAATAATTTTTCTATTAATTTACATTATAATTTCCCAAATGATTTCTTTTCATTTTTATTGACCCTCAGTTAAATACTACCTCTACACATGAGCTTAAAATTTCTTTTCTTGACTCAACATCAAATAATTTATTTCAAAAACTATTAATACACTGGAGAACTTATCATTTGATGAAATTTTGGTGACTCTACAAGGAGAAGAAGCCTTATAAAATGCAAAGATAAGCCACTGGTTTATCTTCCTCAAAACTGTAGATACTTAAACATTAGAACCTGGTAAGTGTTGAGAAGTACGTATATAAATAATGCCCAGTGCGATGCCAATCACCCAGGATGATTAGGTGTGTCTTTGATGGATGCTTGGATCTCGGTGTCATTTTTATATAAAGTCCATGCTAATCCTGCATCCTCTGCCAGGGGCTATGCCATGGGGAGTTAATTCCCAAAGAGGGTCATTCTGGCTGAACTAGAATATTTGTAAAGTTGTGCAGGCACAAGATGGGGTCTATACACACTTAACTACATGTAGATGCCAAGTTTTCTATGTGTGTTTTCTATTGGTTTTCAATAAGAGCTTAGTGAACAGGCATCCCACTATGGATGAAGCCAAATTGTGTCAATGGCATAACCTGAAAGCTTGAGTCACAAGATAATCATAATAATTGATCAAAAAAAATTATCATGATCATCAAACAGAAGCAAATGCTAGTTTTATTTAAAAGCAGCCCAGTATACTGTTAGGAAGATTATACTCCTCATATTACCTACTTGAAATCCCATCCAATAGCCAACTCTCTTGTTTACTTCAATTCTGTTATCTAGTAGTTATACAGTACTAATGTTTAATAGTTTTTAAGAAGGTAAAATCAAAATCTCATAAAAACAGGAAATGAACAAGTGTCAATGGATTTATTTAACTAATTAATTTAAAAAGAGAACCCAGTAAGATGTTACAATAGGTTTCAAAGGAAAGTTCA
The DNA here is from genome assembly GCA_003508835.1 of Eonycteris spelaea. Taxonomy (NCBI): domain Eukaryota; kingdom Metazoa; phylum Chordata; class Mammalia; order Chiroptera; family Pteropodidae; genus Eonycteris; species Eonycteris spelaea. The sequence goes on from PUFA01000281.1 coordinate 94,431, forward strand.
AAAGTTCCAGACATATACAGCCCATCAGGAATATTGAAATAAATTTACAATAGATGAAAAAACAGAATCAGTGCCCACAGTCAAACTGTCAATTGCATTCTATCAGACACAATTCATTCTGTATTTCTATGGACAAGAGTCACTTGCATTATTATCAGACTTCTACAAAATATAAAAAGTAAAACGCTCAAAGACAATAAATGATGGAGCAAACCCCGGGTGCCTTAGATAGGGCATCTAATAATCATATTTTTGACCATATTTTTGACTTTCACAATTTTTCTTGATAGAGGCATACGTCTCTTTTGGTCTTTAATCCTAAATTCAGAGTCATTAGAAGACAGAGATGCTTGGGGTAATTTTATTTCTCTAATAGAAACTGTATATCATCTTAGACTGAAGCACATCTTTTATCAATATAACAGCTGAGCGACTGAGCTCTAAAGTGAGGCTCTTTCGCTCTAACACGTATTATCTGTGTGACCTCAGGAAAGTTATGTACTTCACGGTTCTATGTCTATAAAACTGCTAACACAATAGACACTTATTGTATAAGTATGCCTTAGACAGTTTCTGCATTATTTTGGATTAATTAAAAATTTTTATAAATCTATTTTTATTTCCTTTGTTGGTTTTTTGTTATGCCCTTTAAAAAAAAAAAACTACTGACTTTAAGATTCATGTTATGTATGTTTACCTTTCAGTCTCTCTTCAAGACTATCTGTATTACATATAGTTAACATATATAGCTCCTCATATGTGGCATAAGAATCTCACAATGGTTTCCTACCATTTCTACTCTCCTGATCGTATGATATTGTTTTTATACATTTCATTAATATATATTCTATAACCTCCTTACTACATTATACTACATCATACATTACTATTTTTATTTAAACAATTTATATTTTAAATATATTTAAATAATAAGAAAAAAAATCTCACATATGTTTCCATGTAGCCTCAGTTCCCAGTAACCTTCCTTCCTTTGTGTAGATCCGTATTTCTGTTTGACATGCTTTACCTCTTGCCTGAAAGGCTATATAAATATATGTTTAGTGCAGGTCTCCTGTGATAAAGTCTTTCAACTTTCGTATGTTTGAAAGTTATTTCATTTTTGTTTTTGAAAGATATTTTTACAGAAAGTAGAATTCTAGATTGACAGTTTTTTTTCCAGCTCTTTAAAGAAGTTGCTCTACTGTCTTCTCCCTTTTGTTGTTTACAATGGGAAAGCTGTCATCTGTAGACTTGTTCTGTACAAATCGTGCTTTTTATTTTCTTCCCTCTGGCTGCTTTAAGGATTTTCACTTTATCATGGGTTTTCAGCAATTTGATTACAATATTCCTTGGCATAGTTTTTCTTTGTTTCTATCACTTGGGGTGCATTGTGCTTCTTGTATTTCTGGTATTATATTTTACATCAACTTTTTAAAAAAGTTAGGGCATTATTTCTTCAAATATTTTGTTTCCTATCCCATCTATCTTTCTTTCTTTAAGAGACTCTAGCACATACATATTCAGCTACTTAAAGTTTTCCCAAAGATCATTGAAATTTTTTCTTCTCTGTCTTTATTTCAAGTTCACTGATATATTTTTCCAAAATATATGCACTGGTGATACAAACCAGTGTATTTTTTTTTCCATCTCAGACATTCATCTTTACATCTCTAAGAGTTTAATGGGTCTTTCTGTATATCTTGCATGTCTCTTTTAAAAAATACGGAATACGTGCATTCAGTTAATATATATTAAAACATTTATGAGAACTCTTTTAATGCCTTGTCTGCTAATTTTACATTTATGTCAGTTCTGAGTTTGCATCAAATGATTAATTTATTCCCTCATTATGAATTGCATTTTCCTGCATCCTTGCATGTCTACTATTTTTTTTTTTTTTTTTTAGATTGGATGCCAGACGTTGTGTATTTTGCCTTTTTGAGTGATATACATATTTTTGTTTTCCTATAAATATTCACGAACTATGTTCTGGGTCACAGTTAAATTAGTTGAAAACCATTTGATTATTTCAGATCTCATTTTAAAGATATGTTATACAAACTAAAGCAGTATTTAGTCTGGTGTTTGCCTTCTACTAAGGCAAGATCTGAATACTCCGCTCAGAGTGCATTATGAGAATTTGTCAGTCTGGCTCCTGGTACCAGGCACTATTCCTGATCTTGTGTATGCAACAAATATTATCTCCTCTAAAGCTTCTGGGTGGTTCCTTTTTCAGCTTTAGATAGGTGCTTCACACTGATATGTTGATCAGTACTTGACTGAAAGCTTAAGAGTTAAGTAAAGAGATCTCCAGTGTTCTCTGTAAAGTTCTCTTTCTCCTCCACACCCTGTCCTCTGCACACCACCCACTTCAGTTTCCCCAGACTCTCAGCTTCAACTCATTAACTCAGAAAGTATGTTGGGCTCTGTTTAGCTTCTCCTCCTCTATTTTCAAGCCTAAAAACTCTCTTAAGAAAATAAGCTGCCCTAATTATAAGGCTCGCATCTCCTATTTCCCACGTTGCCTGGTATCCAATGGTTTAAAACCACTGTTTCAAACATTTCTTTACAATATTCAGTTGTTTGAGAGGAGAGAGTAAATCTGGTTCCTTTTATCTTTGCTTAAAGTAGAAGTTTGTATGTTAACTCTTGATACTGAAAAAAAAGTTTGTCAGCTAATCTCCCCAAGCATGCTTAGATCCTTCTGTTGACTCCTTTATAATATATACTGATTGAATAAAATGTTTTGTTAGGGTCAGCACAGAGAGCATTTGAAAGAATGTAAACAAGTGGTAAACAAGGAATGCTAAGTGAGATCTACAAACGAACAGTACAGAAAGACAAGATATTTTGAACCAAGAGCAGACATACCAGCAAAGATACTGATTCTTGAAACTGAGTTACAAAGCCACAAATACCTATAGAAAAGGATATATAATTAAATAAATTTATATCACGAGCTATACTTCCTAGTCATTTTTAATCAGAGGAGCCCTTTTAAATTCGATCTAAAAAAAAAAAAATGCTATCTCCACATGACAGCAGTTTTATTCTTTGTATTTGTTGATTTAGAAATTACACAATAACAAAATGTGACTGTGAATTTAGTAATCTTCAATTTCTTCTATTTTATTAAGCATAAAAGCATCTATATATATATATATATATAATGTATGCATGTATATATGAGCTATGCATTTATTTAACTAAATGTTTATTTAGCTACAGATATTGGACATACGAATTGAGACCTCTTTAAGAATTCCAGAGTCCTACAGAGGTCTGAAACCTGAAAAACAATTAGGGAAAACAAGTTAATTAATTATATGTTAAAAATATATGTAATATATATACACACATATGTGTATATTTATGTGTACGTGTACATGTGTGTGTGTGTGTGTGTATGTGTGTGTGTGGTGTGTATGTATACATTGTTTGGAAAAACCTAGATAGTTTCCCTTAATGTTTTTCTTTTCATCTAATTTTCTGTTTGTGAAAACAAACAAGCAAGCAAACAAACAAAAATGTTTTGGATATTTTAACCTGAATTATATGAATTGTACTCGATCTAATCTCTCACAGTTAGCTTCCTCTCCCTATTTATAGTCAGGAATGTTTTATTCAAGTTATACTGGGAGTGAGAAGGAGAATGATTTCTGTTCTCAAAGGAAGGTTAAATTAAATCAGTGGTATATAACCTTGAGACAAAATTAAACTTTATGAACTCAAATGATAATATACATGGTTTTCTTGGGATCTATAATATAAAATAAAGATTTTTAAAAATAAGAGTTCTGTTTTTTTTCTTCATAGTGTGTGTTTATTCTGCTTAAATCTCTTATTTTCTTCATATGAGCCCTTAAACAGATTCTCAGGCCTTTAAAGGAAATCATCAAAATTATTAAAGTGAGCATTTACAAAGATTAAAGTCAGAGTCAGCAGAGAAACACAAAGAAACGTTTTGGCAAAAACAATAGAAAAATGTCAGACATAAGATCTGTGCACAGAGCACTTCCCAAAGGTTGCATAACAGCTCCAGGCAAAGAGCAACAGAGAATCACCCTTAAATCTTGGAAAATATTAGGACCAATAACAAGTTAAACAATAAAAAACAAGGAACGCTTGCAGTTCTCCATACATCTCTAAATCAAACAATAACAACAAAAATGTAGCTTGCAATAATGTCTGTTGAATCAGCTTTTCCTTTTTCTGCTCTGCCTTGTACTTTAAGCTTTGTAGTTAGCTGATCACATTCTGTTGTTATTCTCTGATATATTTATCATCTAGATGCATATTTATAAATTTTTTTTTTGTTGAAATGATGCTGACACATTTTTAAACTGCATTCCATGATTCTATTTTTAGAATATTTCTTTGTTTTTCTTTGTTTTTCTTTTTTTTAATATGTCAGCAATTCTTGATTATTGGTTGTTTTCTAGAGCTTGCAGAAATCTGACAAGAATGTGGCCTATTATCTTATTCTTTTGCTCGGAGCTGTCTCAAAATTTGTGATAATTTTTAGGTTTTTTGTTCTTTCAATGTATTTTATTTAGCTCCTGTTGGATGAGTAATACATAATCGCTGCCTTTCAAAAACTTACATCTTAGTGGGGTGATAAAGTGGGCATTGTAAATGGTAAACTGAAATAATAAGTGCCAAGAGAGGCATTGGCATTAAGTTAGGTGGGATTTCTTGTAAAAATGGAAAATGAGATAGAAAACATAGAAAATTGAGTCATATAAAATTTGGTAACAATCAAATTTTACCACTTTCTGAGATTTAGTAGTTTTATCAATAAAATAAGGAAATCTGTATTCTATAGAACTGTTTTAAATGTTAGCTGAGTTAAAGATTCAAGTGTTTAGATATAAAATTGTTACTTTTGCATAAATTAAGAGCTTCAGAGCTTTCACACACACAAAATGGAGTTTTGCCTAAAAGAGGTCTGGAGTTGGTCATGTTAAAAAATAATATGGAGTAGGATAATCTAGAAAAGGTATGCATGAATAAAATAACAGATGCAGGGCAGGTCCAATAGCACAAAGCTCAAATTATTAGGAAGAATCATAAACACAGGAAAGTCCTTAGAGAAAAATGTGGACTAGAAATCTGAAGCAACATAAAGAAAATTCTTAAATGTCAGTTATTGTATATGAATGGTATTCAGCTAGCAAATTATTGAATATTTTGAGCTGGCTTCATTGCATAAGTAACCACAGAGAAAACACAGGGTTAGACAACCAAACTGGCTTCCAGCTATGTTACTGGCCATAAAAAAGGGTGCCCATGCCACCAGGCTTCTTTTTCCACATTCTCCATACTTCAAAAAAACCCTATTTTTTGGTAATAATGTATATACAACTCTCATATATGTATTGACAAATGAAAAATCCACTCAGATATGCTTTTGGGCATAGGTGGTATACTTTTCAGTTTACATGGAAATATCCAGATGAGTGCTTAGCACAATGTCAGTATTTAATAATAAAATTTAGTACATGAAAACTGTATTAATTTTAAAACATTTTCAAATACTATCTCCCACTTCATTTTTTTGTTAAAAATAAAAAGTTATTTTAAACAAAATTTAGATTTCTATTGCAAATTCAATATATGATTTACTTGATTTCTCTTTGACAATATTTCTGGCTTATTGTTTTTTAATATTCTTTTATATAACTGTACTGTAGGAGGAAAAGGCATGAAAATTTCTGCAAATTTCACTTGTGCTCGTTATAAAAAAATTGCTGCACCAGTATGTTGCAATAAAAATGAGCATATAATATAGTTTTGATAGCTGAGGATAAGGAAAGATAAAATGGAAACTAATATAATTTAGTGGATTCTAAGTATAAAGCATTTTACATACATGAATCCACTTCCATTTCCCAACATTCCTATATTTTAGATATTATTAATAACTACATTTCACAGAACAGGAAATTCAAGCTTAGACAGTTTAATGTATGAAAATAAAAATAGTGAATATGGAATTCCAACCATATCTGATGGCTAAAAACATTTATTAGTTTTTGATTAGTCTTGCAGCCTAAAAATAGTTTAGCTGAAGTTAATATCATATGTACATAGACAATGTTTCAAAATTAAATTATCTACCTGAGATATCAAAGGAAATGCTTTCATAAATTTGACAGTCATGATAACTCATGAAAACTTTTGGCCAGTAAAGACAAGTAAGTAGAAGCCTAAAATATACTGATATTTATATTTAAGCTCCTCTGTATGATGATAATTCATGTCAAGTGGAGTTGGAGCCTAAATGATCCTACAGGATACTATGGTGTTCATTTATAACGAGCATTTGTTACCTTACTGGGTTTTACCTGCAATTTGCTTAGTTAATCACAGCTAGACACATGTACATTTATTAGGATAAACAAGCCATTTCTCCTAAAAAATTAAATCCATAAATGATAATTATTTCGGAAAGGCTTTGCCATACTGTAAATATAATGTGTTCCCTAAGTAGGGGAAAAAGAAACAGATATTGCTTTATGCTTTATCTTATAGAATGTTTGAGAGTCATTTGTTTTATAGATGAATTAAAATAATACTGCAGTTTCTTAAAAATAAACTTAATATGTATTTTGGGAAATTAAAAAAAAATTTTTTTCTTCTGATAATTCCACCAAAGTTAAACCAGAGGAGAAAAGAGTTGTCAAATGACATAACATTGCAAAGAAAAACTAACATGGTGGACTTTTTATCCAAGGAAGCATTCCTAATGACACCAGCTTAGAGAACACATCCAAGAGCCTAACACAGAAATAGATACATGTCATGTGTTGAAGAATGGTCAAACTATCATGTTTGGCCCATACATCAATAAGAGAAAGGGTCTAGATGGGAAGATGTTTTAAACACATTGTCAAGTTAACCCATGGTCATCAGCTACTGGAGCTGAGCCAGATTCCTGTGTAAACAAAAACACCCACAGAAGGAGGAAGGTAGGATGGGAGTGAGGGAGGGAGAGACAAAGGGAAGAGAGAAAGAGAGAGAGAAAGAGAGACAAACAACTCAATGAAATCTCAGTCAAATGCACTATGTGTACAGGAAGAAGGCAGAATGAGCAAAAACACTGAAATGTAAAACATTATAATACTTACAAAAACCTATATATACATATTAACTTTTTATATAAAGATATATTTTTATGACTTGTCACAAAACCACCAGAAGTATCTGTCTGTCATCTCTAAGCTACAGGTCAGAGGCTGAAAATTTTAGAGCATTGAAGGCTGCAGCAGAGAATGAAGTTATTAATGTTATTATTCTTAAAGCCAATTAAACATATAACTATTAATATTACATGTAAATTAGCAAAAATAAACACTAAGACTCTATATAGTACTGAAAAAAGTATCATTTCATAATAGATAATTCTATAATTTACAACTACAACAATCAACAGTAACAAGAAGAAATAGACATGGGTATACACATATAGCTCTATAATAAGATTTTTATCATCATTACAATGTTAAATTCTAAATAACTAGAGTTTAACCACCCTTGGAATCCTTTTTGACACTAAGTCCCAAGAAACATACACTAAACTTACAGAAGACTATCAACTATTATACCCAGTCATTCTCATTCATATACAAACTCAAGAGGGAGGGCTTCTCAAAATCATAATTTCAGAAAGTTCATTAGTTCAGGATTTTATCTGCAGGCTTCAGATACCTGAGAGGTACCTTTAGAAAGAAAAAAAAAATACAATCCATTTATTTTCACTGATTTTTATGATTTTTTTAGATGCTAAATAAATAAGATCACCAACTACTAATGAGAAATGAATCGCTACTTATCAGCTTAACTAATAGACACAGATATTTATATTTTAAAAGGCCACATCAATATAAAAAGGAAATCAGGTAATTTAAAAAGACTTCAGACTTGTGAGAGCATGGATGGAGAGTGGTAGATTAAAAAACAAAATTCCTCATATTTCAAGACCTCAAAATTGGTTTTTATTATATAAACAAAATAGATATGTATATAACTTTGAAAAGAAAATGTGGTGGAATTGTAGAATGTAAAAAATGGCCACAATTCTTTGCAGTATCTCCTATCAATAGGTAGAGTCTGTTTCCCCACCCTTTCAATCTGGGTTGTCCCTGTGAATGCTTGTTTGACACTGTGACAGAAATGCTGTGAGTTCTGAGCTTAGGTTTCAAGAGAGCCCTACAACTTCTGCTTTCAGTTAGAATCCTGCCACTATGTGAGAAGGACCAGGCTACCCTGTGCCTACTGTAAGCCAGGAAAATGTGCTTAGGCAAGAAGCGTTTTCTGAAGTTCCTATCTTTTTCACCAGAAAATTACACAGATTTTAGAAAGCATAAGAGCCGCAAAGTCCTGGACACTTCAGAACTTGCTAAAGAAGGATGAAATCAACAAAGATCATCAGCTCAGTATATGACATGGTGGCCTGTATTTATTATCAACTAAAAAAGTTCTTATTAGCTAATAGAATTCATGTAATCTACTTCAGGTACAGCCAGATGTCTGTCAATCTAATTAGTTGAAGAGATATTTAAAAATTAGGCATTTTAAAACAAATTTATAAGAAAACAAAGGACAAATACATATCCAAAACAAAAATCTCAGAAAAAAATTAAGCAGTGTTAATTTAAAAATGTATAAAATGTGATAATTGAAACATTTAAAAGATGTTGCTCTTGGATGATGTAGCTTTCAGTATTTAAGAACTAATTATCAAAAACGCATCAGAATGATATATTCGAAGCATAGATAATACCATCAACCACCATTTGCATGCATCACTGGATTCCTGAATTACAAAGAATAAAATATATGAGTCTATGCATTTGTGACTAGTTTTCTCACAAAATGACACAACTTTCAAAAGTAGAAAACAGAAAAAAGCCAATATTAGATATTTCTTTCCATCACATTATCCAAAAATAAAACTGCTAAGATTTCAGCATATATTCTTTCAGTAGCTTTCTATGTATTTACATGGAATATAATCTCCTATTTTTTAATTTTTGTTTTATTTAGCACACCCAGAATATGCTCAGTAATTAAACTTTAAATCTGGTGTACACAATTTCTATGCAAAATATCCTCATATAGGTGATAGGAGTGCATATTTCCTTTAGAAAGGAAAATTTGGCATTATATATTAAAAATTTTAAGTGTGTATACCATTTGATTCAGAAATTCTGAAATTTATCTTAAGGAAACTATGATAAATAAACATGACAAGTGAGCTACAAGGATCCCATTATTTAAATACTACATTTTTTAAAGCATGTATATCCAACTAAGAGGCATTGCTAGATACTCTTTAGTCCAATCGAAAATTATTCAGCCATCAAAGTAATGTTGTGGAAAAAATTAATGATATTTCCATGTCATGATACATTAAGTGAAAAAGTTAAAAATCTGGTTATCTAACATGGCCTCATTTTTAGAGTATGTTGTTTCATTTAGCATACGCTTACCATGTGCTAAGCACTTTATAAATAACTCATTCCATCTTAAATGTTCCCAACACTTAGTGAAGAAGGTACTATTGTTTTTCCCACTGCAACAATAAACACACTGAAGAATGGACAGACAACAATTTTCCTGAGTTCACACAGCTACTAATGAGCAGGTATTCATATCCATCCAGCTTACTTCAGAGGTGCCACTTTTAATATACTACGTTATGCTGCAGCATATTCATCTGTGTGTATACACATAGTATGTGTTGTAAACACATACTTAGTATATGTACCTGCATACTGGTACCCATTTTTAAGTATGTTGTAACATTTTTGAAAAGTTAATCTAAATTAAGCTACATGATTAAACTTCATGTTCCTGACTACTATTAGTCTGCTAAATAAAATTTTAAACACTATAGGCAGTGATTACTTAAGACAATAACCTAAGTGCAAACAGGTTCCATTGCACTTCCCAATACTTTATCTTATATAAAATTGACAGAATGTAAGAAATCTATCATATTCCTTGTAGCTATGGTGATAGCATGAAAGAGGGTGGATTAACACTTATGTTCCTAATAAGTTGTATGTACCTTACCCAATGATTTTGCATACAGTCTCAAGTAATACTTCTCATAAAACTCTTTCAGGTAAATATTATTATCCTTAATTTACAGTGAAAGAAACTGAGAATCTCTGGGTCATATAACCTGTAAATAGACCAACACTTCCAGTCTCCAAATTTCATATAGTTTTAACTTTTGTGTTTTTTGGTTCAAGACTTAATTCTATTTAACTGAAAGTTGAGTGAAATACAGAATTTTCAAAAATGCCTCACTGAAAATAAATTGTTTTCCACTAGAAAACATTGCCTTTTTCAACTCTAAATAGTGTCTGATATTTTAAATAACATATGTACATTCCCCCTCCTCCCAGCATTATAACTGGTATAAATTTATTCCTTGGGAAAATGCTGTATTTAATAGGAATGTCTAAGATGCCTTCTGTGATTGTTCCAATATGCTTAATTGAACCAAACAAAGCTTTACTGTGTACTACTCTTATGAAGACAACAAATTTTAGAATAAAAACTGATGCTGTTCCATTCTCAATCAAAAGTCAGCTCCCTAAAAGCGGCACCGGTAACTAAACAAGAAAAAATAAAGTAGTTTAAATTGTAACATGAGTTGGTTATGCATATATTTTCTGGTAATGAATTTCTCATAATGCTAAATATCATGTTTTATTCTGTCAACTATTAGAACCATATACCTGTGTCTATTTATGATGTTCTTTACTAACTTATTTGACCAAAACAGTTCAGAAACTGAATGTAAAAATCTAAGTATAATCTTTGGGGTCAATTTGAAATAGTTTGTAATGTCAATAACTCACTGACTCTCATCTCTTCTTATTTTGAATACATAAGATTTAATTTAATTGATAACTTATGATGATTTTAGAAACTATATTTGATTTTGTCATGTTGTATGTATTAGTAACTGGAGACATACTGTTAGGCTTCAGGAGATAGGGCTGAATGTTGAATGAACTAAATGATGTTATGGCCTTAGTTCACATGGAGCCAGGACTATACCTAAAACGTGATTGACTGGTATATCAGGAATATTATCATTAAGATATGATGCTTCTTAATTAAAAGGAATGTATCTTTTATTTCTATTTATGGAGTCATTCCTTGAATTACCAGTAATGCAATATTCGTTTTGTGCTTTAGATGTAAGATAAATCCTATTTGAAACCATATTATGCAATTGTGTTTCGAAGGTCTAAGTGTCAAAGTACTTTACAAATTTACTTGTATATTCATTCTATCCTCTGAATCTGCATATAGGGACACATTTAGTGTTAAAATCTTTAAAATTGGGGCTGCAATGCATTGGATGTAGACTGAATTAAGAGAGGAGATGGTGGTTATATGACTTGCAACTAAAAATATGGAATTATAAGGTTGAATATCGATTAGGGAAGTAACAATTCTTAAGCTAAGGAAGGAATTCATTTGTAAACGTGGTCTGGAAAAAATAGTGAGTAGCTAAATAAACAATCTAATGTTGTTTAAACTGTACGAAGCTGATATCTTTGGTAAATTTTCCCAGTCCCCTCCCGCCCAACACACACAACACACACACACACACACACACACACACACACACACACACACACACACACACACTTGTGGGCATCAGGTAGATTTGCACTTTCCAGGCCTCTGGGAACTGGGTGAGGCCATGTAACCAGTTCTGACCAGTGAGTTTCTGGTATCACTTCCAGAATGAAACATTCAATTGCATATCTCCAAAGCTGTATTTTACCTCTGACACAGAGGCTGGGAACATAGATAATTACTGTTCCATCAGTCTGGCTACCTGCAGGGCTATGTAGAGTAGTTACTCTTAATGACCTGTGAAAGACATGTAGCATCAATATGAAAAGAATATTCTTTTCATACTAATATTTAGAGGCTGTTTCCATTGCAATATAAGCTAGCCTATCTTAAGCTATACATAAATTGGTACCTAGAAGTTAAATGGTATTATCAAAAACCTAAACTGTGTGTCACTGGCTTAGAAGCTACACTATAGATGGTAGAGAAGCTACTACTAAATGATGAATCATTGTGTTATTGTGTTATAAAATGGTAAAACATTTGGTAAAACTGTTGCCTATAATAACTTGCAAGACAGGTAATTCATCTAATGATAAATAAGATTACACACTATACACACACAAATATAATGACACATTATAGGAGAAGAGATGAGAAAACAGAAGTTAGTAGCATGTGTTGGTTAATGTTGGTGGCACTGACAAAAGTGTTGTAAGAATGATGAGAGGTCATAAAAAAGGATCACCTGGTTTGCCAAAGCAGGGAAGAAAGAAAACAGCATTCAGAAATTCACAATTTTATAGTTTTTAAAAGCAATTACTTCTCATACCAACCCAGTAAAAATGCAATGGAAATAGTCATTGAGTAACAAAAACCCATTAGAACTCACCGTACAGCAAAGATCAAATAAAGAGTATGGCTGTCACACCCACTATTAAACCTCTGAATGAATTAATGTAGCACCCAGTAAATCTTTTCAGTTGGAAAAATAGCTCAGAGAAAAGAGATTGATTTACTGGAAGCATGCTGAGAAAGTTGCTCAGTCCTTTCAGGGAACACATTCTCCAATGCCCACTTCATACAGAGTCATGGAAGTTAATGGGGAAAAAAGAAATGCTTTTCAGAGGGAAGAACTGAAGGCCAAGGAGAACAATGGATGGGATGCCTTCCCAGGGAACAAAAAGGGGCTAATTCGCCACCTGCAAGATAGCATACCTTCTTTCATTACTGTGATACACTTTATTTTTCCTACAATTAAATAAAAGATGTAAAATGGATAGCCCACCTGCATTATCTGTGAGACTAGCATATAGTGGTCAAAAGTCAGATGGTTAAAGAAGAATCAAGGTAGTATTCAAAGGTTATATTCTAAGGTCATTGTTTCTAGAAAAAATCTTGTCCTCCCCACACTCCATTTTCTAATTGGTGGTAACAAAAATGATTATTGAAGTAATAGAAACGTACTTAAGGTTATTATCTATTTGGGAAACCCATTTAATATATGTCCTGTTTTAGCATAATTATTCAGATAGACACTACTGACAGATAAATGATTAATAAGGAGGAAGGAAAGAGGGAGATCACAAAAGACAGAGAGAAAGAGAACCATGGAAAGAGAAATGTGAATAGCAAAACTTCCATTTGGTTCCTGATACAAAGAGAGCAGGCAAGTATCTATTATGAGTGACAAGAAGCTGATGTACCGACTATATACAATACCAATTCTTGAACTTAACCTTAAAAGATGTAGGTGTACATGCATGTGTGTGGGAGTGTGTGTTTATGGCAACTGATGAGACTTATAGTAATTTAGTTTTTTAGTAACAGCAGTAAATAAGCAAGAGAATTAGCAAAGTCAATTGGCTTCAGTTATTAGAAAAAGTTATAATTTACATTAGAGTAATTTGAGTATTGATAAATTTTCAATTTATATTAATATTGCACACTTTGTGCAATTTAAACATAACCTGACTACTCTTGCATGAATCACCATCTCTTTCTATAATAAGAAATCTGCCATAAGAGACACTCAAACCTATGTTACCTGATGTTAAGTCCATTGCTCCATCCAACAGGCTTACAATTATGAGAAACTAAAAAATATCTATAAGCAAAATCTATATTGTATAACTGTATATTGCACTTGAACATTCATAAATACTAAGGAGAAAGAGGCTTATTTTGTAGTTCAGTTAAGTATGGGACCAAACGTTGATAAGATCTTTCTGGTCTACACATTTTAAAGTTATTTAGGAAAATAAGTGAGTATCTATACATTAAGGGTAATATTTTGTCTTCATACACTATAGAGAGAATATTCTGTGTACAACAGGAGGGGATTCATAAGCAGGCTCATACATCATTTCTTTCTATTTTCTTCCACATCCCACACCCTTTGCCAGGTTCTCATTAAGCAGTTTGTATATATGAACAAAGCCATTCCGGTAATGAAGAAAACAGAGATGTGCAGTATGGTTTATATGATTTATCAATGATAACATGGTACCATATATCTGCTTTTAAATAAAATTAAAGGATTTACACATGATGAAGTTTTCCCCACTTTTATATGAAAATATGCAAAGACATCCTTTAGGTAAGCTATATAATTTCTCTTCCTATATCATATTTACAGTACTGTTTTTTTTTTCTTTTACTCTTTCATCTTGAGAACCTCTCTACAAATAGTCATAGCAGCCACTGGCACCATTTCTCCTATGGGATGTTATTAATTTACTTATATCTAGTGAGGTGCTTTGAGAAAACAGTTCAGTCAACAGAACCTCCCATTATACTAGGAATTGAGAAAGGGTAACTTGGGAAGGGTATACATTCCTTGATATCTGAAAAATCTATTTCATTAATATGAAATGCTAAGGGTGCAAATTAGCTTACTCTTGTAATTTGGTCTTCTGCCCATTAATGTAAACTCTAGAGAGAACAATGATTTGCCATATTTAAAAAAAAAAAAAAAGAAAAAAAAAAAGCCACTGATGCTTAAATAGCAAAGCAAAACAAACAAACAAGAAGTATTAGGTGGTTTTCCCCTTTAATTTTGCTGATAAAACAATTCTTGTACATTATCCCCATGATGGTTTGTAGTGCTATTAGGAAATCTAATTAGCTATTTAGGGCTGTTATTTGCAAAGAAATGGTTTACTTAATAAAAAAAAAAAAGTAAACAACTGACAATGTGCATTTTCAATTTGTTGCAAGAAATCTGTGGATTTTATTTTTAAAAAGAAAATTTGGCTTTGCTGTTAATAATAAAATTTACAATGTGACACTAAAAGAAATTGTAATAGTAAAAATAACCTTTTCTCTTTTGCAGAAAATAAGTTATCTGTTTTCCTTTTATAAAGATTCAGCAACTTAAATATAAAATACAGTATCAGAAAATTATTTATCCAGTGTTATACAGTTAATCATTGTGTCCTACTTCATATTCATTGAAACTTCTAATACACTTATTGGAATTCAAATATTAAATTTTTAGAATACTCATTTTTACAAGATATTTTAGATATACCCTATATAAATAAATCATGACTAATTTGGGATAAAATATATCTTTCAAATGTATGCTTTATACATACAATGATATTTTCTCGTTTAAGTCTGAGAAATATATGATTTAATACTAAAATAAAATTATAAATTTTTTGTAGATTATTATACATACACCAGTATGTGTATTTACTAGTCACATGTCTCTAAATCTTTGGAAGAACAAATAACAAGAGTGCCCAAGGTAAAGGAAAATACATAAAGTGTGGTAGCAGATCGAACACATAAAACGCACACCATCGATCACGTCAGTAGGTTTGTTGTTGAGAGATCTGCATAATACTTACCAATCCCATGTCATTAGAAGGTCACCTATGTGATAAAGTTAAAAAATATATACATATATGAAGATTTTTAGACATAACTGTATATCTGCCTACATATAACTATATATGTGTATGTATATATATAGTAACTGGAACCAATCCCTCATGGATACTGGGGGACAACTAAGTTTTCAGGGCATCAAAAGTTATATGCCACTTTTTGATTGCATAGGAGTTTGTGACAATAAATATCATATATATATATATATATATATATATATATATATATATAAATGGAGAGAGTATATATATGCATATATACATAGCCATATTTTGACTATATAACATTCAAATTAGATATAATATCAATGCAAATTAGCACTGGGATTCTTTGAGCATCTAGAAGTAAAGTTATTTTTATTTTAAATGTATAGTAGTTCATTCTCATTTCTGTACTGCATTCCACTTATAATTGTTATCTGCACAATGGCTTGATCTTTATACGATTATAATCTCTAGCAATGTTTATTACTTTAAATGCATATTTTCAGATTAACGGCATGTGTGCTAGCTTCTTTTTTCTTTTGGTAATTGCACAAAGTCATTTTTCATCTCTTTCAATTTTTCTGTTGCCTTATAACAAAGTGTATCTCTTCTAAGCAACATGTAGACTTTTAGTTTGTTTGTTTTCCTGTAATGACCATCTGACACTTTTCTTTAGGTATTTAGTCTATTTATATATAATAGAATTACCAATATATATGGTTCATATATACCATTTAAGCATTTGTTTCTATTTTTTCTACCTCTTTTGTGTTTTTTTCATTCCCTTTTCTTGGCTTCCTCTGTACTAATATTTTTTATTGTTATCCATTTGTCTCCTCCATTTGTGGGTAGTTACACACGATTTTATTATGTTTTAGTAGTTGCCTTAGATATTACAGCATGAATCTTCGATTTAATAGAATATAAAATAAATAAGGAATTTGTATTATAAATTACTATCTGCCACTACATAGGTAGTGCTAAGACCTTTGAGTACATGTAAGCATTATTTACTACCTCTTGCCTTTTGTATTATTATTGTGATGCATTTTAATTTTGCACAAGATATCACTATGTTATTTTGTGTAATTAGTATTGATATGTTGTTTACCCATATATTTTCAAATTCTGTTGCTCCTAATTTCTTCCATTTGTCTGTTTCCTCTTGGATCATTTTCCTCTTCCCTGCAGGGTTCTATTTAATATTTGTTTTCATTTGGGTTTGCTAGTAGTAAATTTTATCAGTTCTCGGTGATTTAGAAATATTATCATTTCACTATAACTGGTGAGAAATGTTTTTTTTTCTTTTTAATGTTTTCTTCTTGATTTTCTTTTTGTATTTTTTTTTTTTTTTAATTTTCAGTGTACCTATTTGTGTTTTTATGTTAGGTCTCATTTGGGCTTCTTAAATCCGTGGTGTGATATATTTCAGCAGTTCTGAAAATCTTTCAGCCATTATCTTAACATTGTTATTCTGCTCTATTCTTTATCTCCTTGCATCGAGAGTCTATAGTTATACACATTAGGCCTTTAACTATTTCTCGCCCCCCTCTCTCTTTCTTTCAATTTATATCCTCTTTCTATGTTTGTATCAAGATATTTTCATCCAATATAAGAACTATCTATCTGCTCAATTTGCTTTCAAATTCACATATTTATATTTTCCATCATTGTATTTTTATTCCTAAAATTTCCATTTTGACTTTTTTATAAATTCAATTTTATAGTGGAATTATCTTTTGTTATTAATTTTTCTTGATTATATAAATTAAAGTTATTTTAGTTTCCTTGTGATGACTCCAGTTGCTTAATCACCTATAGATCTGTTTCAGTTTTCCGCATTTTTCTTCATTCCATTTCTTGCATCACCTGGCAGTTTGTTTTTGTTTGTTTTATTTTTATTGAACACTGTATATTTTAAGAAAAATCAAGGTTGTGGATGGTGTTATCTTCCTGCAAAAAAGACATACCTAGTTTAACCTTTGGCAGTTCCCAGGAGACTAGTTACCTCAATCCAATTTGGGACTTAAGTGACTGAAGGCTGGATTACAGTCTATATAAATTTGAGTTGCCAACAAATTAGCCCTATTCCTAAAATGTAGCTGTCTAAGGTTCCCTACTTAGGATATCAGTTTACTATAATCTGGTTTACTTCTTTTGAAGGTCTTGAACTCCAATTTTTGTATTTCCAACATGGCAAGACTATAGAAAACTTTGCTTTGCTTTAAACTACTACTACCCTTTGAAACTTAAAAGGCAGCAAATTCTTCAAGGGGAATTTCACATATGATGTTTGCTCTCATCTCCTGACTCTCTAGATAGTCCTGAACTCCATTTTTTATCTCATTACTCCCACAGAAATCCACAAAGTCTACTAGCTGATTCTCTGCCTGCTAACACTTGCCCTTTTGCCTGAATTCTCAGTTCTTGCCCACAACTAATACTGGTAAACACTGAAAAGACAAGCATAACATACAGATATTTGGTTTTGTCTCACTAACAAATAAATGTAATAAAGCAGAAAGACACAAAATTAATATTCAGAAACCAGTTGCATTTTTATATACCAATAATGAACTATCAGAAAGAGAAATCAAGAAAGCAATCCCATTTACAAGTGCATCAAAAAAAAAAAATCTGGGAATAAACTTAATTAAGGAGGTAAAAGACTTGTACTCTAAAAACTATAAGGCACTGAAGAAAAAAATGAAGAAGATACAAATAAATGGAAGCATATACCGTGCTCATGGACAGGAAGAATTAACATCGTTAAAATATCCACACTACCAAAAGCAATCGATAGATTCAATGCAATCCCTATCAAAATACCAATGGTATTTTTCACAGAACTAGAATAATCTTAGAATTTATAAGGAACCATGATACACCCCAACTAGCCACAAAAGACCCCAACCACAAAAGACCCAACTAGCCACAGCAATCTTAAGAAAAAAGAATAAAATTGGAGGTATCACACTACCTGGTATCAAACTACACTACGGGACTATAGTTTCAAAATAGCATGACACTGGCATAAAAACAGACACACAGATCAATGAAACAGAATAAAGAGCCCAGAAGTAAACCTACACTTATATGATCATTTCATCTTTGACAAAGGGCCGAAGAAATGCAGTGAGATAAAGATAGTCTATTCAATAAATGGTGTTGAGAAATCTAGACAGGTACATGCCAAAAGGTGAAATTAGAACACCTTCTTATACCATACATAAGGGTAAATTTAAAATGCATTAGACTTAAATGTAAGATCCAAAACCATAAAATTCATAGAAGAAAATACAGGTAGTAAACTCTCTGACATTGCTCTTGGTAACAATTTTTCTGATACATCATCCAGCGAGCAAGGGAAACAAAAGAAAAACAACAAACAAATGGGACTACATCAGACTAAAAAAAATTTGCACACAAAGGAAACTACCAACAAAATGAAAGGACAGACTACTGAATGGGAGAGAATATTTGCCAGTGATAAGGGGTTAATATCCAAAATTTATATAGCAGTCATACCAAAAAAATAAACAATTGAATTAAGATAGCCAACAAACATATGCACAGATGCTCAACATCACCAATCATCAGAGAAACACAAATTAAAACCATAATGAGACATCACTTCACATTTGTCATAATGGCTATTATCAAAAAATCAATTAACAAGTGTTGACAACAATGTGAAGAAAAAGGAATCTTTGTATACTGTTGGAGGGACAGCAAATTGTTGTAGCCACTATAAAAAAAAAAAAAACAGTTTGGAGTTTCCTAAAAGAATTAAAAATAGTACCACTTCTGGGTACTTATCAGAATGGAAGAAATCCAAAACACTAATTTGAAAAGATATATGCACCCCTATGTCTGATGCGTCACTGTTTACAATAGCCAGGACATGAAAACCATGTAAGTGCCATCGATACCTGATTGGATAAAAAAGTCTGGTACATCTATGAAATGGAATATTGCTCAGTCATAAATAATGAACTCTTACCATTTGTGACAACATGAATAAACCCTAAAGAGTATTATGTTAAGTGAAATAAGTCAGACTGAGAAAGACAAATAGGATATGATATCACTTATATGGGAAATCTAAAGAACAAAATAAACAAACAGACAAAAGGAGAACAGACTCATAGATATGGAGAACAAATTGATGGTTGCCAGATGGCAGGGGGGTTGGAAGGCTGAGTGAAAAAAGTGATGGGATTAAGAAGTCAGATTGGTAGTTACAAAATATTCACAGTGATGTAAAGTATAGTACAGAGAATATAGTCAATAATATTTTGAAAACTTTATATAGTGCTGGAAGGGGTACTAGACTAATGAAAAGGATCACTGCATAAATCATAGAAATGCCTAACCACTATACGATACACCTGAAACTAATATACAATAATACTGAATGTCAACAGCAACTAAAATAAATAAATAAATAAATAAATAAATAAATAAATAAATAAATAAATAAATAAATATTTTTAAAAAAGATCTGGGTTCATCTCAATACACTTTCTTCTTTGGGGGAATCTTCTATTTTTTTTTTTTTTTGGATGGGTTTGTTATCATACAAACCTGTCTATTATAATGGAATATACATTCTTAAACCCTCAAACAAGTCTACAAAATAGGCATTATGATCATTCTTTAAACATTCAAAGATTTATGTGACTTCTCTGACTCAAAACATCTTATATAACTCTCTGTAACTATAAAATAATCCTTTAAAAAATAAAGACTAATACAGTTAACAGAATCTACACCAAAATAAATGGGCTTAGTTAGGAATGTTGATATATATCAATATTCAACATCCCTTCAAAATAAATATGCAAGTTAATATTGGTGTTTTGTTATTACATAATCATAGTTTCAGGACACAGTTCTCATTCTTTGTCATGAAGGAGTGCCTCTCACTGTTTATCTAACTAGTTCTATATATACAAAAAAAATCTTGTTGTATGACTCTGACTCCATCTATGATTTAATCATCCTATTTTTTGCATTAAAGATACATTTTATTGCTAAGGATCTACTCAACCTTCTTTCAAATGAGTTCTATATAAAGTTCTACATAAAGAATATGCATAGAGATAAATTTGATTTTTAAGAATATGTTGGCCGATTACTAAAATAAATAGCAAACTCCTTTGCTTTTGACAGTTTAAGTCCATTTCATGAAGAACAATAAAACTCTTTCATAAGTTTTCTTTTTATCCCAGTAGGACTGGACTAAATTAACTATTGGAAGAGGAATATTTCTAAGACTCATTTTGTAGATAATAAATAGTCCCCTAACTTACTATCTGAGTGGTAGCAAAAAATCATGAAAATCATTCTGTAAGACTTTTAATAATACCCTTACTATGTAAATGAAATTGAATATATTTTTAAGACTTTACAGCCTTTCAAAAAAGAATATAGGAGAATAATCTTTCTATCACAGTAGTAAAACACTGTCAACATTTTCTTTGTGTAAGCTCTTTCTAAATAAAATTAGTAGTCTTTACTTGAACTAGTTCATGATTAATTTCTCATTTTCTAGTCAATTCAGTTCAATCTCTGTGCTATTCATATTTAGTAATCTCAATATTATTTTAAATATGCCAAAATATTTTTACAAATGTCGACGCAAATCTCTTCCCACAATGATTCTTCATTTACGGACTAGCATATTTTCTCTACCCGTCAAATGGCTGTAGAAATAGGTTCTAATACCTGGAACTATGGTTGGCTTATATGTGAAGAGAGTAATAATAAACCTTGACTAAGTCCACATAAGATAAACAATAATATAAATACCTAGGATAAAAGATTTCAATAAGGCAGCATTTATGATCCATTAGCATAGATGATGTTAATAATAATGTCAAATAATCACCAATAGCACTATTTCAACATTCTCTAATATAAATTTGAGATTAACTTAGGGGAAAAATTTTTAAAAGCTCAATTATATTCTGTTTTCTACAATGTGAAATTGAGCTTCCATGAAATTCTGTATATTCACTTTCACATAGCAAAATGTGGGAGTGAAATAAGGTAAACTAAGTCCTACGTTTATTTCTTTCCAGCATTTTACACAAATAAAATCTTTGATAAAATATCAACAATATCCCCATAGCCACAACAACTTCAGCATATCTCTAACTTAAAAACTGAACAATGAAATGGAAAAAAGAAAAGCTTTGCTCTCTGATTCCTGTCAGGATATGAACTAAGTACATTCTTGTAATTCAGATATCAATAGGGACCAAAGAAGTAACATAAATTAGTGAAACAGGTCACACATAACAAATAGGAAGTGGTCAGGACTGTGGGATAACAGAGTTGATGTCCATGAAAATTCTATTTAAAAAATGTTAACTGGAGTGTGGGTAACATACAACTGCAAACAAGTAGTAAATAGTAGCCTAGGAAGGCAGGCAGGAGATGGCTAAGAGAAGAATGTACTTGTCTTGGGGTTTAAGGCTACAAGTTAGTAAATTCTTAATGAGATAGCTGATAATGATAACAGAAATTCTTAAACGGCAAGAGAAGCTCTAATAACTAATCTACTCAGTGAAATCAATGCTGTCACTTCTAAGGGTTTGGAAAAGATTAGATAAGAGCATATATTTAAAAGTGAGTTGAAATAATGCTGTTAAAGACAAGGAGTAGTTTTGAAGGGCAGATATGATTATTATTGCTTGGGGGGAGAGGTAAAGAAAAATGACTAAGTTTAGAAAAATTTAAAAATAGTTTTTAAGAGTCTTTCTGAGGTTGTATTCTACTTCAATACAGTTAATATTTTATTTTTCTATTAAATATTCCTACCAACTTAAAATATGAGAGGAGCCATATCTACTGATATATTACATTTAATTGTGAAGAGATCTAATTCTCAGAAATTTCTTTTTTTATGATGAAAAGCAGAATATTTGTCCCTACCTTTCTGTCCATTAGTTTTAGTTTGATTTTGTCCATTAAATTTACGTAGACAAATCTCTCCAGTTCCATAGTATATGAAATCATTGACTTATATAAAGGGAACTAGTTAGATTCCTAAAACTCTTCATGTCTCTGCATTTATAAATCCTGAGTTCATAAAACATGTTTATCAATCATCTTCCTTCCTGTTTCTTCTTTACACTTTTTTATGTGTTTAAAAGCAAGGTTGAGATTTTTAAAATGGAAAGTACAAACTAGTACTGGGAGGGTGAAGAATTTTGACCTGAAAATGAACCCAATTAAATATCTTGAGATCAATCATGAAATTTACCTAGGATGCTGATAATAAGTAGGTAAGATATTTAAGACTACAGATTGACAATGTAACTATTTAATCAGCAAATATTTGTTGAAGATCTATTATGCCAAATCAATGTGTTAGACCCCAGGGATACAGTGGTTGTGTTTATTACTATTTTTAAAAAATATAAAAGCAAATGAGAAAAAAAATTAAAAAGTATTATAGCCATCTATCAAAGGAGGAAAATATGAGAGGGGGAAGTGTCAAGAAACTCAAATTCTAGGAATATTCCTGATCTAATCTAAGAAATCTGAACATGTTTAAATCATACAAATGCAAAATTTTAAATATTTTGTCAATTTTGTCAATCTGAAAGAAGCGGCCAAAATTCACTCTATTAATGTTCATAAAAATGTAACCCTTGTAAAGTAATCTGAGCAAAGCATTTAATCCTTGGTTGTACATAATCAAAAAATACTAAATCTAAACACCAATTTAAAAAATAAAGGTGTTGCTGACACCTGATGGATTCTACAACCAATTTAATGAATAGTGAGGAAAGTAGACATTTAAAAAGAAAGAAAATATCATGACCATGGTAAATTTCATAGCTGATGTGCCCTCTGAGGCTGAGTTGTAAACACAGGCAGAATATGTAAATAACATCTGCTTTCATAAACTTGGGAAAAATCTTTCTGAAATGCTCAGTGGAAAAAAGGCAGCATGGCCACATATAATAAGAAAAAGATGTATATTTTACATATAGAGATAGATGTAAAAGTAGATTTGTGTGTGTGTGTGTGTGTGTGTGTATAAATACAAATAGGCATGTACATGCCTATGGTAGATGTACTCACATACAATCTATAGATTTTTGCTGAGTCAGCTGTGTATGATGCTACTACTAGTTCCAGAATATTTGTTATTCTGTTTATCTGCTATTACTGAACATGTGCACTGAGGAAAACATCCTGGTCTATACATTGATAAATAAGGAATTTGAGTTTATTACTAACATTGAGGGAAACACAAAGGACATTAATATGGCTATGACTTAGATTGTTTTACTGTCATCATACTATATAAATAAAAACTTGATAGACTGCAAGAGCCATATAAAGTACTTGGAATTTGTAATTATTTTTTTACCAACTTTGTATTTTATTTTGTATAAATGTCAATTGCAATAAAGTGTCTAAGAAATGCAATCTGCCTTCAATATTTCCAGGTTTGTGAATTTATAAAAAGTTCAGATTATTAATGGCTTTTAAGTAAGTTTTCATGAAATAGGGAAGCATTACATGCATATAATCTGAAAGTAGGTTTTTTGTTATTTTGTTTTGTTTACAGAATTCTGAATCATAGTCTGCCTCTTTTAGCAATCATGTGTTCTGTAATGACAAGATGAATCTAGCCTGGCTGTAAGAAGAAGGTAAGGATCTGTGCATACCAGAGTGAAACAGCTGGTCATGTGCCATCTCTATATGCATGCATGAACATGTGTACTTTCCAGGCTAAAGTAGAAGCAGTGTTTTAATTTAAGCTTCAAAAAATAACCAATTCGATCATTAGATCAGTGGTATTGTTAGTAAGTTACATTCATTAATGATTTTAGTATGAGATGATGCCTTCGGTTTCAAGAAATAAGTAGAAAATCTCCAGTCTTTCTATTTCCTAGGCATCATTAAAAATAAATTAAAAAAAAAAAACAGAAGGAAACATAACACCTATACCAGAGAAAAGGTTTCTATCAATGCTAAGTATCTATTAACTTTCATAATAGTACTGTGAATAAGAGCTTTTTTTATAAAGTGCAAATGTCATCACTTACATTATATACTTAGTGTTCATATATTTGTCATTGTGTAATTTATTTACCCATGATTGGAGAAAAGCACTGTATCACCTATTTCATATCTTGTCAAAAGAAGTCCGTTTTAACTTCTAGGTCAAGAACAAATCATTTTAGATTGCCTAAAAATATCAATATTCTTAACAAGGTGCTGTTATTAAGGGATAAACAACAATCAGTAATGCCATATTGTGTTAGGGTTATTTCTAGTTACACTGCCGTTTATGAATGTTACTTTAGGATGAAAATCCTCTTTTCTAAAAATGACTGAGCAAAAATTCATAATTAATATAAATTCTGATTATTTGTTTTTGAATTTAATTTTACTTCCTGGGGGAAAAAGATCATCAAAAGAGTTCCAGGAAAATAAATTGAAATGAGTATTTGTTTGTGGAACTAACGCCTCAAAATTTTGTACAAACTTTATGACTATCTCTGAATGAATCACAGAACATACAGAAGTTGGTTTAAGGGTTATAAAGAAATCCACTGACCTCACTACTAATTTTAATTCATCAAACAAGCACCGTTTTCTCTAAAATCTACCCTCAGTTCAAAAAGGAAAGAGCTCATTTAAATAAGCATCTCTATCTCTGGTTTTGGCTAATGTGGAAGACGGTGTATTATAGTGTAGTTTGAACTACCGGGACAGTCCCAAGAACTGCTTCTGTGTACTGAATCTTTGTCAACATCAACAATCTCTTTAAGTTCTTTCCACACTCTACCACTCCAAAATAGTAAAAATAATAAAACCTCTCTCTTAACCCTATTTCCTCCTTTTGCTACCACCTCCTCTATCTTCCCTATTATAGATAAACTTAAATGAAACAGATTTCTAAACACGTCTCCATTTTCTCCATCTCTCAACTCATTTGTCACAGTTTGGGATCTCCAGAGCAGATGCTGAGATGCAGTTTGATATGCAAAATATTAATTAGGGATCAACACCTGTGAAAGGAAGAGCTATATGCAGGTTTGGGCAGAGGGAGAAGTTGAACTCAATGCTGACTGGTCGACATCCCAGACAAGTCAGCAAGAAGCTTAGGAGTCAAACTGCCCATCAGACTGTTCCATAGGGCATAAAATGCCTATACTTTGCTGAGCAACTTGGTGCGGGCTGCCTTTGGAAGGGCACAGCCAGGGCTGAGGAAGCTCTCTAAAGCTGAAGCCCACCTTGATAGAAGTGACAGGGAGAGGCTGTCTTCTGATTGCAATTCCATTGAAAAGGAATATGGACAGCAATTCCTTCTGTGTACCAATTCATTCCATTATGGCTTTACAATTTTTTAGCATAGCTTCTCTAGCAAACATCACCAATAACCATCTCTCTAAATTTAATAAACAATTTTTGGTCTTGTATTAGTTAACCTCTGTTTCAAGCACAAGCATTGTATTCATTCTGTCTTGGCTATTCAAGCTCATCACATAGAAAGATTTAATTTACACTGCCGAAAGCTGCTATCTAAGACTGGTGCATTTCTATATGTGCAATTCAAAAATAGAAACATTTATATTATTCGCTGCAATTTTCCCTCAATCAAAATGATGGATTTTTCTACTTTGCTTTCTTTTTAGTTTCTAAATGTATAGTCCATCTAGGAAAAAATTAGCCATTCTTTATAGGATGTGGTTAAGAAAAACAATGTTTGTATAGCAATTACACCACAATCAATAGAAAGATTCTGCAAACCCTGATTTGCAGTACACTCTCTGTTTAGATTTAGTGACATTTCCTGCATTGTTCATTTGGCTGCTTTTATTGAACTATTACAATTAGGGGAAAAATGGCTCGTTAGAACATTTTAGCAATCATGGACATTGCTTCTGGTTTGTTTGTTCCTGCCTTGTTCAATTAGTTGAGATTGATATAGAACACCCAGTTTCATGGATATTGCTTATTGCTAAACACAACCATTCCATTAAACATTGTTTTGTGAAGTAGGGGAACAAAAATCCATGATAAATCACCCAGCATCAAACAAATTTAATCTCAACAATGGCTTGGAACAAAGGGGTTTATAATAAAAGCCAGTACCTGCAAAGTGTCTAACACATAAAAGGTCCATGTTACTCGCTTTACATACATAATTTGCTTCTCAATATATGAGGTAAGTGTTTAAACACTCATTTTATAGATGAGAAAACTAGGGCCTATACAGTTTTTTTAAATGCCTAAGAGGTCAGAGTCAAGACTCAAACTCAAAACCACAATGGATCTGATTTCTTTAACAACTAACTCAGTTCTCACATCAAAGCCAAGAAGTTGCTTTTGTGTCTTCTCATTTCATGATCTTATTTGCATACCTCCCATCCATGTGCAATCCGGTCTCAGTTCTATGAACTCCTTGGAACAGCCAGATGTTGGAACCTGTTGTTTCTTTTGAGTTAACACTTAAATTCCCTTCTCGCTTTGCCCCTGTAGCTGCCTTTTCCTCACTGCGCCCCCTCATTAGTCTTCAGATTCAGCTTATGACTTACTTGCTCAGAAATAGAATGGTCAACCTCCAAAGAATAGTTAAGATCCTCTGCATTTACACTGATAATACCTCTGATACACCTTTTATAGCATTTATCTCATAAACTTAGTAGTATCTTCTCAATTAACTTGAATTACTAAATGAAATATATAGTCTGGGTTAAAACTTAAGTATTAATGAAGAGCCCAATCAAAAACCAAAATTTCTCTCCTTAAGGGGTTGTCCCTCAAATCATCCCTCCAACCTCAGGCTCTACCTAAATACACCTCTAAAGTCACCCACGTACTTACTTTACGTCCCACTGATCTCTCGGTTGTACTGGATTCTGTTGATCTCTTCTTTGCTGAAACTTCTGTTACTCCTTAGTTTGCTGGGATCTTCTAGTACTTTCTTGTGAATTGTTTTATGAGTTAGTCAGTTCTGATTCACTACTTGAAAGGTTTGAAGAATCCAAAATATATTATTGTTTATTGCAATTTGTCACCTTCACCAGCATGCTTAGCGTGATGATCAGCCCTACCATCATTCAAGAAAACAACAAAAATTCAAAATTTTGTATCCATTTAGTATCTCTTTATTTTTAGTTACTAAGCTAATAATTTATTCCATTTCTTGGAAATGATATTTGTTTTTTTAAAATGTTATAAACCAGAATTTACCCATCAATCTGTGCTCATTTTGTGCATCAATGTCATTTTTGCCTTCTTAACTAATTTCTCCTGCTACAATCCAACTGATATTACTAAAATAACTTTTTTCTTAATGGCTGCTTTCAGATATTTGTTTCCTTATTTAAAAATTTGCAATCAGTTGTTATCTATCAAACCAAACTGATCCCACAGTAACTCAGTTATATAACCCTCTTCTGTTTAACAATACCTCTACCCCAATTTCAATGTCAAATTTCATCTCCACGGTACTTCCTGTCTACTGCTTTGAACTAGATGTTTCCCAATTTCTATACTATTGTCATTTTGGTCCAGAGAATTCCCTGCCGTGCTTTGTATTGTAGAATATTTAGCAGCTTCCCTGGCCTCTACCCACTAAATACTGAAAGAACTCTCCCCTGCTCATTTTCAATAACTAAATGTATCTCCAGACATCATCAAATGTTCCCTGGAAGGAAAATCTTCCCTGTTGATATATACTGCTTTAACCATAAATTATTATCAGACAGTTCATATTTAAAAAGTTTTATTTTGATATTCATTTATCTGTTCCTTCTTTTAAATATCATATTTCTTTTGTACTTAAAATATTTATCCTGTTATCTTATTGCAATTTTTTACACATTTTATACATCTTTACCTAAGATGAGATTCAAGAAAAAACTCTAAGTTGAGAATTTCATACACACTTGATTACGGTCTAATCAAAACTACCTAAAAATGAGGTGTTCAGAATGAAGGAACAGTTTATCTTTCTTGTTTCTATCTTTCACTAAGTGAAATAATGTAGTATGTGAGATGTATTTTTGAAACATAATGAAGGAGCTGAAGTATTATGCAACTAGTAATGATACTTAATGAAGCTCAACTCATAGTCTTGGTAATTTTATTTTAGTTCTTTAATTCTATAGTAATAACACTAATTTTCTCAGAAAGAAATATTACTTCCCTTTTTTAATACATGATTCATCTTTTGGTTTTGTAAGGTAGTTTGAACTTATAGTTTAGCATAATTGAGGCCATTTACAAAGGAGAAGTAAAATGTTTCTCATAGTTGTTAAGAGAACAATAGTCAAAGCTGTTTCATGAGAACAGGAGATTGATCAAACATACTTAGTCTATTTAAAATCTAATTATGTGAATAGAAATCTTTAAAATGTGTTTGGTTATTAAGATCTGTTTCACTCTATTTTTAGATTCTAAGTAAATAACTTCTGAAACAAATGGAATATATATATATATATGTGTATATATTCATGTAGTACATGAATACATATGTATGTGTGTGTACATATAAATATGTACCATGCACACATCATTAATCATATGGGATCTAATTATTTATAAAAAGATGCATTTCCTTTGTTCTTTCCTATCAGATATTAAATACATATGAAAATCAAACTTATGGACATTTCCCAGTGTGTTGAACTGCCCCACATACATGAATTTCTATGTGTGCAGCATATGACACACAGACTGCCAATTTAAAAATTAGAAAAAAAAATGCATCAATTTTCCATTAAGTGTGCTCCTTCAGTGAATACCCTCTGTTTTTCTGGCAGAACCCAGCATGATCTAAAAAATAAGCAGCATATTGGGAACAATAATGAATATTTATGTTTTAAGAAATCCTTTCACATTCTTTTTCCATCTGTACTTCTAGACCCCAAAATACTAAAATAGTAGAGGG
This sequence comes from Eonycteris spelaea, assembly GCA_003508835.1. NCBI lineage: Eukaryota > Metazoa > Chordata > Mammalia > Chiroptera > Pteropodidae > Eonycteris > Eonycteris spelaea. The sequence goes on from PUFA01000281.1 coordinate 123,855, forward strand.
GTAGGGAGAGTTTGTTATCATGCATTAGTTTAGTGATAGAAAAACATCAATGAGACTGTGAATCACTGATGCCTAGGCTGCATGGAGGCATAGTTGATGCAAACTGAGGCATACTGGCTATTTGCATTTTTAGTTAACACCACTGCATTACCTGATTTTTATAAAATAAACTTTGAGAGTATTAAATTGTCAAAGAATAGATGATGGAATACATAAATATCATTTAATAAAGAAGAAAAACTTATTAAAAACATGAAAGGAGATGAAAAGGGCCCAAAAGGGATATACTAGGAAAAATAATGGTCTGAGGGGGAAAAAACATAATACTCCTCAGGCATGGTTTTAGCCATTAATATGTTAATTCATAGACTTAAGAGAAAAAAAACAAAAGCAAGAGTGAAAACTGTAAATTAACTTCCGTTGTTTTATAATAATTCACAAAGACAAACCCAAGATGAATATCGCACAATAAGTCTCTTTTAATGAGATTCTTCACTTCATTTTACTTCAAGGGACCTATGGATGAGTGTTTGTGCCAATTCCCTGCTTAAGTTTCAGTGATCTATATTTGCTAGTAAATGCTAACAGATTCTGCTTCTAAGTAACCTCCAACTATGGGCAAAAGAGTGCAAAATATCTGGGTGAAAATTAAAATTATTTTTTCTGACAACCTAGTATTTTAGAAAATCCAGAGGTTGGATGTCACCTAGAAGAGTTGATTATTGCTTGATTTGCTTATTTGTAGTCAGAAGGAAGACAGCAAAACTCTGTCTTTTCTCGTAAATGTTAGTTTTGATGAACTGAAGTGGAAAACAACAGCAATGAAAACACTATACATGCTCTAATTGATAAACACAAGTAGTTTAACAAAATGTAATAACATTTCTAATCAAAATTAATGTTTACTCAATTTCAATATTATGCCTAATTTAAGTTGCCTCCAGAATTATAACAGAGTACTAGGATAGCCACATATTGGAGAAAAACAAAGAGGATACATTTTCAGCCTATTCTAAAGTTCTAAATCCCAGAGATGATGTCCATGATTCAGTTCTCATATAGAAATTATGGAGGACTCCATTCCTATACCATGTGTATACAATCTCAAAAACCAGTTTGAAACATTGACTTTAAGCTATCAAGGATGGTTAGGGCTTATAGAACATGTACTCATTTTCATCTTTAAACAAGAATGAAATAAAAGAAAGGGAAGTTTTCTTTACTTGGCATTTTGTCTCCTCTTAAATGCAAAAGTGTGACTTGGTCACACACAAACTTAATTAAAGACTGCTCGCTCAGTAATGGAAGAACTACCTTAAAGGAAATTGTAGCTGTGGTGCCAATATCCTTCTGTCCTGTTAAAAAGAAAAGTAATTGAACAGCAAAGACTGTGACAGAAAAGTCTAAATGTTATAGGGACTCTCAGACATTTGTTTGAAGTTTTTCTCAAGCATTTTAAGCCTAAGCCACCACTGGATTCTCCCTGTTGGGAGGACAGAGTGCTAGAGATCACATGCCCAGGACTGAGCTCAAGATGTGCCGCATCAAACTGTTTACCCCTTGACCTCCTCTCCCTCCTCTGCTGGGCTGCACATATTCCGTTTCCTCTAGATTAAGAAAAAAAATCAATTTCACCAGTGAAAAAGGCTTTTAACTTAAAGCTAAATTCCCTGAAGTTAAAAAAAAAGGGCAAAATCTCCCAACTTTTTCATAAACACTAAAGACCAAATTTCTTGTTACATTATGAGGAAACTTTCACCTATATTTCTGTTTCCTTCTTTTCTAAATTAGACAGAAATATGTTGAAAAGAATGAAACCTCTAATACCTCCATAAATGAAAAGCCTATTACTTTCACTTTGAAGCAGTATATTCTATCACCAAAGTGTAACCGTTGAACTTAGCTAGATCTTTCATAATCTTTTAAAATACATTTAATTTCATTAAATATTTTAAAAACATTCAATTCCATGACACTTTACCTCAAATTCTTTTTCAATAATAAAATGCCTGGTGTTCTCATCACTATGACTTGAAAGGCTAGAGTTTATAGACTGAGTAAAAGTGGAGGAGCCTAAAAAGCTAAAACCTCATCAGCATGAGAAAACAGGTCATCATTACATCCCACAAGCCCCTCTGGAGTGTTCCACACTCATGGGTTTGTGTGCCTGACCAAGCAGAATCAATTTGACTGAAATGTTCCTAGTGCTCAAGCTATTCTCATTCTTTAAAACTCTTGCAATATGAGCAAAAGAGTATGATGTTTACTAATATTTGTCACATTTAAAACTGGTTCGTGATGGATTGTGCTATGGAATATAGATCTTAGGCATTTCACTTTACTGGTCAAACTCAGTAACCACCTGTCCATCAACAATATAGTGCTAAAAAGTGTCTGTTCCTGCTTATGAACCAGAAATACTGTCATAATATGGACATGGTCCATATTTAAAATCATTCTAAATTGTCTTTATGGTTGAGGTACAAAATTTAAATTCACACACACACACACACACACACACACACACACATGCATGCATGCATATAAAACATCTTTGAGGTAAAAAGAAATATTCTAAAAGTTCTATCTTCACACATAATTTCCATATTTTACAGTATGGCTTTAACCAAAGCATATTTTACCCTTTATATTTTCTATGGCTAATTAGTTTGAATGATTTAAATATGAATTGCCTGAAATAAAGTTTATCCCCTCTTTTTTGAAGGCCCGGAAGCCTTAGTTATTGTACCTTTAGCCCTGGATCATCATGGTATAACATATGCATATTTTAAAGGGGATTGTCTCTATGAAAACCATGCCCACTGATCAGCAAACAGGAGCATCTTTTCAAGTAACCTCATTCAATATAGGAGAACAAAAGAAGGAACAAGTTCACAGAAAAGCTTATTTCAGTTTTAGTTTAATAGTTTGGGGTAGTAAAATCATTTAATACATGATGAATAACTGGTGAATAATTGAATCAATACATTCCAAAATTATTGATATACTATCTAGACACAAGTTAAAAAAATGATTTCCAGGCTTTTTGTAGGATACTCAAAAACATTTTCTGTGTACTTGTATGTACCTAAAATTACACAATGTAGCACACTGTTCTCTTTACCTTGAAATAAATATTAGTTAAATGACATACTCCAAGAGTGGGAGGTTCTTTTAAAATCTTTTGTTCTTTGTAACTTGTTATGATATAAAGTTAAATAAATATAAATATAAAAACATAGGAAGGCCTTTTCAGTTCCAATATATAAATATCTTGGAAGTCATCATTCTCTTCCTTAAAAGGAGAAAAAAAAAATTAAACAATCTAAAAATCAATTACTTTTCTTGGACTAGTCAGAGAACTGAGGTTATGGGCAAAAGGCAAAATGGTTTGCATAGAAACACCATACTCTAGTTTTGGGACAGAGTAAAGTTGTTTCCCACAGGGGTAGAGGTTAAAAATTCTGACACTGCTAATCATGTATACTGGAATTGAACAATCAAGCAAATTCGTGGCAGATGGTGAGAGCCAGATTTCCCATTGTTGGCGTGAGAGTTTACAGATAAGCAAAAGAATGAGGCTAAAATGATGTGGTAATGGAGTAGAGTTGGAGATATATGAACTCATGGTTTTAAATACAGATCAAAAGGTTACATAAAAAATATTTATAGATATGTGTATCTATAAAAATATTTATAGATACTAATCCATGTATACACACGTATATTTCCTTTCTCTGAGGGCCTAGAGGTATTGGTGCATACTCCAGTAGCAATGAGCACACACAGCTTCTAGATTTTTGATTTATAATACCATTCTCCAATAAAAGGAGCCAGGGCTTCAAGAAGAAATAGGTGATACAAAGATGGAGCAGAATGTGTGTGTGTGTGTGTGTGTGTGTGTGTGTGTGTGTGTGTGTGTGAGTGAGTGATAGGCCTGCAGCATAGGGCGGTGCCAGAAAGTGAGGAAGTGCTCAAACAGCAGATAACATATTGATGGGGATATGTGAAAGTGACATAGGCTCCAACTGAAAAAATTCCCTAATGCTACAGCTAGAACAATTTGAACAATAAAATAAACCAGTATTAGATTATAAGGCAAAGTTTAAATTAAATAACCATGAACCCATATTGATATAAATAAATGACTGAATAATGGTCGAGAAAACACAAATCTCACGAAGAAAAATTCGAAATAATTTATATACATACATTACCTCAAGGAGGTGGAATATAAATCTCTACTTCTTAAGTGAGCTGTGCATAGTGACTTTCTTTTGAAAAGTACAGTATGAAAAAATGGGGGAAAGTAACTTTACAGAGGAGAAATCTGACAAACACAAACTCAAATAGATGATCAAGGTCAACACAGTCATGTTGATAGTGTGAACCCTTAATAATGTGATAAAAACAGAACTTTACCTTTGTAATCTACCTCCCCAAAAAGACATCATCCCAGCCTAATCATGAGAAAACTACAATGCATATCCCAATTGAGACATTCTACAAAATATTTAACTGTTACTTCTCAAAAACAAGCAAAGTCTGATAAATTGTTACAGCTAAGATGAGCTTAAGGAGACGTGGCTACACAATATAATGTGATATGATACTCAGAATGAAATTCCAGAACAGCAAAATAGGTAGAAACTAAGCAAATTTGAACAAAGTATTGACTTTATTGAATAATATATCAATACTGGTTCATTATTAAAACAAATGGACTACTAATGGAAGATAACAAAAATAGAGAAAATTGGATATAAGTATACGGAAACTCTGTAATACCTTTGTAATCTGTCTGCACATCTGAAACTGTTCTAAAATGAATAGTTGATTAGGAATGAATGTGTGACATAATACTGTCAAAAAGACCTCTTATAATCCCATACCAATATGGTAACCCACTAGCAATGAACAACTGTTAGCCATGAACTTGACCTTTGAGGACTCAAGCCCATGACTTAGTTCCAAAGGCAGCATGGTGCATAGAGCATAAATCAGACTGGCAGAAAGGACACAGTCAAAGCGACTAAGTGGCAAATACTCTGGATTAAAGGTCTCCAGTATATGGAGAGGCTTGTAACAAGAGCCCGATTCTTGAAGGGGACAGGTAGGAATAATGTAAAACAGCAAACAAAATATGTAAGCTATTGATTTTTTGAAATGGGTAGATGATGATGTTTGCAAAAATTTTAATGGTTTTTACCTGCTGGCACATTGTCTTCTTTGGTTTATTAAGCTATTTGCTGAGAGTTTGTCTAAGAGATTTAACACTGAGCAGTTAAATATTTAATATATAATGCACAGAAGGGTTATTTAAGCAATTATGGCATCTAAGATTTTAATTTTTTAATAATGTTAATTTCAATTAGGGATTGAATACATTATAAAAGTATCTTTTTTGGTATTTTTATTCAGTTAAAATTTTTATAAGCATTATGCTTTAGATGCTTTCTTCAAAAAAGTCCACAACACTTTCACATTCCTTGTGGCAAAATGAAATTAATTTTAGCCTTATAGAAAAAGGAATTCATTTAACCAGGTTTTTCATTTATTATAAATATATTGAGTTACTGAAATCACTGTTTAGACATAAGACACAAAGCAAAGAGCTGAAAGAAGTTATGAATGAGTGAACACAATCTATTGGGCTTGCAGAATACCTTCTCTTCAGCACTAATTTAAATATTTACTGAATGTTAATATTCAGATTTGAATTGTGTGTGTGTTTTCCCTAAAGGTTTAGGAAAGAAATGATGAATGTTGAGCTCAGAATTAAAATAGCCTATTCAAGAGAGAAGAGGCTTTTGGTGTCCTGTTATTGTTCTTTTATTAAACTGATTTTTTTCCCCACTGATCTCTTCCTTAATTCTTATATTTCAGTGTTTAACTACAAACTTTAGATTAAAAGTGTATTCATGCATACCATGGTAAGGTATGAGGGGTATCTGATGACATAAATGTGAAATACATTATAGAATAGGGCATTTGTGAAAAAGGAAATAAACTGAAAGAAACTTGAATTTAACTTTTTTCTAAGTTACCTAAACTAACAAGAGGGGAAGGTGTCTGACATATCCAAATTAAAAGGTGTAGCTCATAGGCTCTTATGTACATTAAAGTGGATTTTCCTTTCTTCCTTTAGAGAAATTATATACCAAGACTTTATAAAATTAATTACACTAATTTACATGTATTTGGAACAGTGTTTTCTTTTTCTTTTTCTTCAAATCACTTCTAGATAAAGAATGTTTAATAAATCCTAAAATATTGGTCCAGAAATGTTACAGGATCTTCATAAAGAGTATGCCCACAGACCCAGGAATCTGAAGCATTTGACCTGGGCCCCATATTTTCCAAGGCCTATTCTGGTCTTCCTTTAACAGTGCTTTGCTCCAGTCTTTTCAACCAAGAACATGTTTTCTAAGATCTCACACCTGTCTGGAACCATATTCCAAATTTAGAAAAAAAGTCACCTGAGCCATTTTTCAGGTCTGCACTTCCCACTGCCATTGGAGTATTCACCCAGAGGTCTGAAAGTGGCCATTGGGTGGTTATTTGTAGAAGTGGGAGGCCAGATATTCAAACTGACAAGTCCATAGGCATGTGTAAAGAACCCTCATGGAACAGAATAGAGACAGGTGTAAAAAGAGAAAGGAAAGCCACGAGCACAGACCTGTCTCCAATTGTGAGCACTGAAAACTTAAGGATGGATGTTTTCACAATTTCTCCCTACTACATGAGTATACTACATTATTCTAAAAAAAAAAAAAAAAAAAAAAAAAAAAAAGAAAAAAAAGAACATAATACAAAAAAGTGACACTATTTAGGCATTTTAGATCTGCTTATAAAAAATTTAGTGTTGTTGTTGAACACTTTTCCTAAGTTGAGCTCCTCTGAATTTAATGTGCATGTGAATCACCTGTGGATTTTATTAAAATTCAAAATCTATTTGAAAGATCTCTGGGGCCTGGAATTCTGCATTTCTAATTAGCTCATCCACAGACAATATTTTGAGTAGCAAGGTTGCAGAAGACAAGGTAAAGCAAGGCTGGTTTTGTCTGGGGAGTAGTTATTTCTAACTGTATTATAGGAACAGTGATCGTGGGAAAATAATTCAAATTTCTGATTTGTATTTTTTTTAATCAATAAAAATGACTATGCAAAAAATGAGCATTTGTGTCACCCCTTTGCTGCCAAGACAACCAGTCACTGCAACTTGTTTATAGTTGGCTAAAAGAGTTCATAATTTGTTCTCATTCATTAATGATATCTAAACTTAAATTAAAAGAAAAGTTCATTAATTTTCATTTAGGTTCTTCTGTCCACAGATCTAATACACTATCACCTAAGAAAATCATTCACATATGAGGTTTATGGAACTATTCGTTTTAGATTTACCAATGGCTATTTCAAAATTTTTTTCTTCTGAGGTAACAAAGGTTTATTACATCCTTGCAGGAACAATGATGAACATAATAAAGAAAAAAAGATTCAAAAATAGTGTTTTATTGAAAATGCAAACTAAAAAAACAAAAGGAAAAAAATAAAGAAAGAAAAAAATGGTAGAAATTCAACAATGTCAAATTACAAGGCATTTTGATGTTGGACTCTTGACTAAGCTGTAGCCATTTGGACAGTCAGACCTCGTCAGCAGTCCTTTAATTCCCCTTTCTGTTCTCATCCTCTATTTAATGCTCTCATATAGTAACTCATCAGCATCAAATTAATCTGTTTTCTGTATTATCTGTTGCTGTGTGAAGAATGTGGTGAATAAAGATGTAAAAGTTTCGCCTAACAGGAGGTTTAATATTTTACCACTTGCATTGGTGTAAATGTTCAGGTGGTTTAGAGTTTGCTTTTTGGCAATCATCCAGTCTGACAGATCAGTGCATGCTAAATATTTTGCGTATTCTGTCCACCACCTGTACTTCCCAAATTGGAACCCTCTAAATTTAATCGCTTCATTTCATTTCTGTCTCCTTTTGCCTTAATAAGAGATTATTAAAATATGTATTAAATTCATATTTGAATTTAGTCTACTATAGAATATATTTAATTAAAAATTTATGAAAGGCAAATCAGTTAAAATATTTAATGGGTAACCACAATTTAATAAATTTTCTATCATATTTTTGTTATAGACTCCATGGAGTGAATTATCTAAGTCAATTTTCCTAAATTCCCAAGGATTTTCCTTAATGTTGTGATACCGTGTTGTGTTGTATATTTCTTTCAAAAATGGGTGTTTGTGGTTCAACAATATTTCATATGAATTAATTCAAATGTTTTGCTATTATTAGATATTTATGATAAATATTAATAAATCAAAGGGACTGAATTTACTATAATTATTGAGTTATTATTATAGTATAATCTCTTCACCAAAAACTTTTATTACAGGTTATTACTACTTTGTAAAAAATAACTAAGAACATTCTTGACAGAACATATTTATTTTCTAACTACACAATTTAATTAGTGTTCCCATAAATTGTTGTTTTCCAGTATATTCTCCTTTACCTAGTGATAAAATAAAATCATTTATAAATAATACTATTTTGCAAACTCCTTTAAATTTCTACCGCTTTTATTTATTCCATATTATGTTGCATTAATTAGACTTTATGAGACATAGTGATAAGAGAATTCATCCTTGATATACTTTGGAGTTTGAGGAAATAGTGACAATAAGTCAAGATGTGATATTTGCAATATTTTTTATACTTGTTTTTCTTTATATTTTAATAATATCTTTTTTTTTGTTATTTCCTAGTGGAATTGCAAGTTGTTAGTATTATTACTTTTAATACAGAGAAATTATACCTTCATTGTTTCTTGGATAACTGACTCTGTTTCCAGGGATACCACCACTCCCTATGTGGAACACTATCATTCTTATTTTGGTTCTCCCTTCTTTGCCCACCTATACACCATTTGTCTTTGAGATTTTACCTCTGTAGTTTCCTCTGCATTTTAGAATATATTTATATCCTCAATATCATAGATTTAGACAGACTTCTCTTGTTCATTCATCTGCATCCTCAGCACTCAGAATAAGATCTTGCATATCAGGACACATATGTTTAATAAATGCACATGTGTAGTGCTATTTGTTCCCATTACCATATCCAATGTCATCTCTAATCCTCATGATTTCAGCTTATTGGCAATTATATCTCATTTTAACCAGCTTCATTTTCCTCCGTTTCAATTTATCTTCCTGTAGTTGGGATAGACTTTGAGTGTTCACTCATCCTTCTTTCCTCAGTATAGTTTGCTTTCTCCACCTCATAATGTCAACTACTTGTTAATTTTCTTCTATTTCCTACACCATCTTAAAGAGTAAATAGGAGAACACAAGGATGATGTTTTACTTTCCCTCTTCAAAGACCCCATACTTATTTGTTTTCTCATTCATGGACCCCATGTTTGGTAAATTAAAGGGTGTGGCCAGGCTTTTACTTTACTTAGTGTCTCTTAACGTGAACAATGGGCATGGTGGACTTATACAGCAACCAGCTCAGTCTGTAGTTTCTTTTGTGATCCTGTAAACAGAGTTGCCATTTTACCATCTCCACTATGGGGTCTTGAATATTCTACACTAATGGCATTCATGATAATCTTCAATTCTCACAATGCCCTAGTCACCATTTGGACCTCCGGATTTTACTTGTGGAACACCTTAACAGGATACAGGTACCACTGGTCAACTTCATCCCAGACCTTTCTTTTCAGGAATTTGCTCTATCCAAATGGATTTTTAAAAAATTGGGAGATATATGCAGTATGAGATTACTCTGGCCACTCCAAAATCATGCTATAAGAAATGTCAGAGTTTGGTTTGTTATCAATGTTGAGACTATGGAGAGAATGCATGCAATGAGGAAAGGTTCACAGTACCATTATGTTTCATAAAATAAAATACACATATTATTATCTCAAACTGACTTTATGGTTAGGATGAATTCTGCAAAGATTTTGTAACAATCTGTTTATCAGATGTAGTTTTAGCTGTTTTGCGAATTGGTAATTAACAAAAAAATTAAGTGTGTTAGCTATTTAAGTGAAAAGTCTGAAAGGTCATGTTAAAGGTGTTATTTAAACCAAAAGTCTGTGCTTGTGCTCACCTTCATTCTCTTATTCTTCATAAAACTTGTTTTTCTGATTATTCAAGTTGAAAAAAAAAAGTCAAGTGTGGTATAATGTGGAAAATATATAATGCAGAACATTAAAATTCTTAAATCTCCCATTCTCTAGGATGGCCATTGTTAATTTGGTATCTCTCTTGACAAATTTTTATTCCTATGCATGTATAGCAACATTTCCCAAGGTGAATGAAACAGAGTATACACTGGAAATGTTTCAAGGAATTACGCAAAATTATTAAATACTTTATCAAATAATTTGGATGAAATAAAATTATTTTGTGCACAGATTTTTTTTAGAGCCTATAATATACGCACGTGCCTTGTGAATCTCAAAAGAAAGGGGGGATAAAATACGTGCCATTTTCCAAACAATTCGATTATACAGCTCACATAATTTTTTGTAGCATGAATATCCATTAATGTACTTTGAAAAACACTGCTTATATCAGATTACATATTATTCTGCAATATGCTTTTCAGACAAGATATCATTGATATCATTTTCATACCAATGCATTACTTCTTCAACATTTATATGGTTGCCGTTATTCAGAGAATGTCCATTTCATAATTTATTTATCAAATCTGCTACTAACATTTTGATTGTTTTTAGCTTTTTTTGCTACTAGAAGTACTACTTCAGTCTTTGTCAATTCATCTTTGGCAAGCTGCTTATTATCTTCTCAGACAACTTCTAGAAGTGGAATTGTTACATAGAGACAGATGCCCATCCAGAAACATGGCACCGATTTTCACCCTCCCACCAATAGCATAGGAGCATGTAAAGTTTTCCTGACAATGATATTTCAAACATCTAACCTGTACTAATCGAATAGATTTAAAAAACAGTGTTATTTAATTTAGATTTTGCATTTCTTCAATTTTAAATGACTGTAAGTGCATTTTTGTATGCTTATTGTTCATTTATATTTTTTATGAATTACCAACAAATGCCATTTGTTTAATTTTTTTCCCTATTTCAGTGTTACTATATTTAAAAATTAACAATATCATTTTTATATTAAAGATAACCTATAATCTTTTACACAGTTTGCAAATATTTTTCTGCTTATCCTTTATACAGTTCTGTATTAAATACATACATAGTATTTGCATATATATGCATAATATGCATCATCTTAAAGTGGTCAAGATTGTCATATTTCCTCAGTGTTACTAATATTAAAATCATTTCAAAATCACCCATTGAATAAATCATTCTTTATATTTCTATCCTAATACATAATCTATATTTATAGATTATGTAAACAATTTTCTTGTACCTTCATTTTATGCTATTAAAATATATACTTAAATGATTAATTAAATGTAAACTTGCTTTACAACGTTATGTATTTGATCTTTAGATCTAAATACAATATTGTACTCTGGTCCATTAGACTTATTTTGTTGTATTTAGTGCTATGTTATAATTTAATTTTGTTTTGAATATTAACTTCATGGTTTATATTAATAATCATTGCCCTTGGCTCTATTTTGTTCTGTTTTTCCATTAAATTTTTAATAAAACTATACAACATCAGAATACTTCGTGCAAGAAACCTCAAAGTACTTCCTGTTATAAACATCTCCAGGGTGAAATACCAGATAACAATGATAGGAAATTAAAATTCAGTATAAACATGTCATATGGATTCTGTACTTTGCCATTAGAGCTTACTAAATTCAAAATTTTGTGTGCCCAATGTTTTTGTTGATTTTTTTAAACAAATCATCTTATTTGTATTTGTTATTTTTCCCAAATTATAGTTTTCCTTTTCAAATATTTTCCTCAATGAGTTTGTTATAAATCTTAATTAGTTCTAGCCTTTAGATAATCAAAATGTGAAAAGTGAAGTAGAAATTTGAAGAGGGCGGGGAATTGGTCAAATCATTTTTATCCTGACGTGATTTTCCTTTATCAATTATAACACACTAGAGTGACACAACACTCACTAAACTGACTCTTCATCCTTTCATTTCCAAACGCTTTGAGTATGTTTTGCCATGTATACACAGCCACAATGTTTTTTTCTCTGAAATTCTGCTCCTGCTACTCAAGGGTCTAGAACATCACCACCTGCCCTTTGCACCCTCAATAAATATTAATTACCACCACTAATTAGAAATGTTGACACATGCATTTCTAATTACAATTGAGGTTACATGTGAAGAGAAGAAGGTTTCAGTTAATTAAATATCAGGGAATATTTTCACAAGACTGGAGACATTTGACAAAGCAATCAAGTCCAAACCATAGTGTGAAAGTTTTTGAGAGTTAAAATACTGTTTTAAATATTCCAAACTAGAAATATTCCTGCTTTAGAAATAGGCTGTTTAAACACCCTAGAGACACCTTCCATTCCTTTAGTCTTCTATTAACTATATGCTGATTTTAAGAACTTAAATAGAAAATTATTATGCATATAATTCATTGCTACTTTTTTCATTGCTATTATTTTTAAGTTTTAAAATATTCTTAGGATTCTGAAGGAATCAAGATAATTCAAAGAAAAATAAATAATTAAAGCAATGTATAATCATTGTATAAAGTTTAAAAAATACATTTTTCCTCAAGTGATGAATCAAATGTTCTACTGTGGTACCATGGAGGCTTTCTACAGGGTTAATTAGATTTTTGGTGAATTCTTAATTGATGTGATAACAGCTAGAATAGGATCCTACTACCTCTACTCTAGTTGAGACAGAAGTTCATGGAAAAATGAACCCGTGTAACAATGTTGTGTGACTGAATGGATCTAGTGGAAAAATCATCCTAGTGGATCTATATGCAACTGCACTATTCAATTTCTGTTTAGGCAACCAAAGCTTAGACAAAATCTGTTTATTTTTTGTATGCCAAGTGACACTGCCAGGTGTATGGAAAAGCAAGGGAGGTCAACAAAAAATTAGAATTGAGTTCTATATTATACAAGTGTGAGAGCATACTTCCTTTCTGTGAATTAGCATCACTTAATTTTCATTTTAAAAGGTATCCACAAATTTACTGCACTCTAAATTAACAAACCCGCTGTTGAAAGATAATTTACATGTCTGCATGTCTTGAGAGCAAGACGACTGACAGTGTTTCTTCTGAACTTTCTTTTCTAAAATGTTTGCATAACAAACACCCTTGGTAGATAGAAATAGTTTATTTATTCACACACCCCGCCCCCCCGTCCCGCCCCGGAGCACAAAACAAATTTGTTCTCTGTCCCCCTCTGTAAAGTTTACTTGCAGCCCAGTATAAAGATTGGGGTTTCTTAGGACTGGTATTCTTCAGATGTAATGCAAACCCATTGCCTGTTCAGCAACCGCCTGAACTGTTCCCTGTCAACCTTGTTTGAGTTTGAGAGCAGGGTGGATTGATGAAAACATAAAGTTCATTCTGTCTGCCATGCAGTGAGTAATAAAGTCCTTTGTCTTTGATATAGGGATCTCATGTTTTCTGTCAGCACCCATGAAACTATGACAAGCTAACTTGTTTGTTTGCAATTAAGATAGAAAAATTTACCTTTCACAGCTCTTGGCAAATACATTTAGATTATACATTCAATTCTCCCAGATATATTTTATGAGAGAACTGAAAACAGTATAATATATCTGGAGTAGAATAATGGTCTAAATCTCAGAAGAAAGAGAATCTAAGGAAGATATTTCTCTCAGAAAATAGTAAACCTAAATACTTACTAACTCTTTTTATGAGGCCATTAACCCGATATGAGGCCAACAAAACCTAGCAAGGACAACAGAGAAAAAGAAACTTAAAAGACCAATATTTCTGATGAACATAGATGAAAAAACTCCTAAACAAGATACTAGAAAATTGACTACACAATACATTGAGCAGATAACGTGTAACAATAAAGTGGATTTCATTCCAGGGGTGCAAGAATGGTTGAACATATGCAAATTGATCAATATGATAAACCATATTAACAGAATAGAGGACAAAAATCATACGATTAAACTAATAGATGCACAAAAATCATTTGATGAATATAGCATCCATTTATGATTAAAGCACTAAATAAAATAGTATAGAAGGAAAGTACCTCAATATAATAAAGGTTATATATGACAAACCCTGAGCTAATATCACACTCTGTGAAATACTGAAAGCTTTTCCTCTAAGACTAAGAACAATACAAAGATGCCCACTCTATGTCATTCAACATAGTACTAGAAGTCCTAGGCAGAGCAATCATTCAAGAGAAAGAAATAAAATGCATCCAAATTGGAAATGTAGAATTAAAATCATCACTTCCTGCAGATGACATAATTCATATATATAAAAACCCTAAAGATTCTACGCACCCCCCCAAAAAAAATTGAAATAATAAATAAAGTGATAGGATACAAAATCAAAGTATAAAAATGTATTGTATTCTTATGTACTGACAACAAAGTATTGAAAATGAACAATTTCATCTGCAATTGCAACAAATATAAAGTAAAATACCTAGGAATAAACTTAATAAAGGAAGTAAAGGGCCTAGTCATTGAAAATGATAAGACGTTGTTGAAAGAAATTGAAGAAAACACAACTAAATGGAAAGATATTCTATGATCATGGATTAGAAGAATTGATATACCTAAATTGGCCATATTACCTACAGTGATATACAGATGAATGTAATCCTCATGAAATGAACAAAAAAATCATCAACTTTAAATGGAACCACAGAAGACCCCAGATAGCCAAAGTAATCCTAAGAAAAAGAACAAGGTCAGAGGTACCACACTCTCTGTCTTCAAATTGTGCTATGAAGTTACAATAATCAATGCAGTATAGTATTGGCAGAAAAAGAGAAACATAGACCAATGGAAAAATAATTGAGAGCCAGAAAAAAAAACCCACATGTATATGGGCAAATAATTTTCAACAAAAAAAGCTAAAAACATATAATGGAGGAAAAAAAGCCTCTTCAATAAATGGTGTTGGAAAACTTGGAAAGCCATATGCAAGAGACACAAACTGGACTATTTGAAACTATACATAAAAATTAACTCAAAATAGATTAAAGAATTAAATGTAAGACCTGAAACAATAAAATACAGAGAAGAAAACATAGGTACTAAACATATGGACTTTGGCCTCTGAGAGGATTTTATGAACTTGACCCCAAAGACAAGGGAATTAAAAGCAAAAATAAATGAATGGAACTACATGAAACTAAAGAGATTCTGCACAGCAAAAGAAACCAACAAGAAAAAAAGGCAACTTACCAAATGGGAGAAGATATTTGAAACAATACCTCAGATAATGGGCTAATATCCAAAATATAAAAAGAACTCATATAACTCAACAACAAAATAAATGGTCCTGAACAGATACTTTTCCTGAGAAGACATGCATATAACTGACAGATATAGGAAAAGATGCTCAACTTCGCTAGCTATAAGGGAAGTAGAAATCAAAACCACAAAGAGATACAACCTCATACCTATTAGAATGGGTACTGTCAATAAGACAAAAATAACAAGTGTTGGAGAATATGTGATAAAAAAAAAGAATCCTTGTACACTCTAGTGGGAAGGTAAATTGGTACATCCAGTAAGGAGTTTCCTCAAAGAATTAAGAATATAGAGCTACCATATGACTCAGCAATCCCCACGAACTGAAAACATTTATTCATAAATATACATGTACCCTATGTTGATTGCAGCATTATATGTGCCGACAAGATGTAGAAACAACCTACGTGTCCTTCAATGGATGGCTGGATATAGAAGATGTGGTAAATATATACAATGGAATACTACTCAGCCATAAGAAAGGATGAAATACTGCCATTTGCAACAACATGGATGGATTTTGAGAATATCATGCTAAATGAAATAAGTCAATGGAAAAGGACAAGAACCACATATTTCACTCTAATGTAGGATATAAAACAGAAAGCAACAAATAAACAAAAAAGTTAATAGACACAGACAACAGAATGGTGGTTACCAGAGTGGAAGAAGGGTTGGGGGAAGGAGGTATAGGAAAAAGGGTGTCAATCATGGTGACAGAGGGAGACTAGACTTTGGGTGGTGAGTACACAGTGTAATATACAGATGATGTATTATAAAACTGTGCACTTGAAACACATACGTTATTAGCCAATGTCACCCCAATACATTTTAAAAAGAAAGTAAGAAGCCTAGCAATGACTTGATAGCTATCTTTTTTCTTTAGATTGGAAAGATTACTATTTAAAAGAGGGATAAAATTTCTTCTGCATTATTTCAGAATCCAGAAGTCATAGAATACAAATTCTCACTTAAAACGAATAATACTTGGAACTGCTGATACTGAAAATATTGTTAAGTTACTATACCAGTAAGGTCGCTGCTAATCGAACTAAGGGTATTACAACGTTGTGCAAGGAAACACAGAGGCTACTGAAATCTGAGATGGAGTATTTATTTTCAAGAGAGTGCAAAAAGAGTTGTAAAGCATTGTGTGCTTACATCTAACACTGACTGGCATAAAATTTATGTTAATGGAAAATCTATGAATTTACACTATGAATTCTAGAAAAAAACAGGTTGATAAGAGCTGGGAAACTTAAGGAATACATCACATAAAGGTGAAATTTATATTGTTCCTTGAGACTGAATCAAATTCACCAGAAGAAATGGAGTGATCAAGAATTCTATCTGCATCACATTCTGAACTTGTCTTCCACATGAGAAAACTTACTGGAAATAAAAGTGTTAGGAAGTCATAGAGAAATTAATGTTAGCACACTGAAAAAAATTCATACTGGAGTGGATTTTAGCCTTAGTTCACAGTATTATTCACTAACTAACTGATTTCTTATGGGTGTAAACCATATAGTCTTTCAGATTTAAGGCCACTAATTGTAATTTGCAAAAGATATGTCACTATTTTTACTCTTATGTTTAATTCCTTTTATAATCTATCAGAATCTCATAACAAAGAATCATGTTAAACAACCAAATAAGCACTTGAAATTTTTTAATACATAGATTATCTTTTAATATATAGATTAGCTTCTTTGACTTAGAAATATTTCTCACTAAAACAGAGACTATGTCTGCTTTTGGGATCATACGGCATTTTGAAAAGCTTACAGGCTCACCAATAATTAATATTTTTCAAAAACTAATAAATATATAAGGAAAAAATTTTGATTTTAAGTTTCTCTTCTAAAACAGGTAGTAATGTCTTCGGAATATCCTGGAAATTTGTGATCCTAAAAGAATAATCAAAAATACCAACTAACAAATTCTTAAAAAGGAAGGACTTTACAAATTCTGCATTTCTGAAACTACATTGACTTCACAAGTGCTGATTTTGACTGGGTATTACTAGTTGTCAAGAACAATCATTTGGCATTATTTGTAAAATGCTGAAGAAAAAATTAAATAATTATCCTAAATAAAAAGAGCTTAATAGTAAAATTCCATTTAATTCTAGTTTTTCATAGTTCTTAGTAAAACAGGTACTTTTATATAAGCAATCAATAGTACAAACAAAATAAATTCATATTTGTAAGATATCTATATTAGGGTTTATATTTCATTCCAGAGAAATTTAGATATTAGATTAAAAGGTAGTAATACTTATAGGTACAAATGTGTAACCATTTAACCATTTAAAATACTGTTTTTTTTTCTTATTCTAATTCTGTTTCCTAAATATTCACTTATAAACACAGTTTAGAACATATTTGGCTCTATTGAAGTAGTCCCACAAAAGGCACTGTCTCATGAGGATCAGAGTGATATACTTTAAAAACAACAACAACAACAACAACTTTATTCTTACATGACAATTTTGCCAGAATTCATTACACACTTTCTCTAAACTTGGAGATGGTAAATCATAGTAAGCCTATGTATATTTATGTTCCTATAAGTAGGAGCACAACTGCAAGTATATTGTGAAATGTCATCTACTTTTGATTCCAAATGGAGTTGAAAATACATAATAAACATGCATAGACTTTTCCTTTAGCAAGGAATGTACAGATCTAGCTCATTAGCAGAGTTAGATTTTTTTGAGATGAATTTTGTATTCAAAAGTAAAAATAATAGCTATCATCTTAATGATAATTCACGTTAAGACCAATATGAAGTTCACAATTTGTTGGATAATAATAAAAATCACCAATTATTTCAGTTTATTCCAGTGTTTAGTATATATCTTTACTTTGTGTGACTTGACTGGATGCTCAGCCTAATTCTGTGAAACCATACTTCAGTGCTGTTCCCCCTAGCACTGCACAAAACTGGCTGCCCTACGAGGGCTCTGCAAAACTTCCCTATGAAATGCTACCTCCAAAGTCACCAAGAAAATAGTAATGGAACCTTGATACATTAACAAGACAAATTTCTGGCGATCGTTGTGTTTGCAGAGGCCAGGAGAAGGGAAGACAACAGAGAAATATTTGACATGGCTGGTTCTTATTTAAAAAACCCAGTTTGAAGAATTACTTTATATGATTGTTGAATTTCCTAATGTATGATCTTGTGACTAATTTTTCTTTGTTTTTTAAATTGGGAACAAAATACTTGCCAGGGAGTCTGAAAATAGCAAATGTGACTTTTATACTTGGTTACTTCTTTTTCTGGATGTTTTCGATGAAAAGACAAGATATAATTTTAGGCAAGACAGAGATAACTGTCACTCTTTTTCACTCTATAGACACAATTGACCACAGATTTTACCACACTGATACATAAAATACACAAAAAGTTGACTGAAAAAAATTTCATTCATGAAAGATAATCTTAAAAGCATACACATCTAATAAAGATGTGTACATGAAACAGACTATGTTAGATCTCAATAACTATAGCTGAAGATTTCTGTACTACTCTCTTACTAATTGATAAAACAAGTAGGGAAATACAAAACAAAGTACTAAGGATATAGAAAATTTGATTAGCATTGTCAACTTATTTGACATTTTTTACATTAATAAAACACTACACACAACTGTAGAAAAAAAAATCCTTTCATGTGAACAACACATTTTGAGCCATAAAACAAGTCTTAATGAATACTCCAGACTTATGTTAGTTGAGAGCATTTTGTCTAATTAATGGTTTTAAATTTTAAACTAATAAAATATCCAGAAATTCATGAAATATCTAGTAATTAATCAATGTATCCTCTATAATTTATCAAAAATGAATTCGGAAGAAAAATAATTTAATTTGGAATGAATGATAATAAAAGCACAACATATCGAATTGTGGAATTTAAGTAAATCTGTGCTTAGAGAGTGATCTATACATTAAAACCCTACAAAAAAAAATGCTTAAAATAAATTATCTAAGTTTTTACATTTAGAAGATAGACAAATGAGAACAAACTGAACTAAAACTAATAGAAAAAAATAAAATGGGAGCTGAAATCTGTGAAATACAAAAAGTAAAACAATAGAAAAAGTCAATAAAACAAAGTTAAAAAAACTTAATATTAATCAAGATCTAGCAAGATTTCTGAGAGAGAGACAGAAGAATAAGAGAGAGAGTGAGATTACCAACAACAAAATGAAAAGGAGGGGCCTACCAGTACATATCCTAGAAATTTTTTTAGAGGGGAACTACTATGACAACCTTGTATGAATAAATTTGAAAATGTTTATGAAATGGAAAAATTCTTTTAAAATCATCTTAGCAAAATTGGCATGAGATAGAAAATCTAAACAGCCACATATCTAGTAAGATATGTGGCTGTTTAGATTTTCTAGTAAGATATTTAATTTATATCTAGTAAGATATCTAGTAAGATATTTAATTTATAAGTAAAAGTATTCCCATAAAGAAAACTCTAGATCGAGATGGTCTCCTGGTGAATTATCTGAAATATTTAAAGCATAATAAATACAAGTAAATGAATAAAGAAAAAAATACCATGCTAACACTAATCAAAACAAAGCAGGGATAACTATATAAATTTCAGACAGAGCAGACTTCTAGATAAAGAAAGTTATCAGGAATAAAAAAGGGCATCACATAATAATAAAGTGGTCAATTCTCCAAGAAAACATAACAATCCTCAACATGTATAAGCCTAATAATAGGGCATCAAACTATATTAGAACAAAAAAAAAATCTAAAAGAACTACAGAGAGAAAAAGATAAATTCACTATCATAATTGGAAATTTCAATATCCATTTATCAGAAATGAACAAATCTTACACCCAAAAAAATCAGTAAGGACAAAGTTGAACCCAATAAATCAGAAATAACAAAAGTTAATGACTAAAAAAGGGGCTAATCACCTGAAGAGGCACATCACAAAAGGTATACAAATAGCTAATAAGTACATGAAACAGTGCTCAACATCAGTCATCACGAACATACAAACTAAAACTAGAATGAGATACCATTTCTTATCCACCGAAATGGCTAAAAACAGCAGGCATATCCAAATGCTGGAATTTTTAGTAAGTGGAACTCTCATACATTGTTGGTGTAAGTATAAAGTAGTATAACCACTTAAAATGGTTTTGACAATTTATTATAAAGTAAAGCAAATCTATGAGTAAACACTTTCAATTCTAGGTATTTACTCAAGATAAATGAGAACATACTTCCCTAAACAGATTTATACATGAATTCCCATAGCACCTAAGAAGCTCAGAACTGGTTAACAACTTAAATGTCTATAAAATGAAAATAAATAAATTGTAGTATCAATTTACGGTGTAAGTTACTCAGAAACAAAAAGTATTAACTACTGATACTGCAATAATATAGATAAATCTCTGAGTAAAAGGAGCCAGTTGAAAAAAGTACATACTGTATCATTCCATTTTTTAGTTCTAGAACACTAATCTCTAATGATAAAAATCAGATCAAGTGGTTGCTTCTTGGTGGAGGTTGGGTAGGAGGTGGGGTTAGAGATGTATCTAGAGCTTCTGCAGATGGAAGTGCTCTACATCTTGTCTGGGGTGTTGGTTACAGAAGCCTATACATTTGTCAAAATTAAGTGAATTCTTAACATTTTTGCACTTAATTATATGTCTATTACAAAAAATAAAAAGTGCAAGTAACAACACCCTAATCTCAACAACTCAACAAATTCATAATAAATTAAGCAGGGGCTTCCAAACTAGCAGTGGTGAATTCCAGATGGACTCGGACATATTAGAGCGGACCTATAAATCTGTAGATTAAAAAGTATCCTCTGTAGATCCAATAAATGTTAACATAGTATGATTTTTAAAGTTTAAGAAGATTCACACCATTGTGATTCATTAGAGATTTACATAAAATTGTTTATAATTCATTTATAGTTTAATTATAACATACAGCTGTTATAATTTATATTTATTTTGTATTACAAAGGGTCATCCTGTTGAGATGTTGAGAATCATTGAACTCAGGCACATGAAGCTGTTTTGTGAACCATAAAACAATGCTGGAATCAAAAGTTACCTCATTATATTACACATCAGTGACTTCTGAGACTTGGGGATTACTTTCACGTGACTATTTCTGTCTCAGAAAGAAAAACATGTTCAGCAGCCAAGCGGTGTGGGGAACTATAATTAACAGGTTTCTATAACTGAAAAAGACAAGATGGTGTGTCTTTGGAAGTTCTGACATCATTCAATATACACTGTGCTTCTATGTGAGGGAAACATTGGCAGATTGGGAAACATAGGAAATGATGTGTTCACAGTAACAGTCTACATGGAGCAGCCAGAAGGCTTGCCTTCCACTCTGAGTTGTTTCACTAAACAACTGTGTGATAACACAAACAAGTCAGTTAAATTCTTTGTGATTAGTTTCTCCATCTGTAAAAACACATGAGATTAAAAAATTCTATGGGATATAAATGAATATGTTTTTTCTCATGTGCCCTAGGCCACCTATTTGGCTAATCCACAGGTATTACTCACCATACAGTGTTATGAATAACAGTTCTCCTGACTAAACATTGGAGTATAACATAGGAAAATAAATTGTGTCTCATGTTTGACTTTTAATTCTTCATAGTTCCACTTTAATGAGAAACATGCAATCGCTCAGCCTCTGAAAGCAGAGCCAATGCCAACTAACTCCACTAACTATGCACAGAGGTAATAGTGATGCTCGTTCGCAGGCAGCTGCAGAATTCTGTGTTTGATTTATTGAATAAGATATTTTAAGTGCAAATGTCACATTTTCCAGGATGAAAAATCTCAAAAAGATTAATCCCAAAGAAAGGAAAAGGTTTGATAGAATAATTTATTTGCACAATCATTATCTCTTTGCTTGCTTTTATGATTCTGAATAAATTATAAAAAATAAACATTCTTTTTATTATTTACTATTTTATAAAACAAAGATCGCATTTTTCTTTTTAATCCAGAAATAGAGGTACAAAGAAAGTTTCCTTTTCTGTTTTCTAAAGTTGATAAAGTCTGAGGAAAAATTATCCTCACAATCAAGTATTCTGTAAGGGCATTCTATGCTGTGTTTCAAAAATGCACAAATACTGAAAAATGAAGAAAGATTATATAAACAGGCAAATAGCACAAAGTATGATAATAAATATTATCATGAGTATTTACCAAATGCAAGCATATAATGAAGTTTATTTGCTAAGAATCTGTGTAATATATATTAAGTGCAAAAAAAGAGATTGATTTATTTTAAGCAAAAATCAACTACATATTAATATTCAAATTTAGTACAGATAAAATATATTTTCTAAATATTCTAGATTGGCTGAAAATAAAGATAAGTCAAGTTACCAGAGATTTTATTTCCCATAGCCTAAAACTACTTTTAAAGAGCTTAAGCAAGTTATTAATATATAATTAATTGGATTTATAGTAAATATTAAAGACATCATTTTCATTTAGACTTATAAATTTAGCAATTATATAATATTTGGGGACATTTTCTTAGTGTATAAATTTTTCCATGTTTATTTAAATGTTTAAAGAATATTTTTATAATATCTTCTATGACACTTCCTTTAAATATTTTTTGACTAAGAAAATTTGATGATAACACTGATGTTATCTATTTAAAAGTAACAAGCATACTTTATAAAAATGATTATCATAGTTCATCTGTCATTATCTTTAGAAAGCCAAATATCAAATGCCAGGTAAATTTTCTTGAGATAAATATAGAATTTAATAATTCTTACTATGCACAGTTTGAAATTATCTGGCAGAAAGAAAGGTAATTGGCCAAGATTTATTTTCCTGAGTCCAGACTAGAATTTTGTCTGTAAAACACACTTTATGTCAAGATACAAACATTATCACATCTCTCATAACAATGTTGACTATCCTTCATGTATTTCTGTCCCTCTCCTTCCCCGGCTCATCAGCTTCTGGGCTCCTGAGCCTCTTGCCAGGGCTCCAGCTCTGGCTGAGCTTTCATAACCTATTCCCTCTCTGCCTCCTCAGGAGTGGTAGTAATGTCCTCCAGTTCTAGCTGGTCCCTCAGTGTCTTAACATCTCCCTTTCTGTAACTTTGCCTATACGTCATCAATTTTTCTTCGGAATTATATTTCAGTGTTTCTTCTGCTTCCTGAGAAGATCTGAATGGCACAATGTGACATTTAGGTAGAGGAATGTAGTTTAACAAATAAGGACCTGAATTTAAGGAGAGATGCTGGATCTGGACCCTAGATTTCAGAAGCATGGCATAAAGTTGGAGCCAAGAAAATCACTTTGATTACTCAGGTGGAGCAGGTAGGGTATGTAGAAAGGCCAAAGAAAAAGATTTAGAAAAGAAACAAGAAAAAAAGGTAATCTCAATACACAGGAATTAGAAGAGAATGGTATTTGAATGCAAATGAAGCAGAGAGTTTACAAATAGGAATAGATTACCAAAAGTTACAAATGGTGAAGAGAGATCAAATGGTACGAATGCTAAAAAAAATATATTGGATCTGATCATTAACATCATCTTTTCTCATTTCCAGAAGATTCAAGAACACCAAAAATCTGGAAAACATATTTTATTCAATAAAGTAGATGAGAAAGTTTTGTTAAGAATGATATTTTATGGGAACTGGTGTTTGGGGAAGAAGAAAGGTAGAGTAGTGGGTTGCACCAAGGAAGAACAAGGAAAATAGGGTTTTTTTGGCAGGAGGAAACATAATTCATTATATGTGTGTGTGTGTATTTTTAATTTCTGTCCATTTCTTATATTAAAATCAAAAGGGAATATCTATATTTTTTTCAGTTCAGCGTGTTTTAACCAAGAACTCCTTACATGGGAACAATATCACAGGTAATCCCAGGTTCAAATTCCACAATATTGACTATAAAAATTCAGAAACTATAAGAACCTATTTGTAAAAAAGACCCTCAAAAATCATGCCCCTAATGTAACATTCCCTTAATTCAACATGATGAAGTTGACACTTTTGATCTCATAAAATAGATCAAGAGTCTTGCAAATCTATAAAAAGTGGCCACAGTCTTGTACACACACACATGCATGTACAGAAAGATAAAATAATGCAGAACTTTTCAGAGATGTGAAAGAAACACCCTCTGTGTTCTGATGAGCAGACATTTTTGATGTTCCCACACTGAACTGGTGCTGACCTTGAGGGGAATCTCATTCTTATTCTGAATAAGTCAGCTGACCAATGTTCACCAGCATCTTTGACTTCTTTGCACTAGGTTAATTAAAATCAAAATTAAACAAACACCAGTTATAAATTAATGTCTTCTGTTTACACAAGTAAAAATTACCTGCCATTGTGGAACCAGGGTAGGTGTTGTTATAAAGGAATTGCTGGTTTCAGAATTTCAAATTGCTCTTTTCTGTAGCTCCTGATTCTTTACTTCATTCTTGCCAATATAATGCATATATCTAGAGGAGACAGTATGTTTGGAACAGTGACTGGTAGAGCAAATGAAAGTTTTTGGAACGTGTTGGCATTGTTCAACAATCATCTGGTTTTTCTAAACCCTTAGATACCGAGGTTACTTGGGGCTCTTCTGTAGATCACAGATGTAAATAGCACAGAGGTAAAATGCTGAAACAATTATTTGAGTGATAATTGACAATGGTAAAGTGTCTTCAAAGCAACTTTTTAAATACATACAATAAACAAATGTCATGTTAAAGGTTAAATGTTTGTACACTTAGAAATATTTAGGTAGCTCTAAATGATGAATGCACTATTAATTTTATTACTTAATCTTTGGTTTTCAGGGGCCATTTACTTGAATAACAAATATGAGCAGGGTACACTGATGCCTATATACTTATCTGGGGCTCTGATGCCATGTGCAAAACATCTGAGCTACTCTACAGTTTATACTAACCAGAAAACCTCAATAAAATAGAAACATATAATTCTTACAGTTGCTCGCAGTTTATTCATTTAGAAACACATTCCGCCTTTGAATACTTGTATGCCCATCTTGTTGAAGATAATAGGATTTGTCTTGGTAATGAAAGTCTGGCTCAATAGACATTATGGAATTCATATAATATATCTTCATTCTTGTATAAAGTGAATTTTGCTTTCTGTGATCGGTTATTTTCCTGATTCTCCAAAAACTTTTGCAAAGTATCCTATATATGTCAGCCATTATGAAGTATCTGAACAGTAATTACCTCCATTATTGTTGTACAATCTTTCTTTTTCATGTACCATCATTTCAACTAATCACTTACAAGTGTTTTCAAGATGTTTATAGAGTGTCTGAAGTTATCAAAGCAAAATCGGTGGGAGGTGGAACATTGGCAGAGGTGAACAATGTTGAGAATTTCTAGACAGCTCTGGGTGCTAAAAGGGCAAGGCTTTCCCTCCCCCTACTCCCTCCCTACTCCCTTTGAAACAGTGCATAGAATTCTGTTAAGAGTAAACACATGTGGAATGCAGCAGAGTTACTCAGGCCACTGGCATAAGACATCATCCTTCTATATAACCCTGAGCCATATGCCTCACCACTCCTATTACGCACCTCTCTTGACTGCATAACTCAGATGAACTTCACAATAAAAACTAAATTCTCCAGAGAAAATATTAAAAACCAGAAACGATCCCAGCCCTTGTCATGGCATGTAAGAGCAGGAATGCCCTTATCATATCAACAATGCAACAAAAATGTAGGTACGTAATGCTTTCTGCCTACTTTTTTCCAAATAATGCTTCACAAGTATTTTTAAATGCTTAATGCATTTCTAGGTTTTTCCCCATCATCTGTTATCATCTGTTATATTTATACTTTATCTCTATTTAACACTTCTAAAGTTCTTATACAATATTACTCAGAGAATGCCTCAGACTATTTTGGTTAAATGCTGAGTGTGTGTGTGTGTGTGTGTGTGTGTGTGTGTGTGTGTGTGTGTGTGTGTGTGTGTGTGTAGATATATACACTTTGTACATATACTTTGAATATACTTTGCACTTTTCATTTGATGTAATTTAAAAAGTATCGTTGTCCAACCAAGGGTCAAACTCAATCTGAACCATAAAAATCAATGCCACAAAATCCAATCCAAGTAGAAATCTGATACAATAAAGTATGACACTCAAAAACAAATCAAGTACAGTCAATGTTTCCCCTTAATCTTTATTGCAATTTAATTTGTCATTTTTAACATGTTCTCTGGCTAACAAAGTTCCCTTGTGAGGTGACTGTTTCTCTGTCAGGCACATTGTTGTTATCTCTGGAGGAAGATGTGAGAGAAATAAAGTGCAAGATATTTCCGAGTCATGGAAAATTAATCTCTGCCTATGCCCAGACAGAAATACACATGGTCTACTCTTCTCTATCTCCATTCAGTTTCTTAGGGCTGTAGAACAACCCATACTTTCTCTAGCTTAATTCCTGTAGTTTATTGGTTCTCAATCAGGAAAATTTGGCAATGGCTGGAGACATTTTTAATTCTTGCAACTAGAGGGATGTTACTGAAATCTAGAGGCCAGGGATCCTGCTAAATGTCCTACATTGCGAAGAACTTATCCCCTTGATATGTCAATAGTGCCAAATTTGAGATTCCCCAAAAATATTTCCAGGAATTTGAGATGGTATTTTATTATTTTTTAGTTGTATACAAAATGAGAGTATAAATCATAATGAGACTTTCTCAATAAACAATTTGGATTTTGTTTGTTACCTATGTTTGTACTGTAACGTAAAATGCTTTGGGAGTGAACCTGAGCACTATGCCTGAGCCATTGAACTTAGCTGACCAGGTGCCTACTCCAAGCAGTTATAACTGGTAGACTTTAGGCTTTAGACTTTGTGGCAATGCTCATGAGAGGGAAATTAAGACCTATATAAACACTGGTATGAAAGTATGAATTTAAAAAAAAAAAAACTATCCTGTACTTCGGCTGTTTTTCTGTTTGTTTGTTTGTTTGTTTGTTTGCTTTTGCATTTAGGGTCATTGAGGCTTACTAAATATTTTTAGTGTTTTATCTAGAAACATCCCCTTTCCATTCCCTCTCTTTCACCATGAATGCTAAGAACTAAAAACTAACAAACACAGATCAGGCTACCATAACAATATGAAATAAGAAAAAATTGCCTTTGGCTTCCTAACTCCTTAGGAGCTCAATGTTCTTGCAACACTTCTTTTCATGACTCATGAAAACTGCTGTAAGGAAAGGAGCTAAAAGGTGCACACTTGGAGCAAGAAATGACTGCACGATCAGTTTGCTCAGCGCTCCCTCTCTGAGAGGATGGGTCAGCAAGGCTCATTGCTTGCATTTGCTTTCCTTGTCTCTGAATATTCTCTAGTTTTCCTCAGTGACTATAGGTAAGTGACTGTTTATTTGTTCATTTATTCAATAAATATTTATTGTGTACTTAACAGTTTTAAGGCACAGTGCTAGAGGAGTACAATGGGAATACAATACTGAAGTATGAGGCTGTCATGGAAGGCTAGTTTGAGAATTAGGTGAATGAGGGAGCACCAACAAACAGAAAATCATAGTAGTTGTCAGTGGAAGATAAGATGTGCTAGGCTGGTACACAACTTAGTGAGAAAAGAGGAATAAGGTCAGCAACAGAGAATGAATGAGGAGACATGTCTGTATAACACTGTGCTTAAGAGATAAGCTGCTCTGCTATGATGTACTGTGTCAAAGAGATAAGTTGTCTAAGAAGTAGGCGGGGAGGTTTGTTGCTTCGAGTGGTGATATTAAGGAGGCTACTTGAGGCAGGATGAATGAAGTGTTTAAAATGAAATGAGCAAAGCTGAAATTTAATCCATATTTGCTTTGGGAGAGAAAACTTGAGATACCAATGTCAGCGAGTTGGGGGCACAAACTAAACAAAGATGTTCACAGACGCATGGGACTTTTGTTTAGCCTCTATGTATTTATGATGTTATCTAGAGACCAGAAACTGCTGAGGGGTTGGAGTAAGGAGCGTGTCTCACTAAACTTATCCTTTTATCTAATATTTAAGAACTCATCCTCCTCCATCCACCTGTCTAAATGAGCCTCAACTGCCTCTTTTTCAGTTTTTGTCTTGCTCTCTCTTGCCCACTTTTACCATGTCAGTAGAACAAAATATCCCCTTTAACTTTGAAACTCAACACTGACATTGTTGAGGCAACTCAGGATGTAGGAGAGAACTGGCCTCAGCGTCAGAGGTCCTGCATGAGGGTGTCTAGGATTAAGGGTTGGCTTTTGCAAACTGTAGTTTCTCACTTATCTCTGCCTTCTTAATCTCCCAAGTTTCTTTTGAGAATATTAGCTATTAATCATTATCTTAAACATGACCTGTTGCTGAAAACTAGGGTTTGCTCAATCAAAGTAATTTCAAGAAGCATCTAAGTATGTTGCTTTGGAATTATCTGCTTTTATGACTTAGCCACCTAGGTCATTCTCTAAGTATGAAGTTCTTCCAGAAGAGAAACTATTCACATAATTTCTTACTAGATCCCTTTAGGAAAACAAACAAACAAACAAACAAAAACAAAACAAACAAACAAAACAAAAAAAAAACCCTTAAAAAACCTATAATGTATTTTAAACATACTAGTGTTTTTCCAAAGAGAAAGTCTGAAATTTAATATATTGCAAAGACTTAAATCAAATAAATATCTGCTAATTGTAGGCTTTTTGGTATCATTCAACTAGCAAGTGTTTGAGAGAATCCCTTATTCTTGTGTTTTTTAAGCGAAAGGCAGTCTGTCAACTTTAAATCAGAGGGCTTATGAACTGGTGAGGTGGGTCATTATTTTAAGATTTTCTACCTGGAAGTGATCCACACTTGACAGTTGCTATGATAAATAAAGTAAAAGTTTTTAATATGAGGCTTCTTCATTATTTAATGATTAATTTTATTGATACTTTGCCTTTTCAACTTTTTACAATTCTGTAGTCATCATATTTCTGTTTATGCAATCAAGATTTTTTAAACCTCTAAATTACAAAGCAATAAAATACTGTGGCTAAAACTATGATCTCCAGACTCTTGATGGGTTTTATTAAGTTTCATCAATTACTAGCTGAGAAATTAGTCCATCTCTATGCACCTGTTAGATGATCTGCTAGAAGAGGTAATAGTATACTGCTCATAGGTTGTAAGGTGCTTACAACGTCTGACACTAGTATGTGCTTAATACATGTAAGTATTTATATTCTTTCTACAAGAACACAGATTTATGAGGCAGAGACATTTTTGTCCATTTTATTTTCTGCTTCATTCCTGGTACCTACAAATCTGAAACAGAGTTGGAATTCAATAAATACTTGTTAATGCAATTCAACAATATGATTTATTTTACACATGCACACAAAATGAAACCATATTGTCTTTGAATTAGCTGGATGGGCTGACTTTTCCTCTATGTGATGCATATCTCTTCTGACTTGAGATGATCAGTTTATCACTACATTTTTCACAGCTGTCGGATCATTAACCCACTAAATGTCTAGTTAATATCGATGCGGTATTATTGGTACACCTGCTACCCACGCTACAAATTTAAAAGTACCCCTTTCTGTTTTGTTAATTGACTTGATCATTTCTTTTATGAACAGATAGTGATGTTTTCTCTGGACAGAGAACTGCACACATTTAAATATACTCTAAAATCACACAGTGAAAGTCAATTTGAAGTTTAATGGAATGAGTTAACTCTGAAGATTTGGTGATGCCATCCATTTAAGCTTTTATGTTTCTTTAAAAGTAATGTTCAAAAATGTGACATAAGAGCTTGAATAATACTTAATATTATTCAAGAAATAAAGTAGCTTTGATTATTTCAGGACTCAGTTATAATAAAGCTGGTATTGCAGGATAGATGAAAGCAATGATTCTCAAAGTTTAGTAAGTGGAGGTCTTGTTAGAACATACTGCTGGTTCCTTGCACCAATTTCTGATTCAGTAGGTCTGCAGTAGGACCTAAGAATTTACTTTTCTAATGAGCTTCTAGGTGATGTGGATATTGCAGGTCCAGGAGAGCCACTTTAAAGATGACCAGGTTAGAGGTTCATATCAAATGATAAAATGATAATTAATTGCAAGTAGTCTCAAAAGGAGAAAAATTGAGAAGATTTGTCATTTTTTTAAAAAAACTATACATTGGAAAAATAATTAAACATGCTAAATATGTCTCTTAAAGGTTAACCAATGACTAAAAAACTACAAAGAATGTTTCATATCAGATTTTTTTTTTAAGTATCTTTCTGGTAGACAGCAATCTAAAGGTGGAACATAGTGACTGAAGAGTATGAGTTCATTGTTGCTGGAAGTATTCAAGTCAAAAGTCTAAGACAAAGGAAAATCAAAGAGTGGGTAGGGATTTGGCTCTATGTGGCTCTGGGGATTTCTTTTCATCTTGAGCCCATGACTCTAAAGGATTTCTTAAAATCATGTATTTGAATGATTGTCTCTAACAAAGGAAGCATCCTAAGCATTTAGCAGTCCAGGAATAATTAGCCATGAGAGGTATATTAATTACTGTCACTGTTGTAACAAATTAACACAGACTTGGTGATTTAAGATAAAAATTTTATTCTCTCAGAGTTCTAGAGGCCAGTGTCCAAAATCAAAGTGGTGGCTGGCTGCACTCTCTTTAGAAGCACTACAGGAGAATGCATTCCTTACTTCATCCAGCTTCTGGTGGCTGCCAGTATTCTTTGGTTTGTGGCTTTATCATTCCAATCTCTGCTTCTTTGATTGCACTGCCTGCTCCTATTCCATCGGTGTCAAAAGTCCTTTTGCATCCATCCCCTTATTAAGGGCAACTGTGATTGCATGGTAGGGCTTCCCCCCAGATAATCTTCCCATTTCAAGTTTCTTAATCACATCTGCAAAGAAAACTTTTCCAAATGAGAAAATATTTACAGGTTCCAGGTATTGGAACATAATATCTTTGCAGGCCAATATTTAGTCTACTACAAATGATAAATCCCACACTTTTTTATTATATTCCTATGATGTAAATTTACTATGTAAAATATTCTTATTATGTAAGAAGATTTTCCTATTTTTAAATATTTCTTCTACAACATGGATAAGGGGAAAGAGATAGGACAATTTTTACTCATCAATTTTCCTACATGCTTGCAATCATTCGTTACAGAAGAAATTAAAATTTTTACAAAAGTGAAATTCTGTATAGCAGATAGATAATATTATACATTTCCTGACAAATGTTTAGAAGGGTGCTCCTCTCTGGGAAATGCATCAATTAATCTCAGTAAAACTGACTTATTTTACATTTAAGAATAGACCTAGTTAGCTGCTTTCATGAAAAAGTGGACAAGTGGCTACTTAGAAGATTATTAAACTAGTTTTGACAAGTATCTAAAAATTTTAAAAATATTGTAAGCTTGAGTACTAATATTCTTATTTAGTGATCAAGTTCAGCAAATCAAATTCACTTAAAAAAAATATGACTGTACCTAGCATGTTAGGGATTAAACATAGAGCTTTTGAATAGTATTTCTCTGGAGAGCCTGTGAAAATTTAAAAAAATATATTGAATTTTGCAAATAATGTTTATCAAGAATATTAAAAATTTAGATAACTGACCTCATTTTTTTTATTTTCCAACAGCTATTGGGCGACATTGCAGAGAGAGTCTTTGCCAAGCTTAGTTTTATCCTGTTGCTTATTAGCAATTAAATAGCAAAACTTTTAATTAAATCGAATTGTCTTTTAAAATTGCCGAGTTGGATTTTTTAAAATGGCTTAATTGAGATATCCTTCATATGCCATATAATTCTACTATTAAAGTGTATCATTTCAATTATTATAATATATTCAAAGAGTTGTGTAACTATAGCTAATATGTATATAATTCTAGAACATTTGCATCACCCCAAAAAGAAACTACATACCTGTTAGCAATCACTCCTTATCCCACACCCACTCCCAGGTAACTACTAATCTACTTTGTCTCTCCTGATTTCTTTTTTTTTTTTTAATTCTTATTATAGAGACATTGGTTAACAAACTCCAGTAAGTTTCAAGTGTACAATTTAACAGTAAGGCATATAGATAGATAGATAGATAGATAGATAGATAGATAGATAGATAGATAGATCTATCTATATATATATATATATTGCATTCTGTGTTCATGCCCATAGTTAGATTTCTTTCTGTCACCACATATTTGACACATTTTACTCCACTTACCTCCCCCCACCCCTCCCCCTGCCCCTTTGTAACCACTAGTCTATAGTCCATGTTCATAGTCTCTGTTTGTTTGTCCTGTTTGTTGGTTGCTTTTAGGTTTATATCCCACATATAAGTGATATCATGTGGTTTGTAACTTTTTCTGTCTGGCTTATTTCACTTAGCATGATTATTTCAAGATCCATCCATGTTGTCACAAATGGCAGTATTTCATCTTTTCTTATAGCTGAGTAATATTCCATTGTATCTATGTACCATAGCTTCTTTAACCAATTGTCTGTTGTAGGACACTTTGGTTGCTTCTATGCCCTGGTCACCATGAATAATGCTATGAACATCGGTGAGCAAATATTTTTTTTGGATAAGTTTTTGAGGTAAATACCCAATAGAGGGATTGCTGGATCATGTGGTAGATCAAGTCTTAGTTTTTTCAGGAACCTCTATACTGTTTACCATAGTGGCTGTACCAATTTATATTCTTGCCAGCAGTGTGTGAGGGTTCCTTTTCCCCATGACTCTGCAACACTTGTCATTACTTGTCTTGTTGATAACAGCTAGTCTTGCAGGTGTGAGGTATATCTCATTATAGTTTTGATTTGCATTTTTCTAATAGCTAGAGATATTGAGCATCTTTTCATATGTTTGTTGGCCATTTGTATGTCTTCTTGAGAGAAGTATCTGTTCAGGTCCTTTGCCCATTTTTAAATCGGGTTGTTGATTTTTATTACTGTTATTGGGTTGTATGAGTTCTTTGTATATTTTGGATATTAGGTCCCTATCAGAGACACTGTTTACAAATATCTTCTCTCATTCAGATGGTTGTCTCTTTACCCTGTTGATGTTTTTGTTTGTTTGTTTGTTTATTTTTTTCTGAGCAGAAGCTTTTTAGTTTGATGTAGTACCATTCCCTTATTTTTGCTTTTACTGCCCTTGCCTTTGAGGTAAAATTCATAAAATCCTCTTTAAGTCCAAGGACCATGAGTTTAGTTACTATGTTTTGTTCTATGCAATTTATTGTTTCAGGTCTTATATTCAGGTCCTTAATCCATTTTGAGTTCATTTCGGTGTGTGGTGATAGACAACAGACCACAACTGCAACAAATATCTAGGAATAAATTTAACAAAAGATGTGAGGGCCTATGTAATGAAAACTGTAAGACCTTATTAAAAGAAATTGAAGAAGATACACAGAAATAGAAAGATATACTGTGTTCTTGGATTGGAAGAATCAACATAAGTTAAACCGTATCATTTTATATAAAAAGAATCAAACACAAAAGTAGTTTTTGAGACTGGTTTCTTTCAAATAATGTAATGTTTTCAAGTTTCCTTATGTTGTAGCATGTATCAGTACTTCGTTCTTTTTTATGGCCACATGATATTCCATTATATAGCTAGTTATATCACATTTTTGTTTACCCATTAATCAGTTGGATATTTTGGTTGCTTCCACTTTTGCCTATATGAGCAATGCTGACATAAACATTGGCAGGAAGTAGTCAATATTAAAAAAAAATCTTGAAAATTGTTCTGGGATATGAGTGGGGATTTTTTGAAAATTTTGAGAACCAAAAAAAATGAAATTGTCACATAATACACCATAATATATACAAGTGATATATTATAGAAATATTAAATCTATAGTTCTAAAATCGTATGTTCCTAACATTAGAATACAACACACAAAAATCATTTTTTTCTCCCCATGTCTGATATATCCATTTAAGCAAAGCACATTCTCTTCTATACTGTAAACTAAGGAAAATGTTATAAAACTTCTATGGAAAACAGAAAAGACATTGCTATCTATTCACTATTTCACCTGATCTGAAACTTCTCTGAATGCTAAACTATCCCTATTACATTTGCTCTATAAACTTGATCTCTAAATGTTAATTTAAATGATTTATATTTTTTCAGAAAGAATAACCTAAATGCTAGAACAGGTACTGCACGATTATTTCCTGAGCCCATAATCTTCATTTACTTTGTGGATAACTTATATTGGAGAATGAATTTGAGAAATCAATTCTGTGACTCTACTACTTCAATCACTAACAACATAAATAAACGTTTATATTGCTAACTTTGAACAGATTCTGATTATGCCTTCATTATCTGGAAAAAATATTATTTAAAAAAATCTAGAAAACTTAGATGAGACTATTTTTATTTAGACTTCAGTTTTTGAAAGCAGTTTTAAGTTCCCAGCAAAACTGAGGGAAAAGTATGACGACTTTCCGTGTACTCCCTGCCTCCGCACATGCATAGCCTCTGCCATTATCAACATCTCCACCAGTGTGGTACATAGTTACACAACTGATGAACTGACACACAACTGACACATAATTCCCCAAACTCTTCACTTTAACTTAGCGTCCATTCTTGGTGGTGTATTGTAAGGGTTTGCACAAATGTATATTGAAATGTATCCCTCATTATGGTAGCATACAGAATATTTTCATGCCTTAAAAAATCCTCTGTGCTCCACTTATTCATTCTTCAGCCCCACACCCAACCCCTGGCAACACTGATCTTTTTACTGTTCCCCTTTTCCAGAATGTCCACTAGTTGGAAACACACAGTATGTAGCCTTTTCATTGGCTTCTTTCACTTAGTAATATGCATTTAAGTATCTTCCATATCTTTTCATGGCTTCATAGTTCATTTATTTTAGCACTAAATAATATTCCATTATCTAGATGTACCAAAGTTGATTTATCCATTGACCTACTAAAGGGTATCTTGGTTGCTTCTAAGTTTTGGCAATTATAAATACGCTTCTATAGACATCTGTGTGTAGGTTTTTGTGTTAGATATAAGATTTCAACACCTTTGGGTTTGCTGGATTGTATAGTAAGAGTATTTTTAGTTTTGTAAGAAACCACCAAACTGTTTTCCAAAGTATCTGAACTATTTTGTATTCTCAACAGCAATGAATGACAGTTCCTGATGCTCCATATCCTTGTGTGCATTTGGTGTTTTCAGTGTTTTGAATTTTGGCCATTCTAATAGGTACATCATGTTATTTCATTCCTTAAATTTGCATTTCTCTGATGACATATGATATGGGAACTCTTTTTAAATGCTCGTTTTTCATCTGCATATCTTCTCTGGTGCGGTGTCTGTTAAAATCTTTGGCCCAATTTTTTAATAGTATTGTTTGTTTTCTTATTGTTAAGTTTTAAGAGTTTTTTGTACATTTTGGATATCTTTTATCAGATTTATCTTTTTCAAATATTTCTTCCTAATCTATGGCTTGCCTTCTCATTCTTTTGACACTGTCTTTCTCAGAGCAGAAGGTTTTAATTTTAATAAAGTGTAGCTTATCAATTATCTGGGACCTTTTTTGACATATATTTGATACTTTCCAAAAACACTGTTTTAATAAGAATATTCTAATGTAGTCCAGAGTATATGTTCTCAATGTACTTGTTTATTTGAAAGAGAGAACCAGTTTTTCCTACAATGCTGGATTTTTAAATAAAGATTTGATAGAGTAACAAAAAGCAAAGCTAACGACTCACTCTAACAATTTACATATTTCTGGAATTTGCATACTCAGAACAAAAAAATGTAGCTCCATTTCACTTGTTCATAAGCTGAAAAAACAACTTAATAATTGAGTTACCAAGACCAATTAACTTTACCTAAGTGCCAGAAAGGATTGCATTTATTAAATAAATGTGAAATAACGCAAAGTTCATGCATTACATTTCAAAGTTAAGGTAAAATTATAAAATCCTTTTGAACCAAATGCAAAACTTAGATTTTTATAAGAATATAAAACCATTACATTTGTTTGAAATAAAAAAGATCTTAAAAATGAACTCTGGGCAAACCAGAATCACTTAGGGCTCTCTCCCTTGACTTTTTTATTGTAATATGTTGGGGTTGGAATAGATTATTTCTAAGTCCCTTCTTGTTCTCCAACTCTGTTTCTTATGATACTATCTTTGGATCTCTATTGTTTCTTGGAAAGCCAAAGCTAGATGTATAGTCAAATTTTGTTTATTTTCCCCCGGGTATACATGCAGTCTAAGTCATATTGCTTTAACCACTAGATTTCAGCACACAGAATTAAGATATTATTTAACCACAAGTTGTCATAAAGTGTGAAAACGCAGTGTGCAATTTTATATGCTTTCTTGTATCTTCTATGCATTCTGTAAGCTTTTCATTTCCCTTCTTCCCATGGTAATAGATTTCAAGCATCTGACTTTTATTTTAAGTCAATTGGAAACGTTAGGTTGATGTGGATTATACACAGGGGATCTGAATGAGCAACTTGTTTATTTCATCCATATGGGTTTATTGTAACTTCACCAGAAAAGCCTACAAAAGAGCACCTCAGTGAGAGAGAAAATGGCATTATTTTTATCTTGAACTCCAAAAGGGAAAACTAAAATTTTATCCCAGGGAGCATTTCATCTAACCAGATCACTCTTATGTTAACAGAATCCAAGCCACGTGGTGCTGCCTTGCACTGCTGAACTTAAAACTACTATTACTGTGCTCCCCTGGAAATCTAATAGAGTTTGAAATTCAGAGTACTCAACATCACCTGACAAGTTTCTCATTTCAAATGGTCAAAATTCCAGAGAAATGCAGAAATCTACGACCCCTCTATTCTGGACTGACGATGTTTACTCTACTTGGATGCACAAAGGGCCTGTACTCTTGTTTCCCTTCAGTCCCAGAATCAGGCCAAGCAAGGGAATGCTTCTTCATAAAGCTTTCCTTAAGCGTCAACTATGGTCATTTGTTACAATGTGACACTGTCTTTAGTACTTGGGACTTACTAAATTCTTTCCTGAGTGAGTCATACTTCGGCATAGTATCTAAGATAAGCAGACTTCTTCAGACTGACATTTTTCCGATCTAATTCTCTTAGACGTTAAGTTATGTGGAAAGCTCTAAAGGATGATAACAGTGTCTTAGTCTCTGATGTTCATGCATTGTCAAAGGCTTCAGAGACCAGTTAAACAGTTTAAGTCAAACAATTTAAGCATTCAGCCATATCACAAAAGGAAACAATGGATATTCGAACATCATAGGGAAGGAAACAAAATACATTAAGGGTGTCGAATTTCACAATTTCTGACATTATAGAATGAAGCCCAAAACAGTTAGTCATTTCTTAACTCTTTGAAGCATGTATCACTTTAAGGGTTGATTCCTAAAATATATAACTTATCATGGAATTCAAGTGCTAGTTTTTAAAGTTTTGTGTATTATTTCACTGAGAATCAAAAGTAGTCATCACATTATTTTTTTAAAAAATGTTGAGGTACAGAGAAAGGAAAACATTCTTTATTTAGGAACACCTGTATAGGCTGCTAGCTAGCTAGCTAGATCTATCAATCCAATGAGAGAGACTTCAATGCATCGATAACTACACATGGAAAGTCTAGGTTGGAATTACTTTTATTTTACTTTTTTATTTGCAGTAACAACAGTTACTGAGCACTTAACCTGTGACTGTTTTACTGTCATAATATTATTTAATTCTGATTAGCCTTATACTGTAGGTTTTATTTCGTTACTCTTTATATGAATGAGCAAAAGAACCGAAGGACAGAGACTGTCTACTGCATTAACCAAGATTTTACAAACAGTAGATAGTAAATGAAATCCAAACCCTAGCCTTTTAGCTTGTTTTATTCCTTGCAGGAAGGACTTACAAAATGGTTTTGAGGAACTATTATTTTATGAATTTCTAGGAGATGCTTTCTGCAAATATATATAACTACTTATTTTCGGGATTGCTTGGATGAATATGCAAGCTTTCCTTTAAACTGATTGATTTAAAGTATAAGTTGATGTGATTGTGAACTTTTAGATATTGAGAACAGCAAAGCTCCAGTGAATGATCTAAAGTTAACTGATTTAGTAAAGCTGTAAAAATACTACCTATCAGAAAAAGGCTAGTTTTGAGGAAGTAAATTTCTCTCTTTACCAAACAATTCTGTAATGGTTTGATTAGGTTCTGAAGTCTTCTATATCAGGGGTCCCCAATTCCTAGGTCACAGATCTCTACTAGTCTGTGGGCTGTTAGGAACCAGGCCACACAGCAGGAGGTGAGCAGAGGGTGAGCCAGCAAATTTTCAGCTGAATTTGCAGCCACTCCCCACCAATAGCATTACGCCATAGCTCCACCTCGATCATCAGGCATTAGATTCTCATAAAGAGCACCGGTTTCTGGTGCAAAAAAGTTTGGGGACTGCTGCTCTATATTACTACAGGAACCTGTCTTCCCTTGGTTATATTTTTAATTGCCTATTTTTTTTTTCTTTTACTTTCCTTACCTTAAAACAGAGAGCGACAATTTTTTTCTAGAATGTAAACATTTTAAGCTTTTCAAGTCACATGTGGTCTCTGTCACATGTTCTTCATTTTCTTTTGGGTCTTTAAAATACTTCTTTAAAAATACTTTTAAAATTCTTAGTTGGGAGCTATACAGAAACAGGCCACAGGCCAGGTTTGTCCCAAAAACCTCCACTTTGCCTATTCCTGCCATAAGCGATTCTGTATGTCTCTTAGAAGTTGTTTCAAAATAATAATCAAAGTTCACTACATAAAGTTTAAATTCTATATATCTATGTATAGAAATAGGTATAGATAGAGCTGCATACAACACATATAAAGAACGTAAAGAGAAATATATAAGGATTTTTAAATTAACTTTCAAAACTGGTTATTTTCATAGAGCTAACTCATCTTATTTCAGAAGTCAAAGTGCTTTGTATGTCATGAGATAATCTCTGTCTTCTTACATATGGCCTCTCTAAGTGGTATTTAAAAGTTTTCCAGAAAAATATTAAAATTTGGAAGAACTGTTTTAGTGCCTTTGTGTTCATTCAGGATATATTTTCATAACAGGTACTCTGCCTTTAAAGTAGAAAATATGCTGCTGAAGAAATGTCAGTGTTTTAACATCTCTAATGATCTTTCAACTTTTTTTCAACTTTTGTCTTTCTAAAAAGGTCCCCTCTCCTGTACTGATGGCATGATACGACTAAAAATAAAGCCAGAGTGAGAAATGCACAATCAATTTATACAAGCTGGGGAGGCAGCTCCAGTACACCACCAGCCTAAGTCAGTGTTTATGCCCACAGACAAAAACAGTAAGGACTGTTTTATTCACCACTGTTTCTACCTTGACTGCAAGTTGTCACTTGCAATCTCTCCGTCAGAACACAGACGAAAGAGTAACTAGCCTTGGACAGTGAATGGTTAAATTAGAAAATATTTTTAAGCATAGCATGTAAATACTGGGGTTGGTGGGATCAATTAGGCATTAAAAACAGTTTTGTTGAATGGGTAGTAAGGATTTTTGCTGTCCAAACAGCACTTTCTTTTGTGTTGTCCTAGGTGATCTCTTGGGGGCAGGGGTCTCTTTCCCTAATCCTTCAGAAAGATAATTCTATGCTGGGAAAAATATATTCCTAGTGAATGTTTCACAAAACACTCAGCCTTTTAAAGAAAGCTCTTTTAGTACATTATTCTCATTTCTATCCCATTATTTTTCACATTGTTTTAGAGCTGCCTTTGTGCTTAGAAGTTTCCTCACAGGATATTTTTAAGCTCCTTGAAGGGAAGAAACTTTTCCTTTACATAAAAAGAATTTATTTCTTTCTAGTGTCCACCACATTGTATGACATAAAGAGGACTTCAGTGAATATTTGCTTTACTTACGAATATACAAAGGATAGCAATTATATATATATATGGGAGAAAATATAATGCAAATGTAATACTTGATTACAGAAATAAAAAAATGTTGCTCTTGACATTTCTTTTTCATATTCTTGGCTTTTATAACAAAATACAATAAACATTCTAATCAAGTGGTTTCAATCAACAGATCAAAGTACAAATATTATTTGTCATACATGGAATTCTGCTTCTGATAATGACTGCCACTGCTAACTGATTTGCAGGTGTACTTATATCTGAAGTCTAATGACATTCTGGGCAGATGAGCATATAGATCCCAATAGACTCCTTCTGAGATAGCAATAAGTTGTTTTTATTTTAATCATATACAACAAGCCAAAAATATCATTGAGGAAAACCTCACATTTATAGATAGATAACTCCCTAAGTCTCTAATGCAGCCTCTTTCTATATAATTTGGTTTGGATAATGACATTGCTTTGAATGTACCTAAAATAGTTTTTCTTTTTTTTTTAGTTCACTTGTGAGAAAAAAATAGAAAATTCTGGTTTCAGCCTCCAATAATGGTAGCCACAAACAGATTAAAAATGAGAAAAATATGCACAAACAGCTTTCTAAAAACATAAATAAGATAGAAAATAGTGGGCCACAACGAAGAACATGAACATCCAGAGAGGTGAGCCTGGCATTTGGGGCCAAATTTGCTCAGAAGACATATGTTAATTTAGAATATACAGACACTGCTTTTTGTTTCTTGGGGTTCTTCTTAGGTAAAGTTTATGAGGTATTTTATATATATATAGTAAAATTTGCTTTTTTGGAGTGCAGTTCTGTATTTTGATGCCCCTTTATTATTACTAACTTCCCCAATCCCCATTCCTGAAAACCACTGATCTGGTTTCTATCCCTTAGCTTTGTCTGTTTAAGACTGTCACGTAAGTGGAATTATGCTCTCGTGTTTTGTGCCAGGCTTCTGTTTTTAGCATAATATTTTCAAATGTATCCAGTATTGGGTATTCCACTGTATTAATGTATCCTAATTTGTTTATCCATTCTCCAAATTATGGATATTTGGATTCTTTCCAATTTTTGGGCTATAACAAATAAAGCTGCTATTACCAATATTGCACAGGTCTTAGTGCGAACATAAATTTCACTTGTCTTAAACACCTAGGGCTATGATTATACATCACCTGGTACATGTATAATAAGTATATAGAGCTTTATGTTAAGAAACTCCCATGCCTGTTTTCAAAGTGGCTGTGCAATTTTTCATTCCCATCTGCAATACCTGAGTTAACCCAGTTGTTCTGGGTTATCACCGACATTTGGTAGTATAATTTTATATTTCTGATTTAAGTCATTCTAATGGGAGTATAATGGAACTTTATCGGGGCTTTAAATTTGCATTTACTGAAAATTAATGATGCTGAAAGTCTTTTTTTTTTTTTCATGTATTTATTTGCTATCCATATATTGCTTATATGTGAGGTATTCTTTCAAAACCTTCACTTTCTCCTTTCTTTTGAATAGTGTTCTTCATTTTCTTATCACTATGTTTTAATAGTCTTTTATGCATTCTGGTTAAAAATCTTTTATAAGATATATTATTACAAATATTTTCTCCCAGACAGTGGATTTTCTTTCATTTTCTTTACAGCAGCTTTAGAAAAGCAAAACTTATCATTATCGATGAAGTCAAATTTAGACCTTTTTCTCTTCTCTTATGAATCATGTAAATGTTATTCTAGCTAGGAAATCTTTAACACATGGTGATGAAGATTTTCCCCTATGATTTCTGCGAAGTATTACGATGCATTTCAGTTAATTCTGATAATTATGGCTCCTTTCCCCTATCCCCTTTTCAAAAAATTATCTTGAGCAGTGATTCTTAATTGGAGAGAGAAATCCTCTACAGAGTTTGGGCAGGAATATGCAAAAATTTCATGAAGGACTTTTTCCTTAACCACACATGCCCCAATATAATTCCCATATTTGTGCTGATATTAAAAAACGACTGAAGGAGTATTAAATAAAAAGAATTATCAGAAGAGTGATAAATAATATTAGTGAACTTAGGCATCTTTGAATTGTTAAAGAGAAAATAAATTATTCAAAATTTTTTATTTTAAATATAACATTTGGTTATTTATTTTTAAAGCTTTTATTTATCGTGTTAAATTGTAGTTTTAATTATTTTTTTCCCCTTCAGGAATTGATGTTTAATTTGGGTGAATCATCCTTTGCAAACTATCAGGATAATCTTTCTCTGATTTAGTGAATACCACAAATAGATATCGGAATATTAAACTCTCTTTGCATTGGGGGTTAAAGTCAACCTGACCACAT
Source organism: Eonycteris spelaea (assembly GCA_003508835.1). NCBI lineage: Eukaryota > Metazoa > Chordata > Mammalia > Chiroptera > Pteropodidae > Eonycteris > Eonycteris spelaea. The sequence continues at coordinate 166,595 of PUFA01000281.1, forward strand.
TTTAATGTCCTTTAATACATTTGTGGATTACATTTGTTAATTTCCTTTTAAGGACTTTCACATATATGGCAGACATTCCCATTCTTTCTTTGTTACAGAGCCTGGTGTCTTTGAGCAGCAATGTGCTCAGCTAAATGATTATACTGTTAAACCTTTCTTTTTCTTTTTTCTTGGACTTGTCAGTTTACAATCTCTTATTTTTTTTTTGAATTTTTACGCCTACAGCACCTGGTATTCCTAGGGGTTTCCCATCCAAGTACTAACCAGGCCCGACCTTGCTTAGCTTCTGAGACCAGATGAGATCCGGCTGGTTCAGGGAAGCATGGCCATAGAGTTAAATCTTTCTTGAATCAGAGATGTAACCAATGATCTAAATTCTGCTTATGATTAATAGGAAGTACTGTGTTGTGACTTCTAAGAAGTCTTCTTAAAGAGACTTACTTAGCTACAACCTGTACCTTTCTGACCTTCCTTCTTCCTCCTGAAATGTTTATGTTATGGTTGGAGGTCCAGCAGCCATTCCAGACTATGACATGAAAAGGAGGCCTCCCACTAAGACGGTGGAAGAGAAAGGTACCAGGAACCTGGGTCCCTGATGTTTTCCTGCAGCTGACATAGCAATCCCAACTTGCCTATATTTGGACTTCATTTCTATGAGAAATAAACTTCTATCCTAAGTGACTCTAATTCCGCGTTTTCTGCTACTTCACCTGAACCTAATCCTAGTAGATTGGGTTCATCCATAGTCATATGTGAAACTGAGTTGCAATTTTCCACTTTTAAAAAAATCTATGTAATGTTTTAATACAAGATATGCTGATTTGGAAAAGTAATCAGGATGCTCTCAATCTTTTCCCTAATTCTAAAACAGATAAAGCATTTATCTGCAATAGTTAAGCACAGCTTTAGAAATACTTTTGGGCAGTTTTTGTTTAAATAGCCTCCCTCTCTTTGTGTTAGCTGGCAGAATTTTTTAAATCATCCTTTTCATCCAATTTATTCAAGTTATGCACTATGTTAATGTTCTATCTCTTCTGCATTTAAGTATTTTACCTGATTAAACTTGATTTATGCTTATGTGAATTCAGGTTTTTTTAAAATAATTAGAATTTAGTTATAAGTAATCAATTTGTTCTTCCTTTGGCAGACATAGTCTCTATGTGATTTAAAGATCCTGCCTTCTCTGAAAAGCTATGTGTTTCAGGGGAGTCACTTCTGACCTAGTCCAGAGATTTGACTCTTGATGGGTCTAAGCTGTCATCTTTTCATTGATTGGTTTAGGCAAAAGCAGGATGTATAATTACAGGGACGTTTCTGGGCTCAGTATTCCTATGCTTCAAAAGAGCCACAAAGAATACTTATTTAGTTGTCATCATGTCTGGAAGGGACCCCGATGAAAGTTATGGCCATGTTGTACACATAAGTAGAGCTGGCCTTTGGCGAAATTCAACATACAGAGAAAGGTCAGGTAAGGATCATCAATGGAACCCCAGCTATAGTCTATGTTCTGTAAGATAATATATTTCTCATTGACACATCAACTGAACCAGAGTTTTCTTTACCTATGTCTAAAAGCGTCCTTACTAATCTGCTTTTCTAATTTTTTTCTAATAATATTCCATTTTCAGATGTTAACTTAAGCAGTTATTCTTAGATTTATTTTTGTATTCTCTAATTCTCAAGCTGTATATAAAATAAATTTACTTTATTTAATAATGAAACTTCCTTCTAAGTACGGCTTTAGTCATGACAGCAATTTTTAATCTCACTGTTAAAAGACATTTTCATTATTTTAACAATTATAAACATAAACATATATATGTCTATGTGTGTGTGACAATTGGATAATTTCATTTAGAATATTGATATCCATTTTAAATCTAACTAAATTCTGATTTTAAAAAGCCTGTGCAATTATACCTACTGAGATTGAATATATTTTCTTTGTTACCTAATACATGATTAATAGTTTGACTGTCCCATAAATATATTCACTTAATATTGCATAAAATTCAACACCTTTAAAGCAATCTGTCTAGTGATTTTATTATTATCTTCTGTATTATTTATGTTTTTGCTTTCTCATCCTCTCAAAAATCAATGTTTCAGATAATTTCTCTTTTTTAAACTTTTTAAAATTGTATTTATCTTTATACATAAAATGTATATGGTAATATTGCTGATACCTTTGCATTTTTAAAAATTACATCCATATAAAAACATGCCACAAAAATACTAAGCACCCCAAATTCTGGATTATTTTTACTTTATTATTTCAAATATATTAATTTAATATACACTTGTATTAAGTGTCATGAATTCTCAAGATCTTCAATGGAACCCACTTATTTATAGCCACTGCCATAAACAGTAAATTTTATCATAAACATAAAAGGGTATATTTGAAAAATATATATATAAATATAATTTTATATTTTATAGTTTATATTTATATATAATTATATTTTATATTTATATATATAAATAATATATAAAAATAATACTGATATTTTCTGAAACTTTCTTTAGCTTAATATTTATCAGCAAATTAATTTGGTCAAGTGAATTCTCAGTAACTGACTTGGCATTTAAAACTTTAGATGATTATGTCTAAATGGTACCTAACCTGTTTAGGAATAAGATTTGTTAATATATTTCCCCCCTACCTTCTTGATATGGTTATGGTTACCTATACTTTTTTTACTGCAAAATAAACTATTTTCTATTCTTAGCTATCCACCTCATACTTTAAAATAATCCTATGATGTAACATTCCAAATATTGAAAATAGACTCCAACAGATCAGTGTACTAACTTGCTGTATCAAAATAAGTGTGAAATGCATTTTCAAGCACTCTTCGGCACTATTCCTAAACCTTCTCAGTAATATTATGGTTCTGCATATAAAAGATGTTGAATGCATATGCGTTGAATAAATAAATGGGGATAACAAATCAAGGCATGTATAAAATAGATATTACAATCTTCCAAATTTAAAATGACATACAGTTTTTCAATCACTGAAATAAAGTTTTCATTCTTAAATGTTCACTTTTTATCTTAAAGTTTATTCAAATTATTAGTTATTATATAAATGTTGTATTTGAACTATAGCTTTAGCAGGTATAACTATTTCTTAGGTGTAATGAGCAGCTATAAATGATTTAATCTAAAATATATATGAAAGGACCGAGTACTATGGATCTGAGGACCAACAGATGTAAAATGTTCAATAATCACCGATAATTAGGTATCCTTTTTATGTTCTTTGCTTAGTGCCTACATATCGATTTATCAAAGTATTGCTAATTTGAAATTTTACTTTTTGAAGAAAACAATGATTGAGAATGATGTGGTACATAAGTTTGTAGTAACAGGCAATGACTAAGCTGCTAAGCACAGCATTTTGTGAAGCTAAAAATGCATATAAATTACCATAGAAAACAGTCATATGAGTCATCTTTCAAAAAATAAAAAGAAAAGAAAGAAATGATGCCAAGGTCCCCCCCAACACACATACCAAATGACCTTTTGTATGGCAAACAAATCAACATCACATTTCCAAAATAGAAGAAGGAAATCAAATGATAATGCACATGCTCTAAGGATATCCTACTGAATAAATACTACATACATAATTTTAGAAAATACTGCAATAAAACCCTTTTGAAGTATCTGTGGGTTTATTAAAGTACTAGACAACTTTAACTCTTACCTAGCAATATTTAAAATTCCTAAATATGTGTATAGTGTAGTGCTTTCAGGTATGATTATCCCACATTTATCTGAAGAAAGAGAGGAACAAGATGTTTTATAATGACATTGAAGAAGTGTAGTACATATACTGTGTCACAGAGGCTCAAAATAAACAGATGGTCTGTGTTTGTGGTTTTGTTTTTCTGTTTTTGTGTTTGTGTTTTTCCTAGAACACTGTGTAGGCTGATACAGAAACATGCAGTCACTAGTGTTTCAAATTATTTTCTTTTAGGTTTCTGCTTATTTATTACAAAATATTATATGTATTTTCCCTGAAAACAGGAGAAAATAATCCAAAACACATCCTTAATTAATGAAGAAACTACTCAATACTTTTGTAATTTCTGCATTTGGGAGAATTTTGGAAAAAATGAAATGCAAATATTTAAACTGGAAATAAATTGTCTTAACTTAGTATTGTCTGTAACAGAGCAACTGGGCCAAATTATTTCAAAAATATCACTTTGCCCCAATTGACCACATCTCTCACAAGAGGGCTTGCAGAGCTGTTCCACTTGTGTGAGGAAGTTTTCTGGCTCTTCTCTCTCATGCTGGAGATGATTCAACAGAGCTAACTGATGAGCAAGGTTGCTTTCCTCTTAGGTTCTTCATTCAGCTAATGTGGTGGTAGCTGGAACTTTTCAGGAATAGACATTAACTTTTGCAACTTGTAGAGATGTCCGCACTGCTTGTTCCTCGTTGTTTATTACGTTAAACAATGAGTGCATTAGGTACATCATTAATCCTGCTGTGGAATTTAGTGCCTCAAGCAAAGTCACTATCTTGGTAACTTTGTTTTAGAGTTCAATTTTATAGACACACAGGCAGAGTAAAAGCAAATTCACTAGATAAGTTATGTGCAAAAAGCTATCTGAAAGGAGGATTTCACAGTGTCATTGGGGGATGCAGCCAATAAAAAACAGAAGTTCCAATGATTGAGAATATTATTTGTATTTTATAGGTATAAAAGTATTACTCATAAAGAAAACATATTTTTTTAAAAAAAACCTGTCAAAGTCATAATTCTCAGAAGTTGTACTAATGTTGACAAATTAATTTTGTTTTAACTTGTTTTGTCTGGATTTGTTTTGTTGCCTGTACTGATTGACATTACAATGCTGAAATGCAGAGTGATGGAAAAAATATTCTGCCTAAATATTTCTGTATTAGGATTTTATGGCAACTATCACACATCTGCTTCATATCTTATTCACTTGATTAATGGCGTGATAGTATCAAACACCAAGCTACAAGGAGAACTTCGGTGTTTTTATAAATCATTCTTCATTGGCTGATAAAATTCAATTATTTTTATTTATTATAAAATGTTTATTTTACTACTGATTTTGCTTGTGCTTAGAAATACTAAGAAATCCTCTTATCTGGACAATACTGATGATCTCTAAGGCATTCAGACTCCCACTTTCTGACCTGAGTTTCCATCTGCCATCAACAGTTTATAAGATTGTTGTAGTATCATACCCCTTCACAGTTCTCTAACTATACTCCTTTAGTTATTTGTATTACTTTAGTTATTTGTATTTGTATTATTGCTTTACTATCCCAGGCCATAATAGATTTACTACTGTGTATTCTACTTAAGAAATTGATTAATTAATGCATCCAACAAATATTGCCGATTGTCTATTATGTAGCTATAAGACAAATCACTTATGTTAATGGAGTGATAGAGAAAAAATTATGTAATTTCCTATTAGTTTTTTAAATTATATCAATTTCAATATAAAATATTTTTCTGATATGCTAAGCATCTTTATGTTGAGAATACTCTTACCTACTTTTCATTATTAGTAGCTCTCTTTTTAAACACATCATTTATACCTATATCCCTAGTCATTGTTCCATTTTTTATTTTTATCTCTCCCCACCTAATATTTTTCTATCAAACCTCATTTCCTCTTCCATATCCAGAATCAATAATTATTAATTGATTCCTAGTTTTAGGGGAAAGCAGCATGCATCAATTTGCCTTTTGTTTTTTGAGAAACACAATTCAACTCTAAACTGAACAGAGTGTAAAACTGGACATTGAAAGGGTATCTAACCCAAATCTGCTCTGAAATAAAACTGAACAGTCCTTTTCATCCTTGGATGTTTAACTGTCGGACATAAACAACCAGATACAAAGAGATTAGCTAGTAATACAGGTTAAAAATACACTGGTGCTTTAATTGTGAAAATATCTTTCTGATCTTTGGTTGTTGTTACGAGTTGAACTGTGTCCCCTCAAAGATGCTGAAGTCCTAATCCCAGTAACTGTGAATGTGACTTTATTTGGAAAAAGGATCTTTGCAGATGATCAAGATGAGGTCATGAAGGTGGGCCCAATCCAATGTGGCAGGTATCATTATGAAAAAGGGAAGTTTGGACAGAGACATCGGGTACACTGAGAACACCATGTGATGATAAAGACATCTATAAGCCAAGAAATATCAAAGAGTAACAGAAACAAACAAACAAACAAAACCCCAGAAGCTAGGAGAGAGTCATAGAACATTTTCCTACTGGGCTTAGGAGGAACCAACCCTGCTGACAATTCGATGTCAGACTTTTAGCCTCCAGAGCTGTGAGACAAAAATTCCTGTTGTTTCAGCTGCTCAGTTGTGATACTTTTATGCTGACAGCCCTAGGAAGTTAATAGTTGTTTTCTAGATTCCCCTCAGAAACGTTTTTGGGGATGGGATGATGGTTCACACACAGAATATTTTGTCCAGCATTTTAAAGTTTTGGTGTTGAATTCTTCCACTGTATTTCACCAAATGTTTTCTGCCACACCAGAATTTTTGTCCACTGCTGGGTTTAGGTTTGCACTATTCAACACCGGAAATTCGGAACCATCAGTTGCAGAATGTTGTTTACTGCATTCAGAATCGCTGGTAAGTGGAGTTCTATTAACAACTCGACACTTGCGTAGTCAATTCATACAGCAATTTGGAGTTCAGTTCTACAATTAGGTTCTGCATATAAAAACCTTCAAAAACAGTTTCAAAAAGCCCCTCAAAGGTGTTCATGAGGCTACTTGTTCAGTGATATGATTTAGTGGTAATGAGGAGAGAGGCAAGAGAGGCATTTTTGGTTTCCTCTTGGAAGTGTGACCTCCCAAATAAGGGAATACTGGCATCTTTAAGCAAGGGAGAAACAGCTATTAGCTTCTGGAGACAATGGAGAGAATACTGTCTTCTCTGGAATTATTAGTTAGGGATGTGCTAGAGGGTTTGGAAATCCTCTGTGTCTTTCAATTTGTTTCAAATATCCCTATTTTTAGTCCATTCCTTTGGCTAGTGCCCTTTTCTATAAGACCTATGCCACAATTGTGAATTCAATTGAACTTAAAATTCAGAAACCTGCAGAGACAAATTGTGGACTTTGTTCTTTGTTTTTAACTCAGACAGTCCACCAGATAAAGAAATGAGATATTTTCAGAATCAGAGAACTTTAGCTTCATTCTGTGCCTCAAGACGAGAAAACAGAAATTTAACCTCATCATTCTTTATATTTTCTAAGACCTAAGAAGCAATATTAGCAATCCATAATTCTTCATTCTTCCACTTTGTATCCCAGTACTCTCATGATTCCACTTAGTCTTGCCCTCAATGGAACGGTGATTCTAGTTACATTAGGTAATAATTAGGCATTTCACCACTGCATGCTATGGGCATCCAGATTCCCATTATGGAATAAAAGGCAATTAACCACATAACCAATTTCCAATAATCCAACATTTCTCAAAGTGTTTTTGGCTGGCAACTTACTTTCTTATTCTATTTTCTGTATAAATTGTTTTGTTTTTGTTTTGTTTTTTTTGGTTGTGAATAATAAGTACTGACTTCTTTTGCCTTATGTAAAAATTAGTAAGAATATTGGGGAGAGTACACAAGATTAGAGGAAAAGTTAAAGAAACAGGTGTGGAATTAGACAGCAACCAAGAAAATGCAGAATTTTTTATAAGCAGGAAGTGTCAGTTGCTTGTTATTGATAGACATGTAGAAAATTACTTAGGCAAATATGACTATTACTAAAAAGTGTTTGCCGAAAAAGCTAATTAAGTTTCCTGGCAATCTAATTCAGCTCCCATGAAACTATGAGGATTATTTTTAATACAGTGCAGATGGCCTACGCATCCTTTATCCTAGCACAGGGATCCCTCTATGAGGAGGAACTGGGCTCATGTCTGAATAGGCAAATCAAAGAACAAGTGATTTCCAAAATAGCCAAAGCTTAGGAAAAGGGGGTTAGAGCATTCATGTCCCCACAATAAAATTAGATGTCTTTTCTTGTCCCAGAGAAAGTTTCTACACTAACGAATACTCTTGAAATTCATACATGTGTACTAGGATACTCCTATTTAAAAGTAACAATCACAACATGAATAAGTTAAAGCATTAAAGGGGTTTATGAGCTTGTATAACCAACCAGTGAGGGGAAGATGGTTCCCTGAGCAGTAAAAATCACAACCAAAGAAAACATCATAATTATTTTTTTATATTCCCTATTATTTATGTTATACCTTAATTGCTCAGCAATTAATATAGATTGCACTCATGGAGGGTGAAAAATTCTGAGATAATTTCAAGTTCACAGCCTTACATCTGTGAATCTAGAGGGAAAAGGGCTCTCCTTGCTTAAAAAGAGTTAAAAGAAAAATTTCAGAAAATAGTAAGCTCTAGTCCCATGCCATTACCTATGATGGATGACCACAAGTCACAGTTTGGTAAGAACAGTTCCATTTGCCTGGCTTATACTTATTATTCTATAACTATTAAAAGCCTTTCCTTTCACTCTCAAAGATATCCCAGTTGAGACAATATATTTTCTGGTCAGCATTAGGTCCTCTGGCTGACAGCACCAAAGAAACCAAAGAAAGATGGTGTGTTCTAGTCTGCCTGGCATGTACACATCCACCACACTATCCAGTGAAGATCTCTGACTCCCAAATATAGGGAGGGCCATGTGTCTGGGCAGGGAAACTTCCAATTTCTCTAGAGACCACTATTATATTATGCAGTACTAATTCCCTAGTGGAATTTATTTACGTAAATGACAAAATGAACCCAAATAGGCTTTCGACTGTTTCACTGACTGCCTGAAACAAATAAATTATAGGCTCTTAAAATGCAAGTCCTCTGAAAATACCTACTCCCCGTCCTTCCCCCCCCCCCGCTCCCGCCCCCCCCACAATACTTTCTGAGTACTCTTCGGGGAGGATTATTCCATTGTTTTGTGCTAACCTTTGCTAAAAAGCAAAAAAAAAAAAAAAAAAAAAAATCAAATCAAATTAAGAAAAATTTAGTTGGCATACTAACCTGACAACAAAGGTGCGTGTTTTTATTTCTCTTCTCTTAGAATCTGTAATGTAAAAATTTACTTCCTTTTGTTTGTCCTAAAATATTAATCCTAGGGGAATAAGAGTAAATAGAAATAATCTCAATTGAGAAATTAAGCTTTCACTCTTGGTTTTACTATTTGGAAGAAAAGAGAATGGCAGAGAACTCCTATTTGAAATTTGAAACAAAAATGTCGTTATTGTTTTTGTTTGTTTATTTGTTTTAGCTCAGGGACTCAGTACGACTGGAAGCTTGTATTGGAAGCAGCTTTGTCAAAACTGCTATCACCTGAGAGATAAGCAAGCCAGAAACGACCTGGTTAGAGAAATAGAAGAACTTTAAAAACAAATACTAAAACAGGGCTTTTAAAGCCATGCTCCTAATTTGGGATAAGGTGACAGGAAAAATAAATTAAAAAAAAAAAAAAAACAATTAGGGAAGCAGGTATTTAACTGTTCAGCTCATATTTACCAAACTATAACCTTTAGATCAGCAGTCATGAGAAAAAAAGAGAAAATGCCTTATCAGAAGACTCTGCTTGGGACCATACCTTATTCATTTCTGAGTGCCTGGCACATAGTACAATATTTATTAATAATTTGGATTTAACATGTCTCATAAATCTGAACATCTGTCTGCAACAGGTACCATGTTTCTAATAAGATGCAGATATGCAAGTAAAACTAAAGCAAAAATTTTCTATTATAAGAGCAGAAATAACACTAACAAAATCTGGTGGTGGGGGGGATGGGTTCCAGAACTCCTGTGAGAAATTGATGATAGCCTGTAAATATCCAGAAAAAAAAAAAAGATGATGGTAATAAATGCAGCACTTCAGGTGATTCAAAGATGGCCTAAAGATTCTCCACGAGATCCAATGGAATGTAAGAAAGAAAGACTTTTTTTGGGGAAGGCAACCATATCAAGAATGATGACCAATGAATCAGATTTGGTTCAGCTATTAACTGTGTGATTTGGAACAAATTACTTGAAATTGTGTCTTCACTTTTCATCTTTGCTGTAAAGTCTTTTATCAAATTGTTTTCTAAATAAGATAATAGCAGGCTACTGATTTAACAAAGACTTCAAAATAAGTTGAGGAAGAAAGATACTACTATATTTGTTTTGGTTAGAACTTGTAGCATAATGTGAACATTTTCACAGGCATCTGAAGTCTGTACAGAACTTCAGAGACACCAAGCATATAACTGTTCAACTATCGTAGTCGTAGCTGTACAACTAACTGCCTCAAAATTTCAAGGCTATTACAAAAAAAAAAAAAAAGTAATTTATTTTGATTACAAATGTATAATTAGGAGGGGCTTGGTGGAATCAGCTAATCTCTGCTTAGCGGTGTCAGCTGAAAGAGCTCACCTAGGCTAGAAGATACTTGTAAAATTACTCAATCTTGTGACTGGCAATTTTATGCTGGTTATGGACCCTTTCCAAGGGGCTGGCAGCTTGGGCATCTTCACTGCTTGGGGACTGGCTTTCAATAGCAGTATCCAAGATATAGGAAGTGGAAGTTATCAATTTCATAAGGACTGGACACTGAAACTGGCAGAACATCACTTCTACCATATTCTATTGGCCAAGCAGTGACAAAGCCTGAGATTAAAAAAGGACATAGATGTAGTATGAAAATAATTAAAGAATGTCAGGGCTGTCTTTTTAAACCACCACTGTGGTGATTGCCAAGTTCCCTGAAATAAGCTTTGTTTATCAAATTTATATAATATTATTTTTAATGTCTAGCTATGTGTTTTATGTTGGAGATTAAAGAATACTTACACAAATGGACTTTCAAAGGAATCTCATGATTTAAAAGTTCCACTATGGACAGACTCTTATACTCCAGGCTGATTTGAAGGAACTAATTCCTACTTTTTTAAAAAACTGTATCCTTATTCAATATCCTAGGGAAGCAATTTGATTAATATGCAGTGCTTAGAACTGGTTCTAGTTACTTAATGTCATTATCATCAATTAAATCTCATCCTGTACCAAGTAACACTATAAACTGACCATTATTCCCATTTTGTCTCACAGTGTTATTTCTCTTAAAAATGTCTTTTCTTTTGAGGATATTGCCCATCAGGCTCTCAACTATATCCAAATCTATTCTCTCTGGTTGGATCATATTGTGTTGTCATGTTCCTTATCTGGCAAGCTTTCCAACAAGCATGAAGCCAAGTAGAATAGTACTGAACTCTTTCATCATGTGGAATTGAGCTTAACCCGGACTAAATAAATCTACTCAAGTGTACTGAAGACAATAAAAAATCAGCATCAATAGGGTTAGTTAGTAGGTACTAAACTTACGGACCTTGGTCTCAGAGATTTTGTGAACTTGACCCCAAACGGCAAGGAAGTAGAAGCAAAAATTCATGAATGGACCTACATCAAACCAAAAAGATTCCGTATAGCAAAACAAACAAGCAAACAAACAAAAATCAACAAAACAAAAAGGCAATCAACCAAGTGGGAGAAGATATTTGAAACACTATCTCAAATAATGAGCTAATATCCAAAATAATGAAGAACTCAACCAACTCAACAACAAATCAACAATCCTATTAAATAATGGGTAGAAGACCCGAACAGACACATTTTCTGAGAAAAAATACGGATGGCCAACAGGTATATGAAAAGGTGCTCAACTTCACTAGATATACGGGAAATGCAAACAAAACCACATAGAGGTACCACCTCTCACCTGTTAGAATGGTTATTATCAACAATACAAGTAATAATAAGTGTTGGAAAAGATGTGAAAAAAGAGAACCCTCATATACTGCTGTTGGGAATGTGCATTGGTACAACCACTATGGAAAACAGTATGGAGATGCCTCAAAAAATTAAGAATAGAGCTCCCATATGATCCAACAATCCCTTTTCTGGGCTTCTACTCACAAATTTTGAAAGCTCTTATTCATAAAGATACATGTATCCCAATGTTCAGTGCAGCATTATTCACAATACCCAAGACATGGAAACAACCTTAGTATCCTTTGACGGATGATGGGATAAAGAAGATGTGGTACATTTATACAATGAAATATTACTCGGAAGTAAAAAAAAATGAAATGTTACAATTTGTGACAACATGGAAGTACCTGAGAGTATCATGCTAAGTGATATAGATCAGATGGAAAAGGACAAGAACCATATGATTTCATTCATTTGTGGGATATAAAACTTCTAGGAAGCAAAAAAGGAACAAACAAAACAAACAAACTTATAGACAGACAACAGTATGGTGGTTACCAGAGGGAAAGGGGGTGGCTAAGGTTGAATGGGATAAAAGGGGGACAAATACATAGTGTTAGAAGGAGACTAGACTTTGGGTAGCAAGCACACAATGAAATATACAGATGATATATTATGAAGTTATATACCTGAAACTTATGTAATGTTATTAATCAGTTACCCCTATAAATTTAATTTTAAAAAACAGACGATCCTCAGCAGGTTAGTCTCTGATTAACTAGTTTCCTCTGAGGGCAGGTCTTGTTAAGAACAGAGTATTCTTAGGTATTTCAAAATGGCTCCTTATCCTGTTTCCTGGCTGGAAGCCTGAAGGGACTTGTCTCCAATATCTACTGAGAACTCCTGGAGATAAACCTCACAAAATTGCGGGGGCTCCTCTATGCCTGCCCCCCTGGATTTTTTAACTCTCAAGTTGTCCACACTACACCTCCAGCAATTCTTTACTTACAGTTCAGGTTTTCTACCCGACACTGGCTCCTGAGGCAGTGTCCACTGGTGAGTTTCTGCTCCCATGTACTGTGTTTGTCTCTCTGTGTCTCCGTTCATGGTTTGTTCTGAGTATTGACCTCTCTAATTAATCCTGATTTTTCAATCTGTTCAGCTTTTACTTGTTGTTAGGATGGTGTAGTGACTTTCAAGCTCTTATATGTAGAACAGGAAACCGGAATTACCATTATGTGATTTTTGAATGTTAACAAACCTTGCATTCCTGAGATAAACTACACCTGGTCACAATGCATTATAATTTTATATAAGTTGATGATTTTAATTTGCAAAAATTTAAGTAAAAACTTTTGTGCTTCTGTTCATGGGGTGTTAGTTTGCAGTTTCCTCTTCTTGTCTTGTTATTGGGAAAAGACTGGTTTCATAAAATGAATTGTTGGGTTCCCTCAGCTATTTCTAAAACCATTTCTAGAACCAATCTATTATTTTTTACCTAATGTTTAGTAGACTCATCAGTTAAGCTACATGTGACTAGATTTTTCTTTTGTTGTTTGTTCCTTTGTTTTGTGGGAAATTTTTAACTTACAAATTGAATTACTTTAATAAATATAGGGCTATTTAGGTTATTATTTCTTCTTGACTAAGCTTTGGTGATTTCCATCTTTCACACAATTTTCCCATGTCACTAACACATTAGCACAAGTGGTTCATAATGGAAATTTTGCTACTTTTCTCCTCATCAGTCTGGTTAGGAGCTTATTTATTTTATTGAACTCTTCAAAGAATTAATTTTTGGTCTCATTAATTTTTCTCTGTGCTTTTATGTTTTCAACATCATTCTGGTCTTTTATATTACTATTTCCTTCCTGCTGATTTGGGGCATTTTTATTTTTTCATATTTATTAAGTTGATGCTTAAATGATTAACTTGAAATCTTTCTCTTTTCTCATATAAGCATATTTGATATGTTTTAAGTGTATTCCACAAATGTTAATATGTTGTGTTTTCACTTTATTCAGTTCAAAATATTTTCTAATTTCTTATGTGATTTCTTATTTGACTCTTAGGTTACTCAGAAGTATGTTGTTTAACTTCCAACGATTTATTATTTTCCATATCTGTTATACCTTTATTTTCAACCAATTTGATTTTGTTTCTCATATAAAGCAAAAACTGGGATTGCATTTTGTCTACATGAGTCCATAGATAATATTAACCTCAGTTATTTAAAACAACAAAATTTTATATTTTATCCATGCAGTTCTCAATAGTATATATGCTACAAGCTCTGCTTTACTCCGTCCTTACCTCAGAACCTAGGCTAATGAGAGGACACTATCCTCTGGAAGATTATTATTGCTTGTGGTAGAAAATAAAGAAACATGGCAAATTACATACTCTTAATGCTTCTGCCCCAAAGTGGTACATGCTATTTCTGCTCACACTTCAGTTTCAAAGCAAGCTATACAATGAAACTAACTCCAAATCATGAGTTATGCAATCCTACTATGTGGTAAGTATAAGACAATGCCCGGATTATCATATATATTAATTAGTTGTATACTGTGGCTTATATATTCTCCATGCCCGTTAACTTTTATTTTATACCTTATTTTTTTCATTATGTTAAGTTTTTTTCATATTATTCCCAGTTGATTGATAAGGGGGGGGGGAAGTTAGAAATATTATTTCTCTGTTATTGTATAATTTAATAGAACTTTAGGGTTAGAATAGTTGTTTTAATTCTTTAGCTGTTGTTATCTATAAAGAGACTCTTTTTTGAGTAACATAGAACCTATGTTCAGTAGTCTAATTTATATTTTATTTACATTTTATATACATAGTTGGAGATATAAAACCACTGGGCTATATATGTTGCAAGGTTGAAGATCTTTGCACCAGAGGTACCCCATAACTGAATATCTGTGCTATTCATTTAAAATGATTTTGCATTAAATGAATAACAAAGCTGGCATCCATGGAGACTAACTACTTCAAAAGTTTTCAAAACGTTAGAAGAACCTCTTTTAAAAGGGTATAACCACTAATAATAATAATAATATTAATTTATTAAAATAAATTATATAAAAATGTCAGATGTAATTATTAATTAAAATCAACAATATTGCTTTTAGGATCTAAGGATTATAAAACTGTTAAGTGATATTAGTAGGCTGGCTCTCCCATTATATAGATGAAGAAACTGAGGCCTAGAGAAATAGTGACAGACTCAAGTTTCCAGACTCAAGAGCTCTCTGACTTTACCCTATTGTTACACGTCCTATAACAAACATCTCTATAATTCAAAGCAATTCTCCCCCAATTGGTATTTTGAGTATTATAATGCTCTAGTCTTCTTGCTTATTGTTATAGCATACTGAAATACATAAGTTAAAGTTTAGGGGAATATTTTAAAATATTTATTTTTTTTGTTAATGAAAAGCAAATGCTGCCTCAGTATAACTACTGAGAAAATGTTTGACTCATAAATTGTGAACAGTTTCCCCCGACAAATATGCAGACATCATTGGTCATCTGTTTATTTTTTAACCTCTAACAATTTTCCAAGATTCAGAGTTCACACAGTATGTGGTTATTAGTTCAGACAAACATCACAGATTGTTATGAAAAGAATGTGTGAGTTTTAGTCAACCATAACCTGCAGCTGTCTCTGCTGTTCCAGATATATTTAGGGTATATATATTATATATATATTTTTTTTTTTTTCTTGTATAGACTTATGAACTAACCATCTATGAAATGTCACATTTTAACAGAGATAGTGACAGGAGCTATGGATGACTAGGAAACATTATGAGTCAGTTTGATTCTGGTTCTACATCTTAAAAGATACAAATCAAAACACATCACATAAGGAAAATGCACGAACTATTCACTCCAGATTCTGAATTCCACATAGAAAAAAATAAACTGTCACAACATTTAATGATGTTGTCAGTATACATTTCTCTAAGATTTGCAATGAAAACCAAAGGAGAAAAAAAAAAAAAAAGCTCTGCTTCTGTTAAACATATACTAGATATTCTCCTTAAGTTAGTGCTTTCTAGTTAGATGCTTAGTCAAGTGAATTATTTTTTGACTCTTAAGTGATAGCTTTTAGAATATCCCTTAAAAATGCCAAAGTTGTATGTAACAGAAAATGTTTTAGGTGATATGAAAAAGAATTCACTTTTTGAATGATCCTTATAATTCTATTAGTCCTTTTGTGCTAACATTAGGAGGCTGTCCAGACCTTTAATAGTGATGACTACTACTGACGCAGTACCACAGCTCAGAGATTTAGGTGCTCACATGTCTTCTGTTAGTTGCTACTTCTTGGTAGTGCAAAAAAATAATACCGTCCTCAAGCCCTGACACAGAATCTCAGACATCTCATCAGTTCAACTGACATTCATCAAGCAAATACATTTTCCCCTCCTTATTTTCTTCTCTAACCACTGTGCCTACTTCTTCTATCACTGACGCCATCCACCACTACATTCCAGGAACTCTGATGAGTTGTGTGGATGAAAAGTTCAGTCTTAGCCCTTAGGTGGCTCATGATAAGGGCTTCTATTGCATTTGCATTAGGTGGCCATTCTTCTGTATGTCTCAACTATTAGATGAGACATACTAAAAAAAAATTATTCATTTTCTACGTGTACTTCAAATTTAACTAGTGTCATATTTTTATTTGCTAAATCACCCTAGCTATAAAGGCATTGTGAGAGTGAGGGGTTCTGAATTTGGTTTCTTTGAAATATAAACTCAGTGCCAGGCGTAGTCTAGCCATGGGTAAGGGAAATATAGCCCAATATTTTCTATATATCTAATCTAAAAAACTATCTGTTCGACCTCCCTTCTCTGCATCTTAAAATATTCTTCCTACTTGTAAAAATAGCAGTGGGACTCAGCTAGCAGTCATATTTTCAATAAATCCATGGTAGAGTAGGTACATAACAGGAAACGCAAAAATTTACACCAAAAAAAAAAAAAAAAAGCTTGAAAGGAGCCTTCTTATTAGAATTTTTTTAGCTCAATGGAAGTTACTTTTTAAAAATATTATTACTATTTCTATCCAAAAGAGTAAAATGAAAGATATCTCACAAACACTGTATTTGTGAGTAAGCAAGTAAAAATTTCTGAAAAAATATCAAAACAATGGAAAGATAAATGTGGTCTACTCAAGGTCAGAAATACCTTTAATTTTCCTGCAAGAAAAGTTTATTCTTCTTAGGCCAAAACATGAAGCATGAAAATTTGTGGAGAACAAATGTCTTTTCATGTCCTGTTCAATTTTTAGACAGCTAAACTTATGAAAATTTAAGTACAAAGTTTTTACAAATGAGACTACCATGAAAGTATAATAATACCAAATCTATGTTGATTAGGGTATTATTGATGAAAGGCAGAAATGTATAATTTTAAAGCATTTTGTTGACAAGTGGATTTTGGGTAGAAATTCTTATTGGGATTTCCAAAAGCCCATTGATTATTAAAGACAAATTACAATTCCTCTGGGAATTTCCAGGGTCAAGACTTAACATCAGGCAGAATATTTGTGTAATAAGAGCAATAGCTTTAGAGGAGAACAGGTGACTGTGAATAGTGCCAGTTTCTCTTACTAATTAACTGTATGAAAATTTCTGAATTCCAAAATGATGGGAATAAAAAATTTCTACACATATGATGTTATGAGAATTAAGATACTAAATGTCTAACACCCGCCAGATATTTATCTCTCAATGAAAAATAACTATTAATATAATTCACTATCATCAGTATAGTAAAAAGGTAGTCAAATATAGTAAGTACAAAAAAATTCTTTGTGATATTTTAAATTTTCTTCTTTTTAAAATTATTCTATGTTTAAATTCTCATGTTAGTAAAGACAATGTGATATATTGTTCATTATCGCAGTAAATGGCAAGGAAGATACGACGTGTCATTTCAACGCATCTGCTGCTTCTTCCTCAGACTTGAGTACTCTGCATGAATAAACTTAATAACATACATGAACTACTATATTTCTCAAATCTTAAGTTTAACTATTTAAGTAACAGATATGTTAATAGTAATTGCTAAGAATTATTAGGATGAACTGATTTTTAAACTGCAATATATTTGACCAGTAAGCCTCCTTTAAGGAAACTTAGAGTTTTCAATATCTGCATCAAAGTGACATGAAGATAATTCAGGGTATCTGAAGTGGTCATGAGATCTGTCTGGCCAGTTTCCTTCCCCAAGCTCATTATGTCACTGGTCAATTCCATAATCCTTCTTAATGCTTCATTTAGGAATGGATGTTGTGTCCTACTTATGCCTAATAGAACAGAAGAGAAAGTCAACTTGGGGCATCTTGGAAAGGATTTTCCTCTTCTAAAAAGAGTGAAAAGACAGAGAAAGGGTCATGCTCTGAGTATTATCATGTCTAGTTAGAATGCCTGGAACTGTGGCTGCCATTTTTCAACCATAAGTGGAGCCAGACTGAAGGCAAATTCACCACACTGAGATGGACGGGCAGAGAGATGCAAAAGCCTAGGTTTGGGAATCCTAATCCATGTGGAACACCCTACCTTTGGACCTATATCAGGAGAGGTAATATGGTTCCTTATTTTTAAAACCAATTAGCATGGCTGTTTTCTATAACCTATAGCTGCAAACCACCAGAATGGATAAACTGGAAGCCATCAAGAATTTTAGCTATCGCCCTCCAAATCTTCCTGCTCCTCCTCAACATCATCATCAACAAAAGTCTTGTGTTCTAGGTATAGCCTTACACAAGCTGCACCCCCTGAAGAAAAGGCAACTGCCTCAAGTCTTTTTCAAGCTTATTCCTTTTCTAACCTTCAGAGGGGGCTCTCCCAAGATCACTTTCTCTCATACATCTCCACCTGTTTTTTCATGTGATTTATAACAATTGTAGTTAAGTCATAATTTATTAGTCATTTGTCAATCTTACTAGGTTGTAAACTCATAAGGTCAGTAACCTTTCCTGTCTTATCCAATATGTCTATCCAGTGGATAAGCACAGTCCTGGAAAGTACTGCCCTGGAACTAACTATATGTGTCAAGTGAATGAAAGAATGAATGCATATAAAATCGAAGCGTAAAATATAAGGATTAACTATTGTTCTTCCAAACAAACTAAAATTATTTATTCAATCTGAAAACGTATCTAGTAAATATGCTAGTTACATATGGATTATGATTCGACAAAATTTTATTGACATATTATAGACTGTTAAACTGTCCTGTAACCAGTATCTTTAAATGAAGGAAGGGAAATGAGAATGACTAGAATTGAAGGAACTGGAAGAGACCTGTCAGATATATCAAAAATTATTGTACTTAGGGGGTTAATGGCTTTTATGTGACAATTGTGTTTGTCTCACTTTAATTGGATATACCATTTTCTTTGCATTTTACAGCTGACAACTCTTTAAGGACAAATACTGAACACTATGAGGGGAGTTAAAAAATAACAGATTGCTAGACAGACTAAAAAACAATTTAGCGCTCAGCAAGAAAAGAAGTGAGAACCTAAGTTGAAACATCCCATGCAGACAATGTCATCACATTTCCAGATAAAAAAAGGAAACAAAGCACCCCTAAACATCTCAATTAGAGAATCAAGGTGAACTGAATCATTTCCCTTGAAGCACTGCCAAATATTTGACATAAACTTCAATTTGCAGCAACAAGCTTCAAGGCATTAATTAGAGGAGAAATTTTCTTTTAGAAAAATAATCCAGGAAGGAGTCCGCTTAATGTTTTTCTCATAAAGCTCATTTCCTTTAATTGATCAGAGGTCCTTTCTGCTTAAAGACAAACTTGCCTATATCAGTTTCTTTTTCCTGTAACATAATCCAAAAAGAACTTTATGATAGATACATGTGTCTGCATGTGAGTGTGTATGAGTGGGGAAGGGTGTGTGTCAGAGTATGTGTATGTGTGCGTGTACCTGTGTGCATGTACAGACAAATAAATCATTAGGGAATCAGACTCCAGTTAGAGGAGGATTGAAGATTGGTGCATTTTATAATAATTCTTCTTAAATGTATACAATTTTGCTTGGTTGCTTAAATCTCTTCTATTACCAATAACTACATTTAAATCCAGAGTAATCATGTATTTTTTATCTCTTTCTTTAAGCTTAACATGCAAATCTAATTGTACTGAAAAATAAAAACCACTATGTTTTTTTCTGCTTAACTCTTCAAGAATTCACCAACTATTGAAGCAGGTTCTCTCCTATGCAGACAGTCAAATACTTGCTTAGGGAATTATGGTCACTTATTTCCACTAATAAGGTCAAAGTCTCAGTCATCCCTTCACTTTCCAGCAAATATACAATTCAGAAATCTTATTTCATTTTCTCCATTTATTCTTATTTCAAGATTTCCCACTACTATGCCAACCCCTAATCTAATACTGTTTATAAAACAAGCAAATAAGTTAAAATAAAAACCAACAAAAGAGAGCTCTAAATTTAGAAAGTGTAGAAAAGCTAGTGGTTACCTTCAAAAAGTGTTTTATATAATTATTTAGCAGGATGGAGTTAACAGCAATATTACAGAAATTTGACAAAATAAAAACAAGGAAGTAGATAGTATTCTGATGTAACTGACTATTAAAGCTGTATGAATTTACTTCACTGAGACATTTGAAATGATATTTCTCTATTCTTTAAAAATCTTTCATTTATAAAGGTGTTTATCATGCATCTCTTAGATGCATGGTCTAAGGTGATAGGGACACAAGATGAGTCTAGATAGCGCACATCATAGGAGTGTAATATCTGAGGCAATATCCTTGGCTTACAGCACTACCTCTTGCCCCTTGTCAAGTATGTGACTTTGATCAAGTTATGTAAAGTCGCTTTGCCTCAGTTTCTTCCTCTGCAAAATGGGGATGAGCAGACTGGCTTCCTCCCAGGACTATTGGAAAGCACAAGTGAAATTTACTTATAAGGTGTTGAAATTGTGTCTAACACGCCCTAAGCATGCATGAAAGATTAGCCATTATTCCTGCTATTACAGAATGCACAGCTTTCAGGGTATTTGAGATACACAAGTGATTATACTACTATGTGATATATGAGATGCAGAACTATTTAGTGTTTCAAAAACAACGACTTGCTCCTAGATAATTCAGGAAATTTTAGAAAGATGACTCGGTTAAGGGACTCTTCCAGTTAGCCACAATTGAGAGTGAGAGGAAGTGCTATCAATGATTATGCTGAAAGAACAGACACAGAGAACTCACCAGGAATATGACGACCTAAATGTATAACTCTACTTTTACCTGGCATGCATGTTTAATTTTTTCAGGTGGAAAAGGAAGAAAAGAAGTGAGATCAAGAACAACCGGATGCACAAGCTAAGTCTCCTGAAAGGGATTTTAAGGTATAGCAAATAATTCAGCATGCCTGGTATATAGAAATATGGAAATGAAGAGGTAAAAGAACAAATACTTGGAGTATAATTTTGGCTCCAAATAGAACTATTTGTTACAGGTAATGAGGAATCATTCAGTAGTTTTCATCATAGGTACGGATGATCAAATCTGCATTTAGAAAGATAACTCTAGCAGCTTTGCATGGATGAGAATGGCAAAAACCTAAATAAGGAAAGTGTACTATAGCAGTTTAGGCTGGAAATGAAGCAGAGCTGTAAGAATAGAAGGAAGGGAGGGATTATTAGTCATTTCAAAAATTGATCTAATAAGATGTATTGAGCAATTTGATGTGCAGAAATTAAAAAAAAAAGGGGGAGAAATGATCCAAATTCTAGCATGGGTGAATAGATAAATGGTGATTAACTATGATGGGGAATATAGTTAATAAAAAGTTTGAGAGAAGAATGTGATGAAGTATAGCTTTAACAGAAGTTCTGTGCTTGAGATGTTGCTTGAAAAAAGCATCTAAGAGGCGGTAAGCATGCAAGTATACATTGTGATGAAGAAACAGTTGAGATTTATTTTAGGAGATTTATGGCACTGCCTTTATGTTCTGTTGAAACAACCTGAAATAAAAGACTCAGGTATACTCTATAGTATTTGCCCACAAAAAATATATAATTTTTTGAATTAACTGCCAACTGCTTGTATACTTTCATTTTTCTATGAGAACGGAAAGAAAAATTTTAACCCAAATTCTCTTGAGCTTGCCACCAGGTATATACTCATACTCTAGTACATAACTTACTTTTCTTCCTTAGACAGAAAGCAATAGCTGCATTTTCATTAAATTGACCTTAACAACTTAATTGATTGAAATAAATATTCAAACTAGGAGAGAACAAAATGGGCAGAACAAAATAGGAGACTGTAAAAGAATCCTGTTTCCTTCTCTTTACTCTATGGTAAGACTGTGTTGGATGATGGCTCTAGAAGCCAGGCAGCGGCACAATGACAGTCAAAACTATCAACGTACCGTGACTGCTGCTCGTATCACGCCCCAGGGGCACTGGGGCATCACAGAAAGGTACAAGGCAAAGAACACCAAGATCGACCTTCCTACCTTGGCCTTGAGAAATATCTGGGCTGGGGAAATTTTCCTCCAAATGAAGTTTCTTGGTTCTCAGCTTGAGACAAAGTATCACAAGATGTATATTGCTTTAGATATATTATTTATTCATTAAGGTAGATTCTTGGCATTTTAAAATTATATCTTAAAATTCTGTTGTATTTCTTTCGAATATTTAATTATCTTTCATTAGCTTGTTTTAAATTTTTTAAATATTAATTTAATTACCTTAAGCTAGATATTGAATTAAAAATCAGTAATCTGTGTAGCCTACCTACAAAGAACACAGAAATATCTTTGATTTTTAAGGAATTTTCCCCATGTAAATTTTTTTTTTATAAAAAAATTGATGATCTCTGTCAATATGCAGTATCTGCTTACTTCTTCTGCTGAGCTACTTGTTTCTCGTTCTGAGAACTACAAATGCTGACCCCCCTAAGAACAAGTCTGCTTCCCTCAGATGATAATATAGATAGGCAAATGACTCATGTCACCCTTCCATGATGTTCTTCCTGATGGACCATTTCTAGAGATGGAGATCAGAAATGATTGCCAAATGCTTCAAATACATGTCAAATTTAAAAAATTAGCTACCGTATTTTGTTTCTGCCCTTGCACCTCTGGTTAGCATGAGCAAGTCATGCTCTTTAGAAGACTATGCCCTCTTTCCTAAGACCAAGTCTGAGATCAAGAGTATGTTCATTTGTCATATCTAAGTCATATTAAAATGATGTGGGAAAGTCTAGATTTGGCAGAGAGAGCTGAAACTGGAACAGATGTTACCCAAGGACAGATTGATGTTGATCACTGACCCCCAAATTACTTCATTTCTCCCCTAACTTTGGCTGCTGGTTAAGAATACCCTTTTCTTCTGTGATATATAAGGTGCAGTGATTGAACTCATTAGATCTGATGCCCAGAAAAACCTTCTTGTAGCCTTGAAAGCATAGAAAAGATAGAAAAAGAAACATAAAACTTTCCTCTGCTGAGAAATTTAATTCCTGTACAGCTTTAAAAATTAAACCATCTTCATATTTAGAAACTTCTTTTTTCACAGAAAAGCAAAATTCGATCATTTATTCATTTCTTTCTTTTACAACATTTATTTTAAAAGAAAAAAAAAGAAAGAAAGAAAGAAAGAAAGAAAGAAAGAGAAAGAAAGAAAGAAAGAAAGAAAGAAAGAAAGAGAAAATGAATTATAAACTTAAAAAAAAAAAAGTGAGGACTCCTGGATTTCTTTTGAAAATGTTGAAGCTTTATTGAAGCAAATAGTTTTCAGGTATTGTTTAGCTTTATTTATTTATTTTTTAAGTATGGGCTTTAATGTACTCACTGAACCTGCACACATTAATAAATTATATTCCTGCATCTTTCTTCAGCTTCTTTATATAGCGCTGCCTATAGTGCTAAAGGCATAAGTATTTGACTATGATGAATACAATTAGACCATGTCCAAAGACAGACTTGGCAAGATATAAATAAGCTGGAACTCATTGCCTCAATATTCAGACAGCATCCCCTCAAAACAAAATATTTCACTTGTTGAAATTTTCATGTGTATTTTACTGGAAGGGGTGTGTTCTGTCTCTTATGTTGATGGTTACTCATATATTAATTCTGCCTGATCATTATCTTTAATTTATGGATAATCTCCACTTATTAATGAGAAGACAAATCATCAAATCAATTAGTTTATTATACAGGGATAGGCCATAATTACCACAAACATCCTGAATCTGCTGAGGTACTCTTCAGTATAGGTATGATATATATGTCAACTGCAAACCAACGGCATTTGTTTCCTAATGTCGCTATAATAAATTACCACAATTGGTGGCTTAAAACACCACAAATTATTCTTCAATCTGTAGAGCATATCTCCAAAATATGTCTCACTAGGCTAAAACCAAGGTGTCAGCACAGGGTGTGTCCGTTTCGAGATCTAGAAGAGAATACATTTCTCACGTTTTCTATCTTCTGGGGGCTGCCCACAGTCATTGGCTCTGGGTCCCTTCCATCTGCAAAGGCAACAATGGCCTCATTGAGTCTTTCTTGCACTGCGTCACTGTAATTTGTCTTTTCTGCCTCCCAATTCCATCTTAAGGTCATTTGTGATTGATTACATTGGACCCAGCTAGATACTGCAGGATATTCTCCCTGTTTTAAGGTGAACTAATTAACAACCTTAATCGCATCTGAACTTTAGTACTCCTTTGTCATGTAACATAAGTTATTCACAGATTCTGGAGATTGGGAACTAGTCATCTTTGGGGGTCATTATACTGCTTACCACACCACTCTAAGGTGTCATATTCTTTTAACCACAGCTTCAGTAAAATGTTATAGGGGGTGCCCACCCAAAGCATAACCCTTCTCAAGTAATGTTTGCCTTTCTCTACTGGTCACAGCTAAACAGAGCCAGAGTGAGTATCTAACTAAAGAAGGAGCCCACATTCAGATGAGTCAATCATTTGTAACATCTGAAAACTAGTACCAAAAATATGCTCGTCAAGCTTATTATTTGTTTGAGGGAAGATACCAGTCATCTGTGGATTCAGGAACTACAGTGTTATGCATATTTGGAAGCTAGATGGCAACAGCATTTTTTAGCATGTTTAATTTAATTAAGACAAAGAAGTTGGTTTAGAGAGGGGGAATGAAATAGATGTGCCAAAAAAACCCCACAAAAAACAAAATGAAAAACTATGTGATGACCTTAGGAGATATCATGATACTACTTTCTTTTCCTTATTTTTCATTGTTAACATTTTTGAGGAGTGCTGCTAATTATTATTTAGCCTGTTCCTAAGTTGGTATTTGCCTGATATTTTTCTCATGATTAGACTAGGGTTGTGGGTTTTGCGGGAAAAAGACCAAAGATATAAAGCATTATTATCATCACATCCTATCAAGGACATGTATTATCAATAAGACTTATCATTGATGCTAACCTTAATTATCTGGCTGAGGTAGTGTCAGCTTTCTCTACTGTAAAGCTAAAGTGGGGAGTTATCCTCCATCTTCTTGAGGAGGGAGCATCTATATAAATTCTTTGGGCTGCTTCTGAATCCAACACTTTTCTACCGTCCTTTTATTTATTTATTGAATCATTTGTTTATACCAATATGGTCCTACAGATATTTATTTTATACTTGGGGCTATAATTCAATTTGTCTCTCTTTTAAAGTCTTTTTATATACACTGATTAGCTCTCTTCTCACACTATGCTCTTTCTAAAATAAATTTTATATCCATTGCTTTAATTGTCAGATATGCTCAAAGATTAAAAATATCTACTTCCTGACTTTTCAAAGACATCTATTGAAAACTTTCTCATGGATGTTGTGATGACATCTTCAATAGACTCTGGCTAGTTCTGTTGTGCTTAGTCTGTACAAGGCTCTTTGTAACAGAATATGTGTAAGCCTAGGGACTAGTCATCAACAAATAATTGTGATTCATATGTTGGCACCATTATAGAGATGGAAATTATGCATAAAACGAGTAGTTAGGTCTGGGGGACATGACTGGTGAGATAAGAATCTTGTTAAACCCTTACTTAATGCATTCTATGACTTGGCAGAAGTTAACCTAAAGCAGAAAAAAAAAAAAAAAACAAACAAAAAACCATCACCATCAATGGAACATATAACTTGAGAAAAAATTAGAGGACTCAAGAAGCTTTGCTCTCTCATGTCCATCCTTTAATATGCTGGAAATTTAACTTTTATAGAAATGAGGAAACTGAAACTTCTGTAACACTTATATGTTGAGTACTCATTTTTTTGTGACTCAAAGCCAGTCATTTTTGGAGAATTTTAACACATCAAACTCAACAGATGCAGGATACATATGTACTTCCTTTCTACTATATCAGCTCCTCTCTCACTCTTCATTATCTCAGTGAATGGCACCACAATTAGAGGATAATGCTAAACTCTTTTTGAAAACAGTTGCGCCAATTTACAATTTACAATTTACTGAGATAAGCCATGGCCCTTCCATCTATCATGCCTATGCCACTCCTTTTCATGAAATCATCTTCTCTGTCTCCTTCCCTAGGTAATGCCTGTGATCATCGTTCATATCTTAGTTTGGTCATCACTTCTTAGAAAGCCTTTCCTTATCTTTCTGATCACATAGTGTCACTAATGTGCTGTGTTTCTACAGCACCAAACATATAATCACCATATGTTTTTCCTTCATAGCACTGATCACAGGGCCATGCTACACTTGATTGGGTATTTGATTTGAGAAACATTTTTTTACTTACAATAGATTGTAAATGTTATGAGGGTACCAATTTGATATATATTTTATTGACCCCCGTATATTTCTACCACTTAAAATACTATCCATATATAAAAAGTACTTAATATTTATTTAATAAAATCATAAATATGCAAATCTTTTAATTTTCCAAATAAAAGGGAAAAAAGCCTAGAGGAATGATTTATAAGATAATCAATTTATTAAGGCAGAGGCTAGGATCATTTCCTGAATTTCACTCTATTTTTCTCCTATCCTATACTCCTTTGCAATATAAATTTTAAAAGAAAGCAAGAACAAAGCCAATAAAATTCAAGTACAAGAACATATATTTATAAGCTGTTTTAAATGAATATGAAAAGTGTTTTCTAACAGCTACAGCTTGATTTATTTATAGATTTATATATTTACTTTTTTCATAAAATAATAGGTATAAAATAATTTAATGCAGTCTTCGTTTTTATTTGATCAACTCAATAATGGGTTTGAATCATCAGACTTTTATTGTCCATGAATTTTCTTTTATTCTGAGTTGGATCAGCCAGAGTTCATTATTTTTATGTAGAATAAGTTATTTTACTGAAAATTATAAAAAAGAATAAATAACCTTTCAGATTACTTTATTGTGATAAGACATTTTTACTGCAGTGAACTACTAAAAGTAGTTTTAGAAAGTAGTAAATAAACATTACTAATGATTATGTTTTCACTATATTTAATTTTTTTCTTTTTATTTTCAAGACTACTAGGGGAATGAGTTTAGTTTAATAATTATTTCCACTAGCAAGTAGGTGGGATTCCACTGTCATAGTTAACATTATACTTAGGAGGAAATATCTGACTTTGAAGTGATAAGAATGATGTGTGTGTGCATGTGTGTGTGTGTGTGTTGTAACTGTGACTGTGCTTATATGTATATATGAGTAACAAAATCAATATAATAGTAAGGCAACACCCATGTGTCACTTGGTCCATGCTATAATTAACTGACAATGGTAACATATCTATAAACAATCTAAACAAAAATTTGCAAAGATGATCTACGTCTTCCTTTTGAGAACTCTCTACTATGAATTATGACTAAAATCTTACATTAGATTAATCAGAAAAAATCTAAAAATACAATTTTATTCATCTATAATTTTTTTGCAAATAAATGTGATTTCCAATCACTTCTGGAGAATTATTCTGGCAATCAAATGAACGTACTACGACCATTAAGTAAAATATATGTTCATAAAGATTAATCATGTTTATCCTGGGACCTGCAACATTAACACATAGGTGCATATATGTAGTCTAGTATCACAGAAGTTTTCTAAATTATTTCACTCTATATATTAGCTAAAGAAGGAGAATGTGTGTTTTTGACAAATGAAACTGTCATAAATTTACGCTAAAATTCAGGAAGCACTTATTCCAAAAACTTTTCCAAAATGTCATGAGGTTTCAAAGGTGTCATTGGAAAACTATAATTCCCCAGAGACCACATGTTCTATAGGGGAGGACACGTTTAGTGTGAATTCTGGTAACAGCGTGTGCTGGATCAAATGTCTGCATTCCTAGTCAGTTACTCAAATCAACTCTGATTGGCAATCCCTGGGCTTTTTAATTGTTTACCATAGCAATCATCAAGGCTTCTCTCTTCCCTCTCATTTATTTACATTAATAATGAAAACTTTAGCTGTTGCGCTCAGAGTGAAATATTCTTCTGAGAAACAATTTATGGAGTCAAACTTCTTTTCATTGTCAAGTAGAGCGCAAGTCATTGACTCATTGTTTTTGTTTTCCCAGATAATATCAAACATGTGTTCCAGATCATATGTAGTGAACCAGTTCAAAAAAAATTCTGACTTCATTTGATGTACCAGCTGCCAGAACCTACATATTTTGATATTGGCCAGATGTCGGGTATTTGGGCATAAAAATTTAGGAAAAAAATATGTCTCATTCATAGTCCAAGTATTCTGCCAGCCATTACTCTAAGGAATATTTTAATATTTAATATTTCACTTACAGTATAATAGAATCAAATTATTAAATGGGAAGAGTAGATTATCCCACAAAATTGGCTCTTTAGAAGAATTATTGTAAAAGTGACAAAAGAACAATATAATTTCCAATCACCCGATTGATCTTGTCTCATATCTGCAAGTCATCCCTTGCAATTCTTCATTTAAATCTATATACTCTGTCAAATCTTGAGATAATACAGGGTTATTTTATCATGTTAATTAGAATGTTATAGGAAATATAGATGCACAAACAAAAAAGTGAAAAATTGTTAGACTAGTGAATTGGAGAAAATGTAGAAGTTAAATTTTAATCATTTAAACAAAAGTATATCTTTTGGCATAAAATTTTTGAATATTCTCATACTTTAATTCGACTAGTTATTCAGACAAGCCTTCTTTTATATGATAGAGTTCTCACTTGCATTCGAGACCTAAGGCAAATTAATTTTTCTTTCAGATGGTACATAATAAAATTCTACTAGTATTGTCATTCTTTAAATCCCTTTAGATAAGTAACCCTGGGAGCATTTCAAGCTTCTTAAACTTGATGGGATGAATGAAACCAAACTTTGAAGAACTAAAGATAGTTAAGCACATGTGTCAGTATTAAATAGCCCCCAAAAATTAAAGATCAAATGTTGAGTTAGACAGATATGAATTTCTGAGAAATATAGAGAAAATCTGAAGTCAATAACTTTTTTGCACCAGAGAGTTAAAAAATTAAACTCTAAAAAAATACCTACCTTAATCATTTTTCTATATATATAATGTAGCAAGAGATATGGAAAATTTGGTAGGCCAATTTTGTGCTTTTGACTATGGAGAGAAGTATGTCAACTGGGTCAGAATTAAGTGGTTATGTGTTCAAAAATATAAAAATTCTAAGGGTCTACACAGAAATTTTAACATAATTTTTAAATCAGGGAAATGCAGAATTCTTTTATACATTAGCAAGGAGTGTCCGGAATCTGCATAAACTTTGCTATAGCAACTAATGATACATTCATCAGTCAATAAAAGTAAGCAACTGTAAGACTACATTGAACTCTAGCTAATCATAATGGCATTTGCAAGCAAAAGAAGACAGCTAGACTTTGTCTACCCTAGATGATACATCCTAATATAAAAACAACTGACTACTTAAATCAGAGTTCATATATAAACCTAAAGGAGAAAAATATTGAATAAATGGAAGTTTTCAGTAGCTATTCAAGTGTTTTTTTTTTTTTTTTTTGTTTTTTCTGAGGTTCTGATCAGGTCAGGGTAGTGAGTCTAATATTCAAGCAAAAAAGATTCTTTTCTAAGATGCTAGTTGATCATGCAACAGTGCTACATGCAAAGCAGTTTGGAATGAAGCAATTCACTCACAAACTCTGCTGCATTATGCTGGCCAGTCAGACATACTTGAGATAATAATATATTTTATTGAAGCTTGCACCGTATAATTGAGGGAGGTGCTTCTGAGAGTTACTATTTTGTTAGCTCTTAGCAGGACTTGTGATTAGGTAAGGAATCTAATATAACCTATTTAAGTTCTCATCCAGAATGCTGAGAAGAAAATTCTTTTGCAGAGTTTGCAACAGAGGATCAATGGCTATAGTAGCAACTAATATGATAGATATAAATCAT
Organism: Eonycteris spelaea; assembly: GCA_003508835.1. Lineage (NCBI taxonomy): Eukaryota > Metazoa > Chordata > Mammalia > Chiroptera > Pteropodidae > Eonycteris > Eonycteris spelaea. The sequence goes on from PUFA01000281.1 coordinate 196,852, forward strand.
GTGGAAAGAAATGAAGATTTATCATAAAAATCAGAGACATAATTGAGAATGGTAAGTCATAGCATGTAACATATTTTTGCACAAATCCAGGAAGATTTTAAAAACAAAATAAGCAAGCTATATATATATTTAGGAATATCAATAAACTGTAAAATCCTTAAATTACCAGGAAATAGCTTAGAGCGTGGTATGCTGCATGCCTATTGGGACCATTTTTAAATAAATGAATGAAAAAAAAGGAATAAAACTTTAAAAATTTATAAGAAAAACATACTTTGTATTATTGCTCTTAGCATCAAAAATGAGAAGAAAATGCAAAATAATTACACCTAACTGGGAGGAACTTTTCACGCTTTATAGTTTTTTAAATATGTGAACTATCCTTTATCTGACATATCTACCATTAGTTTAAAACTTCTGGATGAGGTTAGGTGCCTTGAAAATGTTTTTGATTAGCACAAAGGTAAAATATACTTTATGATTAAAACTATGGCAAATTAATATGTGTCATCTACCAATAATATATTTTGTTAATCATCCCATCATAGAAATATCTGGGAATGGAATAAAACAGAGTTCTTTGTTGTGTGATCCTCTCATTTAGCTCAACTACATATAATTTCTACTTCATGGCAGTAAGTAAACTGTAGGATAGGATGAATGGTGAATCCTTAAAAAAATGCATTCTAGGAGCATTTTGATACTAAAATAGAATTTTGAGATAAATTTAAGTGAAGATATATACCCTATTACATATTACTGAGAACTTTAGTTGTAAAATGTTCTTGCATAATAACAAAATAAGTGACTATGTTGGAAATTTTGAAGCACTTGGTTAGATAACTCAACCTAAATTGTATAGTAAAACCTCTGAATTTAAAAAACGGATCCAGAATCATAAGTGGTTATTTCCTTACAGGCGTTCTTACTGCAATTAATTGTAATGCTACCTATTAAGTTCAATTTAGGAGGAATTCAGAAAACAGTGGGGTTTAGAGTTTGATGTAATCAAGGGGAAAATACAAAAGTCAACAAAAATTGCCTCACGAGGTTTCTAAGAATAGAATTAAAGGATGTATTTTCTACTTGACTAAAGAATAAACATTTCAGAAAATAAATCAAGGTGTGAATTTAAATTATAAGTGAAATAGCAGTACAAAATTTCTCTTTCTAAGTCACTTGGGAAGAGGCATCTGGCCCTTAATGTAAGAAGAAAAGGAGCATAAGTAATCATACTTATTCATGCTTGGTAGAGACAAAAGAAGCATAATACTGAAAAAGAAAGAATTACAAATTAATTTACATAATTCTTCCTCCTCTATTTTCTTCTTTCATTCACCCCATGGCCTTCGGAAGATTGGTAAAGTAGTAGTGTGATAGAATTGACAAGACTAGGTAATTTGTTGACTGCAGGGATCAAAAGAAAGAGAGACTGAATGTGTGGTAGCCTTCTTCTTTTGATTAAGGTACAGGGTGTGTGTGTGTGTGTGTGTGTGTGTGTGTGTGTGTGTGTGTGTGCGTGCGCACATACGCATACAGACACACAGAGGGGGCAAGTGATATGAAGGAAACATGCATAAAAATAGAGCTAGAGTAAAAAAGTGTGAAGTTGTAGTTAATGAGATAGCATTTGAGAATGTGGCAGTTTGACTCAGAATAGAAAAAGAATGAAATAAATACATTTACAAGGAAGTCATCCACAAAGCAAAAATAAATAAAGCTATAATTTTTTAATAAGTTTTCTAAGAGGAGATTTTTAAAGGAAGATAAAATAAGCCTTAAGTTATATGTTTTAAGACATACATTTAGGACATTGAAAGCTAAAGAGAGAGCAGAAAAATTATAACTAGAAAAGGCAGTTAATAATTGAGGAAACACCAGGAGAAGACAAGAAGAACTAAAGCAAAATATTCAAGCCATGGAACGGGTAATCAATAAAAGGCTGAGGAGGTGGATCAAGAGGATAAAAGGACTGAGGATGAAGAAAAGGGGTATCAGTCATGAAGCAAAATGTTGCGGGGACAGGAAGGAAATAAGCCAGGTTGTAAGTAGACTACCAATTACTCTGATAATCAGTTGTGACAGATGCAGACTAAGAAAGATTGGCAGAAAATGAAAGGTGGAAAGAACAAATGAAGGCACTCTGGTTTTTTCCTTATATGAGGACTGAAGATAAAAAAAGTTTGGAAAAATGATATGAAAATATGAGCAGGAGTAAATGAAAGGTGACAGGGAACTTTTGAATGAAATTGAAGGACATATAACTGTGGTGAGAATTTGCAAGTGTTCATGTATTTCTTGAACAACACTCGGAGGATGTCTAAGAAATCTGAGACAAGTGTAACGGAAGGTACAAACACAAGGGAATCAAAATCTCAGTAAAATGGTAACTAAAATTGTTATCAATGGTATAAAGCATGTTGTAAAAGGAAAGGACGGCAGAGGGAGATAATAGACCTCCAAGGCCAAAGTAGCAGTCTAACACTGGAGTAGGTCCTAGATTATGGCATTCATTTTTTCATTTCTTTATCAACTTTTGGATCACCTATAAACACTAAACAACGTGATGAAGGCTCTTCCGCAATAGTGTTCTCCCAACTGGTGAGGAAGTATTGAGTCCCCGCTCCCCAAAACAGTTTGAACTCATTTTTTTTTCATATGTGGATCTAACTGAAATGAAGAGAAGTAAAACATGAGCAACCGGGGCAATTCCAACTCCCACCCCCCTCACTTCATAATGAGGGGGGTAAAGTATGAAATGGAGAAATACTATTTCTCTTAGGATAGAGGTCTTTCTGCTAAAGATATATACTTCTGAGCTGATAGAATTTTCTAATTTTTAGAAGTGATTTCATTCATACATCTAGAATTGAAGTTTTCTTAAAATGCCTGAGGGGAAAAGCAGGAAGTATTTTTGTTTTGTTTTCGTCCCTGACAGACTATTTCACTTTTATTGGCTTCATGATTTGGGGAATATTTGATAACAAGGCAAAACTCAAAGGGGAGAACTTTATTACTCTCATTTATTTTGCTCCAGGGTCAAAGAGAGTTGAAACATTTATCTCAGTAGTAGATCTTCTACACACACTCCTACCGTGGGCACATGTTAAAAGAGTCACACTTCTGATGAAAAATTTTGCTTAATACAACCATGCTTTGGGGCTCAGTCTTTTTAAAATAGTAAAAATAATAGTGATAAACAGACTGATTTAGTATAAAATTTAAACTGTAAAGCCCTCTGAAAAATTATTCAAATTCATTTTGAAAATCAGCTTTAAGATTTGCTCATAGTTAAAATCAGAGGTTAGAACTGGAAGAGTTAAAATTTTTAATTTCATAGATTAGGAAACAAAGATTAGAGAAAACAAATCATACACTTATTGCTGAAAAAACTTTAACTAGACTCCAAATCTTCAGTGCAAGGCTCTTTCTATAATCCCCCTACAGGGGTGATGATACTAAAGTAATAATAATAAACTGTCAGTCTAGTTGTGAACTATCTTAACAAAAATAAAATCTACAGTTATAATAGTCTTTATGCAAATTAGAAACAGTATCCAATATATTTAACTTTTGTTTTTGTTAGTTTTGTTATTAACTGCATGATTTTTAGAGTGTTCCAAAAGTTCAACAATTTAATTCTATTCTCATTTTTATATGGTATCTGAGTATTTAGAATTTGTTTTATATTTTCTATGATAATTATATCAAAGCTAAATTGCCCAACAAAGGATGCTAAATTAGAGAACTTATTAATTTTGAGCAAATTATTATTAAGTTATTAAAAATTTTGCAAACATTAGGAACATTTCTAATTATCAATATTAATAAAGCCAATACACATATCAATGGTCACTCAATCATCCATATTAGAAATAGGATCTTAGTGTTTAGACAACATTCTCATTTTAGAGTTATGAAGATTGAAGTTTAAAATGTTGCCCAGGCCAATCAGTAGACAGACACCATTATTTGATATCAGAGTCGAAGCTTTATAATCCCCCAACAGGGCTTTAAAAAAAAAAAAAAAACATTTATGCCAAAACTTGAAAGCCTTTTCATTAGCTATAATCTCCACATTATTTGATTATTTCTCTTCTATAGTAGAATAAATCCTTTGTAAGCTGCTACAATGTTCCAGGCACTGTGCTTATGCTTACTATTATTTTTAATTCTTAAAGGAGTCTCTAATTACCTTTGATTCATTTTTCAGCCCTGAAGACAGAGACTCATATTACTAGCTCTAATTTCTTATTCCCTAGCCCTAATTTCTTTTAGTCATGATAATTTCTTCAATTTACCAAATATGCTTATCAATTTATGATCAAAGTAATATATTTTTGGCATTTATATTATTTATTTCCTGAGGAGTATTTTGTTCTCTCTACTTCCCAGTGACATAGATATATCTGCATTAGAAGAAAAGTGTTCAGATTTTACTGTACTTTATTTCTTGAAATAACATCTTGCAGAGCAATACTATGTTGATACTGAGTTCTTAAAATCTCATCTCAGATACTGTATGGAAATTAAACCAGAAATCCAGAGAACTTGCCATCATTATTGCATGACAAACCAATGATGGGCTAAGATTTTACTGAGATTAACTAGTGGCTCATTATTAAGTAGAATAAACTGTATTTCTGAAACATTTAGCATGATACTTTACAGTGTTTTATTAATGGGGCATCCTTAAATATCACTTTGTAAATATGAAGAAACCCATTTAATAGATGAATTAACCAACACAAAGAAATTAGATGAATGTTTGGAGTCAAAACAAATATAAACTATTCAGAGAAAAACAAATCCAAAGGCTTTTGTGTCTTTTAACTGTTAGTTTCTTAACAGTATGAAAGATTAATAAAGATATACATGTAAACCTGAGGTTATAGTTTCAGCTTAAAATGATGCTTAACCCTATCTATAGTCACTACATATTATCAAACTTATTACTAATAAATACTACAAATAACATATTTCAAATATGTGACAAATATGTGATCCAGTGTATTCTCTGCATACTATTTTGACATTTTTTTTTAACAAAACTATAAAAGAAAGCTGTCAGTTAACTATTTTTAAGAAGATAACTTAAGATAAATGCTATTGGGTTGATTTAAAGAGTCTATACAATAACTTTCCTCTTTTACTGGCATCAAGCTCTTTCATTCATTTTCTCTTTCTCTATCTCTAATTCTCCATCTTTACATCTATCTCTTTCAGATCCCAACTTTTTCTATCCATCAGGGATTTGATACTCCAGCTTGAGATAAATAGTATTCCCAAGATGAAAGTACAATTTATGACTATAAGTAACAAAATACAGAATAGCAGATCTGGGATAGATTGACAATCGTAGGAACAACTATTATCCTCTAAAACTGTTTTCCGCTACTTAACGGGGCAGTATTTATTATAGAAAGACTATATGAGTCATCCTTTAAAGTATGGCCTCAATGGAAAATGTTTTGCTCTGGTGAGTGCTGCAAATATAAGCATATTGCCTTTGGCTCTTGCAATGAAAGCAACTTCATTTCACTAAAGAAGGTTCTGGGAACAGATTTAAATTGGTATTATTTGAATCCACATATAGTTAAATCTTTCTTCCAAAGAGAAAAAAAAGTTATTCATCTCTATTTTTACTATAATAATCTTACATCTGGATTTTCTACCTCACATTCTTAGAGTAAACCCTATTCGTGTTCTCTGCACCTCATCCATACATACTATTCAGATTTACAAGAATAATCACTTTCAAACTTTATAGTCATCATATTTCCCTTGTTCACAATCCTCATTTCATATCCAATAGGTTAGCAAATAAATTTTAAACCTATTAGCCTGGCATTTGATGGACTTACATACGTTGCTTTGGCAAAAAAAAAAAAAAAAAAATCATAATTTCCTTTATTTCGGACATGAAAGTCTAGGGGAAAAAAAGTGAGAAAACAGTGAAAATTGCACATTTATTTTACCATTAAAGGAAAGTTGCATGTTTTATCACTTTATTAGGATGGGTATTTGTAGAGATTGGATCATAAGAAAATAGCTATACTGATCATTAGCTTTTTTGTTTCTTTCTTGCATTTTCTTTCTTTGGGGAACAATTGTTCCCTTACTCTCAATCCTTGCACAGAATTACAGTTTTTGAATCAGAGTATACCATATTACTGAACAGGAATGCTGGCTCAGGGTTAGGTACAGGGGCTCTTCTCTGGTGATTGTACTAGAACTACAGAGAAAAAGACACTATACTAAGACCACAAGTCAATAAAAGTTTTTATTGACATATATATTTGTATTATTTATTTTAAACTTATAGTATCTTCTATCACATGTCTAAATTATTTCCTTAGATATAAAAAGATACACATTCATTAACTCCCTCTAAATCTACCCTCCCACATGCCCAGTGCCACCCCATCAAATAAGTCGTAGGATGTTATATAGATTTTCATATAGATTTGTACGTATTTTCCTTAAATTTATTTCTAAATATTTTTATCTATATAAATATATACATACATATATGTGTATATATATGTGTGTGTGTGTGTATATACATATATCCTCCCTGCCACTAATATATGTGTATGTCTGTGTGTGTATATATAAAAATACATATTATATATATATAACATATATGTGTGTGTGTGTGTATATATATATATATATATATATATATATATATATATATATATATATAATGAACAGCAATGTTCCCTTTATTGTATTTAGCATCTAAGTTTAAATTTGTATTTACAAGCCAGACCTCTCCCCTTAATTTTAGAGCCGCACTTGTAACTGGCATCAGTGTCTAACTGGCATCAGCACTTCGATGTATATAAAAGACATCTCAAAATGAACTTTGAAATGTCTATAACTGAACTCCTGACCCTTCCACCCACCAGCTCCATCTCAATTTTTCTTCATCTCAGTCACTGACAACTCCATTCTACCCCTTCAGGCAAGTGATGTCACCTTTGCCTTTTCCCCTTTCTTTCTCACATCAGTTTCAGCAACACGTCCTATTGGTTCTACTTCAACATATTATCTCAGAAGTCGACTGCTGCTCACCATCTCCACTTGACTAACTACACTAGTAAAAGCCACCATTATCACTCCGCTGGATTATTGCATAACTTTAAGCTGTCCTCCCTATTTTCCTGAAGCCTACTCTCAGTACAATAGCCAAAGTCTTCATCTGCAAGACCATAGGTGGTCTGTACCTCCTGTTACTTCTCTGACCTCACCTTCTCTTATCTCCTTCTTATTCCCACTGCTCCAGTTAAAGGATTTTCTTTCTGTTCCTCTAATATGCAAAGCACCCTACTGCCTAAAGGCCTCAAATTGTATGTTTTAGTTCTTGTGTTGTCATATTAATTAAATTCTGTTTCAATGATTTTTAAATTTTTTATTTTTTTATTCTAAATATTAGTCAGTATTAAATAATTTGTCATTATTTTGTTTGTGTATTTCTCTAGGTATTGAAGGCTATTTATTTTCTTCCAAGCATTGCTTTAGAGAAAGCTCATATAGTCTTAAATATAGCATTTTTATATATTATTATTTTCTAGGTATTCCATGATGTTGTTTTACATTTTCTTCATGAACTAGGACTTATTTAAAAATATAGTATTAAAATTTATAGTTAGTATGAAATTTTGTTTTCAGGTTGTATTACTATTTTCACTTTTATTGACCTGTGGTGACAGTATAGTGTCTGTATCATTTCTTCATTTTGACTGATATTGAAACTTTGTTCTAATATATGAGATATTTTTATTAATGTATTCTTAAAAGAAATTATACATCAATTTTTATTAAAGTTATATACATATAACATTTACATTGGTTTAATTTTATATATCAATTATGTTTAAACAAGATATACACACACACATCAATCTATATACATTAATTTATATGCATACATAAATCAATTACCACTACATTATTATTAATTTTGTTCTATGTTGTTATTTTCCACTTGCTCTCTTGAGAAATAATTTAAATCAACTACTATTTGTATAATTCTATTTATTCTTTCATATTCTGAAGGTTTTATTCATTATGTAATAATATTTTGCTCAATTTTATCTGTTTTTACTTTTTATTATAGAGCCCCAGAATTCCATTTATTCATTTGCTTGAGTGTTTTGTTTGGCCTTTTAATTTCAAAATATGTTTTCTGTATAGATTTTAATGTTTTTAATAAATTTTCTTTGTAAACTATTATGAAAATATTTTTCCAGATGATTTTAGCCATTCGTACTTATTGTTTTTCCAATTGTCTTCATATCATTTTATGACATCTCACATTTATTTTTTAAAATTTTATTGATTTTTAATCTGTGTGTTTGCTTTAGTTTATTTAGTAGGTAGATTTTCTGATATTTAGGAAGGTTCGCACTTCAGTTTTATTGGCCGTCTTTATAATATCTTAATTTAAAACCATTTGTCTTTTATTAATTCCAGGTCATAAAAAATTATATTACTATATTTTCTCTACTGCTATTTCTCCCCCTTATCTACATTTGGTTTTAATAAGTACTATTATCTCAATTATTTGACTTTGCAATGACAATGATCCTTTCTACATTATCATTTAATTTCTAGCTGTTCTGAATGAAGTATAATTGGTGAACTTTCTCTACTTCCCATCTTCTCTTACTTTCAGTTTTCTTTTAATTTTATCATTTTTGCATTGTGAGGCTTATCACTTTTATGTTTTTTCCGTCATCCTGTACTTAAAATATCTTATGACTTTTATTCCATAGTTTCATATGCTCTTGGGAAAAAAATATTTTCCAGCTTCATGTATATTCAGGCTTTACAGTTAAGTATTTTTTCCTGTATGTGAAATCCAGAATCCCACTTTCTTCACTTAAGTGTCTTATAACTTTTGTCCTCTATCTTCCAGTTTTTGAAGAATTCTGAGGCTAACCTAATTCTTTTTTTTTTTTTTCATAACAGACTTGATTTTTTGCCACTGCCTGCCCAAGAAATCTTCCTCTATGTTCGATGTTTATATCTTGATACTAATAATTCTGGTCAACTTTCTTTATTCCACATTATATATTTTCAAACAGGCTTCTCGATAACTTCTCTAAATCATTTTTCTACTTAAGAGCTCAACTCTTTATTTTCAATTAATTTTGATTAGTTTTGTCATTTATATCCACTATGTCATTTACTGAGTTTTCTGCATTGTCAATTATTTCTTAAGCTTTTTCCATTTTATCTGTTGTTTACACGCAGCTATAGTAATCAAAATTTCAGTAAGAAACAGCTGATCTACTCAAATGTGACAATGCAAGTGAGAAGGTTTAATAAGTAGATTATTACAGTAAGTAAATAAAGATGGTGAAGCACTTAAGGCTGGCAACAATACAAAATGCATTATCCCACAGAGGCATAAAGGGAGAGGACAATTACTGGAACCCAGAGGAAACAGCAGTAACTGTAAGAGATGGTTATCTATTAAAGAATTGTAATCTTTAGCGAAGAAACACAGCACACCAGTGCCCTGGCTGAGGAAAGCGGGGCAATCAATATCCTGACCTCAGTTTTCTCTTGCCCTTAGATCTCCTCCCAGTACTCTCACCAACCCCACTAACCAAACTCAACCTGAAGAGAATGGCTGAGGATGTTTGCAAAGACCAGTCTCCATGAGCATTTAGCAGATTAGAGGAAAGTGTGTATCAGAAAGAGCAAATCGCAAATATGCAACATAGTGTCATTATTCTTAACTTGTTGGTAATTTTTTCTGTCCTATTTCTAGTTTTTTTCTTATCCTAGTTTGTATCTTTTTTATGTGTTAATTCCCTTTTTAGTTATCATACTGAATGAATGTTCCTGAGTGGAAGATAGAGACAGGGCCACATATTAAGTTGAACCATAGGAAATTGCCATTCTTTATAGGTTTAAACTGACGGAATATAGTTAAAATAATATGAGTCTACCTAAGAGGTTAATTAGCTTTTATAACCTTTTCCCTCAAATGTATATGTCAGACTTTCACTTACAAGTGTGCCTATAATTCTTGTTCAAACTTGTTTCTGTTTCTTTTTTATTTTATTTTTATTTATTTAGACCAAACTGGGTCCGTTGGCTTCTGCTGCAATGTTCCAACCCACTATTACAACCAATAGTGCATTTTGCATCCTGCTTCACTTTCAGAAAGTGTTTTTTTTTTTCCTTTAGTGCTACCTGTCACTGTAAGATATCTCAGAAAGCACTAGTATATAAAAATACATTTGTGCTACTTATATGTCTACCTAAATTTATTTTCTTTATTTTTTCCAACTTCAATTTTGCTTAATTTCAACTTATTGTGGAACTGTTACACCTTTCTTGTTAGTCTGGGGATTATACTTGTCTTTTGCTTTCCCTGAACTGGAAAATATTTTTGTGCTGCCACATTCATGCCACAATTAAATATTTATTATGTGCATGTTATGTGCATTGTCTAAGCACTAACAGCACTCACTACAGATTCTTTGTTAATGAATCTTACATTCTAAATAAAGAGAAGGACTGATAGATCAACAAAAATGTGGATGTATAGATAGATACATACAGTAGACAGTTTGTTATTCAGATCATCATTTTGCTATGCTACGAAAATGCTGTGTAACAAAATGCTCCAAACATGAACTATTAAGTCAATAATAGTTTCTTGCCATAAAGCTAAACTTTTGCTGAAGGTTGGCTCACTTAGGCTGGACTCAATCTGGCTGCACTAACCTTGGGTGGGCCTACTCCTGTAATGAGGGATAGGCATGGGGTGAGGAGGAGGGCCAGCTAACGTAGGCTAGGTTGGGGCTGGGGCACTGGCTCTGTTTAACAAGTCCATTTCCTTCCTAAGACTAGCAAAGTTAACCCAGGGTTGTTTTTATCCATTTGTTTGTTTGTTTGTTTTCTGGCAACGGAAGAGGTACAAGGGGATAAATAGAAACTAAAAGATCTTTGAATCCTTAACTCAGAACTGGCATATGGTCATTTCTGTATACTCTATATGGACAAATCAAAAGTCAGTGGGTGGTGTGTCACAGCCGTGATGCACATACATGCAAATACACATGCAAAAGGCCCTAGGCACAGAAAAATAAACAATCGGAGCCAATAATGTGATTATCCACTCAGCTAGCAGTGACAGAGCTGGATCTTCTATGGCAGGCATTCCCAACTCCCCAGACCACGGACTGGTACTGGTCTGTGGCCTCCTAGGAACCAGGCCACTCAGCAGAAAACGAGCTGCAGGCCAGCAAGCGAAATTTCATTTGTATTTGTAGCTGCTCCCCAGCATTAGCATCACTGCCTCAGCTCCACCTCAGATCAACACCAGGCATTAGATTCTCATAGGAGCACTGGGTCCTGGTGACAAAAACGTTGGGGATTGTTGTTCTATGGGACTCCTACTCCAATGGAATCTTAGAAAACAGATACAGCAACCCTCTCCTCCTTGCAACACAACAATAATAACAGATCTTTTACAAACATATCCAGCCAACCATGTCTAAGAGACAGAACTGTAAACAAACACTATTCTACACAGCCAAAACTGACATGGTATGATATTGTCAATGTGTAGTTTTAAAACAACCAAAGACTCAGTCATCAGTATATTCAGTTACCTCTCTAATCAACTAATCATCACTAACACCCTAAAATTCTAGTAATAATAAAAAATTAATAAGGTACAGATAATTCAACAAGCCTTTGTATTTTTTCTCAGCCTTACATTAATAGGAATAATCATATTTTAAAAAGGAAGTCCAATAATCAATTTATTTGTTACTTAATGCAGAGAATAAACTTAGCAATATACTCTAGAGGAAATGTAAGAGAACTAATGTGTGAAATTTCTTTTAATGCATTTTCCACAAAGAATAAAGTACACTCAAGGCTTAAACAGTTTTCGTAGAGTTGGGTTTAACTACTAAACTCTGTAAAGTGTTCCATGTGCTGCACTTATTAGTACCTGAGGCGTCTTTGTTAGGGTCTCATGCAGACTGCTTTTGCTCTATAATTTTGTCCACTGAGACACTGTAGGAAAGCACAACAGACCCTTTATAACCATAAAAAGACAGAAGATTTCACTAAGGATTCTTGGTTAATCCCACAGAACAGATTTAATCCTGGTCAGTCAAGATAAAGAAATCTATGGCTATCCACTGTAAAGATTAAGGAAGCCTGTTCGTGTGTGTGTGTGTGTGTGTGTGTGGTGTGTGTGTGTGTGATATATATGAAATTGCCATTGTAAAAACATTAGCTATTAAAGTAAAAGACTAAAAATTTTACAATATCATTTCATTAAAAGTTACAGAAGATTTCTCTTAGAATGTCAAAGTTTATAAATTAAATAAGGTCACGTATTTACTCTTAGGACTTTAACAGGGAGTTCCACTGGAGATGTATGAAGTAACACAGAACAAAAATTATGTCATTATGGAAAGTAATCACGTGCTACTTTCAAATTTAAACATTTTAGTTTATGTCAAAACCCGATGATTATTGTTCTACTATTTGACATCACTGTTAATTATCTACATGTTGTTTCACAATAAACACATCATCAGAATTTTTCTTCTTTCAAACACCTTTCTTTTTAGATTTACTTTGATTCACATGCATCTATTAGAGGAAGTGAGCTGTGGTATCCCGTGGTCTACGTGGAACTGTAAAGCTATTGAACTCTGAATTATTTGAATGGAAATCAAAGCAGTCTGAAGGGACATCTTCAAACAGCTGCCTATTTGTACTTCAAACAATGAAGTTTGGGGAAGCGGAATTTTTAGTATTTTCCTTTATAACTTTTATGTGCATTACATATATTTGCATGAATATTTCATTAATGTTTAAATGGCAGGAGTTCTCTTTCCAGTACAGCTGAACAGGCTTCTCTTGTGTCAACTTTGCTGCGCACACATAGACAGACATAAACACACACACACATTTTTCCATTAACTAGTAATAACTAACTTTTCCATCTGAAATAGATAAACTCTTCTTAAATTAATGATAAAACACACAGTCCTGGAGTAAAGCGAGACAAGGACTACTATCTAGATACTTCCTGCATTGTTCTTAATTCTTCCATGCTTCATAACCTGTCTGAAACACAATTTCTTCTCTGAAACAAATGGGTCTTATTTTCTTTCCAGTTTTAAAAGTCTCAAAAAAAAAAAAAAAAAAAGCATTTTGAAATACAACCAAAAAAAAGAGAGAGAGAATTTAGTTAAATAGTTCATTTCTACTGTGCAGGCACAACTTTAAGTCATCTTTTATTCCACACATAGGAAAGGCTTCAGAGGCCTTCCTGTTATAAGTAATTAGAACGTGTTTACAATTGTGATAAGTACCTTCTTAACAATCAGATCTTTATTTCCAAACTTTCACTGATTTTTTTCTTTTTAAGAAACACATTGTTCTTGAGAAATATTTATATATACATATATATTATATATATACATAATCTTAAGTGCCCAATGTTTTTAGAATAAAATAATATTAATAATTACATTGAAATGAGAAAAAAGGAAAAACTCTTCCTGGTGGGAATAAAGCTTACTATACTAAAGACACATTTAGTTAACCTGCATTGAGTCACTCTGAATCTGTGGTGGGTATTAAGTAACACTTAATCTTGACCTATGCAATGTTTACTGTAGGTGTCAACTTCACAGTAGAGCGCTAAGCCAACGCCTGTACCACAATTAACCTGAAGGTAAACCATGCAATTAGACGGCTATTTGCAGTATTATATGAGCTAGTTACAACCTTTCTCAGGGTTTTCCTTAAATAAGTCCTAATTACTGATTCATGTGATATCAACAATAACTAAATTTTATTTCCCCATAAGAAATGACACTTCGAAGTGTGGCTACATATGTTATTTTAAATCAATTTAGCATTTGCTTTACTTTTCAGAGCAATAAATTATAAGCATGTAATTTATTTTCAGGTGTAAGGCAGTGGCTTTGTTTTTCCTTTTGTGGTTTATAGGGAATTTTTGTCTTAGAGCTTATTTGTGAAAAAAAGGAATGCTACAAATATACTGAATTATTATTTTATAGTAATTATTTTTATATCAAAGTTTTTTTTTAAAAAATATGAAATACAAATAATGAAAACAACCAGGAAACACCAAAGTATAAATACGTTATTTTTAAAATGAAGAAAAACAGTACTGTGATTTTTCATTTTTCTTGAGTTGTTTCTGTTCTTATTTACACCTGACATGAAATTCTGGGGGGTAATTAATTGCCTTCTTTACCAGAGAAGACATGCAATTTTATTCTTTTTGCATTGACCCTGATCTCTATGCCCAATGAAGAAGACAAATAAAGATTTAGATGATAGGCTCAAATCCAGTAGCTCACTGTATAACTGTTCTTCTCACAAACTGATGGAAACAAGAGTTATCTTTAAAATAAGCTATGCTCAATATGAATTGAAAATCTGTAATCTATACATATAAATACTGCCCAAAGATAGCAAATCAATGAAGTATAACACAGGAATAAAAAGGGATGGAGCTTTTTTATCAGAAAGATGATGACAATGGAAAGCATCAAGAATATATACCCAAATGCAACCAACTTACAAAATTACCCTTAAAACAGAAGAAAATTTTATTCATATGTCCAAAGTAGCAGCTTCGGTTTTTGACTACCTAAAGGCTGGAACTTCTTTGTTTACTATTATTACTGATAAGGGGTTCTGAAATGAAGATAATAGCAATTTTTTCCCTCCTTTTGACCCTTAATATAGCTTTCTTTTAGTCTGTTTAAATCCATAGTTTTAGTGGCAAGATTAGAACATAAATATGGCTATAATGGAAGAAGGGTTCTCAAAGCATACCAGTAAAATAAAAAAGGTTTAATAAAATTACAAGGCTCAACTGTAACTAGTTTTCTCTTCAATAAGGACTCAACTATGAAAACTTCATAGTTAACAATAGTATTTCAAGATAATACCACACAGAAATTTTATTAAGTCTAAATATGAGTATATGTTCACATTTTGTTAAGATATAAAAGCCAACAAACAAAACACAAAGCATAGTAAACATTTGATAAAGAAGACAGCTTTGGGCTTAGTTGTTAGAATGGATCAGAGCATAGATTCTGGGATTACATACATTCAAAGATCCAGAAGAAAAATCAGAACACAGATTATGTACATTTGGAAACCAAAAAAACAGATTTCTATTGCCATCAGGTCATCTGTTTTGTACATTTGAGGTCTAAAAGCCACTTCTCCAGTGTCTCATCTGAGGCATTACTTTAATTTGGATAACGCTTCAGGAAATAGATTTTTGCCTTTAGAACTATTTAAAGAAAGCTCTGAGTTTGGACACACTTCCTGAGACAGAATGGGAGTTCAAGAATATGTGTCCTATCAATCAAGTAAATGAGCTATAACCACATTAAAACCATTCATGCTAATTGAAAAAAGAGAACACTGAAAAGATAGAAGGCTATATATATGTAAACATTCAGTCTATACAAGGGGTCAGCTAACAAAGGAATACTATCTGTTTTTGTAAAAATAAAATTATTGGAACACAGACATGCTTGTTCATTTAGGTACTGTCTATGGATGCTCTTATGCTACAACAGCAGAGTTGAGTAGTTGCAACAGAGACTATGTGGCCTGCAAAGCTAAAAATGTTTACTATCTGCCTCTTTATTGAAAACTTTGCTGACCTCTGGTGTGTGTGTGTGTGTGTGTGTGTGTGTGTGTGTGCTTTTTTTAGGTGTAAGCTTTTAAAGATTACAGAAATCTTCATTTGCTAGACAGTCTTTCAATAATCTGTACCAAAGTGTTTTCTGATACTCAGCAGTAGTGAGTCTCTTAATCAAATATCTAATGCACAGTAAATGGGGTTCACAATTATGCTATTATTAATTATTCCAACACCATTTCCCAAAGCCTCGTGAAATTAGTCACAGAGAAGAAAATTCTTTAATCTTCTGTTACTTATAGTTGGTCCTAATTTTATGGATATAATTTAATTATATTACAAGCTGTATGGGTTAAATATTCTTTTTGGTTATCAATGTTTCAAAACTTTTCTTGGAAGAATTAGGTAATTTTTAACAGGCAAATGGGATTTTGATAGGCTTGGTCGTATTTACAACTAATGTTAGATAGATCAGTACCAGCTTAAACAAAATAAAATATATTAGAAGGATATTACATATTTTCCAAATCAGTGGAAGACCTAAATTACCAGACCATGTGAACAATGAAATGATATTGCCAGGGACATTGGTATTGGGATTTTATGAACCTTTCCATCAGGACACTGCCAGTGAATAACTGTTACTCCAATTGCATTTTCTCTGAGTCTCTACTTGAGATTCAAATTCCTGAGACAGAGTTACTTTACTCAGCAGAGGTCTTATATTCAACCAGACAAATGTTTGCTGCCCACATGTGAAAACCCCACAAAAGTCACAGGGAAGAAACATTTTTTAAATAAGGAATGTTATGAAGAACTAAACAAAAGACTTCCACGAAGGCGTTCTAGGCAAAGGGTAAAACATACTCAAAGCTGTAGTTGTGTGAAAACATGATACATTCTGAAAGCAATGAGAAATACTTTAAGGCTAGACCTACAGATATTTCAAAATTGAAAGTTTATATATGTAGAATTCTATCTGGAAGATAGGTCAGGGCTTTGTGGGCCATACAGTCTCCAAGTATTCACTACTGTAGTGTGAAAGCAGCCATACGCAATATGTAAACAAATTGGTGTGGCTGAGTTTCAATAAAACATTATTTATAAAATATATATATATATATATATTTATTATATATGGAACACTTGATTTTACCCGCAGACTATATTTTGCTGAACTTTGCTATAGGTCTATAGTTGCAAAAGAAAATAATTTAATTATATTACAAGTTGTACATGCTAAATATGCCAAGGGTTATGCAAGATGAAATCAACTAATGTTAGAGAAAATACTGTCATTTGTATATTTTTTTATCTCTTAAAAATTCCTGTTATATTATTACATAGAATATATTTGTAACACTAGTATATAACTATAATTTAATAATAAATACATATACATGTATTGGCAGTGCTTACTCAATATTGTTTTACTAATGTAGGTTTATGACCAAAAAAAAAAAAAAAAGATATATAGACAACTGCTCTAGTCAATAGGGAATAATTAAATAACGGTATTATTTTTTTTTAATCAGTGAAGTAAACTAATCAGATTTATTTTTCAAAAGAATAGTTTTGTGCAACATTTTCATTTCTTTACAGGAATACAACTATCATTTTCCTTTTCATTCAGAAGTTTTCTTAATTTGGTTACTTATTTCTTTGACTACCTTAAGTTTATCAAATATAAAGTTGCCTGACAGTTGTTCCAATTTGAAGTCATAAAAAGCA
Organism: Eonycteris spelaea; assembly: GCA_003508835.1. Classification (NCBI taxonomy): domain Eukaryota; kingdom Metazoa; phylum Chordata; class Mammalia; order Chiroptera; family Pteropodidae; genus Eonycteris; species Eonycteris spelaea. The sequence goes on from PUFA01000281.1 coordinate 214,280, forward strand.
TCAATATTATAGAAAGCAATGATACTAAAAAATAATAGGAATTTTATTAACTTGCTGAAATCGTGTTGCACCAAAATAATTTAAGGCAAATTTTGGTTTTGCTTGGAGAACCAGTGAAATCATTCAGTAATCCTTATGATAAAACAGATGAAGTAATTAAATGGCAAAATCCCTGATCCACTACTGCCAAAGGAGTATTAAAAGGGTGATACAGAATACAAATACATGATTTACGATGGGTAAAATTCATTTTTAAAATTTAAATCAGGATTCCTCTTGTCAGAGAATATGAAATGAATTTCAAAATTAATACAGTAAAACAAAGACAACAGAAAAGAAGTGATCAAGCTAAAGGGACAGCTGTAAGACCAAGAAAACAGAAACAACCATTATGGTTTTAACACAAGAGGATATAGTTTTTAGGAAATAATGGAAGAAAAATATCTTCTGCAGACATCTATTGGGAACGCTGGTTCTCAAAGGGAAAAAAATCAAGTATTCACATTTTTAATCATGTTTGAATTTAAACAAAAAAGTAACCAAATCCTAGCAAAGATGACCTACAGGAAGAGTACTGTAGAGGCTTAACAGAACCAGAGAAAAATGGAACCCAAATAGGATGAGACACGATACTTTCTTCTTGGACATTAAGTAGGGTGCTTAAAAAATGTGATATCCTCATGGGTTACGTATCTTGCACTCTGACATTAATATCATTGCCATGGCTTTGACCTCTGTGGTATCACCTCTTGATATCAATGTAGTCAAAATTGTGCCAACCAAGAATTATTAACCACTTCCATTATTCTTGCTCATTTGCTCAGTGTCCCTCTGCAATAATCTTCCCCCTCATTTAGAATTCAAATCAACAGACTAATAAATTGTATTATCAATTTTATCTCCAGAGTAGATTGGGTTCTTGGATTCATCATAACAAACATTCGACACCTTTTCAAAAAATAAATTATCAATCATGGTTTTATTAAATAATTGTATGTATCACTGGTGCAACATTGCAGTCTGTTACTTTATGCTAAACCATGTGAAATGAATGAATTATATCATTCAGATGTAGAAGAGAACAGTGAATGATGGTGGGCAGCCTCCTAGAGGTAGTGCAGTTTCACCTAGAATTTCAGAATGTGTAGGAGTTAGATGCATGGTAAAGCATTTGCAGGAGGAAGAATCCGATAAGAAAAAAAAAAAAAAACATTAACTAAAATACTAGTTTAGCTCTGAGGAATAAGTACGAAAGAATAGGATTAGAAAACAAATCCAGTACTTTAAAAGCATAGAGTTCACATTTGCATATACCAGTTGCAAAGGTTACAAAAATTTACAGCAGAGACTGTTGGACAGACACACATTGAACAAAAATCTATTTTTTAGGATGCATTCTTAACCAAAGAACACCTTTCATGAGTAGTAAGAACATTATTTTTTAGACAAAAAGAAATCACTAAATTTTATGTACTTGATTATATTTAGTCACTTAGGCATTAATTTATATATCTGTATGAAAATTATAAAATTAATTAAGTGAAATGTTTAGTATTTGATTAAGTTTCTTATATAATGCAGTACCCAATCATTTTTTGACTACCAATATATTTAATATGACATGGTAAACAAGATTAAACACACAAAGCTATTTGCTAAGCTCAATCAGCATTTTCCCCATGACCTGCATTTATTGCAGACTTTCATTTACAACTTGGTATAAATTGAAATCTAAGTGTATATATTAAATCTAGACAATTAATCATCCTACGTTAGTGTCTTCCTATATCTTTATCTATGACAGCCATCTTCCACATTCATAAGTTCTGTGTGATATTTTCAGGAGCTTAAAAGTAATTTCAAACACATGAAAAATTTGAAAATTTCCAACTACATATCAGAAAAAAATATCCTTCCGTAATAGTAGACAAAAAATGGTTGCACTTAAGAAGTATAGCAATAGAAGAAATGTTTTATATTTTCCTCTAATATTCAAGAAGAGACAGTATAGTTATAGAACAAAATAAGAATAGGGATCAACGTATATAAGCTTTAACTTGGTAAAAAAAAAAATTAAGAATTTCATCAGAATATTTACTCCAAACATGTACATTACATAATATAGGAGGTAAAGAAAAGATGAGTCTACCTCTGAAACAACCACACAGATTAAGCCTCAAATCCTGTAATGTCACTATTCTCTGAGGACTAGCTACTGCATGGGACCTGAAAAGAGAGGAAGTAGAAAGGCAGAAAAAGTAAACCTGAGATGACACTGATTCTTTGTCTACCCAGGTTGTTTATTAATGGCAATTTGTAGAGATAACTGTATATACACAGCTTTATAATCTATTATTCATTCATTCTGAATAAACTGTATTAACCTAACTAGACAAACCTGTCAGAATATCCAATCTGTATTGGTTATGTAATGTAAATTCACAGTATCAGATTCATTGAACCTGTTGTTAAGAGGAAAGGGAGCCAATGTTTGGATCAAGAGTCACAGCTCACTTACAAACACATGGGCACAAGGGTATAATCCCCCTCCACACACACACACATACATACACACACACAAATGTTACCATACCTTTTAAGTGTTATCAATAAACAGTAACATAGATTGCAAAGAAATTAGAAATATAAGAATGAGATTTTAAAATTTGGTCAATGAAAAGAATAGAGAATAAATTGAGTTGAAGCATGCAAAGCTTTCCTGACATGAAAAAGAAACCAAAATTTTCTAATATAATTAAAACTCATAATTTAATGTATTTGAAAATCTACAGTAAATCTTACATAAAATTTCAAGTTAAAATATACCAATAAAATATAATTTGACTTCTATTAGGCTATTTTTTCATGCTGAAAGAAAACAGTTGTTTGGAGAAACACAGAGTTTTGAGAAAATGTGTTTTGAACCAAACATTCTTCATTAATCTCATTTAGTTTATTATGAAGCCAATGGAAATTCATTAAATATGTAAGGAATAAAATATATATGTATATTTCTTGTATGTATATCATAGTATTTTCCAATTATATATAAATGTAGATATAGGCATGAATATAGACTATAGCTATAGATATCTAATTTACACACACATAGTCAAACTATAAGAAAAATAAAATAAGTAACACCGAAAGTTCTATTAAAAATAGAATATATGGGAAGTGAGTATTGAAAATACATTAAATATAGATCTTTGGAATAGGTAATATTTGTGACTGTTGAAAATTGAGGAAAACAAAAGTAAAAAAAATAATTCTTGAAAGATAATATTTAAATAATATTAAATATATTATTAAAATACTCTCTGCTACTACTAACCCACATTAAATTAACACAATCTCAGTGAGAAAGATGAGAACATGAAATTCCTCACCTAAAGTATAGGAAGATGAATATTGTATCTTTTGTTTTTATTCACTAAAGGAAAAGCTAGACAATATAATGGCATAAAATAGATATCAGATATGCCATCGAATGATTTAAATGAGCTATTATGTGCAGCAGTATAATGCAGTGGCTAAGAATGCAGATTCCGGCGGAGACAACCTGAAGGTACAAACTGGTCCATGCTTGCTAGTGTTTGACATTGTTTTAAAACTCTGGCCTTTTCCAGTGTTAAGCTGTATGAGTTCTTTATATTTTGGGGGTATTAACCCCTTATCAAATGTGTCATTGAAAAATATCTTCTCCCATTCAATAGGTTGTCTTTTTATTTTGTTGGTTACTTTTGCTGTACAAAAACTTTTAGTTTAATGTAGTCTCATTTGTTTATTTTATTTCTTTTATTTCCTTTGTCCAAGGAGACATATCTAAAAAATATTATAACAGCAATGTCAAAGACTTCATTGTCTATGCTTTCTTCTAGGAACTTTATGTTTTCAGATGATACATTTAAAAACAATCTGATTAAAAAATGGGCAGAGCTGACTGAACAGACATTTCTACAAAGAGGACATACAGATGACCAACAGACATATGAAAAGATGCTCAATGTCACTATCGTCAGAGAAATGCAAATTAAAACCACAGTGGGATATCACCTCACACCTGTCAGACTGGCTATCATCAATAAATCAACAAAAAGGTGTTGGCAAGGATGTGGAGAAAAGGGAACCTTCATATATTGTTGGTGGGAATTAAACTGGTGCAGCCACTATGGAAAACAGTACTCAAGGTTTCTCAAAAAAAATTAAAAATAGAACTACCATATGACCTAGGAATCCCACTTCTAGGTATTTATCTGAAGAAATACAAAACACTAATTCAAAAAAGATATATGCACCCCTATGTTCATTGCAGCATTATTTACAACAGCCAAGATATGGAAGCAACCTAAGTGTGTCATCAATAGACAATCGATTAGATCAGGAAGTGGTACATTTATATACAATGGAATATTATTCGGTGCCATAAAAATAATGAAATCGTATCATTTGTGATAACTAGATGGAATTAGATTGGTATTATGCTAAAATGAAATAAGTCAAGGCAAATACCATATGATTTCAATTTATTATAGCTAGTAGAAGAAGAAAACAAAAATAAATGAACAACACAAAACAGAAAGAGAACTTATTATCAGAAAAGAAATGATTGCCAGATGAAAGAATGTGGGGTTGAGAGTTGTGTGAAAAAGGTGAAGGGCTTAAGAAGAACAAAGACAAATTTGGCAGTATAAAAACAGTCACGGAGACGTAAAGTATACTGCATAAGGAAACATTAGTGAAATAATTTGTAATAACTACATATAGTGTCAGATGTACTAGATTTATCGAGGGAAATCACTTCAAAAGTCATATAAATGCGCTTAATCACTATGCTGTATACCAGGAAGAACTAATATAAGTATATGAATGTCAACTGTAATCAAAAAATTGAAAATAAATAAAATAAAAAATAATAATATACATTATCATAATTACATACAAAACAACTGGTTGGTCATGGTGATGATTCAATTAGCTTAAAGAAATAGAAAAGTTTTTTAGAAATAATCACCAGCACTTAGGTAAACCTTATATGTATTTGTTATTATTGTGTAAGCACAAAAGGATATTGTGTGCTACTTTACAAGAGAAAAAATTAAACAAACAAGTGTGCTGAGTCAAAATAAGTTTGGGAAAATATATGGTGCAGCGTCAAAATAGAAAAAAAGAAAAACATATACATATTAATTACCTAGAAGGAATTACATAAGCATAGAAATAAATCGTAAAAACAAGGTGAAAGTCACTACAGTCATCATATTCATAAAGAATCTAGAGATCAAGATTCATATTATAATAATATATGGTAACATCTATTTTTGAAGTTGGAAATTCAAAAAGAAATGGACAAATACATAAACGTATAGAGACTTAAACAAGAACTACTAGTTTATGATTATATATAATTTAATTAGAGATAGAGAAATATTTGAATGATTCAGGAGGTTAAACTTTATGTATCTTTGATATTTGCCCTCTATCACAAATATACTTCCTTTCTCTCTAATCAAACACCTGAAAAAATATGTCAAAAAGAATTACAAGATGATTATCCCAACACAAATAAACATGCTTTAATTATAATCAAAGAGTTAATTTACAAAATAACTATTTATAAAGGTCCAAGTGGGGTCTATGAAACCACAAGGTACCAGGGTAGTCGGAAGCAATGTTCTAAACTGATAAAGCTAACTGGGTAGAGGCGGCTGCACAGAGAGGAGCACTGAAGGCCCCAGTCAAGCATAGTCACCCCTCAGGAAGAGATGAAGAGGAACAAACACTCTACCTTTGTTGCTGTTTTCTCCTCCGTTCCCCTGCTGTTGCTTCCCAACCAACTAGGAGCTATAAAACTGAAAAATCCGTCGATGTAAGCCCGTATGGGTCAGACATCTGTGGCAGGAAGCAGAAGGGAGGGGGTTAAAATGAATCCTGGAAGACAAAAGATATCTGGCAGAGCAATTTTAATTAAGGAATGAGTTAAAAAAAAATAGGAAAGGCTCAAGACATTCACTCACACCTCAATAATTAAGTTTTAATAACAAAATTTTAAATTAAATAAAAAATGTACCACCTTAATTTCTTTGCTTATCATCCCTTCCTGCAACTCCTTATTTCTTAATATATTTTTCTCCAAATAGTATTAGTTCCTTTAATATTTTTTTTTTTATAAAAGGCTTTAATGCTAAAATCTGTCTTTATATGTGAGAGATAATGGTGAACAAAGAAATTAATCCAGAAGCAATATGAACATGTTTGTATATCTAAATAAATGTTGACTATAAAAAATACTAATTTGGGAGAATTAAAAATATGACAATTTTTAAACAATAATATGGAAGATGGAATTAAGAAACTCTGAGTTAAAGGATTCTAAGATATTTATAGCATTTGAGAGAATAAAGATATGGATTACCTCATTGTCAAGTATAAACTCTTAAAAAATTAATGGTAACTACATTATATTAAAACATCTAAACCAATAGGTTAGAAGAATAAAAGAATACTTGATCAATCAAGCAGAAGGTTAAGACGACAAAAACAAATACAGAAGTTAGAAATTAATGTTAGAAACAAATAAAAATAAAGGCACTCAAATAACCTATGAAGAAAAACTTTATCCAATGAAATTAAAAATTAAACTCAGTTTCATGCTATCTGCAAGACTTATACTTGAAAGAAAAAGATCTAAAAATCATTGGAAATAAAAGAATGGAAAAATTCTTCCAGGGAGAATTGTTACAGCCGATATGAGAGTAAAGATTAAAAAGTCCATCAGTAGAGTATAGTGGTACATATATATGTATATGTCTATGTAAAAATATGTGTATATAATGTATATAATGGAATAATATATGAATATAAATATATGAACTAAATCTATATGTATTAATATGAATACATTTTAAAACATCATGGTTTGAATGATAAAAAGCATTTTGCTTAATTATACATATAACAGAATTTCAACCATTTAAATCCATGTCAACAGTATATTTTTTCTATAATAAAAATATGAAAATGAACATTGGAAAGATACATTCAAATTAATAATAGTAGTGATGCTACAGAGAGGGAGAGAAATAGCCTAAAGAGTGACCAAATGATTCTTCAACATAAAGTAATACTGACTAAATGTTAATATTTGTTATTTCTGGATATTTAGTACTTAATGTTTGTTGCATCACTCCTCGTGTGATTTTTTTTATTTTACTTTTTTCAGTTTTTTGAAGGCAAATATAGAGGAGGTTTGCAAGAAAAATAATAAAAGAGGGGAGCAGAGGTAGTTAATATTATATATGCTTCCCAATACACTGTGAGATATGCCACAAAAATAAGGTCCTGACAAAAGTAAAGATCAGACATCATGGTCACACACAGATATGGTCCTCGTGCTCAGAATTTCAGACAGCATGTTAATCTGTACCCCTGGCAACAGAACTTGTAATTTTTTTTTCAGCTTGTTATTTCTTTAAAAACATAGCTCAAATCACTCTTTGTTTCACTTGTCCTTTATTACATGAAAGACAAAAATATTTGGACAAGAAATGGTCCCAGTGGAGAGCAGGGTAAACAATGGCATATCCAACTCCCTCAGGACAAAGCAAACAAACAAACAAGAATTTTCTGGTCTGGAGAGATGAAAGGGACCTTGAAGTAAAACTCTTAAAGCAGCCCTAACAACTGCAGCCAATCACAGTAGACTTATTTAACTTGGTAAGGGGTCAAACTGGTTGCCAGTGGCAGCCAAAAGTAATGTAAATGAGTAAAGTAGGCCAGGTTTTAGTACAGGTGACTGACAGCCTCAGTGTAGTAGAAACCCCAGGGAGTGATAGAGGCTGTGCTGTGTGGGAGAATAAGTGTTCCATCTAAACAATTGGTTTTCTCCAGCTCCAGTTTATATTTGTTTGAATTAAGAAAGTGATCTCTGTGCTTCTGGTTTCTCCAGAGAAGATAAGAATTCTGTGATGGTTATGAGAAACCTGATTTTTCAAATGCTGGAAACAATTTACATGTACAGAATTGTACTGGCCAATACTATAGAACAAACAAACCCTCGCTTTGGGCTACCAATGGCCCGAAGGCCTACAATATGAGACCAACTGAGTCAGCACAGATGGTTTAACCCATAATGAAGTTTCTTGGTGCCTTGGTCAGAATCCCAGCACCAAAACCTCTCCTCACAACCAAACAGAATGATTGTCACTCTCGCAAAACTCCCTCCCTATATGTCCACTTCACTGCGTAAGCATTTGTTTGTTTAACACAGTGAGTACTTTGTGCCTACTCTAACCATAAATACATTCCTTGGACAAAACATCTCTGTGGCATCTTTCATTCTACTGAAAGCTATATAAACAAAAATTAGACTCTGGTTATATTGTTTAGAGTCTTTTTCACATGCTTGTTAGTTTTACCTTTATTCATGGCACTAGAGTCTAAATGCACGTTATTAAATATTTCTTTTACAGTGATAGCCTAAAGGTTTGAAATCAATCGACTTCTGGATTATATCTCAAGTAAAAATAAAGAATATAAAAACTCTAACATGAAGAGATTTAAATGAAGACAGTTCCCAGATTACATTCACAAGAATGAACTCCATGGTGAGAAAGAAGCTGAGCCAGGATTAGCACTTAATGATGAGCACAAACTGCCAAGAAAGAGCTGAGTTTTTTTTAAAATTTGTGCACATGCCCATATACCTTTATAGCTGAAGGTATATCATGGCACCCACAGAGCAGTACTGAAAGCTCTCCACCATGACTGGACTCCCCTAAACCAGAAAAAATATCCTGATCTCGGGTCTCTGAAACTAAACTAAATAACTATTAGAGATTTTGAGGCAAAGCCTTTTTCCTCTTGATCATTTAATTCTCTACAATCTCCTTGTCACTAACCTGCCTTTCCCCATACATATCTTATAATGGGTTTTACATGGGGTTAACAGTAAATAACATGAAATGAGATAATTTCAATGTTTATTTTTCATAAAAATATAAATATTCAAATAAAGTTTTTTTAAGTATGTACATTAAAAAATTTATTACATTAAAAATTTATTCAATAAATTGAATTATGACCAGAAAAATACAAGGTAAAGGAATAGATACGTTATAAATTATAGAAAAAAGTAAGTAAATAGGCAATCTATCATCAATTATTATTAACCGTATTGGTATTTTAACCTTCTGGATTTCCCAAATTGATATTACCATAACAGTTAAAATGTAAAAAAATAACAAAATCATATAGTTACTTCAAAGAAATAATCACTAATGGATAGCCTTTAGTTAGAAAAGCAAGTGAATCATGGTGAGTATTCTAAACTTAAGTTTATGATTTCATACTCCTGTCTGCAGTGTGGTTGAGCTGGTGTGTGACTTTCCCTTTAATTAAGTGTGAAGTGAAATGGTCATTATCACCAAAAACTCAGGCAAGGCTGCACTGTTGAATCAATAACTGGGTTGGTGTTTATGAATCAACGACTTACCTTTGCTTAAATGCCATACAATTAAATGATTGATTTATCACACATGTGATGTTTTGATTACCTTTATTATTTCTAGTTTCTATTTGCTCTTAAGATTTAAAGGCAAGCGAAGGGCAAACTAGAATTGAAAGACAAATTCAGGTGCCACCTTGATATGCAAGAATCACAAGAGGCTGTGCCAATAACATTTCCAGACTCCTGACAACTTAATGGTATACACAGACAATAGTGTTAAAAAAAAAAAAAAAAAAATATATAACTATACGTTTTGTGAATTAGAATGGTTTCAAAGAGCTGGTTTGCTAAAGTTACAGTTGAATTGGTTTATTGTTGTTATATCTGGTGGCAAAATCAGTATTTTTTCCTCTTCTCTATTTTCACTTGTCTAATTCTTAATTGTTCAGTATTTTTTAAAATTAACAAATATATGAAAGAGATAACTTTCGTAATATAAATCCTGAATAACTCATGGTGGATTTTTATTGAACTGTCATTTTTTTCATTTATGTATTCAGGTTAGGGTGTACTATTTAATAAATTATTTTTATGTCTAAAACTCAAAATCTATCATTTGTTTCTAGTTTTCAATTCACAGCAATTCATTATACAGTTACTTGACTACCTAGAAGACATCGAACTATTGATATTTCATTTCTTATTTTTCTTAAGATTCTCTACTACCTCCAAGGGAATTGTACACAGCATAGCTTTTTTGGAGTGATGTATGTGTTCTTTGGTAGTTAAACTTTCACTCAATTCTTAATACAACGAAAGAGAGAGCTCATTAATCATACCACAAAGCACAGAACTGCAGTTATATCTCTGTAGTTTCAAGGTAGTAGGTAGGATCTGTTATCTTTTATGTCCAAAGAGATTTACTCAACTGGTAATTATACAGCTATCCATTAACTTACCCTCTGTAACTATCAGTCTGTATTTCAAAATCAATAGTTAATTCTATTGCCATTTTATATGTATTAGAAGAGTACATAGAAATAAAATTGCTAAAATATATAATAGCCTAAAACTTTTATAGAGATGTTAGTTTTTTCAAGGTATTTAAAACAATTTCCTTTACCAATTTTTAAAATATTAAACTTGAAAAAATGTGATTTACCTGAAAAATTTGAAATATTTTAATTGACTAATAATCTATCCTTAAATATGTAAGTATGTGTCTGTGTGTATATACATTTGAGAACATTATAAAGAAAGCTATTAATTATTTTAGATTTTAATTCTATTACAAAACATATTTGCTGTACTAGGCTCCAATTTGCATTCTCTCTCCAGTCTGAGTCCATCCTTTCTCCCATTCCTGTTTACACTATTCCCTTCCAACAGTGTTATCCCTTCTGACGATAATGAGCCACCTGTCCACTGCCCCACATTCTTACGCCACATATTCTTTTTGCCCTGTCTCCAAAACACTTCGGACTGTTGGCACCTCCAATCTAGCTAATTGGTCAAAAGCACAGATAATAATCTGGCATTGTAGCTAGCATATGAAGTGGTTGTGTGTAGGGGGTGGGGGCAGTCTTGTAGGACTGAACCCTTAGCCTGTGGGATTTGACACTATCTCCAAGTATACAGTGTCAGAACTGAGTTAAATTGTAAGACCCCCAACTACTGTTGATAATTGCTTGTTGTGGGGGAAAACCTCCACACACTTGATGACTGGAAGTGTCAGAAGTACGTGTTCTGTGCAGACAGTAAAGGAGATACACAGGAAAGAAAAACAAAAGAAAAAAACTGAGTTTTTTCAATATACTACTTCAATCTGTTATGCTCCCTGCTCTCTTTCTTCCACTTATTCTTGACTGCACCTTTCCCCTCAGCATTCGTATATACTCTAGTATGCCCTATCTAAAACACAAAATATCTGAGCCTCTTCCACCATTTCTGCACACAGCTGATATCATCTTCTCATATCACTGATCTTTTTATTTCCCATTTACTCGCAGCTCATTTCAACTAGAGTTGCGAGATTTAGCAACAAAACTAAAAGTATGACTAGTTAAACTCAAATATTCAGATAAATAATTTGCATGTATTTTATCTGGCAACCCTATTTTCCCAAACATTCACCTTCCACCATGAGCAAAAACTACTCTTGTTTTGATCAGAAATAATCCTTACTGCTAATCCAACTTCCCTAGAAACAAACAAGGCCCCTTTACTCACCTGAAATACGCTGAAAATGCCAGGTAATTAACACATTCTGGGAGTGGCCATCTTAACTGACAAATGGGTTTTGCTGTAAAAATATCCCGTTTCTTAGGTTAATTCTGAAATATGTAATTTACTTAATTTCCAAGAGTTGTACCATGGGATTAAGTTCTAAAGTGGTAGCTGGCTTAAATAATGCACCCTGTATTGGCTGTTTTCTCTTCCCTGTATCATTTCCCATCTCCTCTGCCAGGATCCCCAGCTCTTCCCAAATAAAATACCTGCACTTGAATTCTTACTTGGGAGTTCTGGAAGAAACCAAAGACAAGGCTCAAGTCTTTGCCTATTTCACTTTCAATCTATAGTATCTTTTTGATGAAATCTTCACTTACATTGCTTTCCCAATTTCTTACAGATGTTATTTTTTCCAAAATTTTATCTATAGATCAGATCATTTCTTCTGTCAGGCTTACAAAAAAAACAAAAAACAAACAAAAAAAAAACACAGTACTTGACATGCATTTGTATTACTCTTAAACATCTCAAAATTAATATTCTCAATTTCTTCAGTTTCTTATTTATGCTCTTCCTTTAATCTTTCCTTTTTCAATAAATGGCTTCTCCATCTACCCAATTATTTATGTAGGAGTCTATGAAAGGACATTCTAAACACTTTGCTTTCCCTCATCTATACAGCTAATCTGTTATCAAGCCACAAAGACTGCCTCTGAAGTATATTTCTAGTAAGTCCATTGCTTGCTCATGACTGCTATTACCTTAGCCCACACTACAACAATCTCTTACATTGGAATACTGCAATATCCTCCAACTAGTCTTTTCTGTTCTGTTCTTGATCTGTTCCAATCCATTTTCCACAGAGAAAACAAAGTGATGTCTTAAAAAGCTAAATTAAGTTTCATACTGCTCTGCTTGTAAGACTCCACTGGCTTCCTATTTCCTTTCAAATAAAGTTCAAATCCTTAACCTGACTACAGAGACAGATCTGTATGATCTGGCCCCATCCTAGATCTCCAGCCCAAAGATGGCCACTCTTGCTAGGCCATTATCTCTCTGACATACCAGCCTTTAAATTAATGGAATCACTAACCTCATGCTATATCTTAAGAGCAATATTCTATCTTCAGTTTATTCTTTGCCAGTTTAACTAGCATTTTCTTCAAATTACATCACAACTAGTAATATTAATTTTTATCATTACTAGTTAAAGTTCTTTCCTCCCTACCATAACGTAACCAATTTCCTGGTATATATATTTGTGTCTGATCTGTGGCATGGATCAATAATTGACTGAATACACTAAAAGATTCAGAAAATAAATAAGTGATAAGGTTTAGATATTGAAGAGTTTTAACCCATTTACTCTTTCCTAATATACAGAATCTAAGGGAAGCCACAGCATATAACCTTTATCGAGCTTCCATTATGCTCCAGGCATTTTGCATGTTTTTCATTTGATCTTCACAAGTGAAACATCATTATAACCATTTTAAAAATCTGGAAAATGAGTCTCAGAGATACTAAAAAAGATCAGTGATGAATAAATCTAATAAGGCTGATAAATATCAGAGCTTGAATTAAAATCCATATTTGTCCTCATAATCTGTCTTTTTCCAGTAATACTCCAAAAGTTTCACTGAATTATATCTTATTTCATTTTGGTGTTATAACAATAGAAACTGATCTCAGAGCTTTTAAAATTTATTAAATTTAAAGAAATTTAAAGTTGCCTTTTCAAATATTATCCTCAGCAAGTTTTACTACTGAAAGACAATGTCCCCATGTTCTTGATTGTGAAATTTCCTGGGAATAAGATGTTATTGTTTACATGTTAAAATACATAACAATTTTAGATTAACATTATCTTATAAGCAGATATTTACAGCAGCATAGAAAATATTCTTGTATCTGCAGAAACAAAATTATTACAGCACAACACAGCACTGAAAGTTATGGGCTCTAAAGTCAATTGGGTTCCAATTTTTCTCTACATTTACTAGTTGTGGAAAGTTACTTATTATCTCTTTACATTTGTATAATATGCTATAAAATATGGATGATAATAGTATCTACCTCATCAGTGTAACCATGAGGAATAAATAAGTTGAATATATAGAAAGCTTAAAATAGTTCTTCGTACATTAGTGCACAAAAAAATATGAGCATTATCTGCCTCTGAAAAATCATTAATAAGTTTGTTGCCTGTTAATTTATTCAACTATTATCAGTCACCACATAATAGATATTTAAAATCTGTCAAAAGACAGGTAAAAATCACTATATCTCACTCTAGATGAAGAAGACAAACACTAAAATAATAGATAAATGAATGAATGAATAAGACAATTTCAGATGGTGACAGTTGCCATGAATAATATGAAACAGGAAATTATGTTTCATGGCATATTACAGTTGGATCATAGATTAGATGGACTAGAAAAGTTGACATTTGAGCTGAGTCCTCAATATGAAGCCACGTAAAACTTTTTGGAAATTAATTTGTAGGGACAACTAAAACATATTTTTTAAAGTTATTTTTGAATCAGTAAATGATAAACAGAAATAGAGCCTTAGGCTAAAACTCCATATATTCTTTGATTGTATCTCCCAGAGGTCCTGCTCCTAGATTGGTGATGGGCATTTGACTTCTATAAAAGCCCAATGGGATGATCATGCTTCCTTAAACATGATTTTTATTTCTTAGCAGAAAGGGTTAATCAACTCTTTGGGAGAATCAACACAAAAATACTTAGGAAAGAGTAGAAGAGAGAAAAATAATAGCCAGGTATTGGGATGCCTGCTATGTTCCAGACACCTTTTTATAATAAATACTTTAACACATATTTTCATTTAGTCTTTTCACAAAAGCTACAGTTATATCATACATTGTCCCCATGTTTCAAAAGTGGCCCAAAAAGATTGCTTGCTACATGCCTGAAGTATCATAAATAGAAGAGCCTGTATTTGAAGTCTACCTGATTGCACAGTCTCAATTCCTAGCTGCTAATAAACACTCACACAAACCAGAGACTTAGCTTATTTGTTACCTATGCTGGTGCTGTTGTTGGTTGTTGTCGTGATGATGTTATTGTTTTGCAAGCATTTTCTTTCCATTAATTCTAAATTAATTTTAATTAAACTACATCTCTATAATCTGATTTGGGCTTTTCAACTTTTCTGAGAAATATATGAATCTTGGTATTCACTATTACACTATTCTCTTTTAATTTTTAATGTTATTGTTATCCTCACAAATTATCTCATTTTCATTTAATGTTAAAAAGAATGCACACCTTACCTTAACTACAGCAATCTTTCAAATGTGATTCATAAAATTCAAGTTGCTAATCACTCCCACCTTCAATTTGTTCTGAATGCCTTGAAGGTGAAAAAAACAGTTTGGTTGGTTAAGTTTATTTTATTAAAAATTCAAATACTCCAAATGCTTTGTGTTCATGTTAAACCATCTAGATTATTGGATTTATCATGGAATGGACTAAAATGACCAGATGTTTAATCATTTGTAGTCAAAGTCTTTGCGCCATCCTTTTGGCAAATTATTCCAAGAGCAAGTATGTGTTCACATGGTGTCAAAAACAAACTCTAATTTGACTGCATGGAGAGCTTATTTTGAATTCTTTATTCCTTATTCCCATCCTGAAATCATTCTTATCAGACAAAATATTCTAACTTAAGTAAGTAACTTAAGTGGATAAAATTAATTATGCCTTAGAAAAATTTTACTTCTCTTTTTCTCCTATTGCCTCCAAAATAAATACAAAAGAATTGGTCTGAACTATACATTCCTTCATTTCACAAAACAGGCACTAAATCAGTTCTAAAAAAGCTGGATTTTACTGTTTCTTTAAGCAAGTAATAGGACTAAATATGCTTAAATTCTTTAAATAATATTTGAAAATATGTAACAAATAAGTTAGAGATGAACAAATGATTAAAAAAAACTCAAGATATAAAAAACATAAGAAATTAATAAATACAACCTGAGGATACAGACCACATGTGCTGAGAGTCTGTTACTAAAGAAAACTGTAATTGGTCTGGGGGAGATTGGAGTGCTTTCCTAGTGAGCAGTGAGCAAAAATAGTTTCTAAAAGAAAAAAGGGCTATTCATCTCAAGGCAAGCTTAATTAAATCCCCAAAAAAGAAGGTATCAAGAAATAAAATTTTATAACATATGTATTAGTAAAATACTTTTGAGAAAATACTTTTTTCCATTTCATATGTCAGTGAATAACTCATTTTCCCATTCTGATTTGATAACATTTAGGTTGAGTCAAAAGAAAATATAAAGTGTTCAATGGAAGTGTGAAGAGGTCATAAACTTAAGCCATAAAATATTTGGATATTTCACTCTTTGAGTTCTGGTCGCATAGTTCAGGTATGACATAATTAATTTCTTCTTAAAAAATGAAAATATTTATTTTAAGAAATTCTCATCTGTCCAGTGGAGAGTTCACCATATTGACTTTCCACCTCCTGAATCGTTTTTGTTTCCAGATTCAGAGACATGGAAATAGATGACTTAGACATTCTTGTTCTAAAATAGAAAGAGACGTTGCCCTCCTCATGTTGAAGGTTAATTCATCTCCCAGTACTCTGACTCTCACTCCAGTTTGCATACTCAGGGACATTGCTCTAACTAATAATCCTTTTCTCTGAATTATTCTAAAACTTTTTGTCACCAATGGTTTCTTATCTGCTGCTTATAAATGTGCTCAAAATTTTTTCATATTAAAAAATGCTTCTCTCTTGAATCTATGTATCCCTCTAGCTAAACATAAAACTTATATGCCTTGTCATCCTTTTGAGGTCACTTCTAAGAATTACTATTCTCTTGCTTTCTCCCCTTCCCTATTTCCCTAAACTACCCTTGACCAGTTACAATCTGGTAACATTTTTTACAAGTCACTGAAGTTGCTTTGCCAAGGTCATTAACAATTCTGTTTGCTGACTTCAAAGATCGGGTTTCAGTGAATATCCTGACCTTTTTCAGCTGAAATGCTAAGAATGTTCAAATTGTTTTCAACAAACAAATCAACCACCCATTTTTGGAGCCAATGAAAAGGAAGATGATATCAATAAATCCTCCTCCGTTTTCTTCTATAATGCATTCTGTGTCATGACACTCAGTAAATATGAAAAAGGAAGGGTCAAATGTGACTTTCATCATTCTTTGACCAATTTAAGTAAGTGATTTCTTTACCATGCTGCCTTTTATGTATTCACATCATTATTTATATTATTAAACACCTACCAAATACTATATGATGTAAGCATTTGAAACGTCAAATGGGTCAGAAAAAAATCAACAAATTAATGGGTACTGGTCACAGCACTTAAAAAATGAATGGCTATTAGTCTTAAATTAATTTTTCTTTTAATTTCTTCTTCACCCAATTCATATTCTTATAAGTTCTTCATTAGTGATTAATTAAAAAACTTCAAGGAAAAAATAGGCATTCAGAGATTTACTGAGGTGATCAATTCATAAAGTATATAAATGTCTAATCACTATGTTGTACACCTCGAAATAATATAATATTGTATGTCAAATAAAATTGAAAAGAGAAGGCCATAAATTATACAGTTCCATTTATGTGAATTGTTGAAACCCACGGAAACAGAAAGTAGATTGGGGGTTTTCAGGGGATGGTGTGAGATTAGCAGGGAAACACAGAGGGGTGGTAGCTAAAGGATACAGGGTGTCTTTTTGGAGTGATGAAAATGTTTTGGAATTAGATGAGTGGTGATGGCTGCACAACTCTGAACACACTAAAACCCACTGAACTGTATATTCTAAAAGGTTGAATTTTATGGTATGTGAATTATATCTAAATCAAGCTGTTTGAAAAAAAAGAGAATCTGAAAGGCTGTTATAGTGTGCAAATTGTTTTGATCCCTTACATACAAAAGACAATGACATTCTATTCCCACGAATATGAAGAAATATTTCATGTAAGTGAAAGTAAATCCCTATAAATGCAGCAATGAGCTATTAATACTATTCAAACACAACTAGAAATTTGGAAAATGTTCACTAAATTATGGTGCGTGTGTATATATGTATATGTATATGTATATATACATATATGCATATTTCATGTAAATTCAGAAATTCAGATAAATTTCACCAATCAAAGCAGATGATGTTAAGCTCTAAAGCATGTCTCTGGTTCACAACTTACGTATGATCTATTTTAAGACAAAACTGCTACATGCTTTTTTTTTTTTTCCAGGTGCAATAAAATCTATTTAATTTGAAGGCTGATTAAAGTAGAGAAACTGCATGACAAGCTGCAAACTGATGCTCTACCAATCAAACTAAGATCTGACACAGACTGCCAAATACAGCGGAGAAGACTCAGTAGGGAAAACAATGTCAGCAGTAATATTAAGCACTTATATATAGACTGTTACTACTCCACATCATGAAATTGAAGTATGTAATTTAACATTATGAACCCCAAAACAGATTAAACCTATAGCCAATATTTTTATCTAAAGAAATTAACTTATTAAAATGTGTCAGTAAAAATGACCACTTAATAATCTGCTTATATTTTGTTTATGTATATGTTCCAGAGGACATGAATAGTAGTCATGCAAAAAAATTAATTTAAGGGTAAATTAGAGAAATCAACATTTATGTTCTTTATGCTCAAATATAATTAATTTCCAACTCAAACATTTTGATATAAGCTATGATACTACTCAATTATTTGTTAATTTAAAATTTTTGTTTGTTTGCTTTGTTTCTCTTTGGAGATGAATTAAGAGATGATGAGGGTTTGACTTAACTTGTTTTATATTTGGACAAATTTAAAACATTTTTCTAAAATTATTTAAATGCTCAAAAGACCAGAATGCTAGAAATATTTCTTTGAAAGTAAATCTCTCCTATTTTTAGGATTTTTGAACCTAAAAATAAGCAGTTGATATAATTCAAAATTTTCTGACTGATATTTCCAGTATTAGGCATTACTATTTTGGAGTGGTCAAGCTTAAACTTTTTCTAGTTAATTGGTATCATCGATTAGGCCAAAGAAAGTGTTTTAAAACTAAAGATCTAGGTTAAAGTCCTCTTCAACCTCTTCCGTAAGAAATTTACTCACTTTCCTGATAACTTAGTTTCCTCTGTGTCAAACAGTTACACCACCTATCACATGTGTTGTTTTTTATAGAAACTAATTGGTGGAGATAAACAGTCAGAATTCAGAAAATATAGTTTCCCTTATATTGAGTAGGGAAAAATTAATCATGAATTTCTGATTTTATTCATAAATCAAAATAAGTGTTGTGCATGAAATTATACAGAATATTACATGTAGAGGTAGTATAAACTTTCCAAATACTGTCAATAGAAAATATTCCAATAGTGATTTGAGCTTCCTGTGGCATATTGAACATGGACACTTTTTTTCTTTAATACACATGAACAGATCACCATCAAAATCAATAGAATCTAAGACCTTTTGATATTAAAATGCCTTTTAAAAAAGACTTTTTAAAAGCTATTCTTTGTTTTGAATTCGGCACCTTTTAATGCTAGGTACTGAGGATCTCGTTTCTTCTCTTTCTCAGTGACTAGCACCCTAGTTTTAGGTGAGCATCATCTGGACTGTTACCACAGCAACTTAGGTCACCACCTTACCCTGAGTTTCTCAAATTCACTGTTTCTACGGTTATCAGAAACTTCTAATAAAACGCAAATATGACTATTTCACATCACCATATATGGCTCCTCAATGCTATAAAGTCCATTTCCAAGTTCCTTCTTATAGCACAAACTTTCTCCATTATCTAGCACCTGCCTATCTTTTTCAATCCCATTGCTGCCACTGTCTATCTTACATTGTAAACTCCAGCACATGAAACGGCTAATATTTTCCCTAAATACGCCATGTGACTTCTCATCAGAGTTACTTTGCTCATGTGGTGAGTTCTATCCAGCACCCTCTTCTCAAACACTATTTGGTAGGAATAAATTCTATTTACATCTATAAACTTAATTATGTTAAGTCACTTCCAAGAAGAGTTTTTGACATCTCCACCACACAGACAGGGATACACACCTCAAAGATAACAAAATAACGGGTACATTTAGCTTGTATAAGAACATCATAAATAAACCTAAACATCAAACAAAATAAGATAAAATGGGAAAAATATTAGTAGTGTGCATATGTGTGAATACAACTGATGAAGGATTAGTATACAAAATACAGTGTTCCTCCAAATAATAAGAAAACAATAACTGAACTAATATGAAGTAGGAAAAACATAAATACAAAAACATAATTCAAAAAAGGAGAACTCAAATAATTAACAAGGGCCTGAGTGCATAGTCAGTCTTCCTTATCATGAAATCACAGTAAAAGAAAAAATTCAATCCTGCTCTTTACACATAACCTTTGCAAAATGTATCCTGTACAGTAGAAAAACTGGAAAACAAGTTCCAATATATAAAGCCTTGAAAGAGATCAATTAAAATGCACACATACATTGACATGGCAATTCCCCTTCTAAAGCTTTCTCCTACAAAAATACTCATACCTACATTCATAAAGATATATATATATACAAAGACATTCATACATATATATGTATATATACATATATATATATATATTTAACACAATTTAATGGCCTATATGCCCATTAATTTGTATATGGTGAAATTAATTACAATATTTATTTTGAAATACCATGCAAATAATGGAAAACAATGAAAAATAATTAGCAAAATATATTAAATGTAAAGATCACATCACAGAAAGTGACAGTATAATGTCATTATGTTAATATATATTTTTTAATTTTAAATATAATACAGAAAGTATGGGATAGATGGTTAAAACACTGTCTATTAACACTGTCTGTATTTAATTCCCAGTTCCACTACTTACTAATTCTATGACTTTGGGATAGTAACTTAATCTCTTTATGGCTCAGTTTCCTCATTGGTGAAATGTATATAAATATATTTTTGGGTGATAAAATGCTTGAAGGACATACTTGGATATATAACTAACAGTTAATTCTGGGCAAGGAAGTGGGAGCATAGGGGTCTCATTGGGGACTTTAAATCACTACTCCATATATTTCTGTATTTTAAAATATTTGACATTAGACATATTATTTTTAAACTTAACAAATATATTTTTTTAAAATGTGGAGTTATTCAGATTTATAATATAAACAAATTCGTCATATTAGCTATGCAAACACAAGCAAACAATTAATTCAATTGTTACAAGGAGGACCCATGTCAAGAATAACAACAGGTATGCTTTGTTTGGTTTTTTTTTTAAGTATATAAGTATAGTTGGTATACAATCTTATATTAGTTGTATTAGTTTCAGGTATATCCAGCAATTCTGGGAATTTACCCAACGAAAATGAAAACACTAATTTGAAAAGATATATTCACTCCTATATTCATTACAGCATTATTTACAATAGCCAAGATATGGAAGCAACTTAGATATCCATCGATAGATGAATAAACATTATATATAAAAAGAATGAAATCTTGCTGTATTTTTATAAACAAGAATGAAATCTTGCTGTGTGTTTTTTATATATATGAAATAGCACATAGAATGTGAAAGTCCATTCCCTTCACACATCTGTCATCTAAGATAAAAAGTTTAAGTTTGAAACTAAATACCTTAGAAGGTATCAGTTTATATAGTTGCTTCTCACCTAGGTTGACAAGACAAGATAGTAAAATCTCGATTACAGTTGCCAGTTCAAATTAACTCACTCAAGATGTATATCTCTGAATCAATATAGTTACTTTATTTAGATATTTATATTTATGAAATAAAAGATTAAATAAGATTTTTAGATCCATAGTAAGAAAGAAGACCAATACAGAAATGATTAAACATTAATCATAATTACATAGCTAACATAGTATATAGGTCAACTTTTAATCCTTCCTCATAAGTACTGGTAAAGTATATATGTAGTAGATATAAGTATTGTCTTCATGTTTTAAACTTCTTTCCATATTTATCATAATATTTTTATCTTATTTCTTTCAAGTAAGTCATAGCAGAATTATTGCCTCTACTTACTGAGATTGCCCTAACAACTGTAAAAAACTCTGTCTCTCTGTCTCAGCAATTACATAAGGTTGACACTTGAAATACAATTTACATTTACTGTAATCTAAGGAAGTTTATATCCAACTGCATGTTCCCTGTATAATGGAAACAGGTCTGGGGGTAACTTTTTCCATGGACAAAAAATATACATAATTGGACTGCTCTTCTTACCCGGGAACAACTGATCTCCACCTAAACTGTGCTGTGCCATAATTGTCCTTGCCTATAATCATGGTCCTTAGCCTGCCCTGTGATGATAGAAGTTTTAATAGTCTACCCCACTTTGTGGCAGGAAAAGAACTGCTTTCAAATTGAATGTAACCTCATAAAAAATATTCCTACAGTGCAAAGTCACTCATTTTACCACCTCACCTGAGTTCTAACTACCAGCATTTCCCCAGCTACAGGAAACCATGGTCTTACCATTTTACTGCTTTCTGCCTATTCTATGTAAACTACATTCATTAAAACAGGACCAGCTACTTTAAGTAAAATTTAATTCGAATTGACTGAAAAAATATTTTTATGCCACATAAATACATCCTATATGTGATATACAAGGAGGCTTTCAACATATTACTGATATTAAAATATTATTATTAAAAGTCCAAGTATAGAATCCTGAAAAGTCACTGATTATTCAAGGCTCTGACATAGTCGATTTTAACATTTAACCATTGGATTATAATAAACTGAAATAATTTCATAGCAGGAGTGCAATTGTTATTAAATAAATAAATAAATAAATAAATAAATAAAAATAAATAAATAAATAGATGAAAGAAGAAATAAAGTAAAAGAAATCTTTTGTAGGTATTTCATTACTGTTACCTGTGGGTCTTGTCCAACTTCCAACCAATTTACTCTGAGTGGATAGTGAAAATTTTACCTCCACTGTAGCAACTAACTCTGAAAATGGTTATTCTCTCCTCAAGAAATACAATTTTGACTTCCAGGCACACTGAAACATAAAAGTCTATAAGTAACATTGCTCTATGAACAGAACAGACACACTTTCGGGCACCCAGGGAAAAATTAAAGTCAGCATAATATTTAACAGTCATGAGAATACCTAATAATCTACTTTGTCCTCATAAGAAACAAATTTACCTTATGTCTTTATTGTGATTGCTCAAATCTACCAAATGACTGAATCAGGCATTTCCCATCTCTTTGATTGCTCTAATGTACCAATGATGAAACTATATGATTCTCATTTCCTCTAAAAGGATGTTCCATTTTACTCTTTTCTTTTTCATAGACTGATTTACAATCTTTTCTTCTATTGGTCCCTCTGGAACACTCCATATTTCTACCAGCTTTTTTATTAAACAGTTTAACTAAATTGTGTTAAGGCTCACCCCGTCATTAACTTTAATCCCTGCCTTCCTACTTTTAAATTAACAATGCTCAACTATCAAGGGAGTTTTATGACCATCAACCCATTTCCTTTTTTTTCATGATTATATAAATACAGTTATTTTATTTCCATGAGAACACTATTAAACATATTCTGAGATTAAAACAAAACCATTTGGCTTCAATTTAAATAATTATACACATGTTTCAATTTTTTAAATTGATGACTGCATTAGGAGAAAACTGAATGGAACAACACATACTATTCTAAATATGTAATTTCAATTCTTATTATTTTAAATTATACTTAATTAATACTTATAAGATAATATTCTTTAGCTTATAATGCTAAATACATTATTTTGATTTTGGAAAGTCCTCAGAATAAGGCAAGACAGGCTGATTATATGGAAAAGCCACTGTAGGTGGCTTGAGTGGGCTTTTAAGTTGGGGGCAGGGTCCTCAGGAATCACCTGGGCAGGGAGACCTGTGTTAGTTAGGTTGATGGAGATTCACATATGGCAAAAGTCTGCATGCCTAGAGGAGGAAGGGCTCAACAAAGGAACAATGGATTCTGCCAGCACTTCTGTCTGGAAGAAAGCTGCCCCTCCAGCCCTTGCCCTGAAGCCAGAAAATTCAATTCCTGCCAGTATATCCCTGGTGCTTTCTGAATAGCTGTCCCAGTGCTGGAGCTCAGAGCCAGTGCAACAATCAGTTAAGTCCTCAAGTGGGCCCTTTAAGAGGAACATCTGCGACTTCCACAGCCCTCCATCTCACTTAGCCATAATCTCTACCGGTTTTTAAAGCCAGAGTTTGTGGGAACGTCTCTTCTTGGCAACAGAACGTTAGGCTGGGGAGCCCAGTGTGGGGCCAGGACCCCTCACTCCTCCAAGGGAACCTCTACAGCTGAGATATTCCTCTCAATTCTCCACTGCCACATGCAGTTGTGGCACCAGCTCGTTTCTTGTCTCTGTCCCTCCTACCAGTCTTGAGGTGGCTTCTTCTGAATGTCTCCAGTTATGGGACTTCTATTCAGCTAGAAATCAGGAGACTCCTAATGATGGTTGTTCTGTAGTTTAATTGTAATTTATATGTGGTTGTGAGAGGAGACAAACACAGAAGCTACCTACTACTCCATCTTGACCAGAAGGCTCATTATGTACTTCTTTTTTTTTGACATTGATTTTTTTTTTTACTAAATATGTTTTTTAATGATTCTAACATATGCTCAAAGATGCTTTCTGTGAAATTCTATCATTTAACTATTTTTAATATATTTATTGCAATGCTTTTTTATTATCAGTGGTTCAAAAGTCACCATAAGGATTGTGACTGGCCAGATGTGGTGGCCAGTACCCAACAATCAAATAAATGATGAATCACAGGACAGATGGGTGGGAACTGTGTGTGGTGTTGTACAGTACTACATGTCGCAGATGCCAGGATAAGTAAAACACAGCCTCTGCCCAGAGACACAATCAGAGGCTAATGGGGAAGAAAGAACATACATGACTAACTGAAATTCAAGTACATTACAATAAAAATTGTGAAAGAATCATAAAGTTCTTTGAGAACAGAGAAAGAAAACAAATGACAAGGATGGAGGACTATTCATCAACTTTTACATCCATTTAAAATCAGATATTCAATGTTGCTACAAAATAGACGCATTGCCAGATGTCATATACACAGAAACATAAAAAACAAATTCTACTCTCATGGAGTTCAAACTCTAGTGAGTGATATTTAATCAATACACACCAAAAAAATAATAATAATAAATAAGAGAGGAAATGGAGGATGCAGAAAAAAACATATTTCAAAAAAAATACAAAGTAGAAAAAAGAAAATTGGGATTATGAAATGACTATAATACTCAGAACCAGGCATGTATATACCTGTGCAGGGGAAGGAATAGGAGAAGAAAAACAGTGTTGCAATACAAGATGAGAATGGAACATGTAGAAAGTGAAAGTGGCAGAAAGAAGGGTACAAAATGGCCCAAATTTGGGTGGTAGGGTTTGAAAATAATACAATTTCCCATGACTGAAATGTAGAATGCAGTAAAGTTCGATAGCTAAGTTTTGAAGTGAAAAATTTGGATTTAAAGAACTTGTGGTTCATATCAGTTGGGACACCAAGTAGGCAGCTGCAAAATGAGGTAATGTTGAGAAATAAAAATGCATATTTGAATGGTATTAATATGTGCTGATAGCTGAAACAATGGGATTGGATGAGACTGTCCAGGAGGAGGGAACTGAGAAAGAAGGGAAGCAGATAAAAGGAAAGACCACAGGTTATCAAATGAAATGAATGAGCAGGAATAGAAAAAGGAGATCCTAGAGCATCCTGTTAAAGAGTAATCAGGAAAACGACTGATGAGTTTCCAGAAGAAAAAAAAAAAAATTAAACATACAACAAATCATTTGTGGACAATTCTCAACAATAACCATATGAAATAGATATGATTATTTAATCCCGATTACAGACAACAAAACTGAGCCAGAAAAAAAAAATATTTAGTTTATCCAAGGATACACAGTCAAGAATAATGAAACCAAGATCTGAACTTGGGCAATTAGCTCCAAAATCTGTCCTCTTAACCACAATGAACAATTTTCCAGTGTATATACATTCTTTGCATCCTTTTGCTGCTCCTCTCATCCAGAAGTAGAATCAATTGTGCCACGATTGTAAATTTGTGCTGGCCTTGTGATTTCCTTAATCAAGAAGGTGGCAGAGATAATACTGCTTGAGTTCTAGAGCCTAGCCCTCAAGAGGCCTTGCAACTTCCATTTTCACCCTCTTATGAAGTCTGTCCTGAGGCATCATATAAGGATGGCTAGTCTAGCCTAGCCTATTAGCCACATGGAGCAGAACCCTCTTAAAAAGTATGTCCTGAGGCACCAAGTAAGGATGATAGTCTAGCCCATTAACCTCCAGTGAAAAATTAGCACTAATTTCCAGGAATGAGAAGTTAACCCAACTAAAAATGCAAGTGAATGAGCCACATGACTAAGCTCAGGAGAAACCAACAGAGAAAACACCCAGAAAAACCATGGAATACAAAGAATTAACAGACAATTGTTGTTTTGAGCCACTAAATGTTAAGGTAGTTTGCTATGCAAAACTAAATAATTAATACAGAAATTGGTATCTAAAAGTGCACTGCAGCCACATACAAAAAAAAAAAATGTGCCATTAGTTTTGGGAAAAGGTAAGAGAATGAAACTATAAAAGTAGCAAGAAGAGTGTCAGTAGATTTTGAGAGAGCAATGAAGAAATTGATATCGAATGCCTGAAAAAGGGTAATCTGCAGTATGTAGTGGAGAAACAATTGGTAACAAGGTCATCTGAAAAACTTGGAAATTAAGAAACATACAGCTAATGAACTTGTGAGTCCGGCCAAGGAAATTTTCAGACAAAATGTCAAAACTATCAATTGGCTTCTTATAATTTCATAGGATAAGGTCCAAGAAGGTACAAGTAGAGATAAACTGAAGTTTAAGGAGCAAGAAAAATCTCTAGGAATTATAGATGACTCAGTTTACATTATGGGTTGAAAAATAAACCTCTTTTTATTCTCCATTTTATCCCCACATGAGATTTTTTAAAATAAAAATGGGCCTCATAGTAAATATGAAATTAAGAATGTTAAGATCTCAGAAAAGTAAGTTGCTTCTAGTAGACCCTTGCAGCTGGAGAAAAATGAAAAAGGCCTTCTGAAAATCATAAGTATATTATCTTTGAGAATGTTCATGTAGTCCTCAAATGGGGTTGTCTCAAAATTAATTGCGGATTTATCTTTTAGATCATGGAGGAAATGTCAATCAGATCATAGAAAATGTTTAAGAGAAAGTTATCAATGAAAACACTACTAGCTTGAGTTAAAAGAGACAGTGACATTAAAATAAACAGGCCTCTGGGAAAATTACATAGCTGCAAACAGGGGTCTTTTCTTATTAAGAGAGAGAGAGAGGGAGGGAGGGAAGGAAAGAAGGAAGGAGAGAGGTAAAGAAAGTCAGTCAGTCTCTGAGAGCATACCATGAGCCTAAGGTCTTGAGCTAAAAGCCCAAAGAGCAGAGTCAAGAATGAGAAGAAAAATGGTTAGGGATCCAATCCCAGGAAATGGAAATTGATCAAGTATCATTTCCTGTTCTAGGAGTAGGGGAATGTGGTGACATGTGCCTTAATGGAAATCAGAATCACCATAATTTCCATAGACCATTGACTGCTATGTTTCTCTTTTTCCTTGCATTTTAAAATGAAAATCTCTATTTTAGTTATACCACTACTGTTTCAACACTATATGTTAGGGATGGGGAGTGGTAGATAAATTACCTCTTTATTTCAAAGGTTTTTAGATTAAGAGAACTTACACTTGAAAAGCCTCACTCAGACCTGATACAGATCATTAGATCAAAATCTTCAATCCTGACTGTGATTTGATGAGACTTTAGGAGGGTTTTAGAAAGGTGAATCCATTTTGCATATAAGAATTATGTAAATAATTGTGGCCAGAAGACATAGGAGATTAAAGAGTACCCCAAATTTCTTGCAGCTTCTCCCATCAAGAGTTGGGGGCTGATTCCCCACTTCTTGAATCTAGACCATTCTTGTAGCTGGTTTGATTAATATAATGTGCTAGAAGTTACAAGTTCTAGAGCCTAAGCCACAGAGGCCTTTCAGATGCTACCTGTCCCCCTTAGAATGCTACAACCCACCACTCCCCACCATGGAGGAAGCAGGTTTA
Source organism: Eonycteris spelaea (assembly GCA_003508835.1). Lineage (NCBI taxonomy): Eukaryota > Metazoa > Chordata > Mammalia > Chiroptera > Pteropodidae > Eonycteris > Eonycteris spelaea. Next base: position 242,205 of record PUFA01000281.1, read on the forward strand.
GCCTACTTTAGGAGGAGAAGCCACATGGAAGATAACCCAGGTCTCCCAGACAACTGCCAGGCATGTGAGAAAATCTTAGACTATCCAGCCTAGCCAACCCCTCTTGATAAATATGGCCACATGAATGTGCTAGGAGAAATCAACAAAAGGCACCTCCCAGTCAACCCACAGAATCTAAAGAAACAATCATTTTTGTTTTAGCCCAGTAAGTTTGGAGTAATTTTTCTTTTTACTGTAGCATTATATAACTGATAACTATATTGTTGCTCACTAGTGTACCCTACCTTTTAATGTCTGTTGGCAAAAGGCAAGAATTAAGGTTTTAGTTTGAATGATAGTTGTATCAATAGATGTATGTGAATATTTTAGAATGAGGAAATCTAGGACATATTTGACAGATGAGACAAAATATAACAAACAAGGTATGAGTGAGTATTATTGGAAATAAAGAGGGCATAACTACGCGGCAGAGATTAAAAAGGAAAGAGGTTACTATAAGCAACTATATGCCAACAAATTTGAGAAATTTTAACATAAATAAGAAATTCCTAAAATGATCAAGAAGTCATTAAAAACTTGAAAAATATATTAATCATATTGAGAAATTTAAAATACCCCAAATAAAAATAGGCTTATATGGTCTTATAGAAATATTTGGTATTCAAAAATTAGTAATTTTGACTTCAACCTCATTCTTCCAGAGAATAAAAAATTAAGGAACACTCTCCAACAACTTTTATGAGACTAGTGTCACCTTAAAAGTAAAATTTCTAATAAAGGCAATAGGAAAATGGAAAAATTGTTGGCCAGTCTCAAGGATACAGGTATAATTTTTTAGGACAGTAAAATTCTAGAAATATTAGCAAAATTGTGACATTAGGCTTATCACAGAAGTGAACATTTGGTTTATTCTTAAAATTGTATAAAATTTAAACAACACCTTATCAATTTAAAGGAGAAAAAATGGTTTTCTCAGAAGGATTAAAAAAAGCAAAGCACACTCTACATAAACTTATTTAGAACCCTGGTGGGTCTTTAGGTGAAATAGTCATATGTGCCAATCTGTATTTCACCTTTTGCTTCCCAAAACCTTTTATTTGGGCCGTGGAAAAGAAAGCATCCTCTGTGGAACCTGCATCCTCTTGTACATCAGCCTGACCTCACAAGGTATTGTGAGCCACAACTGAATTTTAATATTCCATTTCATCATTCTCTTTGGTCAGTTGCTTCTGTGATAATAGAGAAAAATCATTGAACACCATCACATCAGCCCACTGCCTTTCTTTTTTTGCTATATGCTGAGTTCCTTAGAAGAAATATGTGTACAACATTGAAACAATAAATAAAGCTTTCTAATATCTGGTAAGTTGTTTCTTGCAGAAGAAGGGAAACCAAAACATATCCAGTAGAAGTATTTACTCTGCTAAGGGCAAATTGTGTCTTCTGTCTTCTCTACGACAGAAGAGGTCTAAAATAATTGACTTATCACCAAGTAGTTATCCTCTGTTCCTGGGAGACAGAGAATTCAGCAGTGGCCACAGCCATATCAAATATGAGGTAAGGAGGAGGGACAGTGAGAGCTGGGGGTGGGAAGGGTGGTTAGTTGTTGAAAAAAGTCATGAAAAACATCTCTTTGGCCTTTTCTTTAATAAGTCCAATAAATAAGCACTGAGGCTGATGATAGTAAAACAGAATGATTATCAACAGAATGAGTTTTTATTTTTTACACCTGATCACTGTGTGTCTTCTTGTACACACTGGTTGTATTAGAAACAAATACTTTAACTCCATAGGCTTCTCTGCATGATCCATCCACATAATCCTGGGCACACGGCTTGGTAGATGAGATAATATCTAGTTCAATAGGTTCAATAGTCCAGGTTTTTCTTTTTGTTTGTTTGTTTGTTTGTTTGTTTGTTTTTCACTTAGTGGGCATGTTATCCTCCCAAACACCATTGTTCTACAATGAAATTCACCATCAGTACTTGATATAGTCTCCAGAGAGCATTGTCATCTGAAAACAGGCACCTTGAATACTTTTCATTTCAATGGATCATAAGCACAAGGGGCAACACACTTTCCTCTACAACCTGAGTAAGGAGGAGGACCTGTACATTGCTCTGTGTCCCACTCAAAGCTCTGAACATTATGGGTTACTTAGTAAATAGGTAGGAGTTGCAGTCCCAAATATATATAACAACTGAACAACACACTGCACTTTGGCATATGTTATCTACAAATTCAAAGTGGTTCAGCAGGCATTGTGCCTTGTTTGTAGTTAAGGAGTCCAAAATGCAACTTATCTGACACTTTAGCTTTCCGACATCTTCTAGACAACGAAAAGCCAGAAAATTTATTTCAGTTTCAAGCACCTAAACTCCTTTAGTTTATTTTCCATTGTCTATATGCATATACCTTTCAAGGTATCTTCTAGATACCTACTACTTACCAATCAATATGTCCTATCAGTATAGACAATCAATAAATAGATCAGCATGATTTCCTATAGAAAACAAGATAATTAAAGGCCCACTAAGCTAAATTATGGAGGCTGGCCCAGGAATTGATGAAGCCTTGTGGGAAAACAGTGCAGTTATACTATGCCAGTTTAAAGTAAGTGACTTCTGATGTTCTTTGTTTACTGGTATTGTGGGGAAAAAAAAAATGTGTCAATCAGCTTGATAGCTAATTTTCCAGGTGTCAGGGACTACATTTACGATCTCCATTAAGGAACGAATACGACTGGAGACATCTCTTGATTAGGCTTACAATACTCCACTATCATTCTCCATGATCCATCAGCCTTCTACATAGGCCAAAATAAATGGGACTGTGATAAGTATAACCACCTCAGTCGATAAAAATTGCACCCTTCCAGTAACTCAGGGCAAAAACAATAGAATCATTCTTGATTTCTCTTTTCCTTTTACATGTATATCCAATTTGATAAGAAATTTTATCAGGTTTATATTACTGTGGTAGCTTCCAAACCGCTTTCTTACCTTCATCTTTGTCCCCTGTATTTAATTTTTATTGCAGCAACAGAGAAATATGTTTATATATAAGCCAGGTCATGTCAATTCCCTGCTGAAAATACAGTAGTAGTTCTCCACTTCACTCACTAGAAAAGGCTGAAGTCCTTATAGTTGCTTACAAAACTCTGTGGGTTCTGGATTTCGATTCAACCCCTGACTTCATCTCCACATCTCCTTCTTGTTCACTCTACTTCAGCCATATTGACCTCCTTGATGTTCCTCAAACACAACAGTCATGCTCCTGCCTTAAGTTCTTTGCTCTAATGTTTATGCTATTTGGAGTGTTCTTCCCAGATTTCTCATCTTCCTTCTTTTTTTAAATCTTTGCTTAAACTCATCTGCTCAATGAGCCCTCCCCTGGCCACCCTATTTAATATAGCAAACTCCCCTCCTCATTTCCTGACTAGTACTGCTGAATCCACATACTTTAATCTATATTTTTTTTCCTTTTTTTCTACATAGTTCACAAATAAGCTACATACTTAAATTATATATCTTACTTACTCATGTTTATTACTATTTGTCTTCCTTTGCTTTCAGAATGGGATCACCATGATGATAGAATCTTTTATTCCTTTGTTCGCTGATATAGTCTAGAGCATAGAATGGTGTGAGGCATATTGAAGATGCTCACAAAATATTTGAGAAATCTTGAATGGATAAACTTTAAAAGTATACTAAGTAAAATAAGACAAGCTGTATAAAATTCATATCGTATGATTCCATTTATATAAAGCATAAAAAATGAAAGCTATAATATGTTGTTTAGCAACTCATCCATACTTCATAAACTATGAAGGAAAACAAAGGAATGATAATCACGTAAGTCAGAATAGTTGTTATTTTAGAGTTCAGCGTGAAGAATAAAATTCAGGAAAGAGATACAAGTTACTATAAAAATAGAGATGACATTCCAATACCTATTTGAGTAGAAGGTAAATGGTATTTGATTTATTATTCTCTATGTTTTTTTCTTTCATATACATGAAGCAATGAAATAATATGTTCATTTTTAATTTAAATGTGTATTAATATAAAATTGAACTAAAAGATGAAAAAGGGAAGTGCTTTCTTTCCTGTACTAAATAAATGATAGATTCATTCATCAATTTATTCATCGAATAAACACTTATACAGCATGTTATATACTAGGTACTGTCCTTGGTGGTGGGAATATCAGTGAACAAAACAGAAAAACAAAACAAAAGAAAAAAAAAAAAAAAAAAAAAAAGACTTGCCCTCCCAGAGTTTAATTCTAGTGTGGGAGACAGATAATCAAGAAATAAATATGCAGCTACATAGTCTTAGCCTGTTAGACATTCAAAAGTATAATAGAAGTGGTATTTTACACATGAAAATAAGAAAAGCCCCCACTAAACTGAATCCTGAGGAATGGAAAATCCAAATCATAGAGAGATCTTAGGAAAATTATTTCAGACAGGTGGAAAAGCTTGTGTGACTATCCTGACTAGAGAGTATTTGGAGAATAGTTAGGTGCCCTATGTGACCAAGAAGCCAAGAGGCCAAAGGGCAGAGCTGTAGAATATGAGACTGAACTATTAGAAGGGGTTTAAATTATACTCTGAATTAGAGGTTTTGATCCAAGAAGTATTATAATTGGAACATTTAAAAATGGAGCCATCCTCGCTGCTGTGTTAAGCATTAACTACAGGCAGATGACGATGTAATTAGGGAGACCTGTTAGAAGGCTGGTTTGATAATCTAAGCACAAGACAAAAAAAGGAATGGACCACTATATCACAGCAGAGGTGGTGAGATGTGGTCAAATTTTGAGAAATTTTCATGTTTTACCTGGTAAACTGAATGTAAGTTGTGAGAGAAAGAGGAGTCAAGGATGACATCGAAGTTCATATCCCGAGCAATGGAAGAGAGCTGTTTACTGAGATTTGGAAACTGTGAGTAGAGTAGTATCTTAGTATGTTTGGGCTGCTATGACAGAATACCATAAACTGGTTGCTCATAAACAACAGGAATTTATATCTCACAGTGCTGGAGGCAGTCTGAGATCAAGGTGTCAGCAGATTCAGTGTCTGATGAGAGCCCTGTTCTGGTTCATAAATGGCCTTCTTTTTGCTCTGTCTTCACATGGCACAAGGGGCAAGGGAGTTCTCTGAGGCCATTTACAGAAGGGCAACAATCCCATTCATTAGCTAATCACCTCCCAGAGGCACCATCTCAAAATACCAATACACTGAGGATTAAGATTTAATACAGGAATTTTCAGGGGGTACAAACATTCGGTCCATAGAAAGCAGGATTTGGGTTCAGATTTAAATGTATTAAATTCAAGACATAATGTGAATTAAGCAATTAAATATACAAACCTGGATATCAAGGAAGAGATCTAGAGATAACATTTTGAGAATGATCAGAAAAAAAAATTTTTTTTTAATCCATGAGACTGCATGACATAATCCCAGGCATGTGTTTTGACAGGATATTTTCAAGAACTAAGCCATGAGGCCCTCCAATATTTAAGAAAAGAGAAAGAACTGAGAGGAAGACAGCAAAGGAGCTTGAGGATGGCTGGCTCAAGATGATAGCCAAGAGATGGTGTTCAGTCCCTAGGCCATACTAAGAAGGAGCTAAGAATGACATCAATTGTGTCAAATGTTGCCATTATTAAAAAGCAAGTAAGCACTTAAAATTGCCCCTAGAATAACATGGAGTAAACTTGGATACGAACTCTTTGGGGTATTGAAAGTAAAATGAATATGACTAGAAGCCTGGAAATGGTGAGCACAGACACCAAAAAGCTAAATAATTTTGTTTCAATAAAAAGAAAGTGATAGTTGAAATTCCCTTGAAGTTAGAAAGCTTACTTCTTAATACTTTTCAACTGGGCTTCTGAGAATAGCCATATCTTTACTTGGCCCCTGGCTCATTGGGTGACTTGGATCAACAGTTTACGAGATTATTTTGTGAGTCATTTGACATTGTTCACCAAGCGTATAATATTTTACAATCCATTTTTCATTTCCTCTCCTCTATAGAATCAAAATGTTCTTGGCATGCATAATTCAAGGAATCCACCAAGGCATCGGGCACCAGTTTTTTTATAGGAAACTTCAGCAATCAGCAGCTTGAATCAGCCGCCAGCTGTAACAGGAACACTGTTTTAGTTACAGAGCTGAAGCCAGTTGGAGAAGAGATCTTGAATTCATTATTCTTTCTAGATGTTGATGGTAGTGAACCAGCCATTGCTCTCATACTATTTCTTCCAAGATTTAGAGTAATCATAGCTAAGACATTTTTACTACCATACAATTTATATTCAATTGTCTTTTGAAAAGAGATTGGATGTGCTGCACACAAAATACACCACATTATTTTCAAGACCTTCACATTCATGAATTTAGTAAATGTAGAAGCTGAATTCTCTCTTAGCTTTTATACAGCATTATCAACTTTATCTGTCACTAACTTTCTACTTAGATTCCTTAACAATCCCACTGATTCTTTCCCTGGTTGTTTGCTTCTTTTATTGATCTCTCTTTTCCAAAGCCATAGGCAGTATCAAGCACAACAAACAATTTAAGGTCTTTATTTGTCTCTTGAGTCAAACAGTTTAAAATCCATCTGATGATATTATTTCTTCAGCCCATAAACTTCATAGTGGGCCTCAATAACACAACTTTATATTCTCAAAACATAATCTCATTCTAATTTCTTTGTCTCCATTGCCATAAAAGACCCTGCCTTAGTTGCCCACTGCGTTTGTTCTATCAATTTCAGATTTGCTAAACAGTGGCATATAAACGTTCATTAGCTGTATTTATCCATATCACACATTCCTATGCATTTATTCCATAAATATAATCATAGATTCTTCTTCTGTGATGTGCCACTGTAAAGGTGGTTTATTCACATTTAGTTACATTCTGAAGGTTAACCATTTGTTATCCTGCCGATTTCAGTAATGTTCTAATTTTCTGGCTGTTTTCTAACTACATGAAGATTTTTCTAGACTCTCTATGTTTACGACTCTGAAATAAAATATTTTACCAAAAAATGAAAAAGCTAATACTTTTCGAATGTCACATTTTATGTATCCCCTCACATATAGCTGCTGCTAAACATTTTAATGAATTTATCTGAAAGTTATGATTTTCATTACAAATGGTACAAAAATTCTCAAAATTTCTTGAACAAGGGCTAAAGAACTTCTTGAACTTGCCAGTCCTTTGTAAACAACACTGTAGGTCATATAGCATGCAAGGAACTAGTGATTAAGTAGTGAACAAGACAAACACAGATCCTGCTCTCACAGACTATCAATCAGAGATGCAGCCAATAGAATCTGCAGTGAACAATAGCAGAGGTATAAGATGCCAGCCAATCATTTAGGCTAGAATATTTCTCTACCTTTCATTTTGGCGCCTCTCATGACTCCATGGTAGAATGCTATTCAACTGGGATGCATATTCTTTGCATTTAAGAGCCTTATATTAAAGGTATGAGAAACAGAATAGATGTTTCATAAGCAGTAGGTATCAAATCATATGTAACTGTGTCAACTTCAAGATTTTACCCAATATTAGAACTAATGGAATTATTTGATGAAAATTCAAGGAAGATACTGTTAGTATAATGGTTTTCCATGTCATAAGATCTCCATCTTTTACCTGTCATCCTGAGATTATTTCAAAGCTTTGTGCCTCTGAAACACATGCCTGTATTAAAAGGAGTTTGTTCAGAATATTCTCTAGTAAATCTACTTATTTTAATTTGCTTTTCAGAGTAAATGCTAATATACCCCAACCACTATCATTAGCTGAACCCAAAATTTGTTTGTAGAATTTGTGGGAGGAAATAGAGAAAACTGTATATACTACTAACTCATGATGCATGCCATGCTTTGTTGGGGCTGTATTATGCCAGACTAAAAATAAGTAACAAATGAAGGTCAGATAAACCTGTAGATGCAAGATAAAGGTTGGCTCAAAAATGAATAAAATAAAATGTGCAATTAGAGGGGAAATTTGCACAGAAAGTTCCTACATTAAATATTTAGTCTATTTCAGAGAAAACATCCAGAGTACAATATACAGGAGTTCCGGGAGAAGAAAGTACAATAGGTTCTGTCTTACGAGGGCAAGAGTCATAACCTGGTATCAAAATAATTATTCAGCCTTAGAGGATATAGCTGAGACCCATTAACTGAGACATAATAAATCATCTAAAAGGAACTAGCAATTAAACTGAACTGATGCTGGACCAATGAGCTAAAGCCCAAGAATGTATATTCTAACTTCCTGTGACAGGTTGGGTTGGGGGAGAACAATAGAGAAATGCTGAAGTGATCTCAATTTCAAAAAATTAGGGAATTGGAGGGGAGATTCAAGGTAAAGAATACTCAGAGATGACTTTTAATTAATGCCACTAAAAAGGCTTTGAACATTTATTGTTACACAGTTGTCTGAATGACACAGTCCATTGTATCCACAGAATTTTTTTTTCCCAATTTCAAGTGACTGAAGCTATATATTATGGCACCAATAACTCTAATTATGTAAGAAAGACTTTATTGGAAGAACAATCTCAAGTCTACTTTTAAAACTTGAGAAATCTATATATGATTTCAGTAAATATTAATGATTAAATCATATCATTTCCCCTATGAATTATAAAGGGTTTGAATAAACCAACAATTAGTTGAAATAAGTTATCTCTTCCTCACTTCTTAAATTCCTTAAGTAGTTCCTTTTTTAGTCCTTCCTGACTTGACATTCTCATTATTCATTTTGGATACTCACTTTTGGATATCCACTTTTCCTCAAATTACTTCCTGTATACAGATCTTACCAAGTTTTAGAGTCTAGAGGGCTTTGACTATAATGACTGATTATATTTCCATTCTCTGAAACAATACTGGGTATTCCAGTCACAGTTCTGTTTACCCTTCAGGGAGAAATATTTGATCTTATCATTTCCTGAAATTTATCTCTTTTTAATTTACAAACTATTACAAATAGTTAAGCTTCTACTTCAGGGATTCGATGAGGTCTCTACTTAGGAGCAGAGATCTACTCTTTGATACTTTATTGTTTTCTCATCAATGGAATACTTTACTTTTACTAAAGCGAATATGACACATTTGCATGAACTCGATGTAACTCATTTAGCAAATTCAATAAAACTGCAATTTGCCTTTTACTGTTAGTTATTTCCATCTATGTTTTTAAAACTTATTTCATAAAAACTAAAAGGAAGAGTGAAAATAACAATTTAAACCAAAAAAAAATTCATACCATCTAATTTATTATCTTTATATATTTAAGTATTAAACTCATTATTATCCTGATTGTAGCTTTATGTATTTATAGAAATTATCTCTAATTCTATATATTTTAAACTTGTTTTGCCCTAAGTTTCTCCCTTTTGAGATGTCATATTATTATAATTTTTAAAATCATAATTTTACATTTCTTTAATATGAGTAAGAATGTTTAATGTTTTAATATTTCTACTAATCATATGATAATAAAGGGAATTTTCTGTGACCTCCAAAGGGCTTTCACTTTCTTTTAAGTGTGTTTAACTATCACAAAGAGTTGAGTTCTCAGAAGAATCCTATGATCAGACTGTTAATTACGATGCATTTAAAGTGCTTCAAGAGTTAATCTAAATTATCAATGATGTAAAAATATTTTGTCTTTCAAGTGCAATACAGTCATGGGCTGACCAAGGACAAGGATACATTCTGAGAAATGTGTGATTAGGCAATTTCATCCTTTTGTGAACATCACAAAGTGTACTTACACAAACCTACACACCTAGGTTATATGGTATAGCCTATTGCTCCTAGGCTACAAGCATGTTACTGTACAAAACAACATGAGATAGAGCACACGAGAAAGTGATGCAACCAAGAGAAATGGTAAATAGATGAGGCTGCTGCCAGCATAACAAGGCTTACGGGTTTACAATAAACTTTTTTATAAATAGAAAAAGTACATAATAAAATAACAATGAAAAGTATAGTAAATATATAAAACAGTAACCTATTTATTTGTTATCATTACAAAGTATTACATACTATATATAATTGTATGTGCTATATTTTTATACAACTGCCAGTGAAGTAGGTTTGTTTACAGCAGCATCACCACAAACACATAAGTAATACATTGCACTACAATGTTACAACAGCCAAGAAGTCACTGGGAAATAGGAATTTATCAGCTGCATTATACTCTTATGAAACTATCATCATATCTAAGGTCCATCCTTGACCAAAACATCAGTATGATTCATGACTGTATATATAAAACCTAGTGCTGCTCATTTGAAGTATTTCTAAATTTTATTTCAGTGATCTCAGTTCTACATAGTGTCTTAGTACATCCAAATGCTGTCAAGGGAAATGTCCATTCCTCTGAACATGAAAAGAGCTTACTTTTATAATAAAAACAATAGTTGTTCTGGACCTAGCTACCCCAGTTTGCCACAGTCAATGATGCATATTTTCTACTAACTCTTCATTCTTCTTAATACTGTTAGCTTGGAATTGGCTATAGTGACAGTATTTGCACCAGAGATCAACAAATGCTACAAATTAGGGCTTTTGTTTTTGGAGAGCAAGTTGTTTTTTATTTACCAGCATTGTTGATAAAAGCTCAAAACTGAAGTATATAAAATACAAATGTATAATGAAGGTGATAAAACTTCCTCTCAAATCTTATCACCTAGGAACTAGCTCTGTTAACATTTTTGTGTAGATAATCTTCTATAATGTAAAATAGTAAAATTTTTATATTAAATAAAAAAATATTTATAACTCTAGTGAAATCATTGATTCAAGAGGACAAACTCTAGTCACCGAATTCTAGCATGGCTTCCAATATTTATACTCCTTGATATACACACCCTGAATGACACTCCCCTCAATTTTAGTGGGAATCAGTGAACATGCTGGGATATCATCCCATGATTAGGTTAATAATCAGTTGAGTTGGAGTTAATCAAAAGGGAGATTATCCTGGAGGAGCTAACCTAATTAGATGAGCATTTTAAAAGAAGGTGAAGTGTCAGAAGCTCTCCTGCTAGCCTGGAAGAAAGCAAACAGTAATGTTGTAAACTATCTATGGATGGAGCCACCTAGCACAGACTTGCTGGCAGCCTGGACAGCTGAGAGTAATCCCCAGGAACAACCAGCATGCATATGTAAATGAGTAAATGAATAAACAAACAAACAAACCAGACCACAGTTCTCACTCAGTTCTACAATCAGAAGGAACTGGTTCTGCCAACAACAAGAATGATCTTGTAAGAGGACAGACACTAAACTCCACCCAAAACCTCAATCCTGGTCAACATTTTAATTTCAGTTGTAGGATTAAGCAAAGTACTCAACTACACTGTGTCAACAGAAACTGAGATAATAATTGGATGCTGAGTTTAGCTGCTAAATTTGTGGTAATTTGTTACTCAGCAATAGAAAACCAGTATACCTGAGAAGAAATATTTCAAATATTTTTAGACTATGGTTACTGATTGGAACAGAATGAATGAAAGACTAAACATAGGGTTTTATTTAAGGATGAATGTTCAGATTCTTCCTGAGGAAGGGAAAAGGGTTCCAAGGCCCAGGTCTGGATACATAGATAGGTTTTCTAATATGGCCCTCTACAAAGCTTTGATGGTGAAATGGAAAGGAGCACAATCTCTTGGATTCCCAGGATTAGAACTGAATAGGACAGAGACAGAGAGTAGACCTTAGACTAGTAGATTCAGCTGTCTGTTGATGAGGTCAGAGCCTTGGGCTTGGTTTTAGTAGCTGATAAAAACTCGCCGAGGAATTTCACCTTCAGTCCTTTAAGAAGAGCCATAAGTTTGAGCTTGGAACAGAGGTACGTGAGTTACCACAAACACCGTATCTAAAAGAACATGCTGTACTGGGCCAAGAGCTGATCAAACTGGACTCTAAAATAAGTATTTACCCCTTGCGAACTTGAGCTTACAAGGAATGGAGATAACTATAATGAAGGCAGATTGAACATCATCTTTTTTCCCAGGATCGAAAATTCCCTAGGTTTACTACATAATCCAACACAAGGCAAGGAAAGTAAATCCCCCTAAAATGTTGACATAAGGATTTTCTTCTAGTTAGCTGAATGGGTTTAATTTTAAATGCACAAATAATTATGTGACCTCTATTTCATGGAGTAACTAATATCTATTTATAAATTCCTAATTCTGCATATTGGTTTAATTAAAAATGCCTTCTATAGTCATGTTGATTTATAGAAATACTTCCTTTGGAATACATTTCTAGATTTTTTTTTTTTTTGACAAAATGTAGTAACATTTGCAAACTTTAGATATGTTTGTCTAAATTGTTTTTAGGAAGCATGGTATTAAAATTATAGAACACACCAATATTGCACATTTTAAAATATTATCACCAGTACTGAATAGTATACACTTTATCATTAGATAGGCAAAATTAGTCACTTAATGTTTGAATTGACTTTTCTTTGATAATTTGATGTAAGAAATGCATTTAAGGTTAATTCCTTTTTCTATGAAACCTGAGGCATTTATGCTTTCCTTTATTAATTTTTAAGATTTGTGAACATATATTAAACATGGAGACACAATATGACAAGGTACTGTTTATTATCTAAAAGGCAGCAACAGTCATATTAAAAAAAATCATAAAATGACTTTGAAGGGATGCCCAATCACTAGCTAACTTAATTTGATAGCTCTGAAATTTTTGGTAACCTGTGAGAGTCTGGCACGTCTATAACACATCCTTAAAGTGTATGCATGTAAAACTCGGTACATACTGTCCCATCACTGTACCCTGATATGTGAGAGCTAGCTCTGCAAACTCTGTAAAAAGAATACAGGGAGAATCCCTTCCATCAATAAGTGAGTCACCAATATCAAGGCTTTTATATAAACCAAGATAGAGGATAAACATTATTGGTTGAGGTTTGTGAGCTAGAGAAAGGAATTAAAATATTATTTATATTAAACTGCATATATTTCTCCCAATTCATCTGTAAGTTTGTTAATTTAACAAAGAAAGCAAGAAACATGGTATGATCTTGATAATATAAATGTAATAAATAAAATAAGAAGCAGAGGTGTTAAGTCATCAAGCGAGACCAAAGCAGGGCATATCACATGGAGCTGGATACTACTAGATTGATTTGGGCCCATATTGGAGATGAAAGCTCTTATGGAACCCTGGTTTCCTATTTCCAGGTGAAAAATAACAGTACCAGTCTCTAAGGAGTAAGGGATGGTTTATTATATTACAAAACCATCAGTTAACCTTACAAAAAAAATGGCCCTAGACAAAGTGCTGTGATTTACAGTTCCTCCTAGATGCCAACACACTGACCAATTGATTAGTTCAATCATTACTATCTCTAGGAGGGAAACTGCCTGGGAAAGTGCAAGGTAAACTAGTCAAACTGGCATAACTGGATGAGGTAGAAAGTTGTATCAAGCCCGGAGACTCACTTAGAATTAGGGGTGATCTAATATCTCTCAGCCTTCCCCTAATGTTGTGACAACACACAAGTCTTCATTCTTATAAATCAGCTTTGATTTTTCTCTGGTTGGGATTGTAAATCTAGGTTGTCTCTTATGTATAGAATTAAAACAATCGATTGAAGTGCAATTTGAATCAGCAACAAAGTATTTGCAATGGAGAATCGGATGGAATATATAGCTTAAATGAAATCCCAGACAGAAATACGACTTAAATTTTTTCTTAAGTAAACATACTCAGAATACAAATAGTATGATGATATGAAGCTAAATGGAGGCCTCTTTGAATAATAAACTTCTGCTTTACTTGCAAACCACCTATTCTACACTGAACCTTTATTTTGAGAGCAATGGCCATGTGAAAAAGCCTACAGTGGTAGGGAGATTTATTAGTGTTTGTAAAATATTCATTTGCACGCACTTGTCCCCCTCATGCTTAGAGTTCACTTTTCATCCCACTGATATTGGGCTTAATTAGTGACATATTCTGACCCATGGAATGTAAGCAGATTTGACATACACTTCAACTGAGCAGAAGCTTTAATGTGATTACAGGGGTTGTCTTAATCTTTTGCTAATTTCTACTGCTGAAAGAATGGGCATGTTCTAAATAGTATCCTCTCTTTTAGACTTGGTCTTACAATGGAGGATTTGTTCAGTAGGGCAAGGTGAATGAAGCAGAGTCACAGCAGTCATAGATAATCTGCTGTCACAGGAGTAAGGACAAAATGCCTGTTATTGTAAAACAGTGAGAGTGTAGTTTTTTTTGTTCAGCAGCAAAAGCCTAGAAATAAAAGTGGGAACTTAAAACACTGGTTAAATAAATTAATAGATGTCTCTTTTAAAAGTATAATTTAGTAATAGGAAAATAACAAAAATATATATATTATTAACCAGTTTGTTTTTTAATATTTTATTCAATTTACTCCTAATAACACTTTCTTTACAACATAACTCCTGAATAATGGTTCTTCCAAGTATAATTATGTGCAAAATTTTAATTATAAGAAAATAGGGATGCTATTCAAATAATGGCCAATTTTTCATAAATATTATTGTTCAGTCATGAATAGTAATGAAAATATACTATTTACAGAGAGAAAGAATTCAGATATTTCTTCATTAAAAAATTAAAGAAATAGTAATAAACGCTATGATAATATTAGCCTTATTTCCAATATTTATCAACTGCATGACTTCCAATTAGTTTTGAAATTCAAAGTTTAATAAATGTCCTTCAGGAGAACGATGAGCATATGCAAATTAATATTAACACTGACTTTGTTCATTAGTTAACAACACTATTCAAGTCACCTCCAGGCTGATTATAGAAACTTCAAGCAAATTTTCTGACTTTAGAACTATAAACACAAATGCAGAATGCCTAAATTCAAATTACATCATAATTTTTAGAATAAGAATGTTTAAATAAGGAGATATTAAGGAAATCCAATCAAAATTCAATATAAATTATAAGAACATGTGCAATTCAAGCAACTGGCATTAATCTGAACAAGGTCTCAGATTTTGTTTCCAGTTTCATTATTTGCATTAATTATGTATTGGCAGTTTATTTTTTATGCATGAGACTGAGAGAGATACCAATCCAACTGTGTATCATAATTGTCCTTTAAGAAGCAAAAAAACATTTCAGAGAAAATACTGTGAAAGATTAGGGAGGCATTTTAGCTTTATGCTTGTATGATAGTGTTTATCTCATTTCTCCACATTCGCTGCTGAACTGATATGCAATACTATTATTTTATAAATTCTAATTTTCAGTTTGTTCAATGAAGATGACACTACGCATATTGGAATTGGCTTCTTATTTTCAAAAGTTTTTGAGGCTATGATTCACTTATTTTTAAAAATGCACGTTTTTAGGTGTCACTGTCTTCAACCGGAAGATGACAGTATTTTAAATATGTCATTAAAATGCATCCTACCTGTTTTAGAGGGAATAAATATTCAAAGACATTATCCATGTAATCCTATTAAAGCAGAGTTTGCAAGAGAACGTTTAGCATACTCTTGAATCTTTGAAGCTCATGATGGTTGTAAGCCATCCTATAGCTCTGTTGTTAAATTTTCCCAAAGCAGTTAAAGCTAATGGCAGTAACAAATGAAATGCTGTAAATCCAGGAAAGCATCAAGCCTGCTTAATTCCTGAGGCATAAATTTTAATCAGTGAAACAGAATTTTTTCTGTTTCCTTAGCTAATCTCACTTTCTTTTGTTTTTCCCAAGAGGATTTGATGTTTTGTTAAGAATGAAATCAATTACAGTAAAACTTGCAATTTATAGGGGTTTAGCCCTAGACAGAAGTCGCTGGATGAGAAAAAGGTGTTTCACTCTGTTTTTCAAACCAAAGAGTCAGCCTGTCCGCCACCCCCCCAACAACCCAGCTCCGCCACACAACACACACACAACCCTCATTTGATTTTCTCCTTGTATTTTCATTGAGGGATTTTTAGCAAATCAAGCACAGAGAACTGACATCCAGTTCAGGAGTTATTTCTTCCATGTCCTTTACCCCCTTTTGGAAGCTAAAAAACTGCTTCATATAATTTACATAATTTAACTGGAGTTCATACATGGAATACATAGATTTGTTTTGCCTGATGTAACATTTGAATCATGTCTATCAGAACCCTCTGGGATGTTTGTCAAAAAATGCAGACTCCTAGGTTCTAACTAAAACTCACTCAGTTAGGATGTTCACAGCCTGTGTAGCTGAATATTTAACAAGGTCCTCAAGTGACTCTGAAGTTTGAGTATCATTGCTATAAATGAAGAAATAGCTGAATACATAGACTTACTGACTTTTTTTATCCTCTGTCTTTTTATTTCAATTTTTTCACTTTTCTTTTTCTCGATTTGCAATAACTATATCTTCAAAGTTGAGCTTCACCTTTCATCAACAGAATTACAGCACTGCTGGGTAAATCTAAAGTAAATTAAATTTGTGCCCTAAGGTATAAAGCCTTATTTTTCTTATTTCATTGAATTTGTTAGGTTTGTTATGTTTCCAAATAGAAATTCATTTGTTTTGTTTTTTGTAGATTAGCATACTGGTACTTACAGAATATTATATTTTAGTGAATGGAGAAAGTGTCTATAGTAGGCTTTTACCAATTTAAGGCCCTTCCTTCAAAGAGAATGAAGACAATTTAGAAAGAGTTTAATTGGGATATATGAAATAATATTGGGGGGAAAATATATTTGTCAAAAGAAAAGTACATTCAAGTCAGAAGTACATTCAAGTCAAGCATAAAATAAAAAGTAAAAGACAGTAGATTAGTAATCAAATAATGTGCAACTAGAACATAATTCCCTAGTGGAAAATCTTCAACCTATGACTCATGTGCAAATCCATGATACAATTCAAGTTAAACTGGTATTGATTTAATGCAGTATACATCACATTTGTAGAATGAAATAATTAATATCTCCTAAATTTCTACCTATATTGTAATACATGAAAAGCTTATATATTGACAAATCTGGTTCAACATAGAGGATAAACTCAAGGAAACTGCTAAATTAGGTAATCGTGCATTATAGCATATTATATTAATCATAATACACACATATGTCCATGTGTGTACATAAAATCAGTGATTTTTTTTAAGAATACCAGAACTGAAGTTTCAATGACTAAGATAAATAACATCAAAGTAATTTTTGTGCAGACCTCAGCAGAAAAACTTGACTACTAAAAAATTAACATTGTATTTTAATTTCCCAATTATGGTAAACAATAATAGATCTTGCTACTATCGCTCTCCATCTCCACAGTTAGTATTATTCTTTTAAACTTTCTAGATACTACCCTAACTCTTCACTTTAGCATGTCTCTTTTGATATGACTTATATAATATTTAGAATTCCATAGGCCCCTGGCAACCTTTTTATCCTTTACATCTGTATTATACTGAAAAATGGTCATTGGATGTTTTATAAATACTTAAGTGACAGTGAGCTCATCTCTTAATCTACTGCTAATTAGATATATGGAAATAACAAAAATCTGGATCTCAGTTTCTTTCCTCCTAAAATAAATGTGTTTAACTCTTTCATCTCTAAGTTTACTTCCAACTTAAAAATTACATAATTCTATGGGGCAGTTTGTGTCATGACTGAAACATCACTGATATCAGAATAAAACTAGCCAAACTTAATTCTTATTCTTCATGGAGCAATATTCAGTAGGACTTTTTCAGACATAAATGAGAGGAGTTCATGTTAAACATTTTTTTTTTGTAGCAAATACAGAATTTATCGCCTCACAAAACTGACATGGCTCAAGCTAGGTGCTCAAAAGACAAAATTAGAGTTTTCTTTTCAACTCTATTTTTCTCTGCATTGCTTTTCTTTGACAAAAAAAAAAAAAAAAATGTCTTCAAATGATAACAATGAAGCCAAGAGGCAGTTCTAGCCAAATAGCCTAGTGGTTTATCAACTCCAACAAAAAGAGACAGCCTCTTCTCCAGAGCTTCCTGTAGAAGTCTAAGAATTGAGTCTCATTGGCTTGTACTCATCTTTGATTCATCACTCTGGCTGTAAAATGATGAGATGTAGCTTTTTTAAAAAATTACTTTTTGGCTATGCCTACGTAGAGTATCTACTCCTGCAGCTAGGAGTTAAGATAAATCCCAACTAAAAAGGAAAAGCAGTATGACTATTCAAAGGAAAAATGGTTTGCTTTTATCAGAATAACAGGAATTGGATGCTGAACAGGTAGAATCAAAAGATGTCAAAGGTAGTCTCTCAAACATTTAATAACAACTACCAAGTCTCATGATTCCTTTGTTAGGTTTACCTAAGCTAGCACTTCCCAAACATTTTAGTTTTATGACTCCTTTAAATTCCTTAAATTATTAAAAATCTCCAATTTTTGTGGATGTGAGTTACATGTATTGATATTTACCATATTAAAAATTAAAACAGAACACTTAAAATTCTTTAATTATTGATTCTTATTCCTATAAAATAACATAAAAAACCTATTACCTATTAATATAATTAGTATACTTTTTATGAGAAATAACTGTATATTCCACAAAAAATTTCATGAGAAGAACTGCATTGTTTTACACTTTTCAAATTTCTTTAGTGTCCCCAGATGGCTGGATTCTCACATCATTCCTGTCTTCAATCTGTGTTTGATGAAAACCACCCTCACACAAACATGTAGTTGAAAATAAAAAGAGTATTTTAACAATTTTTTCAGGTAATTGTGGATATTAATCTTTAATATTATACTCAAGCTTGATAAATAGTTTCTTAAAGGTCACAACGTGGAATCCAAAACTGTACCAATGAACATTTGTATTTTTTCCATTAAAATATACAAATCTAACTTGCATTGTAAGTAGATCTTATAGCCATGAATAATTATGAAATTTTTAAAAATCATGCATTGTTCATTTGGAAAATATTGGTTCAGTTGGTATGCAGAAACGCTTTATGTGTACTTCCATTTCAGCACACAGACTATTAAGGAGACATGTACTCAAAGGTTTATATTTAATACAAATAATATTTTGCTTCATCAAGGACAAAAATTTTTAATGAAACTGGCTTTACTTTTCTCTATGAGTGACTGGCAGTGAAGAATATTATATCAATTTAGGGTTGTACCACTGCTTTGATTCAGACAAAAGTATCAGAAATTTCACCCTCTATTGCTTTCGTACCATCTGTAAAAATATAATAATAATAATTCTTAGTTATTATTATTATGAAAATTCCTTTACTTTTCAATCCTTGAATGAATTCTGGAAGCCCTAAATGATCCAAGGACCATACTTTAAAAACCAAATTGCTGCCTTGAAAATGCTGCTTATCTTTTTGTTTTGTTTTCATATCATTTATTTTATCAAGCCCTCCTAGATATACAAAATTGACTATCATCTGTGTTAAAATAGGATAAGGTGTATGAAAGTGAATTTTACACTGTTAAGCACTTTTCAAATATAATAACATTATTTCCATCATTATTACTCTAGATGATATAAAATTTCAAATAAACAATTCTCTGGGGTAGTTTGACTAGTACACACTTGAAGAGGGCAAACATTGTTCTATTAATGTTGAAATTCTAGCACTTTTACTTGCACTAGACTCTAGCTGCTATTTCACAATACTAGCATATGAAATTTGTAGTTAATATAAAGGATGAGGGTTTTAATATATATATATTAATATATATATATATATATGATGAAATTATACATATCCTTTAGTCTACATTCCTACAATTAATCTTTGTCTTATTCAAATTTTTATTTTGGTTTAGTAATTGGAAAACATAGTTGTTTCCTTGTGACTGATGCCCTTGACTTGGTAAGCCACACTACTTCTAGTCTTTGGAAGACCAGGTCTGTGCTTACATTTGTCAGTTCTACATTATCCACAGAAATCATACACTACTCTTGAACCTCTAGTGTAATGAAATGGCTTTTTTAAAAGGTACAGTCAACACTCATACACATACACTCACACATCCACAAAGTAAAAACGAAGAGAATTTAAAGACAGTCTATTGTCTGTGTTAAGTACCTTAAGGCCAATGAGACAGTTAGAATATCCTTACCATATTTTCTCATGGTCCTTCAGTCTCAACACATTCTCCTTTGCCCTTGAGTAGGTTATTTTTAGTTTACTAAGTCATCAACCTTAGAGAAGCTTTCAAAACTTTCTTATATTCTACTCACATACATCTCAAAAATTAGATGGAGTTATTTTTGTACTTTCTCTGTTGCTGTGTCCTATTTAAGGCCCTAACCACCAAAAAACTTCACCTAATAAATGATCAATAAAACCTGCCCCATCCATTGATTCTCTGGTATACCCGTGGTTAACTAAACTTCAATAGAATATACTTTTCTGAGTCACCTAATATCAGAATATTTTGAAGCACATAGATGATTTCCATTTATGCACTATTCTGAAATACTATATATACAATCTGTCAGTATGACTCTATAATAGGTATTCAGAAATATAAGAAATATAAGAAATATAAATTTGATTTAGAAATTAAAATTGAAGATATCATAGTTCTGCTACTCAAAATAAACTAATTTTCAAATAGATGAATCTACATTTAAAAATGAATTATAAAAATATGTTTAATGGACTATGCATAATATAATCTATAGAAATGGGGAATAAGAGTAACCATTCATTGCAGAATACTGACAAATGCTTCCTTAGCCAGGTAATCAAGGTGTACATCATCAATGATAAGTTATATTAATACTACATACCTCTGATGAAATTGATGAAAATGTCACTTTACCTCTATGGTTTTCCTCCCCAAAAACCTACAACCAGTCATATTATGAGAAAAACATCAGATAAATCACAGTTAAGGGACATTCTTCAAAATACCTAAGCAGCACTCCACAAAACTGTCAAGGCCATCAAAAACAAAGTTGAGAAACTATCACAGTAAAAAGGCATCTAGGAGATATAATGAATAAATGTAATATGGAATCCTGGATAAGACCTTGGAACAACAACAACAAAAAAAAGACATTAGTAAAAATTGAGAAAACATGAATTCAGTATGACTTTTAATAGTAAAATGTATTGGTTCATTAATTTGTATGGTGACAAATGACTATATTGAGGTAACATAGAAGAAACTGAGTGTGCCATTATAGGAACTCTACTATCTTCATAAATTTTGTAAATCTACAAATACTCTAAAATAAAAATATTAATTTTTTAAAGCATGGTTAACACTTAAGAGAAGAGAAACCGCGTTTCAAGTTCAGAATTCTAGACAAAACTCATCAAAGTGCATAAATGCATTGTTGCAAAACCTTACACACCATTCCTTGTAGAATATGAGGTGAAGTCAAGATTATGACAAAATTTAGCTATAACATAATGAAATTCTGAAGGATCATTGCTAAATTATAGTATTTGTATCCAAAGAATGTAAGAAAATCAAAATATAATTGGAATGTATTTACTGGATTCACTTTTAATCAACTCTATAGGTCACCTATTAGAAATGGTCTATGGATACCATGCTTTCTAGGAAAGAAAACACATAACTGAAAAAGTGCTCCATAGATGGATTGATTGACCTCTTCACAAAAAATAGATATCTGGATTTTTTTGCTTTTGTTTGCTTGTTTTTTGTCTAATAAACATAGTGCACTACCGACAAGATTTATAAAAGATACATATTTTTGAATGGAAGATTTCATACTTAATCTTAGAGGAGTTAACTCTGTTAGATGTTAACAGGGACACAGAAAATTAAATAAACTCTGTGAATTACTTTATAATCTGTAAAGTTATCAAGGTATTATCACTGTCATCATTATTTTTATTGATTATTATTAAGGTCTTTATACCTTAGTCATGATTGAGAGAGTTCTTAATATCAGGGATCACTCATCTTGTCTCTAGGTTCTCTCAAGGGCCAGTAAACTAAACAGTATAAATAATTTTAAATGGTTAGTTTATGCTTTTTTAGGTAAATGAGTACTTTAATTTTGACATTTAATAAAACTGCAATACTTAATTAGTATTCATCAATTGCTTCCATTAGTCTGTTGCGTATTGTTCCCCCCCACCCCCGCCCCCATGAGAAGCAGGTATATATGGAATAGGCATTGCTCTGGGCTTTTCCTTCTCCAGTAATATTACAGGCAAGAAAAAAGATGAGAACCACTAATTTCGAGCACATTAACCTTTGATTTATGACCAGTAAATAACTGGAAAACAGAAGAAAAGAAGGTAATTATTTTTAAGCAAAATAAATCAATATTACAAATAAATATCAACTCTCCCATCAGCTCTAGCATACAAAAGTAAATGTCTTCATTAGTAAAGTGTATTGCCAATTGTCCTTGACACTAATCTTTGTAGGGTTTTGCAAATGCAACTACTCTTCCAATACTAATTCTTTAAGTAAATAGTCCAATTATACTAGCAGAGCCATTTAAAACTGAGGCCAATATAGAATGGATCCTGGTTACTAATATTTAGGTATTAACAAAATTACATAAATAAGGGTAAGTAATGTTAGATGCTATAATAGATCAATTACCAAGTCTCAGTGGATTAACTCCTACAAGTTTATTTCTCATTCACGTAAAGTGCAATCATGCTGCCTGGTTGGCAGACAGACTTTTTTTGCAGTCATTTAGTGTTCTTAGCTGTACATTCTTTTAAGCTAGGGTTCTGAGGCATTCCATTCTGCTGCAGATGGAAAACAAGAACATATAATCACATGTGGAAATTTATATGGCCCAGGCCTAAAAATGGCACGAGTCATTTTCTCTCAGATTATACTTGCTAGAACTCAGTTACAGGAGCATATCTAACTTCAAGGAAAGTTGAGATATTTAGTCTAGTGTATCCAGGAAGGAAGGGATTCTGGTATTCTATTTGCAGCACAAATAAAGAAAGAATTAACATATTTTAAAGACCTTAACTATGTCATTATATAGTGGGGTTGTTTGATTGCAATTGGCCTCAATTATTCCCCTCTATCTATGCCCCTGCAATGCAATTTCTAGTTTCCCATTAAGACGTAAAATATATGCCCCAACTTGGTGAATCTTTCTTGGCCAATAGATGCCATAAAAGTGACAATGTGCCCATGTTGAGCCTATCCTTCAAAATGCTTGGCATGTTTCGGCTTATTATTTTAGAAATCCCCCTAATCACCATGAAAGGAAGCCAGCGGGGGCTGCTGGATGATGAGAGAATTTGCAGAGGAGAACCAAGGTACCTTAACCAACAGCCAGCTAACCTCCAGAAGCAGAGCTTCCTAACCTAAGCAGATGCATAAAGAAGTCTAGATAAGGCCAGAAAAACCTCCCAGATGAGGGCCAATCTAAGCTGTTGATTAATTCACAAAATTACTAGCTAAACAGGTAATTTGGAGATTGGCCAGACAGGAATAAATCACTACTGTATAAAAATACTGAAACATAAATTTAACTCGCACATAAAGTTTTGCTGAAAAATAAAGAAAAGTGTCTAATACTCATTTATAATAAAATAAATAGAAATATTTAATATTATTTTTAAAGTGAATGAAGTTGATTTTTATCTTCAATCTAATAAATTTTCTCATCACAATCTTACTAGCTATGTCCAACCAATCAAAGGTGGGGGGGGGGAACTTTTCACTAATACAGCCCTGTTCTTCAAAGATAATAATTTATTTCACATTCTTAATTATTTTATACATGTTCATTAAATATCTGGCAAATATATTGTCTCCTATTAATCTTTTAAAACAAAAAGACTTTGAAAAGAGAACTCCCTCCCACCAAAAAAAAAAAAAAAAAGAAAGAAAAGAAAAAAAACCCAAAACATTAATTAAAAAAGAACAAGCTGGCAAAGGAACTGAGCTTCTTAGCTCCTAGTTAAGTATGTATGCATTTATTCTTATCTTGGAAATTTGATTTTGTTCATTTTCCCCTTAAATACCCATTTGGAAGTATCCATTACTAGCTACTTTAGAATACTATTAACATAGTATTATGATAACCTGTGCCTTCATGTTGAAAGAACTGTAAAAGAGAATGCCAGATTTTCACAGGTTTAAAAGTTACATGACTTTGCAGTGTTCTGCTTTGTTTTCACATCTTTCACTCTGGCCAAGATTCCAGGACACACGGACCAATTTAGAAGTTCAACATCTGACCACCAATAAGAAATGCATATGATCCTTTTGGTGTTCCACAATTCCCTCTCTGGGTCATTCATTGTGCAGAGATTCTTATGTCCTTTGACTAGAAGAATATAGTATTTCATCCTTCACTACGATTTTTTTTTTTGCGGGGGGGGGGGGTGGTTCGGGATGTGAGGAGGAAATTGACTGTTTCAAAATAAAATTTGAATTAAAAATTTAATCAATGAATTAAAATATTGAATAAATCATAATAAAAGGCTAATATTTTTAAAGTAGTGTTTATATTTCAAATGATACGATATGACAAATTCCTATCTTTTTACTTTTTTAATCAAATTGCCTTTTCCTTATTTTTTAATTCACTCTGAAATTCACGTGAATGTATATCAAAAGCCTTTATTTCCTCTATAATCAGTTGTACAAATGTATTTGTGTGGGAAATCTTCAAAGAATTATATTAATTATATTATATTATATATTATATGGTTATGTTATGTGTTATGTATGTTATGTTATGTTATGTTATGTTATGTTATGTTATGTTATGTTGTTATATGTTGAGACAGAGGAGGTGATGGCCACAGCAGAAATCACAAATCAATATTAGCTTCGCTATATCATAAGTTCTGAAACTAATCAAAGGAGAGTTTTAAAAAGTTGAAGACAGAGACACTACCATCAATAAAATGTATAACCTGATTGAAGACTGGAACAAATCAAATAAATACACCATAAACACAATTATAGCAATATTTATACCTGGCAGGTAGAGTCACTGGCTTAAAGGTTGCTTTCCTTTGTCTCTTTTAAGACTGCCTGAATATAAAAAAAAAGTTCTGTTGAGCAAACCAAGACTGCATCTAATACATCCTAACAGTAGTGTGGAATTCTTGCAAATCCAAAAATTAAAACATGAAGACCTGCTAAATAATATTGCCTTCGGATTAGATTGGCAGCAACTCTGCATTATTAAAGTAACTTTAAAAGTCAATTTAAAAGTCCCAACATGCACTTTTATTCAATATCCAATAGAGTAGAAATAAAACCTAATTCTACTCAGCTACTATGTGGGTTTGTGTGACTAAATGTTGGCTCATCATATTCTGATAAAATAATGAAAATATTTTATTTTCACATTGAATGTTTAAGTTATAAAAAGTTACATTCCCCTAACTTCCTATAGTATAAATAAATATAATAATTTTCTCCTATAATAGCATGTAAATGATGCCTAATAGCATATTTTGTCACAACATGTAAGCATCAACAAAAAAAACACAAATGAGAGGTTCCAAAGGAAAATTTTAGGAGCTGCCTAATAAGTGATAGACACAAAAACTTTTATTTGTGTAAAATGTATGCCCTACTTGTCAAATCAAACCATATTAGATGAAATAGAATAATCAGTCTGTCAGCAAGTGTATGATAAACTCATACCATGTACTGCTTAGCGCTCTGAAAAATGTTCTGTGAGATAGAACTATGAGATGGTGCTGTTATCAAGATCTGTATAATCTTACAAATAACATAAATATTAATAGAAATATTTGACTGCCAAATCATAAAGCATTAACAGTGCATATTTTTGGAATGTGGAATTTTAGTTTAAGTGATTAGAATCTTTTTTTTTTTTTTTTGATTCAACCAAAAAAGGAGATATTGTATCAGTTAGTACACAGATTGGAAGAAAACTAATTGCCATATTCAAAGATAGTGTCTGAGCAGAGTTCAGTGGAGGGTCTATTTACAACAGAAGAGCAGGATTAAGGAAAACAAGGAGTAATACAATACTCTGGAGTTAGAAATAGAGGGTAGCATTACTATTCCCAATGGCAAGGGAACAGAAGTTAACAAGAGAAAAAGTGGGCATATAGTTATAGGAGAGAATTACTTATTAGGAGCTTGGGGTAATAAAAAGACAGGGAGACAAGTGGCATGACATTGCCCTCATTCCTGCTGGAACTTCTCATCGGTCAAATCCACAGGAAGCTGGAGGATAAAAAAGATTGTTACTGATCCAAACAGGTTAGCATCCCAGAATGGACAAAGTAAGTAACAGACATAGATAAAACAGACTATACAATGTAGATATGAATGTGGATTATAGAAGCACCTTAATCTTGGAGACTTCCTCATCTAAAATCATATAAAACATCACCTTAAGTACTTTTCATAAGCAAAAAAAGATAAATGTGAGCCCAATTATTTACTATTGAAAAAGAAAAATTATATTGCCAGCATCCTAGAAACCCTTGTGTATTCCTTTCTGATCAAAGCCATAACCCTAATCCTGTTTCTGAGATTATTCTTTGTTATTCTTTCAATTTTTACTATTTATGTACATATCCCCAAATATGACAGTTTAGTTTTTCTTGTTCTGGAAATGTTTACAAATTAAATTGTACCGTTTGTATTCTTGTGTGTTTGGCTTCTTGTACTCAACATTTTATCAGTAAGATTCATCCATGTTATTGCATGTAGTTATAATTTAGTCACTTTCACTTTGCAAATTATTCAGTGTTCTATAATTTATATATTATTTATAGACATATAAGGTATTTTTGGCTTTACACTATGAGGAAAAATGCCACTCTGAACATTTCACACATATATCTTGATGAATATTTGCATAATTTTCCCAGGGTAAATACCCAGAGTATAAAATCCAAGTTTATACTTTGTCTTTGTCAAGTGAGGCAAACTATTTTCCAAAGAAGTTGGAAATATAAACTTTTACTAAGAATGCATGAGACTTCATATCCATACAAATGCATTATTGTCCAACCTAATTTTTTTGTCAATTTGGTGGATGTGCAGTTATCTCATCTTTTAATAAACATAATGTCATAATATTAATGTGATAGAATTTCTCAATGTATGTTATGGTTAATAATTCTTGTATCTTGTTTGAGAAATTTTCTTTATCCCAAAGTCATGAAAATGTTATTTGATATTATCTCTGAAAAGTGTTTGGTTTTACCTTTCACGTGGAAGCCTTTAATCTATCTGTAATTGTGTTTTGTGTACAGTATAAGATCAGTGTCCAATTTCCTTCATTTCTCTTTTAGATACACGAGTGTTTCACTATTGATCCATAGTGCTATCTCTGTCACATATCACCAATTCATGGAAGCATGGCTCTTGTAATGAAGGAATCCTTACAAAATCCTTACAAAAAAAATATATGAGCTATTATTATTCCATGGTAGAAATGAGGAAACATTCATGGAGTAAGCATCTTTCTAGCACACAAAGAACTAATAAATATTCAAAATCAGTTCTCTCTGAATCCAAAAGCAAATCTCTTACCACCATTACACTCTGATGGAAGAAAAGAAAGCCTCTCCATTTTAGAGCAAGATTTCATCCAATTAACCTCCTTCTAGAAACTTCTTCCTTCCTATATTTATACTAGTGTATTCACCTGTTTTTTTTTTATCTGACCTTCTTTGTCTTATATCTACTTTTAATGATATATGGAATTTGAAAAACCTTGTTTTTATACAGAAACTCCCATAGTATCCTAACTTTTTCATGCCCCTTTTCTCTAAAACTACTGTAGTTTGTTCTGCTGTTGAGCTAATTCCTTCAAGCCAGTAGGACACTTGACATTATTTTGTAAGTAGTGAATTTATAGTCAATTGCTTCCCGCCATTCTCTTCCATTATTCCTTTCTATCTAATTCCATAGATAACCGCAGCAGGCCTATTTACCAATTCCCAAATTCTAAAACAATGTATATTGCGTAGGAAGGTTTGTCCTCTTTGTGCAGTTCATCCAGCTGTACTGAAGTAGCTGTCTCAGCTCACAAAAAAAGCTCTCCTGGGGCCAAGCTTGTACTACCTCTATCACCCATGCTAGCTAGCTGGAAAAATATAACCAAGTTACTTTTCAAATCATATGCTCTAAAGGTAAGTAAGTACTCATGTTAGGTAGCTAGTTAGACATGAGTGACAGGAGAACAAAGGAATAGAGACCCAGCTCTGTAATAATAGAAACTTCCTTTGAAGACCTTCCTTAAGGACCTCCCAGAAATATCTTCCTTTTAGGGTTATAAATTACCCCAAATCCTAGAGCACAAAGGCCATAAAAGCTGCTGGCCTAAACCAGTTACAAGCACATGCACAGAAAGTGCATTTCTTGTCCATATCTTTCAGCCTCAGTATACCATCCTTATAATCTCTGGAAGTTCATGATTCTAGTAACAGACTGAATTCCGGGTAAGCATATGTGTAATGGGCAAAGTTAAATAGCAGCCAGGTTGGTCAATCAAGATGACCTCAGTTGTCAATCACCTAGGAATGTCTTTGGGACCACCCCATCACAACCCCAAATATAATGTGGCTTCTCTTTCCCCTGGGGTTACTGCTGTCTATCTTCCCAGGCTGTAACCAGTATCCCCTACCCTTTAGGGGTATATAACCTTATTTCCATGTGGCTAGCTGGTTTTAGGCTTGATCCATCTTCTACCTCATAATGTGCTTTTAATAAACAAATATTTCTCATATTCTCTGAGTTGAAATTCATTTTTTCAGGAGTGAAAAAGACCTAGAGGTGTGTGTTACCTGAACTCTGACAGCTCCAAGGTAACACTCAAGCCAAATGTTTTACACTATCATTAAATGTTATGATTAGACCAAGGAGTGAGTATAAGACCAAATCAGTCTGTGGCTTTGCCTAGAGGGTTTTAACTAGAACTGATAGATTATCTTTTTCTTCTAGCAAGAAAACTCTGAGAATGCAAATTATAGCTACAGGTGGCCACTTGCCCTGAAGTATAAAGAATTTTATCTGCACAAAACAAAATGTAGCTAATCTGAAAAGAGAAGCAGAAATCAAGCAAAGATAGAGAATCCTGTATGTTGATTCCCCAGTTTCAGTCACTGTTTCCAGAACCATCCTGGTTCTTGCTCTTTCAGATACTTGCTTTTTCACCTTTCCTGTACATTCTAGGAGCTTCCCCATCATCTTAAGCTAGTTTGTGTTAACTTTCAGTTACTTACAACCCAAAATTCTTATGAACATATCTGGCTCTCTTCATCCTCTTTTTCTAATGCTTTATCATTATATGTTCTTCCTTTCTTTCCTTCTTTCTATCTTTCCTTCCTTCCTTCTTCCTTCCTTTTCCTCCTTCCTTCTTTCCTTCCTTCCTTCCTTCCTTCCTTCCTTCCTTCCTTCCTTTCTTTCTCTTTCTTTCTTTCTTTCTTTCTTTCCTTTCTTTCTTTCTTTCTTTCTTTCTTTCTTTCTTTCTTTCTTTCTTTCTTTCTTTCCTTCCTTCCTTCCTTCCTTCCTTCCTTCCTTCCTTCCTTCCTTCCTTCCTTCCTTCCTTCCTTATTTTAAAAAAAAATTTAGATGATTTATGCTGCTAATGGATTTAACAGGTTTATTATTTTCAGATTGATTTGCATTTTAACACAGAGAAATAACTTTAAAGCCAAAAACTCCATAAATTTTTTAGTATAAAACAAGGACCTTCTGAAATTAGATGGCCTGGTATTTGAGTCCAGCTTTTCCCTTACTAGCTATGTAACCTTGAAAATAGACTTGCCTCTCTGATAAAAATGATTGCAGTAACACATGTCCTGCTTACCTCATCAGTTTTAAACAAAGTTTATGAACTTGATTTTAAGACTCTAACTCTCGTTAGAAATATTATTTTAAATTTTTATATGTGTGAATTCCATGCTGGATTTCAGATATTGAAAAAAAATGAACATATTTTAGAGAAAATATTTTTTCTGTTTTTCTCTAAATGTCACAATGTAAGTGACTAAAGCATCTTTCATCTTTCAAAGTTAGCACTGAGAACAGGAGTTGATTTTGGTCCCATTGATGAAGAACTTAAAATCTGAGAACCTCGACAGACTGTTATGGGTATTGCATCAATGTCTATGCTCTGAGTTCACAGGACAATAACAGAGATGCAGAGAATTTACACGATATCTTGCAAATTCAATTTTAATTTTCTATTTCAGCCAAGAAGTATATATGTTATTATATTTAGAAGAAAATGCATCACTGTGCTGTGTATATTAAGAAAATAAAAATAACACTAATTTTTGACTGTTCTATATAACAATCCTAAAATTGAAGAAAAACCAAATACATATTCAGATAGAAAAGTTATGATAAGGTTTTCCAAATTCATTTGGGTTGACAATTTTTCAAATGTCTAATTTTACCTGGAGGTCACAAGTACATTCCAACTTGTGAGTGAAACAGTAAGAATGACCTGTCCTGACACTGTCATAATACTAAAGGTTTCATAAGTTGAACTCCCAAAGCCTCTTGTGACTTCATTAGTACTTTTTGTTCTCTTCTGTCAAAAACTCAAAGAGATAATTCATGCCAGTGTGTCACTCCAGGTTATACCCACCACACAGAATTATTCTTTCTTTGTGTTTGCAATAGTGCTTTAGGGTAACATTAGCCTTTCTTCTCCTTTTCTGCTGCATTGATGGTGACTCGGTGTTTTTTATTGTTTGAATGTCAGGTGGATATAAGGCAGGTAAGGACAGAGGAAATGAGATTAGAAAATAAAAACAGCACTTCTTCTTAGGAGGTCTATTGTCCTCCTGCAAAGGGAACAGCAAATCCACTAGCTGCAAAAGAACAAAGAGCTATCACGTAGACCCTCAGTAAAGAGCTCTTCTGTCCCTTTAGATTCACCAAGCAAGCTCTTAAGGTCCCATTGTAAGAGTATCACCATTAAGATGAAAGCTTAGTAAGTTTAGCCTGAGGGGACATCAATTGTGCATAAAAACAGAGACCCAGTGTGGTGTTTACATGTTTAAATAAGTTTAGTAGCTTCAATTTCCTTTTGTTAAATTCCCACAGATCTCAGGGCCAGATACATATTAGAGATGCCAATTTCCTTTATACATGGTGATCAATCACTTCAACCATTTTACAACTGATACTGACAACTGACATAGCAATCCACATCACTGAAAAAGAACTGCTTAAAAAAAGCAAACTATGCCACAGTCCAACTATTCACTGTACTTGTATGATAGATAAAAGTCCAAATATTCACTATACTTGTGTGTAGATAGATAGGTAGAAAAAATAAATAAAGTGCATATTTTCAAAAGCATTAAAAACTACTTAAAACAATTAAATGAGGAAACATAATTTAAAAATAAACGGATAAAGATTTTTATACCATAGTATTTATGTTGTCCACTAAATATTTTACTTATTAAATTAAATTATGGACTACATATTTAAATATGTAATATATCCAGGCAAATCAAAGTAGTGAGAACAATGTGTACCTAAAAGTAAGACTCAACATGACACATTTAAAAATTTGAAGGAATCTGTGAATAGAGGTCAAGGGGAGGGAGTCACAAGAAATGAGGTTAGAAATGTTGTAGGAAACCAAATTTTTAAGGACATGATTAACATGTAAAGAATTTTTGCTTTTAATTTTATCTGGGAAGCAATGGTATAGGGGATACTAAACCGAAGAGGGTGAAATTTTTAGTAAATAGACAAATCTGGCTGTAATGTGAAAAATGGGGAGAGAAATGTCATTGAAAACAAAGAAAGCTATAAAGAAACACTATCAGAGGTTCACCCTTACTTTCAGGGGCTTTTAATAAACTTCTAGGCTCACAGGAGGGATCTGAAACTAACAAAAGTAAAATGGTCTCTGGTCTATGTCACTCCCTTGAATGATTTCCATAGATTAAAATCAAATATTATCTGAGATCAAACACAAATAATGCAGCCATGTAAATAAGAATCAGAAAATAAAAGAAAATAAAAACATATTTAGACTCATAAGAACAGAAAATATTAGAATTACCAAATACAACACATAAAATATTTATGGATGTAACGTAGGTAGGAGGCAAGAGAATTAAAAACATTCATCAAGTTACATTCAGAGACTGCACTATGCTGATCAGCCCTGCAGCCAGGCTAGGAAACCTTCAGAACATTTCTACTGGGACTACTAACAAACCCATTCCCCACATCTGTGAAGGGGAAACAGGAACCCAGAAAGTCATTCTCTATGGCTAAAACCATGAGGAATTTATAGATTAGAGGCTCAGAACTGCCAGCAGATCTTTCACTCTACGTAGTCTTACCTTTTCACGTTAGTACAACTCCCTTTCCTCACTATATGCTCATATTAAAGGAAATGGGAACTAAAGAATGACTTATAAACTGAATTCCCTAAACACTCAGGGTCCCTCTCAGTGCCTTTACTCTGTCTCTCTCACTGTCCCTCTCACTGTCCCACTTTCTGCCCTGAGAGGAGACCACACTGTCTGTGGAGTGTTACCATTTCTAATAAAATTTCCTTTTGACTCTAAATTTGGCATGTGTGTTGAATTCTTTCCACTCTCAGCCAAAGGACCCTCTTCTTCTCTGGCTTGGTCTCCCCACCACTGGGGGAAATTTGCCCTGTCCTGCATCAGATGAAGTATTGAAAATATAAAGAGTAAAATCACAAAAATGAGCAAGCAAGAGATTTTTTTAAATGATCAAGTAAATACTAAGAAAAATGCAACTTGAAAAATGAAAAACAATGAGTACAACAGCAAATTACACACAACTGTAGAAAAAAAAAAGCAAATAAGATAAATTTAAAGAATCTAATCAGAATAAAGTAGACGGACAAGAAAATGGGAACTCAGAAAGAGATATGGAGGATAGAAAGGGAAGAAGCAGAATATGTCTAACTGCAGTCTCAGGAGAAAATAAAGAGAATACAGTGATGTTGTATTTATATTTCAAGAATATGTGAAAATTTTCAAGAAATGATAAAAATATGAATCCTCATATATGGAAATAAAAGCAGATAAGAAGAATTGTATGCAACAGACAGAGAATGGGGAGGAGAAAGGAAAAAGATAGAGACAGAGCTAACAGAGAGAGAGACAGAGAGGAGAGATCTACAATTAGATGCATTTCATTTAAAGTAGACAGACCTAAAGGCTGCCTACTGAGAAGAATAATTAGTATAGCAACAGATACCTTAATATCAATGGAAGCCATAGGACAGCGGAAAAAATATCTTCTAAGTACAAAGAGGAGAAAATAATAGATTATCAAGTTAGACTTATAACTTCCAGAAATAGGGCAAAAGTAAGTTTATTTTTAGATAAACGAGCACAAATAATTTTATCATCAATGAATCCTCACCATGGCAAACTTATAAGGCATATATTACAAAGAAATACTATTCCAAAAAGGTTAGCTGAATGCAGAAAAGAATGAGCCAAATAATAGGGCAACATGCAGACAAATGCATTTGTTTCTTCAATTAAAAAAAAAAAAAACTGAATATTTACCATGTACCAGGCACAATTATAAGTAAGAAAAAAATATTAAAACAAACAAACAAACAGCATTTTTAGAGTTTACATTCTAGTAACAGGAGAAAGAAGATAAATAATAAACATAGCAAATATATGACATATACAGTCTGTTATCCATATAAAATAATAATAATGTCAAATTTATGAGGTTAAAATGAATTTAAAATATTGCACCAATATATTACATAGGTCAGGAAGGGGTTCAACAAGATTTAAATTTTCTAAGGGCTTTACATCTTTCAGAGGGTGAGGTTAATGTGTAATAAATTTTAGAGTTTGGTAAATATACATGACAAGATAAGTTTAACTGTGAAAAAACTATTAACTGTAAAACTGCCAAACCATCAAAGGGAAAAACAGAATAAGAAACTATAAGCAAATAACAAAAACTAAAAATTATAGCTGAGAGCAGGTGAAAAATGTAACTATATTAATCTTAGGTAGTGATACCAGGATGGAGAAAACGGAACAAATTCTAGAAATATTTAGGTAGAAGGATGATGGAACAGAGTGATGGATTATAATGTGAAGGAGGGAAGAGTCAAAGGAAAAACCCAGGTTTCTGTGCTGATGTTTGAAATGGATGGTGATGTCATTTGTTAAAATAAAA
Organism: Eonycteris spelaea; assembly: GCA_003508835.1. Lineage (NCBI taxonomy): Eukaryota > Metazoa > Chordata > Mammalia > Chiroptera > Pteropodidae > Eonycteris > Eonycteris spelaea. The sequence goes on from PUFA01000281.1 coordinate 276,389, forward strand.
CAATTAGAAGAGGAAAATAGAGATTTTCATTTTGTTTCGGATACTCCACTTTCACTATCAATGAGATATTCACATAAACTGCAAACATTAAATGTACAGATAACGTGTCTGAAACTCATGAAAAGTACGGAGGTTTGGTTACGGATTTGGCATCTAAATTTATGAAACAATATGCATTGCTTAATTTAATCCTCTCAACTGCCTCAAATTTTTTCTGTGCTGTTCTTGTTTACTTCCTTATGTTCCTACCTTTTCCTGTTTATTCTTACCTTCTCCATTCAAATTCTTTCCTTAATAAAACCTGAGCAAAGTAGCAGTTGCAGGACAACTGGTTAAAATCGGATGAAATGTTCATCATTGAGTTTGGTAAAAATACAAAATGCAAATGCATTTAGATCCAGTATTTACACTTCTAAGAAATCATGCTAAAAAAATGTATGCTTGTAAGCAAATATGTATGTATAAAATGTCCATGTTAGATTTTATTTTTTTTATAACAGCTAAAAATAAGAAAAAGCTAACATATGGATAACTGGTTAAATACTTTAGGCATATGTGGCTATTTTAAATAATTGAGAAGCAAGTTTAGGATTTCAGATTTTACTGGCCACGTATCTGCTACTAATCGTGTTAAGTCAGCAAAAAATAAAAATAAAATCTTGAATCTATTCATAGAAAATGTGTCTTTTAACTCTTTATACTTAGTTTTTTGGCTTTGTTATTCTAAATAGGCTTCTGTTGAATCCGTCCTTTGCTTTTTATAAACAAATTTCTGATAAAGCAGTGTGCTTTTAAAACACAAACTTGCCAAATTTTAGTTAAAACCAAAATAAATTGATTCAAAATTTATCAATTTAAAACACCAGAGTATTTTCTATCTAGTTTTCCCATGCTTTGTTTTTATTTGCCCTTTATGGCTTAATCAAACTGCAAAAAAACTACATATTCGAGAATACACTTTGAAGGAACTACTCATAGAACTTATTATAAACTGTTTACAGTTTTGTAAATGTGTTCTTGGCTCTGTCATTTTATCACATTTAATTCACCATCTCTAATAAAGTCACCATCCTCACTTTCTCCAATTTTATCATTAAAATGGAAAAGAAGCATTATTGATATAGTTTCTATGTCTTTTAACTTAGCATAGTTTACTATCAAAAAATAACAAAAGGCATTATTTTGTAAATCAGGAAATACATTATGATCCAAGTTTTTTTTCAATTTGTTTGTTATTCTTATGTTCTATATAGTTTGTGTTCTACAAATACAAATCAATATGATTACAAATAAAGTCTATATTTTAGCTCCCTGTTTTCATCCAAATATCATAGTATTAGTAATACTATAATCAAGAGGAAAGGTATCCAGTATCAACCGCTCTTTACCACTTGAAAAGTACCCTTTTTCTTTCCTTTTCACTTATCCTCCTAGAGATTAGAGCTAGAGAACAGTTTACTGACATCCAAGGGTCTTCCTAAATGACAGAGAAAAGAATAGCTAGAGCTCAGAGCAGAGGTTACAGTGGGTGGCTTGGGCATATGGTATAAATTCATGGAGCACTGGAAGATTTCCTACATCCAAATTACCTGGCGTTTCCTGTACTCTGTGCATAATACGCAGTCAGCTGGGAATAGCATCTTCCATTCCATTATCAAAGAAAATGCTTCTACTAATAGAAGGACCCTACAGAGAGGAAGCACATGCCTTAACCTAAAGGGCAAAGATCATCTTAGAGGGCTGGCGTTGTCATATTGAGAAAGGAAAAGGTATGGGAATATGAACTTTGTGTCTTCAGCATTTTGTCTTGATCTAGCGAGTCAACTAAAAACCATGCGTATGTAGACTGAGTTTAGAATAGAAATCTTAAGATAAGAAACTTATCTAGCAGAAAAACAAACAAATTAAACTCTGGGCTTTAGCTGAACCTGCAGAGACAAAAAGTGAAAAGTGCTCAAGAAGCCGAAGCCACTGGGGCAGTTGCGTCTTAACCACAGATGAATTTGCACAGAGAATACTGTGTGAGTTATACTTCTTCACCATTCTCCAAGTCTCTGTTATCTTCCTTAACCTCTACTTTCAGGTAATAAAATTTAATGTCGTTCTAATAGGTACTCTACTGTAATTTTTGGGAGCTATCTAAATATCACTTTATGCCAGGCTATAAATGAGTAATAATTTTAGTGTCTAGTAAGAAAGAAAAAAAAATCAAAACAGAGGATGAAATTTAAGAACTAAATAGTGGTTTCAATTCCACCATAAATATTTTTAACACTATTATTTCCTTTGCCTGGAGCAAGGTTTTCTCTCTGTTCTGCTGTCAGTAAATCTTTCAAGCCCTCCCTAACCCCCTTATTGGAATGCAGTATCTCTCATCAACTTCACATTCCTTTAATAGCTCTTACCATAATGGACTTTTACAGGCAGGTCTGTCTCCCCACTTGACTGCAAGGTCCATTAAGGCGTTGACTATGTCTTATGTTTTCTTTTTCTCCTAGCATCCAGAACATTTCCGTAACATAATAGTAAGAATTGGTTGATTTGTTATCATGTTGTTTTGGCTATTTTTTCTCACTGTATTTTATAAGATTTGAGTTCTCTAAAAAATGGTGGATTAGGCTGCACAAATGCTAATTTTCTTCCTATTTGGTAATGTTTTATTTTCATTGGCTAATTAGAAATATGGCTACTTTAATTTTACATGGTAAAGTGTGAGATTTGAAGACAATAGAATACTGTAGTCATTACTAAAGAGAAGTCCTCAAGCATGCAGTCAACAGTTGCATGACAATGGAATATTTAATATCATAAATATTAGGATGTGTAGAATTCCTTTTTTTTCATTAATTTAATTACTATTTATTGAAGGTTATTTTTTAGAACAAAAGGATCAGTAAAAACCTCAGAGAATTAAAATATATTTGATAATGAACAAAAGTATAGGAAAAAAAAACATGTGTGATGAAGTTGGCAGAAAAATCCCAACCACATAAATGATGGGAATCAGGTGTCTTCTGCTCCCAAAATTCACCCCCCTTTCCCTTTGCTTCTCAGGCTCAAATTGAGAGCTCAACATGGGCATCACGGATCCACCTATGGGACCCTTAATGGCACATGCTGAAGGCAGGATTGATTCGCTCTGATCTGTTCCTGGACATGGATTCTCCTCTTCCCCACTCCAAAATTCTGTCCCTGAATTTTTCCAGTGGTTCTCAATGACAGCTGAAAGTAAACTTGAGGGGTATGAAAAACGTACAGCTGATCCTTGGAAAAGCAGTCATCATAACAGCAGGAGTGGTAGTTGGAAGGTCTGCTATTCCAGAGGGTGACTTCCATTTACAGGAATACTACAACATAGGATTTGGATCTTTATAAAAGCAGTCATGTTTATAACCATCTTCTGTTGCATTTCTCCAACCCTTTTTATTATCTCCCTTTTCCCTTCCATCTAGGATTGCTATATATCTATTACCAGTAAGTTAAATCTGGTACCTCTACCACTACCACATTTGTATTTATCTAAACAATTCACATGGCTACTCCCACGCATGAGCTGAGAGTGATTATGGTAATACTAAGACTAGTGAAATGACCTAACCTCGAAGGAAGCTATCAATTTGATAAATATTTACATTTACATTATTTGCCTCATCCATTAATAATTGATTTTTCAAAACAATCATGCCACTTTTGTTTCTATCTTCTTTTAACTTGCTGTTTCTTAGATCTAAAGATGATCAGGGTTGGTGATTTTTCACCTTCTGCCTCACTTGATTGAAGTGGTTCTTATGCATAATTTGTGCTGCTGCTACTTGATTGCTGTATTTACAAGTATACTGTTTTGGTGCTTATATTTAGCTTCAGTTTTGAGGCTGCTATGGCTATAGCTTCAGTTTGTGAAAAATAACCATTATTTGTGAAGAATTTGTAATATGATTTTACATGGGGAATTTTCTTTAATTGTACCTTTTCCTCCCAGTGACAAGAGGAGGTCCTTTATTTCTTGCATGTTGATGAACTACTTTTTGGTATGTTTGCTTCTGTGGTTATTTTCTTTAACTCTGAATGCTAGCCAACCTCAGAATAATGCAGTATAATTCAGAAGACTACGATAATATGGAGACACAATTCCTTTTAAAATTCTGCTTTCCTCCAAATGTGTCATAGTTGTTTTCAGAAAACTAATAACAATAAACAAGGGGACTGCAAACTTTTGACAATATTTAGAGCATTTGTTCCCACATTTTAAAGGCAACTCTAATCTCCAAAAATGCCCTTAGGCTTATTTTTCTATTCATTAAAAAACGTTATTGTTTGGGATAAAATGCAGGTGGTTCTTTATTGAATCTAGTAATCCTAATATCCTTATTTTGATATTTCCAAATCATCAGATGTTACTCTAAATTTTAACAATACTAATATTACTTTCTAAATTAAAAAGTAGTATATCTGACAGTGTAGTACATACAGAAAATACCGAAAAGCATAAGGGAAATAAATTTACAACACTCAATGACAACCGCAGTTAACCTTTTACATGTTTTCCCAATCACTGTTCTATATATATGTGTGCATGTTTGCAAATCGTCATATACCTTTAACATCTCTTGTTTCTTCATTAGAAATATAATTCTGAGTAAAAGACATAAACTATTTAAACTCTTTTGATAGATATTACCAAATGACTTGCCAACAAGTGGAGGTCAGTACTGTGTCTTATAATTAAATTTGTATTTTGCCTCATTATTGAAGGTTAGACAGCGCTGGGGAGGAAGAAATTCTGCTCTTCCTTTCTAGGTTCTTCTGCCTGGTCTAAGAATTAAAATGACAAGAGGCAAATTAACAGGAGAAAATAACCACACTTAATTATATATGTATAATTGAGGTTTATATGCCATCTTAAGCTAAGGAGAAGTGAGTAGTGGTTTAGAACTTCAAAGAGGAGGAAGGTGATTCAAATAGAGAAGGAATGTTTGATAAACGTTTGCTGGGCTAAGCAGAGGCAATGAGACACTGAGTAGACTCAAATCTCTATGTGCTGCCAAGTTTCCCCATCTTACCTAGCCCATATTTTCTGTAGATATTTCTGGTAATATCTCTATTTCCTGGAGTAGGTCCTCTATCTAAAACCTTTTAGGCATTAAGGGGGAAGGTCAAAGGTTCTTCCTGAGCCTTTTATTTCTTAAATATAACTAACTTAAAATTATCAATATCCCAAATAGATACATTTTGGATAACAAACTCTGCTTCCTTTCACTAGTTTTTAGCCAGTTTTATTTCTTTATAATGGAGTTGCCACTTCATGACTTTATCTACTTTTCTGCAGCGTTGTTACTTATTAGATTATAAGAATTCTTTACATATTAAAAATTCAATATTTCAACACTTTTTTTTTTTTTAATGAGCACCTGGTTTATGTGCTAGGTGCTGAGTAAACAAGATAGATAAGGTACCTACTTTCACCAAGCTTATAGTTTAGTGGTCAAAGGCAGAAAATATACAAATACACAAATTAGTTAAATTCGTATAGTCATAAGAATATGCAGTAGGTCCAATGATACTTGAATTAAAGTGCCCAGGAGTATGGTGAGATTTGCCACTTTTTCAAATGATCTTTACTTAGGACTTACACATTTCTTATCATATTCATTCTTTTATACTTTATTAATCTGTATGTTTCCTTTAAAATTTTGTGAGATTTTATTAAAATAAAAATTGATATTTTCTTATATAAAACTTCCTATGTGTCTTGCCTTGATCATGCAAAGGTAGTGACTACTAGTCATCAAAGTTCTGAAGAAGTGCGAGTTGTTTTCTAATGGTAATTCACAGCAATTTATATTTGTTAAAGTTTGTCAACAACTTGAAGTACTAGACTAATTTCAGGAGCTTAGAGTTAAGACAAATTATGAAACTACAGCTTAATATGCATCAAGTAGTCTTGCTGAAGGAAAATCAGAATGGGGAGATATTTGGACTTAGAGAATCAATCTGTAGAAAATCCTCAAGTGTGCTCACTACACAGGTGCACTTTTGTAGAGAACTCATCTGAGAAGATCCTCTCATCTTTTATAAGCAATATCTTTGATAAGTAACAGTACACCTTAAGGAAGAGGGTAAGATAGAGGGATATAAGGATGGTATTTGAGAGTCATAGAAAGAAGGGAAATGAGTCATGGGCTCTAAGGGACAGGAAAAAAGGAAAGTGACTAATGGAAGTAAGTGCGTACTATATGACTCTCCTTTCCTCTAAGCCAACAAGGACATCCCCACACACAGGTTCTAGTTATACCCGTAAAGAAAATGAATATGTGAAAGATTCTCCAGATCACTATGCAGGACCTAAAATAGGTGTTTAAATGGACCTAGCTAAAAGGGATGGTACTTGAGAATTCTCAGGTAGGCAGACAAAAATTTTATTTTCAATACCATGTGAGGCTTTGATTAAGATCTGTAATCCATTAGAAGGCACAAGTTTAATCAACTTGGCATCTAATTAGTTTTTATAAAAGTGTGACATTAATAATTTTGTCATAAGTCAATAAAGTTTAAGTCATCTGAAGTTCCACTCTTCCACAGACTATGTATCATAGAGAGACAAAAGCAGGAAATGTATGAACTAAAATAATAACTATTAATAGAATATAAGAGCCCCAAAAGTTCTTACTAGAGAATTTGAGAAAAGAGTTTGGGGAAAAGAATGCATTTCTCCATTCCTAGGGAAGAAGTAATTTTGAACAACTAAACACAACAAAAAAACCTAACTCTGAAATGAGCCTTATCAATTGCAGGATCAGTTGTTCTTCTGGGCTCATGGAAAGGAATTCTCGTCACAAAGGCAGATAGCCCTTCTCAACAGATTTATCACCTTCATGTGCATTCTAGTCCCCACACATCATTCAGGAAGAATGAATGACAGGGCATATCCCTCCCTTTCCAGAGCTCTAAAATCTATCATTATGGACTTTAAATAATCTTGTTTAGGGAGATGATACTCAGAAACAAAATCATCAAAACTAATTTTAGCTAAAAAATTTACATTGACATATGACATCCCTTACTGAAATTTTCAAACAAGTTATTTTTAATAATAGCTTTCTATGACTCTGTTTCACTATTTGAAAAAAAAACTATTAGTTTTGCAGAACTATATGTTTATTTTATATATTTTTAGTTATTAAACGTCATGCTATACGATTGGGATCCTAACTAGAAGAGCTTAATCCAGTGTCTAGCACAGTGATAGATATATTAAGTATTAAATAGAGTTGAATTAATATATTTAGCATTTTATGATGACCATGATAGTATGACGATAACGATGATAATGATGATGACAATGACAATGAGAATTTCTATTCACAAGGCTACCATTTACTGAACAAGTAGTGACTGGTACTAAGACAACATGAACCAATTTACCTCACGTAATTCCTCTAACAATCAGATTTCGAAGGCACCATATAATAAGACTTAGAGATCCAAAGTATTACAAAATCACCAGTAGAGCCTGGATATTAATCAGGGTGTTTAGAAGGTCCATATTCTCAAACACCATACTTTATTTCCACCACAGTTTTGTTTTGCAATCACAAAGTGTTATGTACACTTTGGTACTATTCATTGTTTTTGAATAGTTCCACAGTTCATGTTTTGTTTCATGAGAGGTCGAAGACATCAAGACATTTATTGTAGGCCTAAGACCAGGCAGGCTCAGTTTTCCTCAGGATCTGGGTAGACAATTTTCAATTTAATCCCTCCAAGGAACCAAACACCTGGCATTCTGCATTAGGAAACCTAGGAATACTAAAACATAGATTTATGATGTTTATACTTTATTCTTAGTGGTTTTTAAAAAATTTTTAAGTGTTAGAATTTTTTTAAGTACAGGTACCACCTTTAAAAAAAATCCCTCAAAATTTTCTGAATCTACGCAGCTGAAAATTGAGGGTAAGGCTTCCATATAACTTTGGTTCCAAAGTGTTTAATATTAATGATAACATTACATTTTTTTAATTGAGTTATGACTTGTAAAGTTCACAAAGATCTAGGATTATGTTTCAGTATTAAAAAGTGCTATCTCATTTTTCACAAAAATAGCCTGAAATTTACACCAGGGTAAGAATGGGATCCATCTTTTTGAGTTGAGAGTTAAGATGTTAACCGGGTATATTTTCTGTCTCTAAGTCTAAGGAGGAAAAAAATCTCCAATGCTTACAAAAAAAATAAAATAAGCAGTTGGATAATTCTAACTGTGATTAATTGAAAGGCTTATATCCTTAGAAGCATAAAAAACTACATTAAACTCCTATAGATATTGCCCTGAACCTGTAATTCAATCAGCACATTTTTGCTTTCTTTTGGGATCATCACAGCACGAAAGAAAGAAGGAGTGGAGTAGGGAATACAGTATTCATTACATTATTCAGAATGGCTACCCATCCAGTAAACAAATAATGATCAGAAAGCTGTTCAGATAAGAACTTTTCCCATTTATAATTATGTAGCCTTAGAATCTTATGAAAGGCAATTGAAAGACTTAGACATCAAGAGTATTTGGACAAGCACAAATCCTCTTAATAAAAAATATCTGAAAACAAAAAGTAGAAAAAACTTACAACCAGGACTTTAGCCCTTGACTTTACATTTCTGTTTCATTATGAAAACAACCTTGAAGCTAATCATATCAAAACCTTCTAAGACTCCCTACCATCAAAGGTATTTACATAAAATAATAACAATATAAAACACCAAAGCTCTCTTCCAGGCCAGAACAATACACAATTCTAATCTTCCTGCCTTTAAAATAAATCTTAATAAAGGTCAGAAACAAGATTTTCAGTATACTTTCCACCACACTATTTTAGAAAAAATAAATATCAGATAATGCCACACTTAGGGGAGATAATAAGAAATTATAGATATCGATTGGTAGACATATACCTGAAGATTTATCTGAAATTCTTCCTAAGAAATTTATCATTATTAACCTTAGTAACTTTCAGTACAGATTAGTTTTTATTTGCATACAAGTGACATACAGAGAAGTTAAACAGTTTTCCCAATAAGCCATAATTACAGTTATTGATTAATGAAGAATGATCATTATATATGTGTATATCTATATATTAATGTGCATATATATATATATACTGAACTCTATACAGAATAACTATATTATATGCATATATCTACATTTTATACATGAATATATATAACCATATGTAAACATTTATACATAATTGTATATTAGAGTCTTGACTTAGAAGAATTGAAATATAATTAATCACAATTATTAAAACTGGGACAGTTTCACTTGGACTGAAATAGCACAACATTGATATTCTCTCACCCATCTCAACTAAATTCTTAATCAGAACAAGAGAAAATGTATTGTAAGTTATATCAATATAAATGTGAAATCTCTAGTGCTATCAAAAAAAAATCTAGGAGGTGTAGAATACTGGACATGTGCTTGGACTATAGTACTGAGTATTTTGATAAGTGACTACAAAGTCAATAAACCAAAGTCAATTATATCTCCATATACTATAAACAAACAAATGGAAAAATTTTAGAAAAAAAGAAACTTGTATTTATAATAATAGCACCCAAAATCATAAAATATTTAAGAATTTTAACCAAAGTTGCCTGTTATCCCCAAACAGAAAACAATAAAACTTTGCTAACATAAATTAATAAAAGTAAGATAAATTGAATGATATCCAAGTTCACAGATCAGAAGACTCAATATTCTTAAATCTATCTCCAAATAAAGCTAGGTTCAATGCAATCCCAATCATAATCTCAGTATATTTTTAAACATAAATTTACAAGCCATTTCTAAAATATAAATGGAATTGCAAAGATCCTCTAATAGCCAAAAACAATCTTGAGAAAACAAACAAATAATTAGTTAGAAGATAAATAGTATCTGGCTTTAAAGCTCACTGTAAAGCTTACTATAAAGACAGTATGAGACTGACATAAGGGATAAGCAAATATATCAAAAAATAGAGTGTCAGTGCCCCATTCAACAACTGATGCTGGATATCAATTTTAAAAATTTATTATAAAAAGAACTTTGATATTTACCTCACACAATACAGAAATATTAACTAAAGATGGATCAGGTCCTAAAATAAAAGCTAAAACGTTAAGCTTCTAGACAAAAACATGATGGAAATATCTTTGTGACATGGTAATACACAAGCATTTCTTAGTTCACAGAAAGCAATAAATTTAAAAGAAAAAAGAGAAATAGATTTCACAAAGAATAAACCCCCTCTTCTCATCAAAAGACACCGCTAAGACGTATAAATGGGTAAGCTATATACTGTGAGAAAATATCTACAAACACACATGTAACAAAGGACTTATACCCAAAATACATAAATATTTACTGAAATTAAAACAAACGTCACAAGAAAGACTTATAAACAGCCCATAAGCACAGTTATTTCTAATATTAAACATCTACCATGACTCAGAAGTTCCAAAGTATCTGCCTAGGAGAAGTAAAAATATATGTTCAAAAACGGCTTACGTAATACTATTCAAAGCAGCTTTATTCAGTTGTCAAAAACTGGAAACAACTTCTATCAGCAGAAGAATGAATTGAAAAAACCGAGTATATTCATATCATGGTATACAACTCAGCATTAAAAAGGATACATGCAACAAGATGCAACAATTGCTGAGACATTATACTGAGCTCAAGAAACTAAACTCAAATTGGTATTTATTGAATGATTACATTTATAGGAATTACTAGAACAGGGAAAACTAAATTTCAGTGCAAATTATCAGAACAGCAGCTGCCTCAGACAGGTGAAAACTGTTGGGGATGGGAGTTGAGGGAAATGCTCCTTACCTTGATAAGGGTGTAGATTACCCAGATGTGTTCAACACAAGTCGTATAAGTCATCACTTAAGATTTTTGTACTTTAATATATATAAATTTATTTCAAGAATTTTAAATGAAAGGCAATAATAAATAAATTTTAAAACTTTAAAAATGTGAATAGTCAAATTAATACAGATTTGTTTAAATGAATGAGTGAAACTTCTCCCAAACCTTTCCTCCACCATCCTTCTTAAATAATTGCTAAGGAAACTACCAGTAAGTTTTATATGTACATTTCTAAGACCTTTTTTCACCCAGTGTTCCATGCATATGTAAAATAATAATTTTCTAAAATGGCATCATACTCTACATACCTTTCTTTGGTTGGTATCCATTGCCAGGGGAAGGGAGAGCTAGGCTGAGGTCGGCCAGCGTCACGGCCAGCTTGGAGGACCAGGGGACCGCAGAGCTGATCTGAGGCGCCCGCTGCCGCCAACACGCTTCCCAGAGGAAGTTTGATCTCGCGGGATCTTGGGATCAGTGAGTTCCACAGAGGCCGTGAGGGGAGTCCTGATATTATGCTTTTATTCAATAGATCACACTTTTATTTCCCACTTTTTACCTAGTAACAGAATTCGAGTGTATCCTTTCCCGTGTAGTCATTGCATTTGTTATTATGAGTGGAATTTGTGTACTTAGTAATGTGTATATAGATAGATATAGATTTCATGCATGTATACGTGTGTGTGTGTGTGTGTGTGTGTGTGTGTGTGTGTGTTCATATATATATGAAAACTTTCAGATGCCTGGAACGGGTTAAAAGGAACACTTGTTTTAAACTGCTTCCTAATTGCTTATTATGTAAGGTTTGGTGAGAGAGAGAAAATAAAAATCAAACAACTTGGCACTAACAAAATAATTGCCAGAGTTTTAATGCTTAGGACTGTCCCTTTTTAAAAAAGGGTGTGAAGATTCATTCTTGGGAAAATTGCGTCTCCAGTTCTCTCAACAATATATTCTAATTATTCAGTACATAATACATTTCATAACTCTTCCTTTCAATAAAATTTATACAAACTGCCTCTGATATCAGTAATTATACAGAAAAAATGATTGAAGTCAATTACTACTGGTTTGAAATAAATTGTATTTATAAAATATATTCTTATATTCTCACATAACCAGCTATTTATTTATTCGGTATGTGTGGCTGGTAACTTCTTCAGTTGAGTTGTTCATTTTAATTATGTATAAATAATTTAGCTTACAGGCTCCCACAACAGACACAGACAATACATTTGTTCTGTGTATTCAATTTTCATATAAGCAAAAGCTGTAAACTTTACACTGATACTCTTAAAATTCATTTTGTGTCTAAAAGATAGCCTTTTTAGTTCATCAGCTAATGAAAGAACATTTCAAACTATTGATATCAGGAAATGTTCCACAGTGCCATCCGTAGTGTTTCTTCTTCCCGATTACTTCATATCATGAGACTGGACCCCAACCCCACCATCTTTACAGACTTGCCTAAGACTCTTGGATACTATGATAAGTGGATTTCTAATCCTATCTCTCTGAACCATTTTTATTTCTCCTTTCATCATGCATGGCCATTACAGAAGTTTCAAGAAGCTTGTGCCTTTTCTTTTTTTATACAATCTTTTCCTTAAGGGAGATATTTGCAGCTTCAAAATATCGCTTCCCTGGGGAGTATTTCAAATAAATACTTACCATGATTTCCCATTTTAAAATGCAGTAGGAGACACCCAGCTTCCCACACATAATTCCTTTTGAATATCCTGCTTCTGTCACCTTCAAAAAACATCCAAATTTGAATAAAACATTCTCCTAAAACAAAGTTTTTTTCCTGTCAATAACACTGCATCTCATAGTCTTTACAATATCTTTTGTAACTTTCTTGCATTTCATTCTTTCTGGCATAATCTGTACTCAAATTTACCACCTTATCTCTAAGTATACACCCTTACCTTATCTCTAAGTATACACCCTGCTCTATCCATGCCAAATCTCATTTTGGATGGCCTTCGTTTACCTACATATTCCCCCATGAAAGCCTTCCTTGACAATGCTAGTTCACACTGCTCCCTTTCTCATCTCAACTCTGATAGTCTTTCCTACAATAGATAAGTCCTTCATGGCCTACCACAAAGACAAAGCATTACCTAGCACCAACAGCCATTGAATCATGAATGTGCAGTTTCTCACAATCCAAGTTCACTTCATTTATTTTCAGAGCTGTTTTGACTATCTGCCCCTTTGGGGGAAGCCAAGGAGACTATAAAACCTTGTTCATTTTCAGTATGTTGGTATCATTAGCCTCTTAAACTTTAAAAAGTATTTGATGTTATGGTTACCCACCATTTTGCCTTAAGTAGAGTTAACAATGCTGCTTTCACTACAGTAACTAATCTGCTTGAATTAATTTTAAAATGACTATTCTAAACAACAGTCTTGAGAGACTAAATATACAAATGAATAATTGTCAGATATCACATATGACAATAGAACTCTGACCCACAACCTCTAATGGAACCAGTCCAGGAAGGCAAACTACAGCCTCAAAATGTTCAGGAATTATTCAATGACTGCCAACTTCCCTAATTTTTGCCCCTGCTTCCGCTCAGGACAAACCAGAAAAAGCCAAATATTATCCTAGTTTATTACATAGGATGCCTGCTTCCAGTTAGCCCACAGCCAACTTCCACATGCCAATGTCCTCCAACCAGAGCACATATGAAGTCTTTTATTTTTCCTTCTCACTATAAAGCTTTTCTGTTCCCCTGCCTGCCTTGGAGTCTCTGCCAAACACAAATCATGGTGACTGACTCCCTTGTTTTACAGCAAGCTCTGAAAAAATAGCTTTTGTTTTTTATCATTTGGGTGGTCTTTATTTCCACATTCTTAAATAATTTGTTTGTGATGTTCATTCAATCATAATTGAAATCCTTTGCGAGTGAGGGCAACTTCATCTGTATTTACCTCATTCAGAGAAAGTGAATGATTGAAGTTATCAATGTTTGTTGCCAATGATATGTGCTGGCTCTTAGGCTACTACTTTCCATATCTTGACCATATTGTGTATATAGCAGCCATTATTATGGATGCAGCTGTATTTGCCATAAGTATTATACATAGAACTATTAAGCCTGAATGCAGTACTTTTGATTAGGAAGAATGACACAACTGTCATTAGGAAGTTTAACGACATCTCATTATCAATCTTTGTCTTTAAAGGTTTCTGGAATTTTTCAGGTGCCAAGGCTGGAAACATTTTTTCCTTCTCAGTGTTCAATTCTGAAATCACAGAACCACTCCAGGCCTGGGGAAAGCAATCAATACCCTTTTCAATCTGCACTTTCAGTGAACACAATTTAGCAAGAGTGCACAAGTAAAGCATTTTCTGATCCGAAAACAATAGGAACACAGAGCTATAATGCTGTATCTATGTCTCCGCTGATATCCTGATAGAGCAATTTAATTTTGCAGCCAGCCATGTGTAGTTCGTGTGTGACACATTAACAAATGGATGGCTGGTCCATCTTCCCGGCTTCTGTCAGGATCTGGCTCTCGTGATGCCTTTGGGCATGTCAGAGGGAGATTCAGCCCATTCAGAGCCACATCTGAAAGAATTAGGGGACGTAAATGGGAACTGATGAAGACAGTGGCTGTGAGGCAGGAAAATTAATAGTCGTATAGAAAACAATATGCAGTGTAGTAAAAAATCAGGGGGAAGTCGACATTTTACTTACTTCTTCAGAACTATTTTAAATAAAATATAGTGAATTTAAAATATCCTCAAGATTATTGAATCTATTCAACATCTGCCAGAATTTAAAAATAAGTAAATCAAATGGAATGTTAAACTGTAATTGGATTTCTATTATATGTATTCTGTATCACAATGGATTGTCCTGGGAATGTTATACCTGATGTAATTAACCTGAGCTTGTCCTAAATGCTTGCCAGAGAGAAGTTGGAAAGAGAGTAGAGAGAATGCATCAGTAGGATTGATTAGGATGTACACTGAATACAAGCTCTCCTCAAAGCAGAAATCCATTTTAATTAGGATCCCAAGCAGGATATGATTCTTTAAAAAAAGTTTTCTAGTATTTAATTGTTTGAGAAAACTTTAATGTGATTATTGTTTACAAAACAAACAAAAAACAAATACAAAATATAATGAGAACTTCTTTATAAATAAAAAATTATATTTAAAACTATATTTAAAAATATGCTGAAATATTAGCAATGCTTATTGCTGGGATAAATGTTTATAAATTTTCTCATTTAATTTATCTGGATATTTAAGATTTTTTAAATATATATATATAGTTTTTCAATTACTGAAGACATAATATTGTATTATAATCAGATAGTGATTAGACATTCATGTAACTTACAAAGTGATCTCCCCAATAAATCTAGCGCATCTGATAACATATTTATTACAATATTATTGACTATATTCCCTATACTATCATCTACATCCCTGTAACTATTTCATAACTACCATTTTGTACTTCTTAATCCCTTTTCCTTTTTCACCTATCTCTCTATCTACCTTCCCACCTGGCAAACATCAAAATATTCCCTGTATCTATGAGTTTGTATGAGTTTGTTTCTCTTTTGTTTGCTCTTTTTGATCTTTAGATTCTACATATAAGGGAAATCATATGGCATTTGTCTTTCTCTGACTTACACCACTCAGCATAATACCCTTTAGATCATCCATATTATTGCAGATGTCAAAATTTCATTCTTTTTTATGGCCAAGTAATATTCCATTGTATATATACCATTCTTTTCTTATCTGTTGATCAACACCCAGGTTGCCTCCATATATTGGCTATTGTAAATAATGCAATGAACATATGGACACACGTGTCCCTTTGAAGTAGTGTTTTGGCTTTCTTTGGGTAAATATCCAGAAATGGGATTACTGAGTCCTTTTTTCTCATTACAGCTTTTTTTTTTTTTAAGTCTATTTTGTTTGATATTACTGTTGCTACCCCGGCTGTCTATTTGTCTCCATTTTGATGAGATATCTTTTTTCCATCCCTTTACTTTCACTGTGTATGTGTCTTTCAATCTAAAGTGAGTCTCTTCTAGGCAGAATATGTAAAGATCTTGTTTTCTGATCCATTCAACCACCCTGTCTTTTTATTGGAGCATTTAATCTATTTACATTTAAAGTAATTGTCCATAGATATGCAGTTCTTGCCATTTTATCATTAACATTTTGTAATTTTTATTGTTCAATTAGAGTTGACTTTTAATATAATTTTGTATTAGTTTTTGGTGTACAACACAGTGGTTAGACAGCTATATAATTTACAAAGTGACCCCCCTAATAAGTGTAGTACCCACCTGGCACTATATGAAGTTATTACAATATTATTGACTATATTCCTTGTGCTGTACTTTATATCCTTATGACTATTTTGTAACTACCAATTTGTATTTCTTAATCCCTTCATCTTTTTCACCCAGCTCCCCAAACCCTTCTCCCATCTGACAATCACCAGTTGGCTCTCTGTATTTATGTGCCTGTTATTGTTTTGTTTGTCCATTTATTATGTTCCTTAGATTCCACATATAAGTGAAATCACATAATATTGTCTTTCTCTTTCTGACTTATTTCACTTAGCATAATACCCTCTAGATCCATCCATGTCATAAATGAAAATATTTAATTTTTATGGCTGTGTAATATTCTGTTATAGATATGTACCACAACTTCTTTATCTAATTGTCTATTGGTGGACACTTAGGTTTCTTCCATATCTTGGCTATTGTAAATAGTGCTACCATAAACATAGGGGTGCATATATCTTTTAAAATCAGTATTTTGATTTTCTTTGGATAAATACCCAGAAGTGGGATTGATAGGTCATAAGGTATTTCTATTTTTCATTTTCTGAGCAACCTCCAAACCGGTTTCCATAATGTATGTACCAATTTAAATTCTACCAACAAAGCACAGGGGTTTTCTTATCTCCACATCCTTGCCAACACTTGTTTTTTGATTTATTGATGACCCCATTATGGTTTAAATTTGCATTTCTCTGATGATTAGTGATGTTGAACATCTTTTTATATGCCTATTGGCCACCCAAATGTCCTCTTTAGAGAAATGCCTGTTCATTTTTTAATTCTCAATAATGGGTTTCTGTAGTTTTGCTGTAATTTTGATATGGTCATGAGAGGACGCAAGCACACATTTACCTACGTCATCATCTTGGCCAGACTTTCCTCAGGATGTGATTCTGTCAAAACCCAGTCTTCACAGCTCTCTCTCAGCCTCGCCCTATCCATTTGCAAAAAGCAATAATTCAGCAGGGATTTCTTGGGTTGGCAAAGAAGAAACAGATGAGGATACAGACTGTAGCAGAATGCACTATTGGTTACACTGGTCAAGGATTATCACTAGTTTTTCAGTGTTAAAGAATCATCTGTTGGTATTAGAATCATTTGATTCTAATTTGTGTATTGTTTATAATGTGCACAATTAATTGAATGTATTTCTTTTATAAGTTGCTGGCTTGTCATTTTTAACAAATATTTAAAATATTTTGTAGACATTTTAGGAAGAGCTTTTCCAATATTGTTCAATATAGATATTGAAACAAGCTACAACTTAACCTTGTTTATTTTTGCAATATTTGCTGACTAAAATTAGGTGAAACCAAAGTCCTCACAGAGTTGTGTTTTAAAGAAATTTCTTTCTATTTGAATATATTACAAATAGCAACCAGATCATGCATTAAATTCTTATTACCAAGCACCCTGTTTTAATCATCAGTCAATTTTTGATTCATACAGTGGTTTCTGATATCTAACAAGACCTTCACAAAAGATTTGGTTAATGAAATTCACAAAAAGGAATACAAACTGAACATAGAAAATTTAATAAAAATCTTATAAAATTAATCTGAAAGATTTAACATACAATACTTACTTAAAATAGTTGGTAAGTGAATATATAGATAGATTACATTTAATCATATGTACAATACATGGACATTTGCAAAAGGGGAAAGTAGATTCAGATTTGAAATTTTCTGATGATGTAAAATAATTATATACTTATTATTACTAATTGAGGCCCTCAGAATGAAAAATCTTCTAAGAACCTCAAGTAAATTAGTCCTCTGAGAGTTAAACTATTAGTTTTAGTTTGAAATATTGGCCTACACAAAACACACCAGCCTCAAACAGCATCTTTTAAATTAATGGGTATTTTTTTTTCTAAGTATGCACAGTAGAGACCCCAGCCAATAATTTGGATAAATAAATATCATTCAAAGAGTTTCTAAATACAGATTCCTAGGCACTTTTTCAGGTGGTTCTGCTTTAGTGGGTCCGAATGGGGTCAGGAAGCTGAATTATTTAACATCGCTTAAGATTTTGATTAAGGTACCTATGATTTTACTTAGAGAAACACTTATGTAAGCAAATTTAAGTTATATTTATTGAGCTAAACTTGTGGCCTAGAAAACTACACTTGCATATCTACAAAGGAAGCAAAATAAGGCATCAACAAAAGAGAGCATAGCTCAGTGATAAATGGAAGAAAGATGTAAAAATGGATGTTACCATATGATCATGGAGATACAAAGATCCAAAGGAGATGTAGGAGTTAGGCAACACTGGTCTTAAGTGTCTCTATCTCCATTGTCAAAACCTATCCAAATGAAAAGACTTTCCTTCAACTACCTAATTGCCAGGTTGTCTCTTTTTGTTTTGGGGGGTATCTGGTATTTACAAACCTTTTTCAAAATTATAAATTGGTATCATATTCAACTGGACTTGCCTTGCCTACATAAAGGTAATGGCTTTATTTGTCATTGTAAAAGAAGAAATAAATTGGCACTGTGGAATCTAGAGCTTATGTGTGTTTTGATTACTCAAAGACTGAATATTCCTGAACCCACAAGGTTTTCTTTAATAAAATCAAGCCTAAATATGTTTTGTTTTAATATTAGACAGAATCTCCATGTGAAGAGAAGCAGGCAAATCTCAGAGTTTCATCTTTTTTCTCAGAAACCCACTGTGAGCTTGAAAGGCCACATTGTTCCCCGCTACCTCATTGCCATGACTTTAAGTTGTTGCTTTGTCTGCACAGAAACATTTTCTTTCATTGTTTGTAAAAGATTTGAGATGATGCCATGAAATTTAAATTAGATTTAAAAAAATTCTCAAGAATTAAAAGTAAAAGAGAAGCGGATCCATAGAATAACACACAACTAGTTATCTTCACAATAAAACTAAACTTGTCTTCCTCTTGCATTGCTCCTCAAATTTTAGTATGCCGATAAATCACTTGTGGATCTTGTTATATGCAAATTCTGAATTATTCACACTTAGCACCTGAAATTCTCCATTGATAAGTAGATGGCATTATTACACTGGGAAACACAATTCTATGTAGCAAGGGTCCAAAAAACTTCTCTCTCTTTTCTTCTCTGTCATCTCTGTCTCTCTCTGTCTGTCTGTCTGTCTGTCTCTGTCTTCCTCCCTTCCCATACTAAAAAGTGGGGCCCAGAGATAGTCAAAAGTTTTCCCACTTATATAAGCACTGGCTTCTAAGTTTTCTGGCCTCAGTACTTTCTTTTCCCCTAATAATTTGCAGCATATGGATATGTGGCTTTAACCATGCAACAGTGAAATGATATTAGAATGAAATATAATAAGCTTAGCATTCATAAAAAGATAGATACACAATAGCAGTGGCAATGTTTTCTTTACAGGCACTGAAAAGTATGGTCATTTGGGACATCCAGTTTTGTGTTGCTCTCTGAGCTTATTTTTTCTTTTTGAGTTTTAATTTTAATAAATTGTTATTTAAGTTCTTACCAAAACATGGTTTGATGAGGTTCAACTCCAGCTGTCATTCACTATACTTTCAAATATGTAGAATTTTTCTTTGCAGTATATAACTATAAGAAAGCAATGTGGTCCACAGTTACCCAGATAAATAAACAATGAACATTTCTAAACTTAATAATCTTGTTTCATGCTTTTGTGTTTTTAAAAAAAATTTATATTTTTTCAGATAATTTGTAGATAATTTAAAAAAAGATTCTTTCTGTGGTTTCAACATCAAAACTTCCTTATTTACGTTAACTGTTTAACGTAAATATTTCTACTTGGGGATGAGTCAAAAAGCCAACAATCCTTCTCCTTCATCATTTCCTAACATTTAGGTCAAAGATCAGCCCCCAGGAAGTGGAGACAAACAGAGGTGGGATGATTTAAGACAAGTTCTTTAGGAAATGAAAAAAAAATAGAAGTCTGACTAGTCAATGCTTTAACAAATTCATTGATTTGTTTCCCTTTCAAGAGGTTCCGATGCTTGAACAATGAAACCTACTGTTGAATCTGGGTGTACATGCCTTAATAAAAATCTGGTTAGGGTGTATTGAAGAATTTTCTCCCTTATGTAATCCAAAGCCTTGAAAAAGCTTTTAAAAGGGAGAATTCAGAGAAAACTTCCAAAAAACTCTGGAAAAATACCAGCAGAACCGTCTGCTTCTGAAGCTCACTGGAACGTGCTTCTAATGGAAGAGACACCAGGTTTGAGGGCACTCGGTCAGGCAACCCATCCAAGGAGCCTCCCACATGAGTATACGTTTTAGTTCTTGTGTAATTGTCCCTGACAGGTAAGGTGGGGAGCAGAAAAGGCACACTGACTCATTCTGCTATTGAAAACCCTGTCTGGGACTCTGAGCCAGGACCTCAGGCAGGGGTTACCAGAGGTTACCTGGAAGACGAGAACTCAAAATGCTACACAAGCTTGGCCAGCTCTGCTATTTTGTCATTTTAAAGCAAGGACTTTGAACTTTTGTCAGAAAACTATGAGGTTATATGTTTACATAATTTGGAAGAGGGGCTGAAAATATAAAAACAGGTTCTTTTTAAAAATTTTAATGCGTGAAATACACCAGCACATGATTTCAGTAATTACTGTTGTCCCCTGGGAGTATTGTGAAAGAATAAGTGAAGGATATAGGGATCTTGCACTTCCTCTGAAATAAGCAAGGTCAGATCAATGGGCCAGTTGAAAGGATCAACTTTTTCCTTTTGCATTTTTATGGAAAAATTTAAAAGGTACTTCTCATCAGTTAATTTTTTTTCCCACAAACTTATGAAGTACTGAGCTTTTTAATAGATTCTTGAAAAAAAAGAACAAAATAGTATATTGACTTTGATCAGAATCAATGAAAAAGGAGAAACAAATAAGTATATAAAACAGTCTTTATTTTTAGGAGATTTCACTGAGAGTAGGAAGGATTTAGGGTGGATTCAGAAAAAAATAATAGATTTTTTTTTTAAGTTTTAAAAACTAACCCACTATTTTAAAGTAGATAGTCATTAAATGTTGAGTAACTCAGGAAAAGTTGGGGACAACTGAATTAGGTAAACTAAGTTTTCAGTAGTGCTCAAGATTTATTTTTCTTAAGTGAAGGAGAAGATTAAGAGATTCTGAGTAGTGATGATGATTATGATGGTGGTGGTGATAAATTTATTATGAAGTGCTCAGTATCTGTAAGATACTCAACATATTTTGGGGGATTATGTAATTTAATTGTTAATGAGAACCATAACAAAAACTGATTACCGTCATTTCATAAATAAGGAAAAGGAGACCACAAACATTAAAAAATGTTATGGAGCCTGCTCCATTGACTCCAAAATTGGTAGTTGATATAATTTAATTATTTCACTGTTTTTCTTGCTTTCTTTTCTCTATCTTTTCATTTACCAATACCACTAGTCATCTTCTGTGTTCTTTTTTTTTTTTTTTTTTCCTAAGTACATCTCCATCTTTCCTTTTTCCATTTCTACTTGGGCTCCCTGCGTAGTTATACACAATGAACATTTTATCATTAACAACAGGGATTCTACTTTCTAAAACTATAATAAGCTATTATAATACTTTAGTGTATAAATTAATATATTGGTGTAGGCTAGGAAAATAACAAAATCAATGAACAACTACATGCCAGATTCTAATCCCTGGATTTTACATTACTTCTCTTGTTAAACCTTATTAATGTTTTCAGATTTTCTATATTTGTTGGGATCTAGAGATAGATATAGTCTATAAAATTTGGGCTACCTGTAGTTTTATTGTATTACATGTAGTGCCCAGATTATATAGATCATCGCTAGGGATTCAATCATACTAGATAATTAACTCAGTGAGAATTTTCAGGCGAGAACTTCAAACATCTGGCAATTAGGTAATCTTTCAACTGAGTTACTCTGATTAGAAAAATTCACTGTTTAGAAATCATATTTTTTCATTATTTTATTTTTTATTTTTATTTACTAAGAACTTGGTCTCTTCAGTTATATTTTATAAAGCACATGGCACATATTATTTTAAAGTTCAGAAAATATTTAATATGTTGCATCAAAAAATTCAGTCACTGTTTTTTGGTTTTTCTCTTTTCTCCCAGGATTCAGTTCACAGCTATTTATTTATCATTTAATGCATTCAACTGAAAAAAAAATTTTCTGCTGAATATAAGAATCATCAAAGATAAAGATGGGCTGATGTTTTAGTGCCTGCTAACATTTGATCTAGATTTATCTACCTTGAAAGACACACTATTTGTCAAAGGCTTATTTAACATGAAAAATTCTCTATGGACAGCATTATGCAAGTTTAGTCACTCTTGTTCCATGTGTTGGACAGAAGGTAGAGGAAAGAAGAGAACTTTCCATAATCCAATCAAAGTTCTCTTTTATTTTAATGGCAACTTTATAACTTCTAATAAAACATAGTGATATTTACAGACATATATAATTTAATTTGGATTATTTTTTTCTATGCTTAAGACATCGTGTGTGTATATACACACACTCACGCATATGTGTTCGAATCTCTCTCATGTTGTTTAAATAGGTCGTGAAATTCCATCCTTTCCATTCAGCTATTCCAATTGATGAAACCACTTCCCACTACCTGTTAAGTCAGTCTGCATTGCCCTGGCTTTTGCCCTGAAATCCACTGATTACTTTGCTTTCTACACACAAAAATGTGGTTACTGTTTTTTTTTTTTTTCTGACTTTTTTGTCTATGTGCTCAATTTAATCGTGTATTCATTTATATTGTGACAATACAGCATGCCTTTGGTAAAAATCACTTAAATTGATAACAAAAAATGCACCAGAATCTCCCTCCTGCCCCATAGTCTCATTGATGGCACAGAGAAAAATACTTTAGCACATATTGATACACAAATGTGTAGGTTTACATATGCATATTTTCAAGATAAATTCCAATAACTTGAAATGTTAGATCAAAAATTCGATTGTTATAGATATTGCCAAATTACTCTCCTGAGGCTTTGGGGTTTTTTTTTTTTTTTATTAGCACCTAAGGAGTACCCATATTTGTAATGAATGGTCTCATTAGGCATTGTAATTTTTGTGAATCAGACAAATAAAATTTACCAGTCATTGTGACTTTAATTTGTATTTTAAAATTATGAATATGATTAGGCTAATTTTTATATGTTTATCAGCCATTTTAATTTTTTGCTCATGAATTGTTTGCCCATATTATTTTCTCAGTTTTTAATTTGAGTGTTGATTTTTCTTTCTACTTAAAAATATCTTTATATAATAAGCCATCCATTGGTATGGTATATTATTTCCCCTCAGTCTGTCATTTCCATTTTGACTTTATATGTGTATGAATTTATTTTAATATTTTTCATGTAAGAACTTTTGGTTTCCATGTAGTCAATATTTTTTCTTAATTTTCTGGATTTTGGTTTTTACTTTGAAAGGGTTGCCCTAAAACAAAAAAGAAAAAGGAATTATAATGTGTTTAACATAGTTTTTGTACATATCAAAAGTCTGGTTTGTTATCCTTTTAATCCAAGCATAACTTAAATGATGGAGATTATTTTCATCTGAAACTGTATGTTTGTTTGTTTGTTTGTTTGTTTCCTTTCAATTTCTGATATTCATTTTGTTTCATTGCATTTTTATCAGAAAATAGGTCTCTGTATTGGACTTTGACTTGGTAGTTTTTCTGTGACTTAATAGGTAGTCATATTATAATATTCCAAATACACTTGAAAAGAAGGTTTCTTATTTAATTCTAGGACAAAAATGTTTATTAGTTTTGGAATTTTGTCTACTTTCTCTTCAATTTCATTTACTTGTTTAAATTATTAACTTTGAGTCTACCTTATCTTTTTTCCAAATTTCTGTCTTCTTTTGGGCAATAACAGAGATGCAGGAGCTCATAATCAAGCTCTGTAGATCACAGTTATGTGTAAGTACATGTGTATACATGTCTATGAGTGTGTATGTATGTGTGTGTATTGATTTAGCACTCACTTCTCTTAGCCTACTATAGTCACCAGCTGCAAATACGATTGCCACCAACTATTTCTCCATTCTTTTGCCACACAGATATTGTTTCCTGAAAAGCTGTTATGTCAAGCAGTTCACTTTTCAACCCCATAGTGTTAGCAACTCTTTGTCATCCAAAGGAGTCAGCATGCTCCTGAAAGGCACCCACATTTGTGCTCACACTCATTTTCTGTGTCAAGTAGTGGGGAGTAGGGTGGTATTTATTGTCTTAATGACCCCCGGCTTTGGAAAAATCTTCACCCAGTAAAATTATATATCCCTCCCTCTAAAAAATTCTCTTGATCTGTTCCAAATTTTACTAAGACAGTTCTGCTTCACAGTTTGTGGTTTAGTCAGCAGTTTTCTAGCTACTGTAGAGATATGGTTTTTTTTTTTTTTGTATTTGTTTCATTTTTTAATTGTTTCTTGGTATCAGAGAAGAGAAAGAGAAATAATTTTCTTTTTATTGTCATCTCTAACTGGAAGAATCAAATGACCAAGTCCTTCCCCTAAACGCGAGGTTTTTTATACTGCATGTAGTACATTATGTTTATTTATTTCTAGCCTTTTTTTCATTCAGTTACATGTTCATGTTTTATTTTTTTTTTTTTTTTTGTTTGTTTGTTGGTTGGTTGGTTCAGAACTTCTAGAAGAACAGAGATAGTGTTCACATTCTATATTTATAACTAAATTAAGCAATATGTTCACAACTCCAATTTTTATAATATGGTGAATGGTGTCTCTTTATAAAGAAAAATTTTAATCAAAATATAAGACTTTTAATTTTCTTTAAAACTCAAATAGGAGATGAATACATGGAGGCTGAGAAGAGAGAGTTATTTGTCTTGACTCGAAGGATAGGGGCTCAAGGTTTAGTCTGTAGCAGCAAAGAGAAGAGTGGTTACTGTTGTTTGCCATGAAAATATGTTCTACGAAAGGGAGTAGAGTCAATGTTCTGAAATTGTTTAATGAGAAACACCAGGTAATTATAAGTTGGGGATATGTTTATGGATATTTGTTATTTGAGGGTACTCCGGTCATTTAATGAGATGAGTATGCTTTAAGGAGGCATATTCAGAGTCTAGAGACCTCCAGAACAAGTGAGATTTGGATAAAATAAATTGCTTTCTTGGGTTTCCATGAAATAAAGTAAAAAATAATTAATAAAGACCTTCCTTAAGTTTTCCAAATCCTTATGGTAACTTTCTTGGCTGCCTGAGTTATTGTTAGTATGTTCCACATGAGAAAATATTCCCTGCTACCAGGGAATAAAGATGAAGGATTCTAAAAAGCAATTCAAAGGTCCTATTACTCCATAACTTTTTAAAAATGGAAGCTAAGACTTATACTGTATATTTTTTTCATGGGTCTTTTGTGTCACCATAGACTCTAAGGGAAATAGAATTAAAAAAGCAATTTCCAGCCTCTCTAAAGGTACAAATCTGCAAATCACTAGGTGTATTGATCAACCTTAGGGTATGTTAGTGTACTTAAACATACCTACCTGCTTCACTTCAAGGAAAGGAAATTGTTCCTCAACTACAAGAAGCCTCTACATATTTTGAGTTGATAAGTCACTTGTTATGGACATGGTCTGGGGTAAAGAAAGGAGGATGGTCAACTCTATCTTTGTAAGATTATTTTTGCTAATTAGTTTTCAAAATATTTGTAGATTGGAACCTTCCAAACAAGATTTGAAAGGAAGCTTGAAGGGTGAAAAGCTAAGTGATATGTGACATGTTTTATGTGGATATGAAGGCAGAGTGGGATCCTAGAGACACAGCTTCTGAGTTCTTCTTTTTCTCTCCAGCCCCAGTTTAATCTAAATAAAGTCCTAGAACTCTATCAGTGTTATTGTAAGCTTACTGTCTATTCAGCAGAAGCACATCTTTACTATTCTTGATATTAGGGTAGTGTAATATGTTGAGTTATAGCTCCTAAAAATCCATATCCTAATTCGTGGAACCTGTGAATATGAATGTATGTGGAAGAAAGGTCTTTGCAGAAGTAATTAAATTAAGGATCTCAAAATGAGATCATCCTGGATAATACAAAAACCTTAAGTCCAATGATAAGTGTCTTCATAAGAAACACACAGAGGAGACACATACGTAGAGAAAAGAAGAAGACCATGTGGAGATGAAGGTAAGAATTAGAGTTAAGCAACCAAAAGCCAAAGAACACCTACAACCACCAGAAGCTAGAAGAAGCCAGGAAGGATCCTCCCTAGAACCTTTAAAGGGAGGGATTATGGCCCTATTGACACCCTGAATTTAGACCTCTAACCTCCAAAACTGTGAGAGAATACATTTCTGTTATAAGACAGTTTGTTGCACCATCCAAAGGAAACTAATACAGGTGGTTTAATTTCTTATTGTAAGAGAATTTAGCAGAGGTTACCAGAATAGTGTCTTTACTCACTGCTATAGTGCAGGGAATAAAAGAGCAGAACAAAATTAGTCTTTCATGATCATTCCTAGAGAATTTTACGTATTATGGAGGCTTATATTTATGTCTATTTATTCAATACTTTTTTTTCCAGAATGTACTGAGGCACTCTTCAAGGGACATAGTGGGAAACATATAAGGTATCTGATCTTAGAGAATTTACATTCCAAGGGGTATCATTAAGAAGTTTTTTGTAATAAAACATTTGATTTATAAAAACATATTCTTTAAAAAATTTTGACAGGTATCATTATTATGTAAAAAATAAAAGCCTTTGTAAGCTAATGTAACAATACCATGGGACCTTTTTCTCAGCTATAAAGGACGTTCGAAGGTCTAATCAACCTATGGTGTGCCTCTGCTTCTCAAAATGTTCCATGTGTGAAATGTTGCTTTATTTATTCCATTGTTTTCTAATAAATTTCCATGTCTTCAGAAAACCAAATGGGAAAAAGAATAAAAAGAAGCAGCTGACAATTAAATGCTAGAATAGATGAAAATAAATATTTAATGGTATGACTAAGTATAAGAGTATGGGGTTATTAGAAAAATATTGAATTGAGAGTTTTTAGTGGGTATTTTAAGCTTTTCTTTCCTTTTTGTTCATGCCAAGCCACCTCAGGCAATCGAGACTCAAGAGGTTTCATGGTATGAACTGTTAGGCCATAACTTAGTGAACTAAAACACAGCATATGGCAATTAGTGGCATGCGGTTTCCTTTAAGCTATTCATTTGGCCAGTGTAACAGGAGCACCTAAATTCCTTCAACTTATCATAATTTGGTACAATGGAAGCAGTCCAAGGGAAAGAGGGGCATTGCAGGAGAGAAGTGTTCCAAGATGCAGCAGTACTCAGATAATGAAGGATGGGGAGAAAGAGCTATATACACAGAACCTTTACCACACAATGCAAATTAGACACAGAAGAGCAAGAGCTCGGAAAGATACATGATTCAATGAAATAAAAGTCCTCTGGCATCAGGAACTCTTCAAAAGTTTCTTTGACCCATTATTTTTACCATTTCACATTTTCACTTTATGAAACATAAAAGGTGTTACTTGGTTTGTGTTCTTTTGGAGGAGTTGAGTAGCTGTTAATTGTTCTATATTTAAATTCTAGAAAATTCCTTCTTCTGTCTTTTAATTGGATCATATAAAAAAAAAAATACTGTACACCAGAAAGCAGAAATCCTCAGGGCATTGGGACAGACTTTTCAGTGGAATAATTGCCTAAGAAAGATCATCTCCTATCATCTTTAGCTGAAAAGTCACCTTCTTTTTATAAAATATATCACTGCATCACATTTTCCTCTAATGCTTGTGCAAAAGTTGGGGTATAAGTACCCTTTGTTCAGTTGCCAAGTTAATGTTTTTACATTAACATTATTGATTAATCATAATAAAACAAAATCTGCACCAAATCACATTTGTGTTCTGTGAACATGTATACTTCTATAACCAAAACTATAGTAGTTATAAAGAAATATAAGACTTGACTGCCAAATGTTTTTACTGGTTTTTGTTATTAATGCATGGAAACAGTGATGATGATAATAATAATAGCAATAATAATGAAGGAAGAGGAGGAAGAGGAGAAAGAGAAAGAAGAAAAAAAGAATGAGGAGGAGGAGAAAGAGAAAGAAGAAAAAAGAAGGAGGAAGGAGAGAAGAGAGAAGAAGAAGAAGAAGAAGAAGGAGGAGGAGGAGAGGAGGAGGAGGAGGAGGAGGAGAGGAGGAGGAGAGGAGGAGAGGAGAAGAAGAAGGAAGAAGAAGAAGAAGAAGAAGAAGAAGAAGAAGAAGAAGAAGAAGAAGAAGAAGAAGAAGAAGAAGAAGAAAGAAGAAGATTAGTTGAACCCATAAGTGTTAGGTACAGTGCTAAGTGATATACATTTCTTTTTACACAGTGGCCTTGCAAGGACGGTATTATTGCCTTCATTTTATAGGAAAAGTCTCTCTTCCATCATCTAAAGCTGAGAGCTGGAGTGATGGACAGTGTGCTCAGCATTTCCAGATCTAGTTATTCAAAGGAATTATAAAATCTGCATTTCTTTAATGTAAATGTTCTGATTTTAAAAAGT
Source organism: Eonycteris spelaea (assembly GCA_003508835.1). Taxonomy (NCBI): domain Eukaryota; kingdom Metazoa; phylum Chordata; class Mammalia; order Chiroptera; family Pteropodidae; genus Eonycteris; species Eonycteris spelaea. Next base: position 305,160 of record PUFA01000281.1, read on the forward strand.
TTTCACAGAATTCATTTTTTAAAAAATCATGCATACCAAAAATAAAACCTCTGTAGATCTGCCTTAAGCTCTCAAGTTTTTGAAATCATAGTCATTCTTCATGAAAAAACTTCTATCATTAAAAATGTCTATTACATGCTATCTGCTTCAAAATAAGGTGTTCTGTGTAGAAAAGAATCCTAAGATCATTCTAATGAATTCATCTTACGAATGAAGAAATTAAATCCCAAAGTGGGAAAGCACCTATACTAAGGTCACACAGGAAAAAGCAAAAATAAAATAGGAGATAATCCTCCTCTGAATCCACTTGCATTTTTTTTACACTCTACGAGGCTGCCTCAAAACCAAGCCAGGTGTGGAAGATGTAACATGTCAAATGGTGATGGAAAGAGAAAGAAGAACACACACACAAACACACACACATCAAGTTAAAATATAGCTTATTTTTAAAACATTTAAACAGACACATTTCTAATCACATACATGTGGTAGGTAGTTGATTATGGGTGAGGGTGGGTAGATAAGAAAACAAAAGAATGAACTTAGTGTGGCAATGTGAAGATCATTTTGATGGTAGATTCAAATGGAGATTTCTAATGGGCTGTGTAGATCGGAGAGAGCTTGTATGTGTGTGTGTGTGTGTGTGTGTGTGTGTGTGCGCGCGCGCGTGCGCACACATACATGTGTATGCTCATGCAGGCATGGGATTGTAATAGTGGAAGCCATAAAGATATGCACAAAATGTAATCTATAAAGAACAGAGGAGGAACAATCACAGAAGCTTAAAGAATGCCTAGATGAGTTTGGGATAGGAAAAAAACAGAAAAGTCAACAATGTAATTAAATTCACAGCCCAAGAAGATGGAACAGGCTGTATTCTTTTACTTATTGCCTTTTCCTGTTACTTGTTTTCCTCATAGATTTGAAAACATCATTTCTTTAACACTTCTTAAATAGAGTGTTTTCTTTGAGTAAATTTTTATGGATTATTTGTAAACATTTTATAAAGTAAGCAATTTTATTAGGTGGTACTGATTTTAATAGAATGGGAACAAGTTTTGTCTGATGTACAGTTCAAAATAAGCAACTCCACGTTTTGTGAGTACACTCCTATACTTTCTTGGTATGTAGTCTTTACAAACTTATTCATAAAGCAGTTTTGCCATATTCCTCTCTGGTTACAAATAGAAAGCACCTTCCTATCTCTCTTGGGAACTTTCTGTAAATATAGAAAGTTAGAATTTGGCCTGAATTGTATGCCCCACAAATAAAGAGATGATCTAACTAGAATGTTGACTCAAAAAATCTTCTCTAACAGACTTGAAGAATGCATTTTTTTCTGTCCAGATTTATGAGATGTCATGCACTGTCTTTCCCCAAAATGCTTTGGATTTCTCTGATATGTCCCTTGTTTAAAGTCTCAATCATCTTGGTGTGTATGGTAGTTCTTCAAAGAGGGGCTCTACAGAACTTGAACATTTAAGCCCATTTTTACAATTTTACTTTTCTTCCTAGGTAAGTAATCTGTTCCTCTTCTTTACACTTGAGTAGTTACGAGACCTTTTATTTCCGGAAACTTTAAAACTGTTAATATATGTGTATGTTTGCCATAAACATATATGTAAACTTATGTCAATAAAAATATATCTGATGTATTGCCTCATGTATGATGAGTCTTTGTGCTCTATATAGTTAGGTACTTCAGTTTAATAAATCTTTCTTCTATTGTATCTCTGAATATTGTTTCTATGTTATATCATTTGCTCTGTTAATATCACTATAATAAAAATTATTACAATATCAAATCTCAGTTATATCCTCCCAAAGCTATCATCTTTTCTCTGAACATTATCATCTATTTTCCTTCTTCCTCTATATTCTAAAAGAGCCTTTCGAAAACCTTAGCACTGCTCTGTATGTTTTTAATACTCTAAACTCTGTGTTATTTCTTTTCATACACATATTTTTTTTTAAATTTCTGTAAGTCTAAATTTTAGCTGTCAATAAGATCTTTGTGTTTTCATCTTTGGGCCTTGTAATATTTAATTTTATATGTTAACTGAATTGGCTAAAGGATAGCCATATATCTAGTAGGATATTACTTCTGGGTTTGTTAGGGTATTTGGAGAAGAGGTCAGCGTTTGAATAAGTACACTGAGTAAAGAGATTTGCCCTTACCAATTTGCATGGTCACCAGCCAATTTTTGTGGACCTGAATAGAATGAAAGAAAAGGTGAGTGAAAGGCAAATTCTCTTTCTTTTTGAGCTGGGACATCCATTTTCTTCCCTTGCTCGGATTTCAAGTCATCAATGTTACTTGGTCTCAGGCCTTCAGACTCAACGATTTAGACCAGCAGTCCTTTGCTTCTCAGGCCTTCAGCATCAGACTGAATTATTCCACTGGCTTTCCTGGTTCTCTTACTTGCACAAGGCAGATCTCAGCTGCTATATCCATATGAGTTAATTCCTATGATTAGTCTCTTGGTTCTGTTTCTCTGGAGAATCCTGACAAATAATAGATTCTTATTTCATTGAGTTTATGTTTTCATTCATTCCTCTCCCATTTCACTATCAAATACTGTTTAAAATCTACTATAATCTATCCCCCATCCCTGACACATACAGAAGTATGTTTCTTTACTTTTGCTTAGATACCCTTTGAATCTTCCTCAGAGGGACATTTCCTGATTCTAGTGGAGAATGTGGGCTCAGGGTGGCCACTGGATTCGATACCTTAATCCATAATTTACTATCTATGTGCCTATAGAACAACTTTATTGTTCTCTGCCTCAGGTTCTCCATCTATCAAATAAGAATAATTCTAACCCTCTCATAGCATTATCATGAGGAAAAATTCAGATAAGTCACTTAAAATGGTGCCTGGTACAAAGTATGCTATTAATGTGAATTATTACTATTCTCAATTATTAATCTGAATGGTCCATTAATGTAGATTTGCATATAACAATTCTGTGATCTGATCTGAAGGATCAGATCTCTAATTCAGGATCAGATCTAACAATTCTCTAATCTGAAGGATCTGGAGTGGTAGCTACTATTTGGATAATCCCAACAGGGGAATTCAGTTTCTGCACAATTCTTCCCTGTGTTTGTTGAAATTGTCATGCAAAAGCCTACTTTCCTGGGAAGATTATCTGTTTAATGTTTTCACAATTCTATTCTACGGCTGGTGGCTTATGTGCAATACCTGCATACAGAGCCCTGATGCCTTAGGGGAAGGAAAAGAGGTGAGAAGAAAGGTTGCCTCCTACTTTTGAGAAAGTCCTAAAGTTCAGCAAAGATGCCTGGCACCTTGCAGAGAGATGGGTGCCATCCATGCCAGAAAGAAGTAGCACAAAGTTCTTATTCCTTTAGATGTTCTGCTTGGGATAAAGTGGCCCAAATCTTTGTGACTAATATTATTTTTTCAAAGGAGCTGTAAATGCATTGTCCTCTTTTGCTCCGGCATCGGTTATTGCCTCCGGAAAAAAAAAAAAAAATTGTAGAGAAAGGAACATAAGAGTGAAAAGTGCTCATGAATGAACATTTGGAGTAAGCCACACATGATTTAAAAAAAAAAAATCCTTTCATAGTCATCTAAGTAAGTACTTCAAAATTTGTGATAAGTATATCTTACCTTTTACTAATTTTGTTGAATTAAAATTTCCTTTTTTTTTTTTTTGCATCTATTCTAGAAAGAAAATTGACTTTTTCTCATGAGAACAGTTTTGTAAAAAAATGTACAGTAATCGATTTTAAATCACTTTTATTCAATCCTTCTTGACTACCCCTCTCCACTCATTAAAAATAGCATTAAAAATAGTATTATCTCTAATTATACGATTGCAGGAGGCACCTAGCTAGTCTCCCCACTTATACTTGTGCCCTCATTATCAATAAGAATGTCAAGTGATCTTTAAACATGGAAACTGACTTTGTCACTCAACCTTCTTATAACCCTTTCCAAACTTATCTTCAAAAATTCTCTCAATGTTCCAGACACAAGCTCTTTATAAACACAGGACCTATGTATATGATTTGCCTTCACTGGAAAGTTTTTTGATCATTCTGCCTTTTCTCGCTTCTCTCTCTCCTTTGCCTCTATAATTCCTGTCTCCTCGTCAAGATTAGTCTCTGTGTTCTGTGTTTTTTTAACACTAGAATTTTTTCTTTATTACCTTACCATAATTTTTAATATTTATCTACATAATTATTTATTTCATTCTATCAATCCAAAGAGATTTTAAGCTCCATGGGGTAGACTTCATATTTAATTTTAGAAGGGTGGTATTAACATTTAATGGTTTATGATACCAAACATTTGAAATGGAGAAATTTAAATCTTCTAAGATTCTTATTTAACATCATGGTATTAATAAACTCAGAGTATTCAGCAGTTAGTGATAACTTTAATAAGTTTCAAGATTTGTTCCCATCTAAACCTCTTTGAATTTTCTTACTTATAAAGTAAAGTTCACTTAGACCTTTGAAAGAGGGCATGAGGAACAAGAAGAAGCATTCTGACATCATATTTTGAATGAAGAGCTTTATTTTTCCTTTATCGCATGTTGTATGTATTCTCTGTTGTTTTTCATATATTATTCATGCTTCAGGCTCTCTAGAGGTAAACAAAAATTTTAACATTTCTCATTTTTAAAATATTATGTAACTACTGAATTCTTTTCCTCATGTTTATTGAACTTTGTCTACTCTGCTTCATTATGCGAAACTAGCTGTCTCCTTGTATGCTCTTTACCTAGACCTGGAGCTATTCCTTCCTAACATCTTGATACACAGAAAAAGTTACTATCTATAATCTCTTACCTGCAACAAAATTGTTAAAAGATCAGTCTTCAAAATAAAGCATATAGGTAATATGTTGAATAAAAATAAAAATAGAGGTGGGTGCTTTTTGTGTTCTGTCTTTACAGTAAAATACAGATAAAATACTAAAAAGCTAATTTTCCATTTTAAATGTTTGATTTTATGGTAGTTGAAAACAAACTCCATGTTGGGGAAAATTAAATATTGAAAAAATATCATATTGCTTCTAAAATATATATTCAAAATACAATTATGCAGTTTTGACCAAGATTTTCAAGTATTATTTTTGCATTGTTAGTCATCTTTTTGTGCTGTTTCTGTACCTTCTATCCCCTCAGTTTCTTGTTATTTCTTCAGAAGACATTTATTTGCAAATGACAGACAATACTTAGAGAGGCACCTCTTTTCTCTAGTCATTTTTTTAAAATTATGATATCAACAGGGTTGGTATATCATGAAATATTTAGTTTTAGATTATTTTTAGTTTGTCATCAGTCTGAACTGCTAAGGGATTAGATTAACCATTGTCTGCACTGGTGCCTGTTTCTTCCCGAGTTGTTGTGGTACAGAATTAGAACAGAGATGAACATGGCCTTAGGCAAGCCATTTAGCTTCTCTGTACTCTTCTTTATTCATTTATAAAATGGGGATTAAATGACCTTTCTATACCTACCTATCAAGAGTGCTTAAAATAAAATTAGATAATAAACTTGAAAGTACAAGGGAAGTAAAAGTGTTGTAATAAAGCATGATAATCTATTCTAAGGAAACCAAATAGAAAAACAAGTATATAAAGGCTTTTAAAAGCAGATTTGTGTGTGTGTGTGCGCGCGCGCGCGCGCGCAGCGCGCGCGTGTGTCTAATTGCATTCAAGGATCAATTTGCCATCAAATTAAAAAAGTGTCCATTTGAGAGTATAAGAAAACCATTTTTTTTCTATTACAAAAATGTTTAATACCTAGTAGATGTGGATTTTAAAAAGAGTTTAAAGTGAAATTTTCGTAACTTAAAATTTTTATATTAGAAAATAATCTGAGTCAGGGGCTAAACTAGAAACTCTAGGTAACCTTCTCTGATTTACAGAGATACAGACTTTAGGTAGAGAAAACCATTAGGTAGTCATTCTCCACAGACAATGAGAGAAAGAAGATGAAAGGGAGATATCTGACAAAATGCTCCTAAATCAGAAAACTCAAAAAAAAAAAAAAAAAAACTTAAAAGATAAATTCTCGGAAAACACTGATCGGTAGAAGAGAAGCATCATATTTTCAAACAATAATAATGCCCCCGTGCTATCATCTGGTTTTCATTTCATTTTTTTTTTCTTTTCCCTTTTTCTATGTAGTAAAACAGGAGACGCTAGAAAAAAAGCAGAGAAATTCCATGGACGAATGTGATCTTTGCCAAAGAGACTGTAAACATTTAATGGTGTTTTTTTCCAGATCAAGATCAAAGGTTGAATTAAAGCCTATAGCAAGGACTTTTAAAACCAAGTTCACTGGATATACCGAACCATACTGGATTCATGATAAAGGCTCACTTAATGAAAATTGGGAAGAGTTAAATCTACCATAGCCTGGGAGAAAATCAGCATTAAGTCAAGCAATAAATGATAGTAATTAAAAATAACGAAAGGGAAACACAATTATATGTAGGTATATGTATATGGTGTAAAGCCAAATTCTGTAGAATTTAAGTATGATATTCTTTATTACTTACTTTCAGTTGTTTTCTTAAGGAGTTCAACTTTTATTTAATAAGCATGAATATGTGACGATCATGCTTTGATATTTGATTAACTATACCTAGAGAAATTATTTCAGTTTTCACTCTAAGGCTGCATAGTTGTATCTACTCTGTCTGTCATTCTAGTTATGCAAAGGGAAGCAAGCCCCAGTGGATGCAATGGACAACTTTACCAAGACAAGGGGAATCACCTGGAGTTTTAAAAAGAATGGACATATACTCTTTTGTAATTCTAATAATAGAATTTTGAAGCCATCTCTGGAGATTTTCTTTTTGGTTTTTATCTACCTTTTCTTTTTAATCTCATTACCCATTTCATTTGGACAATCAACAATATCTGAAATTGATTTAGAATAGTTTCTTAGAAACTCTTGGGTTTTTTTCTGGAAAGTATTCCCAATTTTACTTTAATTTCTTGGTTTAATACATAAAATTGTGTGTTATAAATAACAAGTAAAAAAATAAAATAATCATAACATAAAAGAAAAAACCTTGTATGATTTATTATGTGTGCTTATCTGCCTTGCAACTTTGAAAGTTAATTTCAAGAGGGCAGAGGTCATAATTAGCATCTTTCTTCCATGAATATAAACAATGTACACTGAAGGCTATATTTGCAAAGCAAATGAAACAAAAACTAAAAAGCCTTCAGATATTATGGATTAAGTAAAATATGCTTTAGATACAAAATGAGAGGGATTCTTGGTCTTATTTTTAATCACTGGACATAGGAACAGAGCATATTCTGTATATACCAATTGTCGTTAAATTCTTAAAAGAGCTAACATTTTAAAATTTGATATGTATAAATATATGCTATGAATTCCTACACAGAGTTTGTGAATGATGCAAGATACATGCATGGACACTTTTAAAAAAACCATTTATTTAAAATAGTAATTTGTGGTTACACTTATTAATTGTTATTGAGATATTTCTATCTCAGACAGGTTATGATTATAAGACATTTGTGATTTGGGGAAATTTTCAAGCTGTGTTGCTATTCCATTTAAAAAATAGAAAGATCATGGTGAATAACTAAGGCAGAGCATATACAGCAGAAGTTCATATCAATGGGAAGTAGCCATCTTTTCTTTCATCTAAAATTAAAGAAAATGGAAAAGTGTCAGAATACTTAACCAAAAATAACTGAAAAATTCCTCATATGACAAGTTTTCCAAGATAGTTCTGAAATAAATTTTCTTTCTTTAATTTTACTTATTTTTTCTCCTAATCTATTTCTTCTTGCTAAAATGTATTAATTTCCAGTAAGAATTACAATACATTTTAAATCTTTTTTTTCTAGAAATCTTTCCTCCTTGACCTCTCTGCTGACATCATTGATAATCACTAAAGATAAAAGTTTACAAATTTCAGAGTAACTTTCAAGTTCTTTATGAACATAGATTTGTAATCGAGCCAACTCGTGACAAAAAAAAAAATAGGTAGCAGGTTTGTGAAGCAAATTAACTGCGGGCCAAATTTAGCCTTCTAAATTCATTTTATTTGCACCTCAGCTTGGACTTAAGCCATTAACACAGCAGGAAAAAGCACTGGTTATGCACCAGGCCACCAGCACTTCCATGCATAAGATTTTGCTGAATGACAGAAATAATGAATGTAATTAAAACAGCATGTAGCCAAGAAAAAATAATTAGTATACAAGTTGGATGGCTCTGGGATGCTTATGACATGACAAAATATTTTTAAGGATTTTAATAATATTCTAAACTAGTTAATTTGTTCTGTTTTAATCCTTCAGTTTTTAATCTCAGATTTTTCCCACTTACTCTTGAAATAACACCTATGAATTATTTAATTATTATATTCAAGAGGAAGGAGTAATAAAAATACCCTATGGTCATAAAATAATGTAAGTTAGTTGAGATTTTCAGGAGTTGTCATTAATGAAATTTGAAAGCATGTTTTTAATAATTCTAAATTCTAAATTGTTCATCTGTAATCATACAGGCTATATTTTTCAAAAACTTTTTAATCCTGAGAGAGAAATAGAAATCTAAATTTCCCAGATTGTTCTGGGAAATTAAGCCAATTACCACTAATAACAATACTAATTCTGTAAAATCACGAAAGTGTAGTAAAATCGTGAAACTGTAGTATATTCTGGGAAGCACAAATCCTTAAAGGTAGAAGAGATGCAAATATTGACAATTCTTTTCATTTTCTAAAATTAAAAAAATACTTATTTAAGAAATAATTTAAAGACATTTTTATAATATAAGATATCTTTTATTCTCTAACTTAACTATTAATACTAACCCAAAATAATTTCGATTATCTATTTTTTTCATACACTTTTCTGAAGAAAAATCTATAATGACTTCTAATCTTTTTTTCTTTCTCTTTTTTTTTTTGTAAAATTTTTGGAATTCTAAGAACTTACAATTAGAAAACAAAGGTAGGTTGTGACTATAAAAAAATGTGACAGAGTGTATAGAATTTGATTCATTCTTTAAATGTGAGTAAATAGTAAAGAAAATGCAAAGTAGAGAGAGAGTTTGCCAAGTGCCTGGAATTAGGAAAGATAAAGGAAAGCTCAAGATTTGAGCCTTGGATGTCTAAAAGAATTATATTGCTATTGATATATATATATATATAGGAAATTATGTTTGTTGGGAAAGTGATGAAATTAAGATGTTGAGGTTGAAGTAAACATGAGGCATTCAAGGTGAAAGGTTTTACAAATATTTGACAATACAAGAATGTACAAAGTGAAGCTCTCAGTGATGGCAGATGTTTGCAGAGACCCTTGCTTAAAGGTATTACTTAACAATTTACTCATATGATTGAGGCTGTATTTCAAAAGATTGACACGCAATTTCCTCTTAAAAAAGGAAATCGTGTATAAGGGCAAATTTTTAAAATATTACATAGAAACATAAATTGAGCTATTATTATAGCTATTACATTTTAAATACTTTTGAACAAGTCAGTAGCGTTGCTTCACTTTGCCTGTGAGAAATAGGCAATTGTATATTTCCACATAAAATTTAAGATTCCAATTCAGAATATTTATTTGCAATCATATCAGCTGTAATTGTTGAACTATTTTTAATCTTAACATGGAGTAAAACTCAAATTTTCTTAAAAATGATTAGGGAAACACGTCAAATGTCACAGAAAGTGAGAAAAACACAGGCCTGCTTCACTGGTTCTTCCCAAATAGTACATAGAATGTAGGAACAATCGTGGATTCTGCTATTTAGAATGTAAGTTGCGTATCATGCTGCCTTTAAACACTGAATGCTGTAAAACATTTTGTGGAGTCCCTGCCCTCCAGAAGTTCACAGTCTAATGAGAGAGGTAAGCATGCTACATCGTGATCAAGTACTGTAGAAATGTGTTGCAGTACCACTTTGTTAAAACATTTTTTTTAAATCTTAGCAGTGTTGGGCTTCTTCCTAGCTCATGCATGCATGATTTTAATTCACAAGGTTCTTCCTTTTATCTGGCAACATAATTTCTTACATTTTATTCTATGCTTGTATTTAGTTTACATGAGAGAGGCTCTCTTGAGGATGTATCTGACAGGAGACACTCGTTTATATTAAATGATAAAATAATAATTTGTGTCTTTTACTAGTTTTCCCCTATAGATCATTAACTTAATATGTGCTTACACTGCTAAGGATTTCTGACTTTAAATAATTAAGTTATTGCTTGTGACATGATTTATTGTTATTTAATTTTAAAATTTAGCCAATATCTGTGTAAGTACTGAAATCATTGAAATAAAAGAGTTAATCTGCATGAGCACAGGTACCAAAGCACCTAAATAACATGTTATTACTGTGTATTGTTGGAACTGGCCATTTATTGTAAGTAGAGGTTTTAGCTGAAATAAATTATCAGAGGCTGATGGTCTATCTGGCAGGACTCATGGCCAGCATTATTTTGGCCATTCTTGATTAGGACGTGGATGCTAAAAGGCCAAGGGACTCTTAATTGATTGTTATTAACAGTCTGTGCACTGTGCGTAATAATAACACTGGACCACGGAGATGTTTTTTTAAAAAATAAGAGCTAAAGAGAATTAGGATGATCAACTCCTCAAATACAGTTTGGTTGAATGTGCTTATAAACAACATCAGAGGACCTTTCTTTCAACCCTATATCTCAAATATCTTGGAAGACAGGAAACTGATTTTAAAAATAAGAGCTGTAAAGACTTATTAAAATTTCATTAGCTACATCACAAATATAAAGTCTGGGGCACACTGGAGTCCATCAATTGATCAATTGTATACTTGATATGACTTTGAACATAATTTTTAGAATCTATGGCCTTACTGAACTATATTTTACAAGGCTTTACCGAATCAGAAGAAACATCAGATCAAATAGATAGTACAGTTAAAAGTACTTCTGAATATAAATATAGACATGATATTAAGATTTATATTTGGCTCTAATATTTGTCTTAACTCTGGCAAAAATGGTCATGCAACAAAAGAAAATAAAAGGGGAAAAATGGAGAAGAAAGGAAAAGGCAGGGCAGGGCAGGACAAGATGGGAAGGCAGGGAAAGGAAGGGACAATAAAAAGACTATATCTTCTCTAAACTAGTTTTGCAGCTTGGCATGAAACAGATAGTGGAAATCACGAATACTTAAACATGATATTTATCTTATTAGTAATGTTTTCCTGTAATACAAAACACCTAAAACAACAGGGAATAACAGATTATATACAATTTTCTCAGTTTGGCTTGAACATTAGTAAAAGTCATTAAATAATTTCTCATCAGGCTGTGAATAAGAAGTTGGCATTTATGTGATTTCCAACAGGTGAATAACTTTGTCTTAGATATAAAATATACATTATTCATTGGCCAAAACCCAACAAAGTACTTCAAATAAAATAAATAACTTGCTTTGTTTTAACAGATATCAAAAGTGCAGGTCGATACATACCATATTGCTATACCTGCTTATAAGTATACTGATGTGGGTGCTTTAGCAAGCTAAAATAGTATCTCAAAATGGTGAGTTTAAACTCAAAGAAAATTATTATAACAAATGCACTTATAATGATCTAATTAATCTTCTTTATTTATGAAGATGCTGGTAGACAAATATAATGTCACTAAGTAAGCTCAATGTAAAGGGAAATCCAACCAACAAACATGTTGACCTCTTTTTTTGGCACTCCAGCAGCAACTTTTAAAATGCTAGTTTTATTCATTTACTAGTTCTTAATTTCCTGGACTTAAATAAATTATACAAATTTATATTAATATTTTAATATTCTTATTTTACTTTTTGTCATTTAATTTTAATGAAGATAATTATTTCTATATACTGAATTGTCTCCTCATTATAGACAAAATATGTCCCTAGGAATCTACGTTACTTTGCAAAATTATAACAATATGAAATTAACACAATTTCATTTTTAAAACTTTCAGGATTGAAACCAACCCAAATGAAAAATATATTGAAATATCTTTAGGACCCTCAATTCCATTAAGTGGAATTAAGTGCTTCTCCATACATCATACTGAAGCCTTTAGAATAGATAAATAATTGCTCACTCCATAAATATATTTGTCATATCCACGTTAATAAATGAATGACTCAGTAGATGTTAAAACACAGTTTATTGGCATAAAACTGTGCCTACAAAATTTTCTGGAATTTTTTTTCTCAATGTTCCTCAAGTACAAAGAGTGCTGCTATGCTTTGTTTCATAATTAAGTTGTGTAAAAAATTATGATAATGATTAGGTTGACTAAAGTTTATATGTGAATTGTTTCCATCTAAAATCAATGTAGTGGTAGAAGGCATGCTAGGCATTACTATCAGCTGCAAAATTCTTAAAGTAAATAGGATTAATTTTTGTGATATGTTACTCATACATATATGTTTGTCCTTTGGAAAAGTATTTAAGTGAAATAAAAAACTTTAGAAATAAAATTGGATTAAGTAATATGGAAAAGATTTTTGAGTTGGGTGACAGTTTGAGCCACTTTGTGCATTTTCCCCAGGTCTGATCTTGCTTCAGTTTTGGAAACTGAGGAAGAATGCCATTAACATTCTGTCAGCTGAAGACTTTCTTCTAAGTATGTAGCAAATGTGACCAGATTGAAGAAAACCAATGAAGACTGGAAAACAGCTGTCCTTACTGAGAAGCAGCTAAAACATTATGTAAATTAAGTAGAGTAGATTTTGGCTGAATCACAGGAAATGTAAACTATATCACATGTTCTCATGATTGACATCATGGAAGAGTAAAATTCTAACAATAATTCAGACAACGAAAACCTCAAAATGAAATGAAATGATTTTTTCTCTCTGTTTTGGGATAAATACCAGGTAAAAGAGAACTTTATGCAAAAAGAAAAGATCAGTAAGCTGGAAAGAAGAAAAAAAATGTAGTATAGGAACTATAAAAATATTTTATTATATAAAAAGCAGAAATTATTCTTGAGTAAATATATATATATATTTTTTTAAATTGCATTGCTATTGAACACAATATATTTTTTAAAGTACCTACTTTATACTTTGAATAAAATTCAAAAAACATAGACTTTGTGGGAAACAAATTAAAGATGTGGCAAAAAAACAAAGTCTAAGTTGAAAGATGAATTAACGGATATAAGGAAAGACTATAAAGTAACTGATATTAAAACTGTTAATAACATAATTTGAATTAAAAAATGTACATGAAATACTTTGGACAACACAGGTTTAAAGGGCACAAGTCCACTTGTATACATTTAAAAAAATAAACACTGTAAATATATTTTCTCTTCTTTATGATTTCCTTAAAAACATTTTTTCCCTCTAGCTTAGTTCATTGTAGGAATACCACACATAATACATATAACATGCAAAATATGTGTTAATTGGCTGTTTATGTTATTGGTAAGGCTTCTGCTCAACAGCAGACTATTAGTAATTAAATTTTTAAGGAGTCGAAAGTTATACATGGATGTTCGACTGTACAAGGGGTAAGCATCCCTAATCCTCAGGTTGTTCATGGGTAAGCTGTAATTTCCATTGTAGATTAAATAGATCAGTAATTTAGAAGATAAACTTCATACAGTCTTTTAGAATGTAAATCATTATCAATGACAACAGCAAGACCAATAAGAGATAATGGATAAAAACAGTAGAAAAGAAATATAGTTAATACATAAAAGAAAAATATATTATATGAAGTAAAGAAATTTATTACAGATTACAGAATAAAACAATAGACATTTTTAATAAAGAGATCAACACTTAGATATACTTTCGTGAATTAAGAATATTTTAAAGAAAATAAAATATATTCTATAAGCATTTATGTAGGAAAAAAAAGAATGCCTGTAAGGAAACAATTTCAAACTGAATAAAGGAATTCAATTGAAATAATAAATCCCAGAAAACAGTGATAAAAACATAAGGATATGAAGAAAAAATCCAAGAAGTTTATAAGAAAGTAAATTATACTTTATGTATAATAGTAATACATATAACTTTCAAAAGTGTAAGAGTTTAGGAAAGAACATCAGTAATATTGTCATACTTTTTCTATACTAGAAAATATACTATACTAGACTGAGAAATACATCAAAAGAAAAAATGGAAAAAAATGGCATAAACAAAGGCTAATATTGAACACTATACAAGGTTAAAAATAGCTTTATAATATTGTGATATGGCTAAATAACTTAATAGATTTATTAATAAATTTTAAGAGAGAGAATATAATAGCAAAATTAATATAATTGTAATAACAGAATCTAAAATATATATCATGTCAACATAATATTGAAATTTATAAAAAAGTAAATCATGTTTTGAATTTTCATATGGGAAGTCAACAGAAATGTACTAAATAATTGAAAAGGATAATTTTGAAAAGTTTATATTAAAAGTAACAATTAGTAGAACAATACATTTTCCCAATTTCTAAAGCACAAAAGAATAAATGAAATCCACACAGAGATAACAGTGAGAGGAATCAAAAGAAAACAAATAATACAAGTTTCACCTATTGTGATAATAAAATAAATTAAAAACATGTAAAAGATTATTACTATAGACACCTAAAAAAAAGCGGCACCCAACCTATGGATAGAAGACTTTTAGGAGACTCTGGCAAAAGCACGTGTTACTACATGGTGAAGCCAGAAATGTCTCTCTTTTTCTCTTCTTTTTTCTCTTTTTTAAAGCGTGTATTTCAAGTGGAGAGCCATATGAATAATGAAAAAAGTCTGGATGGATTCTTCACAATCTAACCCCAACTGCTTTATAGTTATTATATTTTCCATTATTTTTATCACATTATGAAATGTGATAGGGTTGTCAATCAATTTCAGCTTTTGTGGAACGTGGTTTAATCTTTTCCTTTTTTTGTACATGTCATCTTAAAAAGCTACAATGATAACTGTTTAATTCTTTGAGGAAAATAGATTTTTATTCCAGAGTTTGATTTTTAGTGAATCAAAATACTAAGTATTAGAAAGAAAGAGAAGAAATAAGATGTAGCACAGTCATCAGAAAATGATACTAAATAACTATTTTTCATTAAGTAAAGAAATTATAGGTCATTTTGTAATCTATAACTGGATAGTCCTTGAAAGTATTGAGGAAAAAAAGTTGAATCCAGAACATTGGATTCATATACAAAATATTTTGTAATAAATATAATGGTTTGGAGCTTAGAGAAGAGTGTTCAATGATAAGTGTGGTTGCAGCACGTGACAGTTAATAGACATAAAATTCCTATTAACATTGGAACGTATCTTTGGAATTATTTACCTTAAATTCTTATCATATTCTTGCTTTTATATAAAACGTCTTTTCCTTTGTCCATTAAAATATATAATTGTG
Source organism: Eonycteris spelaea (assembly GCA_003508835.1). Classification (NCBI taxonomy): domain Eukaryota; kingdom Metazoa; phylum Chordata; class Mammalia; order Chiroptera; family Pteropodidae; genus Eonycteris; species Eonycteris spelaea. Next base: position 320,575 of record PUFA01000281.1, read on the forward strand.
ACTTTCACATATCTGTTGTCTTCTATTTTCAAAACTATTTTGTTTCCCTGTTCCTTCAACCTTAGCTGAAATTTTTATTTTCCAAACACTTCTTCTCTGAAATCAGTGCTTCCTTTGAGTAGGCCAGAGTCTCCATTCTTCACAGATAAAGGTCCCACACTCTAGCCTGACCTCACATTATCTTTCCAAGTGCAATCCTCAATTCTCAAATTAACAGAATTTTTTTCTATAGTCTAAAATTAGATTATCCCTTATTATTTTTATTGTCCACATCCCCATTCAAAGAATGTACTAAAAACATATTTGTTAATTTACTGATTTTATATAGATTTCAGAATGACATATTACCAGTTGGGATGCAAAAATTACTTTCAATATTCCCTTAAAATTTATAAGTATCAGGCACTACATTTAGAAAAAGCTTGAGTTATTCTACTTAAAGTTATTAAACTATGAAATGCTCTGCAGAAAAGCCAGAGGTGTAGGTGTAGCCATGTATAATGTCATTGTAGGTTAACGATGAAATAGATCTTTTCCACATTTTCAAGAAAAGAATTTGTGAAAAGATGTATTGCTCCAAGTTGGAAATCTATATTCTGTGACAGCTGCTGACTAGTAATGAGATCTAATGAGCTGTTCTTTATTGGAAAAAAATAACACTTGCAATAACAACCCCTTTGCAAATTGTAAAAGAGTATGGGAGTGCAGATATAACCCCAAGTTGATAGGGGTATATTCATGTCAATGTCATTTCAATTCAAATCTAAGTTTCTTTACTCATTTAAAGTAAAGTACTGTACACTCAAATCTATTCCTTTCCCCCCCAATAGCCTGTGGCTAAAAATTTAGTTTCTTTCATGTAGTATTAATATAACATTGATGCCAATATTATCATAGTAAACTTAATATAATTAAGTTTAAACAATGATAAGCTTTTCAGATTTCATTTCCAAGTCAACAGAAAGCTTTTGTTCTTTTTCATTGTTGTGTTCAGCTAATATTTAGGGTTCATTATTTGACATTGTTATACTAACACATGACTTCCCCTCCTTTCAACACTCCATAACCCCCAAACATACACATAAAAGAGCCAACTGTGATCAGTACTGCAGCAAAACTTTTGAAAACTGACAGTGGTTTACATTATCTTGGAACACTACCCCCAAGGCTCAAGTTAAAATCATTTGAAAGTAGTGGTAGCAGCAAAGATAAAATTCACTTCGGTAATATAAAAAATCTAATATTTCACATAATAAAATAAGGATGCTATCAAACATTGTCAATAAATGCAATTTAAAGAAATTACTTACCATTTACTCACATTTAAATAATAGAAATTTGAACGAATTGAAAAACATATAGTTCTGAAAGCAATAATTTTTATGGCTTCCAAAATGTACCAGTATCTCTTGTGCATTTGTAATGATTTTCTACATGCAATATATCTTTTACTTTTCTCTCTTGTTATAGATGAAAGGTCTTCATTATTCTTAAAATTAATTATCCCTGCTGTTCTCCAATTCTCATTATATCAACTTTTTTTCTGGGATTTTTATATTTTGCCTCCTCATTTTCCTGTATTTTCAACATAGTCTTATCTATAGGCTCTCAAATTAGCTCTTAATTACACTTAAATATCTTCTGTTAAACAAAACAAAACAAAACTTTTACTCTATTCTTTCAAATCACAAAAATATCTTTTGGAACACAAACTCTATAATTCTTGTTTTTACATTTGTCCTTTTCATTCATTCTTCAGTATACTCCCCATTTTACTGATATTCCTGTCTCCAAGAATGCCATTTCTCAATTCACTTTAAATACATAACTTTTGGGATTTCTCAGCCAGATTAGACAATTGTTTATTCTCTGACTTGGCTTTCAAATCAGCATCCTCTCCTGATTATCTTTCTCCTTCATTTTTCCATTTTCTTTAATTGTATTTTCAGAGTCTTTCTTGTTGCCTCATCACCTAAACGTTGTTTCTTCTTAGGATCCTATCCCAGGCACTCTTCTCTCTTCATTCTTCAAATTTTTCCCAGAAAGCTCTTGTGAATTCTCACCAATTACCATCCAAGTACTGATGAACTTCATCTGCCCAGATGAGAGGTATTTCCAAAGCACCAGTATTATCTGAAGTAATGAGCATATAAGTAACTTTATACTCAATATATTCAACTTTACTTTGTTTATAGATGTCTTTTCCTCAACATTGTCCTCCAGGATTTTCAATGTTAATGAACCTCCATAGCCCAATTAGTTTCTCAAGCTGGAAGACTTGGCTATTTCTTCAACTCAATACTCTCCCACATCCAAGAAAATCACTAAACCCTGGCAGTTTAACCTCCCTGATGTCTCCCATATTTGTCAGCTCTCTTGTCCATTCCACAACCAGAACTGAGCTGACCAACAAATCGCCTCTTATACAAGTTGTGGATCGGCATGATAACTATGTCCTCCTCTGGTTCAGTGACCACATGGAACCAAAGTGATCAATCCAAACACAAACTTGATAGAGTCATTTACTACCTTAAAGTTATTCTATTTTTTGTGGCTTTTAGGCTTACATCCAGATCTTTACCTTGGTTTTTACTTCTTCAGCCTTCCTCTAGCTCCGTCATTTAGTTCCTGGAAAATCATATGTCATCCTTGCAAAGGTCCATGTGCATCACTTTCACTTAAGCATGAGTTGACCCATCATATTCACCTAGAAAAATAAAAGTAATTACAGAAAAAAATTATTGAGTGCCTACTGTACCAGACTATAGACTCTACCTGTGTTATTTCATGTAAACATGACAACTATGAGAGAAGCATTATTTCCCCCATCTTACATTTAATGAAACTGGGGCTAAAATGAATAACTTGCTTAAGTATATGTGGCTAGTATTTGAACAGGAATTTCAACCTGGTTCTTGCCAGACAATAGTTTTGGAAAGTTTTTGGAAAGTTTTTAAATTAGATTTCATAATTGGTAGTATGTGCCTTATTTGTGTTTATCCAGAGCAGCCAGTACTTTCATTAACATGACACTTGTCACTTTGTATTGTAGTTATCTATTTAATTATGTGTCCTAGCATGAGGCCCTAAGATTTGTAATGTCTATTTAATTTACCATTGTACTTCTACAGAACTGTCCTTGGAAATGTATAATTACTCAATAACCAAGCTCTGAGGTAGCCAGGAGAAAGCACCAAGTCAGCAGGCCCTGCATGTTCTTTCCCTACCCAAATCTTCCACTTGATGTTTAAGAGCAAGGGAAAGTTTGGCGATTAATTAGCCCTTTTCCTCATCAGGTACTATGTGGTGTGTTTTGTTGCTCAGCATTCCTTGCCCCTTTTTCTAGAAACAACACCCCTCTCTCATCTGTGGAATTGTCTTTCTTCGCTATATGTAGTTCTTGTGCAGCTACGAAACACAATAGTCAAACTTCTTGACCACAGAGGCAAGGAAGTAACCAAAATCTAGCTAACCACACTACTCATTTTCTTACCTACCCATTTTGGCTCTGGATGTGCATAGTTTATGCCAGTCTAATCAAAATCTAATAGCTACATAATAAATAGAAAAACTTTCTGCATCATTCAGAGCTCTAATAGAATCACTGTAATATCCTTAAAGGGAAAATAAATCTTTTAAAATATATCTCATAGCACCAGAGTTTGATTTGAAAGACATACAACCAAGAAAAATCCCCAAACCATGGCACAAGACTACTCCAGCAAGCACCTCACAGAAGCCTACTTTACATTTCCCAGAACAGGCTTGAGAAAAGGTTGTCACTCAGTACATAATCACTAAGTATCCATGACCTAATATATGCCATAATCCACCATATTGCCCCAGAAAGCCAGAATTTTTGGCTCCCAACGTAACCAAAAAGAGGTTTTTTCTAGATCTGTTTTTCCATATTATTCTTTTCTGAAGTAATATTTTTTTTGTTTTGTTTTGTAGAAGTATACATTCTTGATAAAAACTTGCTTCAAGGGAAGCTGGGAAATGGGTCTTCGGTTTTATCTCAGAGATATAGGACTTATAAATATGAGAAATTCCCAAGAAATAAGCAAAGATCTTGTTTTTATTATTATGCGATATTATTATTATTGAGTTTTTATTTTCACGATTCTGTGTAGCAAATAAGCAGAATCATCACTAAACTCTTTCTTTCTTCTACAGGATTACTAAACATTAGGATGATTTAAGTATGTATGTACCTGCAGCCACCACACTTCCTCCCTAATATTCAAAGGAAGCCATGTACAGTAGGAGATATTGAGCCAATATAAAGAAAGAGAGAGAACACAAAGAGAGCTAAAGACATCATTTAGCTCTGGAATTCTTAGGTTACACTATCCATGGGTTACACACACACACAACACATACAATTCTTATATTAGTTTGAGTTGTATATGTATCTCTTGCAGACAGAAATGTCCCAACTAATAAACGTATTTGTGATGGTTAATTTTATATGTCATCTTGGTTTGGCTACAACGCCCAAAAAATATTTGTCAAACATTATTCTGGAAATTTCTATAAGGCTGTTTTAGATGAGATTAATATTTAAATAAATGGAAACCAGACTGCCTTCTCTAATGTGGTGGTGTTCTTTCAATCAATTGAAGGGCTTAATAAAACAAAATATGACCTTCCCTGACCAAGAAAATATTCTTCAAACAAATTACCTTTATACTTAACTCCAACTCTTCCCTGGATCTTCAGTTTGCCGGCCTACCTACTCCATTAGTTTTGGACTTATCGAGTTTCCACAATAGCATGAATCAATTTTTTAAAATAAATCCCTCTCTGTATATATATTGTGATGGTTAATTTAATGTGTCAACTTGACCAGGCCATAATTTAGATGTTTGGTAAAAGATTATTTGGTTGTGCCTCTCAAGATGTTTTAGATGAAATTAACAATTAAATTTATAGGCTAAGGAAAGCAGATTACCTTGTATAATGTGTATGGGAGGCTGATATAATCAGCTGAACACCCGAATAAAACAAAAAGGCTGACCTTACCCCCAATAAGAGAGACTTCTTCCTGCCTGATGGTTGGAATTTCAGGATCAAGGCACTGGTAAATTCAGTGTCTGGTGAGAGTCCGCTTCCTGGTTTCATAGACAATTGTCATTTTGCTGTGTCCTCACATGCAGAAGAAGTGAGAAAGAACTCTGGGTTCTCCTTTCTGAGGGCATTAATTTCATTCATGAGAGCTCCACCCTCATAACCTAATCACTTCCCAAAGGCTCCACTTCCAAGTATCATTCAGTTAAGGATTATGTTTTAACATATGAACTTTTTGGGGAAACAAATATTCAGTCTATAGCAGCTTTTTGTCTTATGTCTCTAATTGGCTCACTACCGATACAACTAGTCAGTTCCATTGCCCAGAGTTTATAACTCAGACCAAGAAAAATGCCATCAAGTATATCTACCCTAGACTCCTAATCAGGTACACTGAGTATGAGTGATCATACTTTCAATCTAGCTGAAGAGTGACTATGTGACTAATGCAAATTGTTTAGAAAATAAATAGATACTTCGGAATTTCTAAATTTTTCTACATCAGAATTGTTCTACTTTATCAGTTATATAAGAGTTTTTTGCACTTGTGGCTATGGCCTTATTATGTGACATATGGAATGAGGCTGATGGGAAGTTTAAATTGCATGCAAATAGAAGTAAAATTCTTAGAAAATGTCCTCTGTCATTTGCTACTTTAAACAGTACTTATATAAAAGTGCCAACATTTATGTTAAACATTTGCTCTTATTTTTAATTTCTGCAGTTATTCATATTTTCTCATTTTATAAATATTTTGGGAGAACCCATGAAGTACCTGAAGGTTTTTTTGAAAAGTCATTTTAATTCCAGAATAAGTTTATGAACTAATTTTTAATTAGAGCATCCAATAAAATTCATTAAATATATTACTTTTTTTTCTCAAATACCAGAGTTCAACTTTATTCTATAAAAAGAATTTGTTAAAACATTTGAATATACTGAAAATATATTGTAAAGCCAAATGTCTAATTTGGTAGTTCAGGTTTCTTATGGCATAAAATTGGAGTAATTTGTCTAGAGTGAATAGGGTACATGGATAAGGTTCAGTAGATACACAACTATATTTAATTTATAGGTTTAGTTTTGTAATATATATAAATTTATATATACATATATATACACATACACATTTATACACACACATATGTATGTATATGTATATTATTCAAACCTAGTCTGTCTGACAAACCCTGGGTTTACTCTTAGCCACAATGTTCATAGGCTATGCACTTGAGTCAGGCTATTTTTGGAAGACTGAAGCATCAAGATCCTTTAGAAGATACAATATTTTGAAAGGTAAAAGTGTTCCTCTACCTCCCAACTAAGGGAAGAGAATAAAAAACAAAATAGCTGAGATTCAGGTAGGTTTGTTTGTGGGTTTCCTAATCTTCAAACTAAAGGACTTAAGAGATCTAAAGTAATAAAATGGTAACTATGAAAAAGAATGAATAGTTTTTCTCATTCAACCTCTACTAATGGCACAACAGATGTTTCCTAATGCAAGGTGGTGAAAGCTGCTAACTCTTAGGTACCACGCGGAAAACCAAAAGACTAAGAATGTTGTTAGACAATCCTGATTGGTGACTTAATAGAAAAAAAAATTGCAAAGGACTGTTCTCTCTCCTTGACAGAAAAAGAGAAAAGAGATCAGTTGGCTTTTACAAACTCATTATTAATTTGCAGGTATCTCTGGGTGGGTAGAACATTGGGGATAATGTGAAGCTAAAGCAGACTGGTGATGGAGAGAAAGTTTCCCTATGTTTTCTTTCTTTGGAAGGGAAGGAGATTTTGGTTCTCAGTATGAGGTGATAAAAGCAGAATCAACTTTTGATGGAGGAACAGTCTCCACCAGCAGCATCTTCAGCACCAGCTGTAACATTTATAAAACAAAGCAGCTTGAGATTACAAACGCTCTGTACATCTAGTCAGTGGTTGGCACTGTTGCTTGGTTCTGACTGCTATTTGGAATTGGAAGAGTAGATGGAAGAAAAGACTTCTTTCTCTTGAACGAAGATTAAAAAGCTTGAACTTGGGCACTTCTTCTTTCCTTTTCCTCCCCAAATTTGTTCCTGGGACAAACGATTAAAACAAACAAAAAACATGGGAATTGAGAGTCTGGGGCAGTTATTTATTTTCAACTTAGTTTAATTCCCAACATAAATAATAACTAAAGGCAAAGAACTGTTTAGGAAATTCAGTAGACTTCCTAATTAGGATATTGCATTAAATATTTTTTGGGAATTTATGTTACTCTATTTAGAACTGTTTGGACAATTTGCATAAGCATTAAAACCAATAGAATGGAGACACATTAATTTTTTCACTTTTCCCGTATGTTGGGACTAGGGTCTAGCATCGTAGAGATGGGTAAATCACTAACTTTTCTCTCAATGAGTTTATGGATTGTATTGATGATAAATAACATTATTACATGCTAGAAGGTTTAAAAAAATACCATTAAAGCCTGACACAAGGTTGAACTTAGTTTGCTTGAGGTGTCATGCTTTAATGGAGCTGAGAGATAGTTTGTGCATGGGTAACATGGGTAACATAATCAAGACCTGTCTGATACGTTCCTCTATTTTCTTAACTGAAGGTTTAGAGTAAAAAGCATCAAAAATATTTACCAGTAGAACTTTATTTTAGTATTCCATACTACTTCTATTATTCATGTAAACTCCAATTAGAGAGAGAAATGAGAACTTTGGATATTTGATTTTAACAGAATAATTTTTCATTAATTCATTTAACAAAAAAAAAAATTGTTTAATTCCTGGTATATGCAAGCATGTTAAGGATTGAGAATACATCAGCAATTCAAAAGAATCTTCCCTCTATATGCCTCCTTTCATGGAGCTACATTTTAATAAGAAAAAAATTAAAAATACATATTAATACATGGTGTAATAAAATATGATGATTACCTCTATGCAGAACACTATAGCAGAAAAGGGCATAGTGGGTACTGATAAGTGTGTGAGAAGTGATGTTATTTTATATAATATTATTTTGTATTCGGTATATTTGAGTAGAGTCCTGAGTGAAATGAAGGACTGAGTATGAAGATTTCTGGGGAAGGGCATTTCAGAGAAAAGGAACAGTATGTGCAAAGCTGTGAGTGGGAAAAATTCTCATTCATTTCAAGAACAGCTAGTGTGGCTGGGAGAGAGTGACCGGGCAAGTTGTAGAAAGTCAGGTCAAGGACACAAGGATTAAGGTCATATTAGGCCTAGCAGGACACTATGAAAGGAAAGTCATGGTAGGAACTTGAGCAACATTACTCTGAGTAGGATGATTGCAGCATAACGCTTAAATAATTAAACACTGCTAATTCTCCTGTAAATTACTTAGCCCAATGAGCCACTGAAACTCTTTAATCACCTCCATGAAAAACTTTTTTTAGATTGATTGGTTACAAATCCTACTACAGGAAGCAATCTCCAGAGTAAGACATCCTCATTGAAATCAGTAAGAAACACTTTTAATTTTACTACCTGGAGCTATTATACTGAATATTTAAAGGGCAGATTAAAACTCAAGGAATCGGTAATTAGTAATTAATTAGGTTATAGGAACATAAACATCAATGTCATCAGCTCAAATGAAAGCTGTGGAGAAATAACGGTTAACATCTGAAAGCACTTCGATGAAAATTACGAATGGAGGACATTCTCAATGTTTTCTTACTGTCAAGAAACATTTATATGCACAAGACAAGAATGACCCTGCTTTTGATATTCAATGGTATGCCTGCAGGAAGCTTTTTTGTAGATGCTAAGGTTAAACGAATCTGGAAATTGACGTATTGGGTCAGGGAAAACACTTTAGCACAACACATAATCAAACATTTTCTAAAATGGCATTAGAGTGTGTGCTCCCTAGTTGATGCTAACCCTCATTATGCAAAATGCACTGAAAAATGTAATGCAGAACATGATGATTTGATTATGTAACAAAACTAGTTAAATGTTTTCATTAGCGGCATAATATTTTTGCACAATAAAGATAATTGACTGTTGAAAATGTACTAATTCATTTAATCCCATGAGGCAAAAAATAATACTGAGGGAAATAATATATTGTTAGGGACTGATTAGTAGAGCACAAAGTGCAAATTCTTCTTGCTAATAGGTGTAATTTCAATTTAGAGCACACTATGGAAAAAATTCAGCCATTTTGCTTGTTGAATTATTTAAAGTTTAAAAAGTGGTTAAACTTTTCCTTCTTATAAAGTTCAAACAGTGTTACCAATTGGGTAGAACAGCAGGAAATAGTCTTTTACTCTTTGTCCACATGGAGAAGTAATACATGAGTGTGTGTGTGTGTGTGTGGTGTGTGTGTGTGTTGAAGTAAACAATTTCATGTGAACAATTTAATCCAATAAATTAACTATGACCTTTGAATAGATATGTATTTGATCTGAGTGAGCATGCTGTCTGATGTTATAAAAAGAAGCAAATAAAGATATTAAAATCCTTGAGAATATCAATCAAAATTTTTATTTTTTATGTTTCAGTAAATACTAAAATGATAGTAGTTGGGCAGTTAATATTATATAAGTAAAAGTCCTTCTGTTGAGTAAAATGCTTATATCTTATTCATACTACTGCAAAGGTCACAGGTTTTATACTGTTAATTCTGTTAGTAATGGGGCTAAATTCGAATAAGAAAGCCCTCTTGTTTGCAATACTGGTTTCTCTTTCCAGAAATATCTATGTACCTATTTTTATAAAATTTCAGTTAAAAATCCAAACAGATATTTAGATATTTAAGAGGGAGTGACAAAATGATTCTGAAATTCATCTCAAAAAAGCAATGTATGAGGATAGTCAAAGAATATTTGGAAATGAATAATACAATGCTATAATAATTTAACAATTTATTCCAGAGGGAACAAAATTAATATTGAAGAAGGGGGTATTTCAAATCAATGTAAAAAGTAGAGAGAAGACCATGGCTGGTATTGGCAGAAAAAGAAAAATTTAGATGCTGACCAAGTCAGCCTAAGATTCCCCTCAGCTTCACTAACATTTAGACCGATTTCTTCATGACTATAGGCCTTTTCTTTGAGCATTCACTTTAGAAAATTTGTACTTGGAAATTTTCTCTCTGTACTTTTGAGATGTCAATCTTCTACAACCCAAGAATATCTTCTCAAGGACCTAGGAGCAATCTTTTTGAAATATGAACAAGAAAGACAGGGATTCTATTTTCCAGAATGTGGGAGGGTAGATGCCAAACTTCGGTAAGAACTAACAAACACTAATGTCCTAAGCCTTTTTCCTGCCTCATAAATGTTATTTTAACATGCTTTATTTCTATTATTTGTGAAATAAAAATCCTACCTAGTGCAATGGTTATAAATTTTAACTAAAATAATGCATATGATTAAATATTTATTTAAAGTGCTAGACAAATACTACTACCTAAAATATTTTATAAAATATGCATAAGAATGAAACCCGTTGAATCACAACAATTGAAAATGGAGTTGCAATTAAAAAACAAACAAACATGGGACTGCATTATAAGAACAGATTTGAGATAAAAGGTTATCAGTTCAATGATGAGTAACAGATTACAAAATCAATACAACGCAATAGAGTGGGAGTTTAAGAGATGCCAGGTATGGAGATTTCTTTTGAGATTAACTTTGCTGTTTTATCAGGCGAATATAGTGAAAAGATTTTAAAAGAAGAAGAAAAGAACATTTTAAATCTCTATGGAGTGCTATTGCAAGTTATTTCTTTTGTTTGCTGTTTTCTTTCATCTTTTCTCTTTTCCTCTTTTCCTTCCACAAAATTGTATAGGATGCCATATATATACTGGGCTATGTATCTGTTCAGAGCTATTGAGAGAATGAGCAAAAAAGATCGCATTTTCTCATAGAGCTTGCATTTTATGGAAAACAAGCAGTAAACAGATCCATAAATGTGTATGTGTGTGTGTGTGAATGTGTGTGTAGGCATTGTTAAATGCAATGATGAAGAGTTAATGATAGAGAATAATAGTATCTTCTGCTTTAGAGAGGCTGTCCTCTGTTTAAAGCCTACCTCCTTGTACTTAAATAAAGAGAGAAAGAGCTATGCAGATATGGGAAGAGTGGATTGGGTACAGTACATACCAGGTGATAACATTTAAAAATGGGAGCCTACTTGCCTTGTTCACATAAATTCAAGGATGTCAGAACAGCTGAAGCGACATGAAGAGGAGACTGAGTAGTGGAAGATGAATTTGGAGTGGCAACTGGTAGCCAGATGATATAAAATACCACAGAACATGAGACAGAATTGGGATTTTATTCTAACAAGGGAAATTATTAGAGGGTTTGGAGCAGAAAAAGACATAATTTTACTTAAACCTTAAAAAGATCACTCTGGCCCCGCACCCCCATCTACTTACTATCTTTCTAAGCCTCTCTTGGTCCCTCTCACTGTCTCTGAAAGGAAAACACACTCTGTCTGTGGAGTGTTGTCCTTTTCTAATAAACCTTCCTTTTGACTCAAAAAAAGAATCATTCCGATTGCTGTATAAAGAATAATTTGTATAGAATCAATAGCACCTGTGAGTAGGGTTGTTTAGGGTAAAGATAAGATTATTTTTATTGTTCAAAATGGTGTTGGGGCATATGAATATCTTTCATTGTACCTTTACGTGTTATTAGAGGATTATACATAGGACACATTTTTAAATCAACTGAATAAATTTGTTTTAATAATGACACTAAGATATTTGAAAAGAGAATAATAAAAATATCACGATGTCTTTTAATTCTTTAAATAGCTGAATGCATTATTAAGCTGAGTGTGCCTTTTGTGATTATCTGAGAGCATATAGCAGCTATCATAGTTTAACGTGAAAATTATAATTTTTTAGTGTGATATATCTTTCAAACATTTTATATTAGTTTTAGGTATACAGTACAGTGTGTTAGACATTTACATAATTTACGAAGTGGCCCCCTCAATTTCTCTCACACTCATCTGGCACTACATGCTATTGACTGTATTCCCTGTGCTGTACTCTAAATCCTCATGACCGTTTTGTAACTACTACTTCTACTTCACTCTTCATCTTTTTCACCCATCCCCAAAACCCTCCCCTCTGGCAATTACCTGTTTGTTCTCTGTATCTGTGAGTCTATTTTCATTTAGTTTGTTTGTTTCTTGCATTCCTTAGATTCCACATATAAGTGAAATCATATGGCATTTATCTTTCTGTCTGACTTATTTCACTCAGCATAATACCCTCTAGGTCCATCTATGTCATTGCAAATGGTAAGATTTCCTTTATTTTAATGGCTGAGTAATATTCCATTCTATATATGTAACATAAATTCTTGTGAATGTATTTTGAGGGACACTTAGGTTGCTTCTATATCTTGGCTATTGTGAATAGTGCTGTTGTGAACATAGCTGTGCATATATCTTTACGAACTAGTGTTTTGGTTTTCTTTGGATAAATACCCAGAAGTACAATTGCTGGGCCAAAAGGTAGTTCTATTTTTAAACTTTTGAGTAACCTCCAGACTGTTGTCCATAGTGACTGTACCAATTTGCAATCTCACCAACAGTGAACGAGGGTTTCCTTTTCCCACATCCTTGCCAACACTTGTTTTTTGATTTATGAATGATAGTCATTCTGATAGGTGTGAGGTGATATCTCATCGCGGCTTTTTTTTCATTTCTTTGATGATTAGTGACCTCGAGTATCCTTTTCAAAATTATAACTTTAAAGAACTATTCATAATATCAAAAGTATAAAATCATTGATATAATCAAAAATAAATATGAGTGTATACCAAGAAAAGGTTAATTTTCCATGTTGGATTTTGAAATAAATAATATGTAAGAGCCTATTATCAAATTACACGTGAAATATATTTTAAAGACATCATTAATTATAACAAAAAATTAAGAAAATTCCAAGAAAGCCTAGATTGGAAAATATGGATATCTACTCAGGATCTCTTGATGTACTTAAAGAAAGTTATTTCATTTCAATCAAATGTGATATGATGGTTATCATCTTTGAGCTGCTTATTATCTTCCAGCCACTGAGCTAAGCATATTATATGCATAAATTATTTGCAATTGAGAATAAATTGTGGTCACCTACAACTGAAAAATAAGGCTATTTGTTTCATACCAGTTTTATGTATGTAACCAATTCTTAATTGGGAAAGTAAAAATATGATTTCATCAGGTTAGTATTGAACTAGTTAAGGAAATAAAATATCATGCCTTCCTATCGGACTGGAGAGAAAGAGCTGGAAAATATTTAGCTGTAATGGTAAAGAAAGAACGTATACACTACTGCTTTATATTTAATTTATGTATTTTCTGCAGCTGCCTAGCAGGAAACATGTGTATTACCTAATTGGGAAGGTGTCCGCCAGCAATTACATCAGATGGAATCCATGGAATCTAGCAATCGCAGCAGATTGGATTGAGTAAACGGATACTTAATAAGTACTTCTTAATGATGATTATGATAATGATGACCATACTAAGATATTTATGTGAGAGTAACAGTGAATAAAAGACTATAAGACTACCCCCCTTTTCAAACTACATTTGTAATATACCTACTTGCATGCCAAGCGTCTTTCTCAAGGTCTTTTATATGACAATATGCCAGATTGATAAATGAACTAAACAAACTATAACAGCATACTTTAGCTAGATGTCATACAAAGGGCAGCTAAGAGTAATCATAATTTTCTTCTGTAAAAGACATTTCTACAAGAATCTAAAATTAAATTATAAACATTCAATAACTTCACCTCCTAGAATCAAAGAACAGGTCATTATCTCCAGAACTGAACTCCAATTGCATTTTACACAATAAGAATCCACCTGTAGAGCTTAAGTTTAATGTAGAGTAGAGAAAGAGTTAGTTTAGATGAAGTAAAGCGAAAGGTCATCTAAATGAGATTTTAAAATATTTCTCTTTGAAATCAAGAGATAACTTGCCATTTTAAATAGAAAATGACCCATTTAATTACAATTTCAATTGTAAGTAATTTCTAAAGGGTAATCAATGTCATTCTTTTGATACTATTATTTTGGTGATTAATATAATCTTGTACACTTCTAGTAAGCAGGGATCATATATAGAATCATGTATGGAAATGGACCTAGGACTATGTGCTGCAGAGAATAAAAGGAACTGATACTTCACAATTAATACTATAAACAAAATACTAATTTAATAAGAAATGTTAGTTAGATTGAAAATGATTAGACTAAAATAATGATCTAGCAGAGTTCATTTTTTTAATGTTTCATTAAAAAAGCATGAAAAAACACGGGGTTCTAGAGTGGAAAAATTAACTTGATCTTCTTTTAGTAGAAATGAAAACTTTTAGAGGTCCGTGTAGAACTTATGAAAATGGAAGTTTATGATCCTTGTGTATATAAGGTTGTATGTTTCTGTGAATTTTTTGTTTTATATGCTAGTTAGTTTTATGTATCTTGGAATGTGCTTTTGCAAAGAATTTTTTTTTTTTTCATTTCACTCAATAGGAAATAAAATGAAGTCTAATATTTAAACATAGCTAGGCTAGAAAACAGAGGCAAAAGGGACTTCTAATTTTTGGAGGAAACAATCACATTATATTTACTTACCTAAGTATTTTATTTTTTGTTAATTCATTAAAAACCTAATATATGAACTCTCTGTGCAACTTCTCTTTTATATAATTAGTAGTAATTTATCTCTTACCTAACTGTAATTTCAAAACTGTAACTGCTATGTGAGGTAACTTCTTTATTCATTGCAATATTATAGGCAGCAGGGTTTTAGCACTGGTGGACATTTTTTCATTCATTTCTGTAATCTCTCATAGGAGTTGCTGGTCCTGCATATGCGTGTAGTCTTCCTTAACATTCCTACTATAAACATAACCTTTATGGTTTATAACATTTATTTTGCTTCAATAACTGAAGTAACCCCTGGGATTTTTAAGGCCATAGAAGAGGTCTCATACTTTATCACTTTGATAAAATCTCAACTCCTGATTCTGGTAACAGGGCACTGACTGCATTCTGGCTTATGGCAGCTGCATAAAACTCTTTTCTTTTGTGTCATCTTTTCTTTGGAAACCAGTTAGTTTCACCATTGATCTGGACAATGCAAGGTTTTCAATAATAAATTTATACGTGAAACCACCTCTTTTTAATCTTATATTTTGGAAAGTTGTGTATTCTATGTAGATAACTTTTTAGTAAATGAGAGAGAAGATGAAGATGGGCCTGGGATAGTTTGTGTACTTTGAAAAGGCACATTCAAATGATAATATTTCTATGCATATGCCATTATAAAATAAGAGGGTCATCATTTCATAATACAATCTACAGAACATAAAGCTCAACTAAATTTTCTGTCCTGGTATGGATAAAAATGAATAAAAATTCTGTGATCTATGATTTAGATGTTTCTCAACGAAAAGGACTACATCAATATTTGGACACAAAACTATGTTTTTATTATCATTAAAAGATTACTTGGGTGTAAAAGATTACTAATAACCGATGGAATTAGTACTGGGCTATGACAGAGAGCATCGATTAATATCTTGCCTCCGTATTTGACTATTAGAAAGATGCTGCTTAATTTATTTATGCCCCCAATTTATAGATCATAGATATACATTTGGGAGCACCTCACATAACCTCTGTTGCACCTGATTGCAAGACCTTCCGACACCATCAGATTTCTGTTGGAAATTGTCTAGTTACGAGAAATGCACTACCTACCAAGGCAGCCCATTCTATATCTGAAATTTCTCCAACTATTTTATTTATTGAGCTAATTTGCTTCCCTACAACTTCTCCCACTAGTCTCGGGTCTGCCCTCTGGGTCTGTACAAAATTATCTAATCCTTCTTTTCTATGACAACTCTTGACATAACTGAAAATAGCTCTCATGTCTCCCTAATATTTTATTTTCCAGGCTATTTACCCATCACCAAAATAAGATTAACTACTCCTGACCTGCTTCGTCTCAGGATGGTGATGAGAATGAGAAAAGAGAATAGATGTAAAATTGTGTCAGGAATACAAATAAAAATACACAAAATTTATCGTGTTATATTTTAAAACTAGAAGGTAGGAAATTTTAAACTTTTAGCTAAAATACCTTTCAGCATAGTATTTAAAAAATTAATTGTTTATACTTCTGCATTCTTAGGTTGAACAAAATCCATGCTTGTGTAGAGTCAGCCAATGAATTTTAGAAGTCAGAATAACTAATAATTAGGGCAGGTGAAGCAAGTTAGTGCAGTCTCCAGGAAGGACAGAATATGCTCCTGGGAGAATCCTTCCTGTTTTTCAAGCCCAAAGAATTAGAGGAATTGAGCTGAGGAGGCCTCTCTGTTAGGGGCAATGTTTCTTAGAATATGAGAACTCCAACCATAGGCCCAATTACCCCAAAATAGATTCCTTGTGTCTTAACAATTTTGAAGTTAAATTACCTCTGACATATGTAGAGTGATTCAGCCAGACAACTTAAGTTTAAATTTGGTTGTGTCACCTGTTAACTGTGTGAACTGTGGTAAGTTATTTATCTTTTTGGCCTCAAATCCCTTACCTGAAAATCAGCATAATAATAGTAACCCATAGTATCAGGTTACTGTAAAAATTGCATGAGTTAAAACACAGAAATTGAATAGCTAGCTCCTAGTTCAATAAATGTCAGCTGTAGTAATGACAATGAATACCTCAAACTGAGGCCAAAATGGGTATCTTCAACCATACACTTACGTTAATTTCTGCGTAAGGTTGTGTGTTGTGACTACATGTTTAAGCCAAAAATAAACAAGCAAACAAACAAACAACAGAGTTGGTTTTTCTATTCTTCTTTCTGTCCTCAAACTGTGTCACAAAGAGAGAGCTGAAATATGTGCTGAAAATGACTATCAGAAAACACATGTCCAATAATTAACTTAAAGGACTATGTTATAGATAATGTTAACTACTTGTTACAATCTCACTACTCAATTTGAGCCGGCCCATTCTTCCTCTACCTGGCCAGGGAACAGATAAATCACTATCCCAGTTGCTCCAATTCAAAGCCAAATAATATGGGTCAGTCACATCACAGTCAAAAGAACATTCCAGTCAGTGATGTCAAAGAACTAAACAAGAGTGAAAAACTGTAGACGCAACTACAAGATTATTATCCTCATTAATGCTAATTAAAGTTGAATGAAAAGACAAAGGTACCACGTGTATAAGTTGTTTTACATACATAGGCTTAAGTTAGCATTTTTATTAATAACTCATTCTATTTTCTCTTGACCTCACCTTTTGCTGTATAAATCTCTTCCAAACTATTTTCTAAGTAGTAGAAGCAAACTAGACCATCAGGACTTCTGTTACTTGATTTTCCTACGAATTTCTCATTCCAATAGAATCAAAGGGAGGAAGGAGTCCTTTCTGCAGGTCACACTGAAGTGGTGTTTGTTCACTGTAGCCCTTTTTATAAAAGAGATAGGTTACTTGGTTAAGCTACTGTGTGTTATTGTTTACCAGTTTCTCTATTTTTATTCTGTTTTATTTTCCATAAGATCTTCCTGACCAATAGAATTTCTTCTGAATTTTAACTTATATTATTCTCTTTTTCCTCCATTTTTGCACCTCTCTAATTTCTTCTCGGGTCTACTTTTCTAATCAATACTGTCACTCAAAATATAATAGAACCTGGGAAACAGACTTTTGAATTTTCATGGCCTGGTTTTCTTTCTTTTTTTCTAATATAAAACTTTATATTTTTTCCTTATATTTTTAAATGCTTGGCCATCTTGCTCCTTCGCAAGTAGAGAAGTGCCATGCTGTTATTTCAATCTAGCTGACAAATCTTGGAAACCTAGATGACAGAAATGAAGTACACTTTCTCATTCAGTGCAGAATGACAAAGGAAACACAGATTAGTCCCTGTTAGCCCTTTCTTTTCAGATTCTCCCAGTTGAGGTGAAATTTCTTTCCACGCCTCACTTCCTTTCCCACATTTGGTCTCTTTTAATGGAAACCCCAGGGGCTTTATCAAAGTGGGATGTGGGTGAATAAGGTGGTGGAATTGATTTGGCACATTATGTTGTATTTCAAATCTATGAGTTGTCAATTTAAATCAATCTTCAAATGTTTTACACTGACATCAGAGAGTGTTGTTTCTTCATACTTAGAGGAGAAATTGTCACAGTTTAGTGTAAATGGAAAGTAGTACACAGGTCAGAGAGTGAAGGGAATAAAATCAGAAAAGTTATCAGGACTCAAAATAGGTATGATCTTAGAGATCATAATAAGAAATTTGGATTGCATTCTGATTGCAACTGTAAAAAATAAAGAGCTTTATTCTGGGAAATGGCATGACCTGATTCATGATGCTGAAACTAGACTCTAAAGACAAAAGAGATAAGACAGGGAAACCTCTTAAGATATCACTGAACAAATCCAGGTGAGAAATATAATGAAGTCCAATGTTGTTATAGTGGAAATGATGGCAACTTAGATCTAGAATGAAAAGAATACAAGAAGAATCGATGATGAGTCTTGTGTTATAGAATGGAGAAACTAAGTAGTCAGTAAGACCATTTAACCAAATTTGTTCTGCTCCAGGCTTTTAGATATGCAGAGTAAGGGAGAAAAAATAGCTTCCATTTAAGAATGATGCACTCAGGAAGATGAAGATAACCTTCAAAAATGAGAGTCAAGATTCAAGGAAGTTGCTAATCACAGAATAGTCATTACCTTTGGTGGGGGCAAGACGTGTTTGACAAGAGAAAGGCATGAGGGATTTCCTAGAGTAATGGAAATGTTCAAAAACTCAATGCATATAGCTGTATGCATTTGTCAAAACTAGTGGAACTGTACACTAAGATCTGTTCATTTCACTGTTTGCAAATTATATATTGAAAACAGAACCCTTGAGTTAGAAAAATAGTTGTTTTGCTTTCCTGTAGAGAGGAATGGTGAGAACATAAAGTCAGCTAAAGCCGCTGTCCACTGAGATAAGAGTGCAAAGCATCTTTAAGTCTCTGAGTATACTGTTTCTACTTAGCTAATTGTAGGCAGAAGCTTGACAACCTTGACTATAAAGAATCAATCACTGTTACTTGAAAAGGTAACTTATATAGAACTCCCTGTGCAACAATAACTTGATAGTTACCTCTCCTCATATGGTCAGATATATGAAGGCTTATGTCATCACCTGACCTTAACTTTCTCAATGGAGTATAAGGAAACAATGATTCATGTGTATCTTGTGTTTACCGTACAGTGGGTCTTTGCTTCTGAATCATGGGTATGTTTGAACATCAAGCATGTCTTGGAAACTATAGAAGTGTCTTCCTAAAGATAAAGTCTCCCAGAGACATTTTAGGATACTGAAGTGTGATTGTTAATTTTATGTATCAACTGAAGTCTCCTTCCCCTTGCTTCCTTTCCAGAGTAATGTGTAATAATTCTCTGTCTAGAGAGGAAGGTAAACAGTTATACCAGTAGTCATAAAGCTTAGAGTCTTCTAATTTGGCAGTTCCTCCACTGTGGTACAAATCCACTGCATGTGGAAGTACACATATTGCCCTCATCATGTTATCCTGTGGGGTTTGGGGTGCTGAGATCCACTATTGCTTTAGCTACTGCTTTCACTGTGAGTAACATACCAACTGTGTCTCTGGTCTAGGGTCTTGTGTTCTGTCAATGCACAAATATAAAAATCAAACTAACTAACTTCACAAGTTCAAACTGACAGAGAGTCTAAATTAATCATATTATAGTTTCTAATGATGTATGTTAGATCCATGGATCAAGACCTAAGCTTTGAAGCCAGAGGGCCCACAGAATCAAGAAAAATTTGGGGGATATTTTCAGCCAATATAATGGGAACTATGAAAATTTAGAACTATTTGCCTTTTGAGGAGAAATATATAACTCTTGAACAGTCTTTACATCGCTGAACTTCAAAGATAGCTATTAGTAACTGTATTATACTGTTTAAGCCCAGTTATTTGTCATCAATTATCATTGTGACTGTTTTCATAAGTCAGGGTATAAGCTTTAAGCAATATCTAATTCCCACCCCCCCTCCCCCATATACAAACACGCTGTAGAATAATTTTACATATGACATGCACTTAAACCGAGGAAGCTGATTTATACTTTTGTTGCTTCCATTTCCATGATTTTGAACATATGCACTGAATTCTTCTAATGGAGGGGCTCAGTTCTTGCTTTTTTGAAAGTGGGATATACAAATTTGAAAGTGGGATAGACAATTTAACAATGGACTATTATTCAGATGTACCACCCCAATCTTCCTTGAGATAGCTCAAAACAATATGAACATCTATTTATAGTAATTTATAGGAAGATCAGAGAATCTGAAGCCTGCTACACCATAATATTCCCCTGGATACTAAATCTTCCCAGGACTGAGGTCTCTCTTTTCAGCTTTCTTCTTCGTACCTGACCTCCTAACTTCAAGGCTCAGCTCTGCTCTAGGAGAATTCATTTTCCTATAGGTACCATCCCTCGGGGCTTGGTCCAAAGGCATTAAACTAGTCCTTTGGCCTCATGCTTAACCAGCAAAGTATACAGTACATGTTGCCATATTATTAATCTTTGGAACTCAACTCTTTTAATCCACAATTCCATTGGCCAAAAAACAGTAGTTTCATGAATCTGCCTGTAGCAAAACTTCTCTGTATATTTAGGAGAGTTGATAAAGTCTAAAGAGATACTTGGAAAATTCTATCAATATCTCGAAATATAGGAAAATTTGACTCTAGTCCTGACAATATTATCATAACATTAATGCTTATATTATTAACAATTGAATAATGGCAATGGGGACAAATATTCAATGTACTGCTTAAGCCATTACTTTATTTGGATGATTGACCACACTAACCAGGTAATTGTGTTACTGTGTTATTGAAAGATAGAATCTGATAGTGTGTTTACTTTACTTTAGTGGGTTATTTCTTCTTAGGTACTAAATACATGCAATGTAATATATTGGACTTTGAATTAGGTTTTAATCGATTATCTCATGTTAATTTCCATTCTTTGTTTTGTTAGCGAGAAACTTTAAAAAGGGAAGTTTCAGATCTATAATGTATTTTTGAGAGTATTAAAAAAACTATATTCTTTACAGAAAAGATTGCTCTATATCTCTTATCTTAATGTCAATTCTCTACATATCTAGGATTATTATATATCTCCTAGAAAACTCTGATCTTTTGTAAAAGAATGAAGTGTGAGTATAATCTATTTCTAAGAACAAAACCACTGAATCCTTCTTTTCAGAAAAGCAAAATAATCTTAAATTAACTTAAACTCAGTGATATTATCAGGACTAGAACACAAAGATAATGTCATTGTGTCCTTTATATCATTCATCAACCCACACTCTGGAACTAATTAAATTGAAGATTCATAACAAGTGATGAGATAGCAAAATGAAAAATGTGTTTTGATTTGTTTCAATTCTTATATCTATTTGTGCACTTAAATATCCAGAAAAAGTCAACCTATTACCAATTATAAATACCAGTGAGGTATTCAATTACCTTTAAGCCCCCAAGATTACATAATGAAATACGGTACTATTTTTCTCTTTTCTTAAAACCCACTAGAGAGTCTGCAACTTGGTAAATTGTTCCAAAACCAGAGTACATTTTCCCATAGAAACATATATAAAGAAGTGTCAGATCAACACAGTTCCCACAGAACTATTAAACCTATAGTGTCCTCAAGTTGAATATTTTATTAATGTGTAGAGGCCTTAATCGCCATGTTTATTAATATACTTGTATAAAAATTAAATCAAAATCTCAATTCCCCAAGAGAGCCAGGGCACAACTTGCTCTGGCAGGACTGTGGATTCCTTTCTTCTCAGGGACCAGATAGTGAAATGTGCCCCTTCCCCTGCAAGCAGCTAACCTTGGTGTGACGACCATAGTTTGGAGCTGAGACACCAGGCCTAGAGAAAAAAGAGTGGACTGAATAAGCTGAATATATTGACTTGATATCTCTGAAAAGATGCTTCTCTGTCTGGCTGAATACATGTCATCTTTTTGAAGTTTCCTTATTAGGGTTTTAGGAGGCGAACTTCATGCTTCAATTTCCCCCCACCTATTACTTCTGATCAGTCCCACTCCCACACCTTGATTCACAGTAGAATAGAGCAGACTCTTAGTATTTCTTCCCTATTCTCTCCATCCTTTATGAAGCATACAGTTCTCTGGGTTTTTTCCCTACTCAGACACAGTTCATCTGGACATCCTCCTTTTATAATATAGGCAACACCTGGGAAGATGTATGTGGTAAAAGATTGACTTCTGAAATCTTTCCTTTTTCCTAAACCTCACTTGGTCCTATAAAGTATGGTCTGCAAACTCAGCAGTCCAGGCATGATAATTTGCAGGAAATGCCCTGCTCTTTGCTGCTAGTAAGAGAAGATACCCTTCTCTTTTAAACATCCACCTAACATACAATCTCAATATTATTAAACACTGAAATTAATTTTATAAAATCTCTCCATTAGCTTGCCACACCAAAACAAAATCAGCACCTGTAAGATAAATACAGCACACAATCCTGCCCGCTTGATCTCTGCTGGAGAGAGGAACAAAGGCACACAAAAGGTGATACTGGTTGGTTTTTGCCTATAACATAATTGAATCTAGAGTCATCGACTTTGAAACATATTCTCAGAGTTAGAATAAAACGTTTACACATATTACAAGCATATTAGCATTCTCTAAATGTAATTAGACTAGTTATTTTTCCATTAGTTAAATTTTTTAGGGACCTCATCATCGCACTCCTAGGGTTTTCCCCTCTCCTGCAAATTATCAAGAATCGTATAAGATTAAGCTTTTTTTTTTTTAAAGGAGAAGTCCACCTCATTTCCACTGCCAGATGGAGAAAAAAACACAGGCATGTCTCTTATGCTACTGCCTTCAGTACTGCTGATCCTCACTGCCACAAGATGCCTACCAAGAGTGCGATTCAGAAATCCACTCTGACCTGTTCTCTCAGAACCCTTCTTTAGCTTCCATGTCAGTGGTCAGCCTCACAGCCCCTTGCCATCGTGTCTCCTTGCTCAGTGCTCATGCTGTTTGGGAGGGATCCTGACTAGATGGATCTGCTCTGCCCACCTGACTTATAGTAAAGCCGATCATCTTTGTCATACCAAATGGAGAGAGTATATATTGATGCACTGCTGTCCCTTCCCTCTGTCCTCTTTCTTTAATTCTTCCTTTTCTTATTATAGTATGTGGCTCTTTTAAAAGCATGAAAATGTGAAGAATGTGAAGAAGCTACCAAGTTAACTATATTTCAATATAAATATTTATTTTAATAATTAAGCAGTTTCCCTCAAAAAAAAGATACAGGTTTTTTTTTTTTTTTGCATTAAAAATTTTTTATTGCAGAAGACAATTTATGTTTACACATATATTTAAAAATATCTTAGGCTCAATACTAAATGTTGCTGTTGTTTTACCTTTTGGCCAGTTATCCAGATATGGGTATATTTTCATATCCTGTTTTATGTATTTACATCCTAGGAGAATTGTGATATATAGTTTTCAAAACAAGATGATATTTTTAAGAGAAAGTGCACGTGTTATTTGAAATATATATAATTCTGGAACTGTAAAAGAATGAGTTATATAACATGTAAATCTTTAAGTGTTGTAAATTAGGCAAAAAAAAAAAACAACAACAACATGAGGAGGGAGTAAGAAGGAAGAAGGGCAAGATGATCAAAAAACCTTCTAAATTGAGACAATCCACATTCATGTAACTGCTTTCCTGATGTGAGGAGATGAGAGGAAGAAAGATGTTTCAAGACTACAATATTTTACTATTTCCACATAACATTCCTCCAGAACTCTCATAATATGTACATGATCCTGGAGTAGGCTTCTCACAGCTTAGTTTTATTAGCAATGTGTACATTTGAAAATAAATATATACAATATTTCAAAACAAACCATTCAGACCATATTTAAGCAATGACATCCACGGATACTTAATTCAGGCATAATGTAACATTTAGGATATATGGTATCTTGAAGATTAAATGTTCTCTTTCTTGTTACTCTAAAGTCTTGATTATATACACATTGCTTCTAAAGTAGTTTTCTTATGGGGCCAAGCATCTTGATGGACCAAACCCGTTTT
Source organism: Eonycteris spelaea (assembly GCA_003508835.1). Lineage (NCBI taxonomy): Eukaryota > Metazoa > Chordata > Mammalia > Chiroptera > Pteropodidae > Eonycteris > Eonycteris spelaea. The sequence continues at coordinate 344,841 of PUFA01000281.1, forward strand.
CATTTACTCCAATACTGGGCAAACTTGTGAATCTGTTCTACCACTGCAGCAAAGAGACCGTGGATACTTTCATCATTCAGACTCTGCATGTAATGCATCGCCTCTTCATCTGACATCCTGTATGAGACAGATTAATTTGTCTATTCCTTAAGTAGTTATTAAATCAGGTAGTGAAATGTCAGTTTCCCCCTTTTCCAGTCCCCTTCATCTGTATGAGTGATTCTCTTAAAGTCCTTAGAAAGAAACATGCTTCTGTCCTTTATTCTTCACAGAGCAGATTGAAAAGCCCCAACATTTTCACCAGACTGACAATTTCAGGTTTTGTAGATTCCTTCCTCATGTCTCAGCTCTGACTGTTTGCTTATAGATTATGCAGTCTGATTTGGGGGTAGAAAACTTGAGTGATATTTGCAGGGTGCAAGACCATTTCTTGAATTCTTGATGAACTCTGAAGGGAATTTCTAGATACCACTTGCTGTTGTTCTATACTTGATGTCTTTTTTTTTTTTTTTTAATAACTTAAGCTTTAGATCTCAGATCTCAGTTCTGAGATGACAGAAAACATTCTACTCAATGTTGGACATTTGTGTAAATTTGGAAGTATCCCAAAGGGAACAGATTGTGAGACATAGGAGAGATTCTAGAAATAATCTGACTGAGAGCTCAGCGAAGTACCTCCATGCCGCCATGACATGAGGAACACAAGAACAGTATGCCCGTGTAGAAAGGGGAGGGGGGATGCACTCCCATCCTGTATAAATAAATGGTTTTGGGAGGGAAAGGAAGAAGGGATAAAAAAGTCCTTGACTCCTAGGACAGAACACAGGAGTCATCAAACTGTAGAGCTGATAATCACCTAGATTGTCTTACGCATCAGCAGACATTGTTTGAACTTGAGCACTTTGTCCCCTCCTTTGTGCCTTCTCATGTGCACGTCCTTCTTCATTTTTGCCATCTTTCTTGGGACACAAGTTCGACGGAGAGAACAACCATCAGGAACTAGACCAGATCTCAAAATTGACACCCCTTCCTTGTCCTCTCAAAAGCCCTCTCGACTCTGTGTAAACCACCTAGAATGGAGTTGAGTGAATGGAGGCAGCAGTGGTGGTGGTGGTGGTGGTGAGAGGTAGATGCAGGGGAAGCTTAGAGACTGAGATTTCAACTGGATAGTAATGAGCATAATACTGAACTCTGCACTGAACACTTATACATTTGGTTTGAAGGAACATTTATCTGAAACTTCTAGGAAGGAACTAGAGCACGTGAAAGTGCAAATAATATCTTTCTGCCTCAACCGGGTCTCATAAAGGAGACTGAGTTGGATTAATTTAACAAAATCCTTATTGTGCAAATATCTGATTTGTGACTATTGTTCATACCTGATGTAAGGAGAATTCCTATGAGAAAATTTCTATCTTAAGCATGCTCACAGAAGGATCCCATGACCTTTGGCTCTGGCCTATTAACCCTGGAGGGAGGAATCCTCAATATAAACAGGAGCTAATTTTCAGTCTCCAGTGGATCCAGACCAATAAGAAGTAGGAAAACTTCTTCCACCTTCTATTTTTGCAATTTCATCTTAGTTAAGTACTAAGATCCAGTTAAAGTTTCCAATTTTGATTCTTTTCTCTAGAGCTAGATTTCTACCTTGAGTTCACATTAGAGAAATAGAACATTTCAGTCGATTATGAACTGACAGCTGAAAGGCTGTGTATAGTAGGTCATGGACAGGGGGCATGATTCTGGTTAGAGGTTGGAGAAGATAACTCGGGGAAAAGTTAAGGTGATACTCTAGCTGGCTATAAAGCCCTCGAACCCAAGAAAGTGAAACCTGTTGAAAAGAAACAATACCTGAGTGTTCCCTTATCCCCTGATTTGTGAGGCTCAGCAATAGATAAAGCTGCTTATTTCAAAGGGCACAAAACGGGTCACATCTTAAGCAGGTGAGCCGTGCTGATCTGAGCAGAGTGGGAAATAGAACCATCCCATGAGACTGCAGTATGGGGACAGAACGAGTGCAAAAGCCTATAAGGAAAGCTAACAGGAAAGGATTGTCCTCATTGTCAACCATTGGAGGCTTGCAAATTAAAGATCAGAAATACAAATGATGGGGAAAGGGGAGTTTACTGATTTTATATATCAACCTCTGAGTGAATGTTATTTTTTAGCATAAAGAAAAAAATTTTTTTGAAATTACAATTGATTTTCAGAGGAGACTTACAAAGGAAATTTCTATGCTGCTAAAATAGTAGAAGGGCATTTTGTTTTAGCTGAGAACCTGAATAAGTCTTAGTAATGCAAAATAGGGCCTGGAGAAGAGTATAGGAATAACAATCAGAAAGAGCTGAGCACTGTTTGGTGGAGCAAGAGGAATTTGAGTTCTTGGAGCCAATTCAAGGGTGAAAGAGGGGGACCAGGAGAGAATAGACTACAAGGTGCACGAGATGCAGAATGGGGACAGCAGGCCAGGGACAGAAAAATGACCCTTGGCTCAGTAAATCTGGCAGAAACTAGAGCTACAACCCAGCGCAAAGAGCTGTGGACTTTCCATACATTGTTAAATGAGCTCGAAGTGACTAAACCTCGATCTTAGAGGCAGGAGGCTTCCAAATAATTAAACATATAGAAATAATTAAATGACCAGAATAGCTTTCCAGTTCAAATATTCTTAGGAGTGCTGGGTGATAGGAAGGAAATATATGACCACCTCAAAATAATTCAAGAAACAAATTATAGGAAAGCTTTAAGCAAGAATGAACTGATAAAGATTTACCTGTATATTCCTCTAGACCTTGAATCTGCTAAGGGATGACATTTTATTCATTTTTGATATTTCAGTAACGAGTGCAGTGCACATAACAAATGATCAGTAGATGTTTGTGAAATGAAGGCTTGAATGAAAGGAGGGAGAAAGAGAAGTGGGGAGCAGGGTGGATACCAGGCTGTCATTCATCAGAAGTAATCAAGTAACAAAACAAATATTTTCAGCTCAGTGCCTTTGAAATGGCCTTCCCTCTTTCTGAAATAAGTACCTCTACTATACACATTCTTACATACACACACAACCACACGGTCTGGTTCCTTTACCTACTACAAGTTTATTTTCCTTCATCACTTTATTGAAGACTATAACTTTTCCTTATACCCAAGGTGGCATTCTCTTGTTTCATTTCATGCTTTACTCTTCTACTTGGTCTGCTTACCATCTGGTCTATTATATATTTCCAGCAGATTTATATTCTGTCACCATACTTTTGTATGTAAGCTTTAGGATGTCAGAGACATCTGTCAGCTTTGCTCACTGACACATCCCTAGCCACTAAAAAAAGTCCTGGTCCATAGTAGGTACTTTTGAAGACATGAATATATGAATGAATGAATGAAGATCAGAAATACAAATATATATATGAGTTGGGACACCGTTCTTTTGAAAAAATACAAATATGTTCTTTTCCAGCCAGACAGAGTCACATTGAAGAAGCTAAAAAAAAAAAAAGAAAGAAAAAGAAAAAGAAAAAAGGCAAAAGAAGAAAAAAAGAAAAAAAAGAAAAAAGAGGAAGGAAAAAGAAAGAAAAAAGAAGGAAAACCCATTACCAGACACAAATTAAAGTCTGTCTGCTTTTATGTAGTCAAAACCCCAACCAACACAGAACAGTAGTCAGAAGCTGGACCTAATTTCTGGGAAGGAAATTAGAAGCTTATTTTCTGTCTCTCCATAGCTTTGGAGTCCGTGTCCTGATACAAGCCAAATGTTGCCTGTCAGCCTGTTTCAGCATGCGCTCTCATGTGCTGCCACACTTTTCATTGCTGTCCCCCTGAGTTAAACTGCTCTGTTCTGCTGCCTTGCTATCTAGGGCTCGAGATAAAAAGGCTCAGTTGCTGCTGCCATGCTGTCTGTCTCCAGTGTTTAACTGCCTCCGTATCATGGTGTTCGCATCTGACTTCGTCTTGGCAGCTTCCAAATAAGACTTAGAGAAACCAAGCCACCTCTGTGATGATGACTAATCATTTCACAGAACAGTGGGAGGGAAAGAAAGGTGTGGTTCTATGGCTCTAAGTTTTTTCTCCTGAGAAAAAGCACCGCCTCATAGAGAGGACAGATTCCCCACAAGCACCATCATGGGCACAGCTGTAGCTGGTCAACAAATGCAGCTGTCCTTCTATATACATTCCGCAAGGATACAGAATTGGATAAAATAAAAATAAAAAATAAAAAGATTGAACTCTTCTTCCATGAAATGTGTACTGAAGCCAAAAAACCTTCCTAGTCTTTGTTTTCTCCTTTTCCAGGGAGCAGCAGATGCTTTGGATTCCACAAAATCTTAAAAAATGCTAATGTCCACCAAAGCCTGAAGGTCTTTTATGCAAAACTGCAGGAATGTTGAAATTCAAAATTTCCAGCGTTATTTTTTTTTTTACTATCATTCACATATTCTTGTTTTCCTTTTTCTTTAGGGTGTTCTTCGATGTAAGTCCAAAGACCAAGAGGCCGCATGAATGGTGTGGCGCTACATGCTCAGTACTCTTACTAGGAGGGAAATGGCAGTTGCCATCAGTTTATAAATCTCATCCGAGGAGAGGTTTAGGGCAATATGAAATATCATACATAGAATGTGTCCTTTTTGAGTTTAGGCATATCTACCATTCATCGAAAATAGGCTCCCATGAGTACAGCTACCTTTTAAATTTCTTTTGTAATGTTCTGAAATGTGCTCGCCTTCAGGACATTTTTTTCAACCTTTCCAACATTTCTTCCCTCCTATTTTCATAAAGCTTACCAAGTTAGAGGACAAAAAAAGAAGTGGCCCTTTTATGACAATATTTGTTTTGGGTGTATTTATTTGTAATGTAGAAATCATGGTATCTTGAAACATAAACAGGACCCTTGCTTGGCAAGAATACTTAAATGATGCTCTGAACTTGATGATATTCTAGAAATATTATTGTTCTTAGGGAAAAAGAAATTAGATTACGGTTTTACTGTTTAAATTTAGAAGAAAACATTGAAGGTCACAAATGATTTAATCTCTGCTTCCCTCTCAATGGGAAACAACGTAAGCTGAAGATTGCAATCACGTTGTAGGAATTTGATTCTCTTCACCGATTATTGAGGGAACACGTTGTGTCAAGCAATCTTAATTTAAAAAGTTAAAATTTCACATTTTGCATTTGAAGAATAAATGTCAAAACTTGCAGATGAATTTGAGCTTTGAAAAAAATATTTTTTTTTCATGTTTCCTTTTCTGAAAGAACTACCTGTATGGGAAGCAGATGCCACATTACAGTGCTGCCTTTCCAGTGCCCTCTACTGGACACTACAGCTGATGAATATGTACATCTCTACTTCACATTAGCCTGATTTTATTTCTGAATCATAGAATCCAAAAGTATGACTGGAAGGAATTTGAAAATTCCAACCTTACTTTCTACTGGGGTCATATCCAAGCCACCTGAGAGAGATGAAAATCTCTTCTGTTTTTCAGGACTTTTAGAAAAGCAAAGCTATTTAGCTCTGTATTTTTACCCACCTGGCCTTATACCACAGAACCTTAGTGCACGTTTAATCTGACTTAAATTACTGCACCTGCCACAAGGGCCTTTGGTGTACTGTAATCTATAACACTATCTTTTTTTTTATCCCTTAAACACAAAAGATGTCACTTTCATTCAGGCTAATTTAATTTATGAGTGCCACATACAAATTCCAAGTGTGTTTATGGCTATCGTTTCTTCTCTAGCCATAAAATGGGTGCATATGTACAATGGACATGACATGCTTTCTATTTTAATTTTTTTTTCATAGTAAACATCTAGAAGAGAATACACTCACAAGAAAACAGTCCATGTTGCCTTCTAATGAGATTCATTTCATTACATTTTAATGCAAAGGACAAAATATCTTTATTATTAGACTGAAATTCAGTAATTCTCAATATTTAGCATTTGTCCATAATGCAGCCTTTATTATGTTTTTGGTGTGTGTGATCGATCTCCAAAATATTATTAGCAGGATTTAAAACAAAATGAGTCAAAAATTCTGGCTTAAGGGAAGCTACAGGCTCTCCCTGCTTCTCTTTTCTTCCTTTGGTTGGTGATAGAATTTGTTAATTGGAAGCATTAAAAGGGATGAAATTTGGTACATTTAAGAGCTACTTTTGATTGAGTTTGACTCCCTGGATATTACGTGCATATATGAATCTTTAAAATATATCAATCCATGGCAAACCTATTCTGCTCTTTTCTTTCAGAAATTTGCTGGGCCTGCTCAGTGGTCTCCTGACTATGGTCAAAGAATTAAGTCACCACGACCCTCAGCAACCAGTAGCTGGTTCGTAACTGTAATACCCTAGGAGCATCAACTTCCTGATGGATATAACATCTTTCAGTTTTCTGAAGTTACTCTGTTATTTCTTATAGGTTGCAGCAAATCAACTGTTACAATGATTAATTTAAAAAAGTACCAGAGCAGTCATGATAAAATATCCACACATAGCAATGAAAAATAGTTTTAAAGAGTCTGGTTTGCTTCACTCTCTGCAATTGTTTTTGACAAATATTCTATTGCAAAGTGAAAATAATACAGAGGAAAATACGGAACCTTTAACTTAAAATTAAAATTTGTTCAAAGCTAGCGGAAGACCAACACCCTGATCATATCTTTCAGAACTTCTTGAAGTATAAATTTAGTCAGAGGGCCAAATATAGAAAGCTAATCTCAACCAAATCTTCAAATGGACAAAATGTTCCCTTGGATTTGATAGGGACTGAATTAGCTGCCAGGCTACGTGTGAACAGGCGTTGAGTGCTTGATTCAGTTTCTGTGCTTCAAGGCAGAAAAGACTTAGCATTAGATCTTATGATAGAGCTCTAAAACTATGTTAGGTTGAGGTGAATTTATCCAACTTTCAAAATTATTCAAGAGAGTAATGTTTTTGATCAGCTTGTCATGTTCATAAATTTAGTGATAATGTAATGGACAACAAAGGCCTAAAGCTGAAAGCTTTGTCACCCATTGATGGACCCAAAATTATAATTGTTTACCTTTTTGTTGCATTAAGTTACCAATTGCTATTTACTAACTGCATATGGAACTAAAAAATGCTGAAGAAAGCCTGGTGCTAGACTGAAAAAGTGTTGAATTGAGAGTCAAAAGAACTGAATTTGTCATTTTTTTTTTTATTTCTATTGCTGTCACTACATGTTTCAGTGCCCTTGAAAGCAAGGCATTTTAATTAATTAATTCATTAATATATATATATATATATATATATTACTATACAATGAACTGTAAAATTTTACTTTTTAATTTGTTGAAAATACGCTGTTTACAGGAACATCAAAAACATGGAACACTTTACGCATTTGCATGTCATCCTTGTGCAGGGACCATGCTAATCAACTCTGTATCGTTCCAACTTTAGTATATGTGCTGCTGAAGCGAGCACTTCATTTTATTTCTTAAATAAAGCTTTAAAGAAATACTGACTTTCTCATCTATAATAAATATTGATTAGACTAAGATGAGTAAATCTTTTGCAGCTATAAATTTTCATAAGCCAAACTCACATATCCAAGTGCTTTGTCAATATCTGTGCTTAGAAATCTAATCAGATAGATCTCAATGATTACGTTAACATATCAAAAAACAGACTTTTAAATTTCCTCCACACATCTGCTCCTTACTTAGTTTACTCAATCTCAGAACATAGCAATTAGCCTAGCCCCAAATCCTGAAGTTTTCCTTTCTTTGTTTTATTCTTTATACCCTACACCCATTTAATCAGAAAAGTATGTTGGTTCTTTTTTTCAAAATAATCCTCACATTGACCACTTCTCCGTATGTTCAATGTTTATGCTCTGCTCTAAGACATTATCATCTCTAGACTGGACCATTTGCACAGAGCTATGTTGAAGTCCTAAACCCCCGTACCTGAGAATGTGACCTCGTTTAGAAATAGAGGCTTTGTAAATGTAGTTGAATTAAGATGAGGTCGTTAAGATGGGCCTTGGTCCAATATGACTAGTGTCCCTATAAAAGGGGAAATTTAGATACAGGTCAGACAAGTACAGAGGGATAATGCCACATGAAAATGAAGGTAAACATCTAGGTGATGCATCTACAATTCAAAGAACACCAAAGATTGCAAAAACATAAAATCACCATAAGCTAAGAAAGAAGCATAGAACATTTTCTCCTGCATAAATTTCTTAATGAACCTACCCTGCAGAAACCTAGATTATAGACTTCTGGCCTCCAGAACTTTGAGATAATAATTTTCTCCAGTTTCTCTTGTTTAAGCTACCCACTGTGATAGTTTATTACATTAGCCCACTACATGTACTAAGCGGTCTTCCTGCTTTCCACCCTTTGCTATGGTCTATTCCCTGAAATGGTAGCTAGAAACAAATCTCTTTTAACATATTAGTGAAATCTATTACGCATTTATTAAAAACCCTCCTATATCTCTTCACAGGATCCTGATCTACACTTAAATTCTCTCTCTATTTTTTCTCTGATGTCATTTCCTACCACTGTCCTCCAAAGCCAGTTTGCTCTGGTCAGACTGGTCTCCTTGATTTACTTCAAATGCATCAAACACCTCATTTCAGGATTTTACAATTGTTTCCACTTTTTAGTATGTTTTTTCTCAATATACCACCTAACTATGGCTCTCACTTTCAGTTGCTGTTCAACTGTCATCTTTGTAATGATTTCTTTTCTATCCTTTTATGTAAAATAACACTCAACTTCTCTATTTCCATAAGCTGCTTTATTCCTTTATTTTTTATAGTCTCTATCATCGTTTGATAATACAATATGTTTATTTAATTATTTATATATTTTTCATGTGTATTATGAGAACATGGTTGTAGTTTGTCTGTTTTTAATTTTTAGTACTTCAGTAACTAGAAGAATTCCTGGCATGTAAGAAGTGCCTAATTACTATTCATTGGTTGATAGAATAATCAAATTTGGAATCAGCAAATATGATTTTTGAGGTAAAAGGTATATATTAAAAAATGGGGGCAATAAGAGCAAGTACATATGGCCTAATTATATATAAACCAGTGCGAACTTGCAGCATTACATTCAGTAACTAACACACCTATATAAATGTCTTTTGTGAACCAAGTGCCATTTTATATACTGGAGTTCCAAATATGAAGACAACATGGCCTCTACATCTGGCATAGGTGAAAGGTCGACTGCAAAGCATAAAGATAGATTCAATACTAGAAGTGAGAACAAAGTCCTATGGTATCACAAATGGAGCACTAATTACTTTTGAACAAAGTACTTGAGGGAGGTTTCACAAAAAAGGGGATACTTAAGCCAGGCAGTTTGGGAAGTTTGGTGGTGGTAGGTGGCATATGGAAAGATGACTATTTCAAGCTGCGGACAGAGCGTGTGAAAACACATGGTAGACTCATGCTGCTAGAAGAGGTAATATTTGTCAGCAGGTTTGTGTACAGCTGTGTGTTCCTGGCTCCCTACTTCGCTGCTCAGTAGCCGACCCTCTCCAGAAACACTGGAATCTTTGACATCCAAGAAGCAAATCATAGGAGGCTTCTGCCTTTAGAGAAGTCCCAGATTCCCCTTATTTAAATGTTCCACAAGGCAATAAGACAGGAGTCCAATGAAGTAGGAGCTGAATTTTAACTATTCCATTTAGCAGCTGAGTTGTTCATTCAGCTGGATCCTGCTGCTAGATGATTCTATATGACCGAATCCCAGCTTCCTCTGCCAGCAAGAGAGAGCCAAAAATGGAGTCTGGCCTCAACTCGTAAGATCTGACATACATATTTCTATGTTTTTCCTTCCTATTATTGTAATTCCAAATATTTCACAACATTAATATTTTGCTTTCCTTTTTTTGTGAGTATATAAGGCAGAAATGCTGAGAGAGTTGGCATCTCTTGATAAGCTTATCAATACCCATTGTATGGTTCAGTGTTTTAAAATATCTCTTTGTTGATATTCAGTGTAATGTTAACCTTCACAACTGCTCTGTCTACACTGGCAAAATTGAATTTAACACTTAGTAAACTAGGAATTGTATTGTTTCTGGGTACCAATCCCGGTTCTATAATTCATCATCATGTGTCTTGAAACAAGGCATTTAAACATTCTTTTAGTATCTACATCTATTCAACAAAGAGCTTGGACTTGAGATTCATTGTTCTGTGATTTTAGACTTTAAATGAAATTGAAAATAGTTTACAATCACCATCAGTAGTTACTTAAAAGGCACTGAGTTATTTTGTTGTCCATTTATTTTAAATATTAACTTTTCAGATGTATAAATCCTTATTTTTTTTTCTAGTTCTCTGTATCTATTGCTCAGCAGACATCCCATCATGGTTAGAATGATGAATTTAAATATTTTATAATTTTACATATAGAATTAATGGTGTGTGTGTGTGTGTGTGTGTGTGTGTGTGTGTGTGTGTGTGTGTGGTGTGTGTGTCTGTTTGTTATATGTCTCAGGCAGGGGTTAGCTAAATTTACTAGGGGTTGCTTTGCAAGTAAATCAAAGCAAGTTTGTTCTTTCACCATAGCTGTTATAAATATGAGCATGACTTAAATGGAAGGCCGGTGGTGAGTTCACATTACTGCTACATTTAGCTGCTTATAAAGATCTTAAAAAGTGTTAAAAAAAATTCCCTGTGCATGACACACCATTGTTTTACTGTGTTTGAAATGATAGGCAATACTGACTAAAAACCTTACTTTTATTTCCTTGATGGACGGAATCTTGTGCCTCTGTATCCCATTTTGATCCCAGCAAGGCTAAATGACTCTCAGATCACATGAGAGCAAATATTCGTTCCCTCACAATACTCTCTCATCACCCCCACAGCCCTGGTGGCATATTTAGCTACATTTAAGGCTTAGAATAATTTAAGATATATTTTTCTGGAAACTAAACACAGCATATCTTCCTAGTGAAATACAAGTTCATTTAAAAAGAGAGTTGTTAGAAAGAGTAGAATTAGGGATAGAAGAATATATTTGGGTAAAAAAAACAATGGTAACAATTACTAATTTTAAAAAGTTCAGGCATATATTGTTTATCAGGCATATATTGTTTTTGTTAAGAAAACATACTTTATTTTCTTTTTGTTTCTTTTTGTTATTTTCCAATGCACTGTATAACAATGTAATCTCCAGTTTATATTTTAGAATACAGGAATCAATTCTTTTAAATTAAAAAAAATAGTGAATAAAGATTTTTTAAAAATCTAACATCATTACTAAGCTCATACAATTTCAAAGAGGAATGTTTTTTTTTGAATTATAGTTGATATATAATATTATATTAGCTTCAGATGTACAGCATAGTGATTCCACATTTTTATGCATTATGAAATTATTATCATAAGTCATTACCATATGTCACCATACAAGATTATTGCAATATTATTGACAATATTCCCTAAGCTGTATCTTAAATCTCTGTAATTTTATTTATTTTACAACTAGAAGATTGTACCTCTTAATCTCCCTCGCTTATTTTGCCCATCTCCACACGCCTATCCTCTTTGGCAAGCGCCAGTTTTTTCTCTGTATCTATGAGTCTGGTTTTGTTTTGTTTTATTTGTTTATTTTGTTTTCTAAGTTCCATATATAAGTAAAATTATGTATGGCCAAGTAATATTCTACTCTCTCTCTCTCTCTCCTCTCTCTCTCTCTCTCCTCTCTCTCTCTATATATATATATATATATATATATACATGTGTGTGTGTAGCTGAGTAATATTCTATTATATATAAAAACATGTATGTGTATATATACATATATGTACAAATACATGATGCTGAATAAAAGGGTAGATATAGGGCATCCTTGTTTTGTTCCTGATCTTAGACAAAAAAGCTTTCTGCTTTTCAACAATGAGTATGATGTTAGATGTTAGATGTCCTATATGTCCCTTAATATGTCGAGGTACATTTTCTCTATACTCACTTTTTAAAGAGTGTTTTCAAAAATCGATGATGAATTTGGCCAAATGCTTTTTTTCCTACATCTGTTGAGTTAATCATATGATTTTTATTTTTGTTTTGTTAATGTGATTATTGTATTGATTGATTTGAGAATATCGACCCATCCTTGCTTCCCTGGAATAAATCCCACTTGATCATAGTGTATGATACTTTTGATAGGCTGCTGAATTCATTTTGCTTACATTGTGTTGATAATTTTTGCATCTATGTTTATCAGGGATATTGGCCTGTAATTTCTCTTTTTTTGTAAATGTTTCGTCTAGGTTTGGTATTAGGGTAATGCTAGCCTTATAAAATGAGTTTGGAAGTATACCTTTGAAATAAGAATCTTTATATATTAAGACAAATTTTGAATTATCTCATTTGATGACATATCTGTGTATGCTATATTCACTGTCACATAATCCAGTAATGTTATTGCTACTGGATTCAAACCTAGTTTACATGATTTTAGACCATTTACCCATATTATTTCTTTTTAAAAAAAAATATTTTACAACTCGATCCCATCTCTGATAATATTGTCTTGGTTCCTATTCATGATTTAAAGACAGTTTAGAAAATATGATTCTGACAAGCATTTAAAAGACACATATGATTATAATGAGAAATATATTATATTTGTATGTGAAGGAATTCTGTAATTTAAAATACACAGATCCTAGAATCTCCTCTCTTCCCTGACAACCAAGGTCAAGCATGATTTCTTGGCCGCAATGATGAAGACTGTTTTTAAGCAGTTTTGCAGACTCAGTTCTGTACACCTCAATTAATATATCTTCTGGGTGTGGGAGGTGGGCATCACTTTTGTAATGATGTTTATATTAAGACACACAAATAAAATTTTTATAAATCTGCAAAACAGCTGCATTTATTTGCAGCTGTTGGTGACAAAAATACTCTAAGGATGGCTTTTATACATTTCTGCTTAGTTGACAATAAGCAGAAACCAGACTAAGCACAATTAGAATGACAGGACATGTTATGCTCCTCAGTTCAAGTTCCTCTTCTGTTCCCACAGCCCCTTGATGTCTGTGCTCTGAAACTCCTGCTTGAAGAATTCAGTGCTCCTTATTTTCTACTTTCATTTAACAGGTTTAATGTCCATTAGGACACTTTTGAATTGATTGACTTATTGCCCTTTTCATGAAAGGATTTCAATGTGATCCTAATCCAACCTTAAAATCTTCAGTCTTTTATCTCTAATTGTGGAATAAGCGCTATAAATTCATGAGCAGGTGGCTCACAGAGTTGTTAAAATATCCCAGTCACAAAATACAATCAGTTCTGCTACAATACTTGTTTGAGAAGAGAATTTGTTTCAATGTGATTGATATATTAGGGAACATTTTAAGCATAATGCAAATTTCACATTTGTTGATATGTGATTTCCTCTTCCAGAAACACCGTTGAACTCAGAAAACTGTACTCGGTGAATGAGTTGCCGCATTAGGATACATAAAATTCAGACACACGTACCTCAAATATCTACCAGCTACCTCAGTTCACCATGTACACTATGAGCTACACCCATACACATCTTGTGCTACAAGTTTTGTCTCATTTCTGAGAAACCTCGTTCTACCATTAAATAGTAACTCAAAGGGTTTTGTTATTTTGTTGCTCACTTCCACAAACAAACTCCACTTTTTGGGGGGAGGGGCAGGGGGTAAAGTGCCATATACATTGTAGTATTTATGTATTTATAAAGCAGTTAATGATGGCATATAAAAATATGCCATCATTTTTATTAACTTCCTATTTTTTTTAGGGCATCATTGAAAAGATGTTCGCTGTTGAGGATCTGTGGTTTTTATTGCATTATTTTGCATACATAGATGATTTTTAGAAATATGTATTTATCATGATAGAAGAATTGACTGTATGAAATTTTCTGCTTTCCCAAGAGTATCTATTACTTTTCTAGGGAGGATATCTAACAGTGCCTTCTTGGAACCTATTCTGAAAACTTCTCATCCTTGTCTGAGAGTTCATGTCAACTCCCTCTTGCTACCTAAAGACTAAAGTTTGTTTGTTTGTTTGTTTCTAAACTTGAGAACAGATATAAACTGTCTTGAACGTTATTCTAAAGGGTTTGACTTCTACTGGGAAGGCAGGTGGTACTCTCAAAGAACTTTAAACTGTAGAATGACTGAGGTAATGATGTAAATCAAGCCAATGCATGCGAGGGTTTTGTGTAAAAGTCTCTTCCAGGACAATGACTGTGTCTCAACAGCCTGTGAACTCCTGGAGGACAGATTGTCTTATTATCTCTGAAGATTCAATGCCAGATAACCCGCCTTAACTGGAAAGGCTGAAAGAGTTCACTTAACTGAATTTCAACCGTACAAATGTGGATTCATTCTCAAAATTGTCACTAAGAGACACTTAAAAAGTGTTAATAATGGTGTAGATAATCAATTTTTCCACTTATGCAAGAGAGCATTATCAAACACTTTGGAAAAAAAATGGTTGACATTGAGAATTGAAACAAAAATTATTTTTAATTTATCCTAACTAGATATTCGGGCTCCTGTTTTATGCTTAATAATGCTGGGCACAGTACCATTCCCCATCAGGATAGGATTGGGTTGATAATCATTCAGTTCATCAGAAAACCAATTAATCAAAATATTTCACTTCCTCTTAAGCATTCTAAGTGTCTGTTGTATGTAGTTTAATGTGTTCACACTTTGGATTTTTTTTTCAAGAATTTTGGAATGATTATAATTATTATAAGATTCTCTAGAAATGAAAATATCAAAAATCTAATCATATGCAATATTTATACAGTTAAAACTACAAAAAAATAAAAAGGAAAGTAAAACTATAGAGATTATAGAATCATGAATATGGTTTACTCTAATTGTAGTCTCTGCTGCGTAACTCTGACTTCATTTCAATTAAGTGCATATTACAACTCCCCAGGTGGGTAGCCCATCTGCTCCTCATGGAAGGTAATGCCACACAAGATCCTGGCTCTCTTCCCTGCCAATTAGTCTCCAAAATGCATTTTATATGAATGTTGCAGAGCCTTGGATAGATGTGAAGATTTGAACCTTCTATAGTGTTGCTGAAATCTGTTTTAAACATATACTGACAAAGGAATGGAAAGAGTAAATATCAATACAGGAAC
Organism: Eonycteris spelaea; assembly: GCA_003508835.1. NCBI lineage: Eukaryota > Metazoa > Chordata > Mammalia > Chiroptera > Pteropodidae > Eonycteris > Eonycteris spelaea. The sequence continues at coordinate 359,983 of PUFA01000281.1, forward strand.
TTAGAAATTACTATAAATGTACATTTTTATTCCTTAAGTGGTTAAATAAATTTGAAATGATATTTTTTAGGCCTAAAATAGATGAGTCATCTAATAGTAAATTCATTTTTGTAATAATGTTATCCTTCTCTACCCTATTTCTCACTGAAATTCAAATATAAGAGAGTTTTCCAAACATCATTTAAATACATATAAACTAACCATAGTCCTGTCAGACACATTGACCTCCCTGCATGTTCTACGTGTTTTTCAGCTGTTCTAAATGATTGTATTTGACACCAAATATTTTTTATTGCCTTATTTCATGATTCTGAGTGGCAAACATAAAACCAAACTAGGATTATTTAGGACAAATGATACAGGAAGAAAGCCTACAGCAAACTGGCTGTGTTGCTTTCAGAAGAAGCCACTGGAGAGTGACAATTCAAGCTATGAAATAATTGATTGGGGAAACAGAATTTGGGGAAGCTGAAACACATTTATATGTCCTAGAATTAGGTATCCTGAAGATAGTCTCCCACCGTCAATATATTTACCCTAGTTTCTACCCGAAAGTCCAATTGTCATGGAATAGATAACTTAAGTTGAAGGTGTAATGTTATTAAATAATAACCTAACAATTTAAAAAATAAGAACTGAAATTATGATTTTATTATTATCGGATACAGTATTTAAGTGGGAGTGAATAAGAATCCCACATTAGTAATTATTTCTACTTCAACTTTTTGAAAAATTTATTTTAGGTTACTGTTATAAGTACAGTAGTCCCCTGCCATTTATGGGAGATACATTCCAAAACCTCCAGTGGATACCTGAAACTCCGGCTGGTATTAAATTTTATATATACTATGGGTTTTTTTTTTTTTCCTACAAACTTACATATTTTCCACTTAAAAGAACACTTTATGGTTTCTCTTTGGCATATCTGAGTTGCTAGCATCACTGCTCTTGTGCTTTGGGGCCATTATTATAAAGAAAAATGAGCATTACTTGAATATAAGCACTGCAGTACCATACCAGCTGATCTGATAACCGAGATGGCTACTAAGTAACTAATGGGCAGTGCCATAGACAGCACGAATACACGGGACAAAGGATGATTTATGTCCCAGACATGACGGAACAAGACAGCATGAAATTTCATCACGTTATCCAGAACAGTATGAAATTTAAAACTTATGAATTTTTGATTTCTGAAAATCTCCATTTAATATTTCCAGATCTCAGTGTCTGAGGATAACCGAAACTTTAGAAATGCAACCATTAATAAGGGTGGGATTACTGCACAGACTAATCTATTGTTACAAAAAGACCCCAAATAGCAGAGATTTGAAAAAAAAAAAAAACCAATAGAATTGTATCTCTTACCTGTGACAATTCACAGGTAAGCCAGAGTTACAGGTCAGGTAGACAATTCTGATGTATGAAGTCATACAGGGATCAGATTAATTTCTCTCCACCATTTCAAAGGAAATTTTCCTTACCTTCATGGTTGAAGCTGGCTATACAAATTTTTGTGTTTCTATCAATAAGAGAGAAATGAGGAGATGAAGCACAGTTTCCTTTTTATGAGGTGTGATCCAGGAATTGCATGAACAATTTCCCATACTTGCAAATGAGGCTGAAAAATACAGCATTCTGTTATGCAAAGGAAGAAGGGAATAATGGATACCGGAGCAACCTCACTATACCTACTAATTAGCTATTTGTTAATTTCGTCTTTTTACTAAGTTAATAATAAAATATTTTCCCTCTGATATAACAGAGAAGCTTTTGAAATATATTATATCTAGTTATCTTCTGCTTAAAAATATTTAATGGTGCACTATATTTCATTTCCTACAAACCTGCAAGATCACAAGGCCCTGTAGACTCTGGCTCTTCCGTATGACTCATAACGCTTTACATGTTCTCTTCCTGACTTCCTATTTTCCAACTGTAAAAAACCTACTTTCTTTTTTGTGAACAGCTTGATCTCCCGTTTCTGTTTCTTTGCTCTTATTATACTTTCATTAAGAAATGTTCTTCCCATAATTCTATGTATAATTGGTTCCTTCTTGTCCTTGAAAGTGCAGCTTAACTATTATTTCTTTAGATCTCTTTTCATTACTTTGCCTGGTTTCTCTGTATCTTCACCATTTTTAAAATTCACTTATAGTATGTATACTATCAATTATTATCTTGTTTATTTACTTTTTGTGTGTTTATTTTAGGTTTTCCTTTAGAATATAAGCTCTAAGGAGGCACATATCTCATTGTTTTGTTTCTGATATAAACCAATTTATAGAATAGTTGTAGTTACTGAAACTACTATAGCAAATACTCAACAAATACTTTTGCAATTAGCAAATAAATATATAATTGTCAACATGTAATGTGCATATACAAATATAATACTTATAGTATCTGTCTGAAATCTTATGTTGTCAAAGTAATGTCTGCTTTTTTCTTAATATCTTATTAAGGATTAAAAACATGATTAAAAAGGTGAGGTACAGTGCATCATCTACCTCATCTGAGATGTAGGCAGCCTCCTGACCCTGGTAGGGTCTACACAATCTGGAGCAATGTAATAATATGCTTAGCTGCAGTGTGACATTGTATTTTTTGTTAAGATTGTGTTACCAATGCATTTTCATTTGTTTTATACCATAGCCATAAAACTCTACTGACTAAATCCTGAACAAGCATTCAGAAGTAGAATCAAATATTTGGTGATTTTCCAACAAAAACCAATCTGTACTATTGACTAAAAATAAATAGCTACTTCTGAATCATACTAAATAATCTTCAAATAACAAAAGCAACAAACTGTTTTAGAAGAAATGTAATAAATATAGTCACAAAATCTTAAAAATAACATATAATTTCAACAAATATTTGCACATATATTTATAGTTTATAGAATTTTTTAAAGGACTATGTCACATTTTGTTCTTCATCCTCTGAGTCATATGAAATAATTCAATATAGTGAAACTTAACATTTATTTCCTTCTGTTGTTTATACTTTCAAATTGTATTGTTGATTTAGATTCTTTGCAAGACCACTTACAAAGAAAGGAAGGAATAATCAACATGTGGTGAAAAAAATAGTCTGTAGGCCTTCTCAGACCAGCAGACTGGACAGCAAAATAGCAGAAAATTTTCTAATATGTAGCCTAAAAAATGACAAACTTGGAAGATTTCTTTTGATTCATTTCTCAGTTATCTGAGTGATGGTAGAATAGCAGAATCAACATTAGACAGAGCTTTCTGGAAAAATCTCCAAATTAACAGATTTCCAAAGTAAAAGCCTTGAAATACATAACTAGGGGGATCTCTGAATCCTGTGACAATCACAGTGATACCCCCCAAGGCTCAATGGTGATTCTAGTAAAAACAATAACAATTGTATTATTATCATACTTGTATTGACAACATACCGATTTAATAAAAATAATAATATTTTCTTTCTTATAGCCTAAAAAAAATGACAAAAACATTTTATATCCATCTGAGGGTGAATTCAAATAAGGAAATACCCTTAAAATATAACTGTTACTTTCCTCTTTTAAAAAATGCACCTTAATGCCAAAAATCGTTCTACATGTTATTACTACTACAAAGATCTCTTTACATGATAAAGTAAGTAAATATTAGACATAGAGATGAGCCCATTGACTCAGAGTATCTACGATGTTCACAGCCATCTTCTGAGAAAACAACCTCAACTATTCCTTGAGCATAAGTAGTTGCGCTTTTTGTTCTGACCCCTTGACACATTGGCCAAGGCTGTTTGGATCTGTTCAGATGTTTTCTCACCAAGAGATGTGATTGTGAAACACACAAAGGGAAATTAATATAAAGAAGTTGTAGCAGAAAAAAATAAGCCAATGAGTTGAGGGAGAGTGATGTAGTCAAGATCAATATAAGGAGAACCAGAGGCAAAAGCATGATGGAGTCACTAAGGCCATGGTCATCCAACTTGACTATACCTTAGAATCACTTCTCAGTAAGTTTTTAAAAATTTCAATTTCCAGGATGTATCCTATATCAATTAAATCAGAATGTCTGGAACGGGATTCAGTGATTAGTACTTTTTAAAGCTCCCAGCTGATTCCAATGTACAGCCAATACTGAGAATCCCATGATGGAGTAATGGGGCAACCTCACTGAAGGCAAAAGAGATCAAGCACCATGATATCATTAAGATAGCTATTCCATTTTGAATGTAGTTGGGATACAGTTGTGTTCTCTCTGAAGCCTGAAAATGTAACTCCTGTTTTGTTTTTCTGTGTTTCCTTGTTCAGTCAGGCATCTTTATAATAAATCTGAGATAACTTGAGTGTACACATAATTTTTACAAACTGCAAGGACTAAAAAAATGTAACAATTTTCAACCAAATCTAAACACTGTATTATTATATTAAAAAAAAATAAAAGCCTAATAGGAGAACAAAAAGTTATTGTCCTTAATCATTTGGTGGACCCGTTGTAACTTTTCCAAAATTAGTATAATAGAAAAGATCTAGAAAATATTATTTTTAGAATTGTGAAAAGGTGCTTGAACAAACACTAAATCTAAGATTAAAGTACCAAATAAAATCATTCAAGGCATATTTTCCACTAAAAAAAATTCAGAAATGCACTTTAAGAATAAAACAAAAAAATATTCGTGATATAGAATGAAGACTTATGACTCAGAACTTAAACAAGGATGTGAGAACCTGAAAATATTAAAAATTATTTTAAATGTTAACAAATACACTACTGAGTTTACACTGAGGAATTATATGATACCCAGTTTGGTTTAAAAATATATATACTTGCTAATATTTAAATACCAGATGTAATTTTGTGCACCTAAATCCATTCATTCTGCTATGTGCAAATGGAAGACATACTTTTGTATTTTAATTAAATATAGAATGTGTAATTAGTCTTTGTGGCAAGAGTATGACTTAAGTGCATATTTTATTTTTGCAATAAATGTAGACTTTAGGACTGAAATTGTATGTTAACATCATAAATGGATTTTTTTCTAAAGTTTTTAATTTTTCAATTTTTTTTATTTTCCTAAGAAATGCTACCACTTGCATAAACTAGTCAGATTTTCAGCTTAGTTAAAGACAAACATTAATGGTACATCAATGTTGAGAAAAATTGGTATTTATTACAAAAAATATACCAATAGTGACTGCTGAAATTTCAACACAAGTGTGTTTCTTCAGGTTTTACTTTTCATTCCATCATAGCTTTGAACTAATTTTAATATTGTTTTCTTCCTCACTCTTAATATTATGACCAAAAGATGAAGTATTCCAGATGTGCTTAAAATATTAGTGACATACATACTGACTTTTGCTTTACTTAAGGTTAGTTATGAAATTGCATAAATAAAAGTATTTAAAAAACAAATCTATATATAATGATGGTATAATCATTAAGAATGTTACCAGTGCTTTCATTAATTTATTTTATTGCAAATATACGTCATAAAAAATTCTGGAACTTTTTTCAGAACATATTTAATATATGATTAAAATTTCATTCTACTTTAAAATAAAAATATTTTTAAAGAAGCAAAATCTCTGACTCTTAGTATCATAATATTTTTTGCATATTCCCAAAATAAGCAAATAATTACAACCAAAAAAATCATGTGGTTGTGGAGGACTCATGGGGGAATACATCTACTAACAAATTAATCTAACTGATTTTTTTTAAATGAATAATATAACTACACTGAAAGCGATAGAAAAAGATTAAACTAACCTAACTAGTTTTGGAAAACAAGATCTTGAAGGGTTGTTTTAAGGCTAAAGACAGAAAAGCAACAACAACAAAACTCTACATATATGCTGAACTACAGTTTGTAAATATATTTCTGCTGCTTGGTAGAAAAAGAAATTTTAGTTTCTGAACTCAATAACTTCATAAAAATAAGAAATTTATTTTTATAAGTATATTAACTATATGAAAACAATATGACTACGATCTTCATAGAATATTAGGGATTTTCACAGTTTATTTGGGAAGCCAATTTTTTTTTAATCAAAATATATTGTGTCTGTAGTTCTAATAATTTCTGAAAAAAGAACATAATTGTTTCTATGTAATAAACAAATTAGTCATGAGACTCACTATGATCTTTTCCAGTAATGTGGAAAATGGATTTTTATGAAAATGACTGGACCAAACTCCAAGATGCTATTAATCTTAGATTAAGATAAAAGAAAAATCAGATATCTTTTAAAATGATCTAATTTTTCACCCTGACCATAGAAGTAGCTGAAGTTAGGCACTTTAGAGACTAATAATTAATTGTCTCTTTCCCCTGGAAAGAAGCTTTTATTTTACTGAAGGCAGGATTGTCTGTATGGCTTGACAGAATTTTCTAAGTACTTGGAAAAGTGTATTAACTGGAAGTCTTCTACCTACTTAGCTTCTAGCTATTTTAGTAAAAACCTTGCTTTCCTCTCAAGAGAGACATTTAGCTTACTCTGAAATGGACACAAGGTAATCAGGCATTTCTTAATGCTGGACTAAGGCAGCTCAATGAGTCAGGAGCTTTGTCTTTGAAGTTCTTGTTAAAAGTTTATTCTCTCTATTATAGTATGGACTTCTGAATCTTGTGGGCTGTATATTTCCAGGCATGATGACATTTGTCATTTCCTTTACTGACAGGAGCATGATATTTATAAATGTGATTATATTAAGATATCATTTTCTTACACTACTAGGAAATTTGACTTTTTTCAAGTACCTGAAATAAGTGATTTTTAGACTGAACCATGAATAATTCTTTCTCTGAAACTTTTTCTCAAAATACATGATGAATTTAGATAAATTATGAAAAAAAAAGTAAAAACAGAAAAGTATAATCAAACACTGTCCATATTGAGATACTATGTTATACACTTTCACATATTATTTACTATAATGTACTCTGATAACTAATCATCTTCTATAATAATTTATTGGATGTTCTATTCTAATTTATTTATGGAGAAAAATATTTTGAACTTGCATTATTTTTGCAGTTAGTTTTTAAGAATTTTAATATCCAGTACCATCATAAACTTAATTGCCAGACAGAAAAAGTTGAAAATCACATGATATCACTTATATGTGGGATATAAACTTAAAAGCAACAAACGAACAGGACAAACAAACAGAGACTCATGGACATGGACAGTACACTAGTGGTTACCACAGGGTAGTGGGGAGGGGAGAGGAGGTAGTAGACAAGGTAAAGTAGGTCAAATATGTGGTGACAGAAAGAAATCTAACTATGGAAGGTGAACACACAATGTAAATATTATATATATGCCTCACTGTTAAAGTGTACAGATAAAACTCATTGGATTTCGTTAACCACTGTCACCACAAAAAAAAAAAAAAAAAAAAAAAAAACAACTGGAACTAAAACGAGATTACAGTGAGGTTGAAGGATGCGAGGCTAATATAGAAAATTCAATCACTTTCCTATATACCAGAAATACATAAGTAGAATTTGAAATTAAAAATAAAATGTCATTTATATATGCACTCCTAAAAACGAAATACTTAGATATAAATCTAACAAAACAAGCACAAGATCTATAGTGAGAAAAAACTAAAAAACTCTGGTGAATGAAATAAAAGAAAAAAAAAAACAAATGAATAAGTATTTCATGTTCACGGACAGGAAGAGTCATTGTCAACATATTGATTTTGCTAACTTGATCTATAAATTCAGTGCAATCCTAATCAAAACTTCAGCAAGTTATTTGTCGGATATTGACAAATTGATTCTAAAGTTTATATGGATAAGGTAGAATGGAGAGCCCAAAATCAGTCCCACATAAATATTGTCAACTATTCTTTGACAAAGGATAAAAGGCAATACAATGGATCAAAGAGGGTCTTTTCTGTGAGGAATGCTGGAACTACTGAACAGAAAAAAAGAATGTAAACACAGACCTTACAGTTCCCACAAATATTAACTAAAGATACATCGTAGACTTAAATATAAAACACAAAACTATAAAACTTCTAGGAGATAGCATAGGAGAGGACCTAGATAACCTTGGGCATGGCATTGACTTTTTAGGTATAACACCAAAGACATGAATATAAAAGAAATCATTGATAAACTGGACTTAATTACTATTTAAAACTTCTGCTCTGAGAAAGGCAATATAAAGAGAAGACAAGCCACAAACTGGGAGAAAATATCTGTAAAAGACCTATCTGACAAAGGACTGTTATCCAAAATATACAAAGAAATCTTAAAATGCAACAAAAAGAAAACAACAACCCAATTAAAAATCATCCAAAGATCTGATGAGACATCTTACCAAAGAAGTTGTATAGATGACAAATAAGTATATGAAAAGATGTTCCACATCATATATCATGAGAAAAGTAAAAATTAAAAACGAGATACCGCTTCAGATCTATTAGAATGGCAAAACTTTGAAACATTGAAAACTCAAATGTAAATGATGTTATGGAGCATTAGGAACTCTCATTCATTGCTGGTGGGAATATAAAATGGTACAGCTCTCTGAAAGACAGTTTGCTACTTTCTTACAATAAAAATACTCCAGCAATCACATTCTTTTGTTTTTGAGTAAACTTGCATCCACACGAAAATATGCACATGGGTGTTACCTGCAGTTTTATTCATAATGCTAAAACTTGGAAGTCGTCAAGATGTCCTTCAGTAGGTGAATAGAAAAATAAACTAGTATATTCAAACGATAGAATATTATTCAGCACAAAAAGAAATGAGCTATTAAGACATGAAAAGATATGAAGGAACATTAAAGCACGTTATTAAGTTAAAGAAGTCAATCTGAAAAGATTACATACTGTATATATGACATTCTGGAAAGGCAAAACTATGGAGACAGTAAAAAGATCAGTGGTTTCCAGGGCTAGTGGGGAGAGGTATAAATAGGCAGATCATAGAGACTTTTAGGGTAGTGAAACTACTTGAATGAAGCTATAATGGTGGATACATGTCGTAGTACATCTGTCCAAACCTATCGAATGTACAATACCAAAAGAGAACCTTAATGTAAGTTATGGATTTGGGGTGATTATGCTATGTCAATACGTTCATCAATTGCACCATTCTGGTGACTGATATTGATAATAGGGGGAGGCTAGGCTACGAATGTGCCAGGCAGGGGACAGATGGAAAATCTCCTCACCTATCAAGCTTTGCTCTACAAAAATAAAGTTTTAAAAAAAGGATTAAGATATTAATATGATATTTTGTGAATGCTCACTATTTGTCAAAATAAATACTATAGTGCTTGGCATGAATTAAGCAATATATATTGCTTGAATTCAGATTCAGGGTACCACAGGGTGTGGGAACAAAAACATCAACCTATGCAACACAGAGGCAAACATTTACCCATATACAGACATAGACAAACACACAAACACATGGAAATAGCCATGATTTGCAATGTTTGAGTCTTTCTATGAACAAGAAGCATAGGTAAACCTGAGTGTCTCAGAAAGATATTAGTTTGCTAGGGCTCCAGAATAACATAACACTGACTGGGTAACTTAAATAACAGAAATATATTTTCTCACTGTTCTGTGGTTGTAAATCAGATCATGGAGTCAGCAGACTTATTCTTCAAAAGCTTCTGTTCTTGGTTTGCAGATGCCCACCTTTTTGCTGGGTCTGCATGGGGCCTTTTTCCTCTGTGTGTGTGCTTCTGGTGTTTCTGCGTGTCCAAGTTACCCTTCTAAGATCACTAGTTAGATTGAATTAGGACCCCTAAAATCCTCATTTTTACCTAGACCTCTTTTTAAAGGCCATATCTCCAAATAGAGTCACATTCTAAGGTACTAGGGGACATGGCTTCAATTTGTGAATTAAGGGGGGGGCAGTTAAGTTTATGATGGTAGTGAAAAATAGTTTACTGTGAACTATTTTTGTATCAATTCCCCCATTGAAAAAAATTGTAGTTATATTTCATGGATTTTTCATACAATCTCAACTTCTACATCTTATTTTAAAGACATTAGTCAGAAGAAGACAGGAAAGCCTTTACGGACTATAACATTAGATATACCCTTTGGTGTACCTGCATCTGCAGTATAATCTTACAACACATTTTGAAGTTTTAAAGTTATCTTCTAAATTTTGTCTTTATACTACATTGATACATATTTGATGGTTGATTACTTTTATCATTCATTTTTATTATTATTATGAATAAACATGTATATTATGTTTAATTATGAATCTCTTTTAGCTTAAGCTTTTAATTTCTTGACAATTTCCACACAAATATAAAAAGATTTTTCAATCAATTTAATTGAGAACATGCATGTTTTAAAAAAATGTTTCAATATTTACTAATTTTTATTCTTTGCACATTCATTCACAAGTGGAATGTTTACATAATTCTAGTGACAATCATTAGAAAATGAAAACCTATTGGTAGTGTCTGTTAGATGTTTCTCCTATTAAATCATTTGTGTGTATGTTATATAATACTTGAAGAAAAATCATGCGATGTTTATTTCTTATTTTACTAGAGACTATATTGTTTTTTAGAAAACACATTTTATGTTATCACTATGTGGAAAGTTATTTACTGATGTTTATTTTATTTTTCTCTTAATTTAAGATACTGTACTGCTAAGTCATAACTTACTTTTAAAAATTCTGAAATAAATATTGGATCTGACTTTTTAAAAGTTTCATGGGGTGCACATTCCAGGAGATGTAATAGTTTCAAAGAATCTCCGCACGGTAAAATAATACTTCACTAACTGATGACCAATGTGATTAACAAAACTCATCCCAGCATTTTCTTAATTTACTGTATATTTACTGACTAAATATACAACTAAATCTAATAGTGGCCTTTTCTGTACTTTAAAAACCCTTTAATCGGAGCTCTTTAGGGAATGAGAAAATTAATCAAACCATTTATATTTTATTTTATATATTACTAGATTTTGATTTTTCTTAAAAGTTTAATAATTCCTTGCTATGTAAAATTATACTTTGTTCATTATAAGGCACATGTAGCCAATGCTACAAATTTAATTAATTTTTTAACTTTATTACCTTTTTCATAATTAACCTTTTAAATGAAAGCCTTGAAATTGCTATGTTCTAAATTATGTCCTTTTTAATTTCATGCAGGCCAATACCTAAGAGAGCCTTTAGAGACCATATAACATAATTTGGTAGCTTCAAATGGATGTTGGAAGTTGAATCTGTGTTGAAATGGAGAAACACTTTCCACCCACTTGTCCTTCTTCCCACTCTCTGCTAAGCAGTCTTTGTTGTGTGTGGTGCTCATTAGGCAGTTTTAGCATTTGATCCAATAGGCCAGTGGAGTCTAGTCCTGTAGTAAGAGGAGCGAACGGGTAGTGATAAGCTAAATTTAAGGGAAAGATACAGAGTAGGAATGACAACTTGACAGAGGATTGCATTGCTCTCCAGAGTATGAACAGTGTATGGTGGTGGATAGAAAGAAATAAAAAATAAACCTGTCCATTTAGAAAAGGAAGTAATACTCATACTTACAGGCTTCTGGCAAAATATTCACGGAGATTAATCAGGATAGCAAATCTGCATGTGCTGCTGACTTCATTTTCAAAAATCAAACAGAGAAACTACAGAAAAATATATATATATTGAGATAAATTGAATAAAATCTTTGAGAAAATTAACAAGATAAAAAGCTCTGTTGGGCTGGGATGATGGGTCACAGACTAGGGCAGGAATGGCCAGAAGGCAGGAGCAGAGCGGATTGAGAAAAGGTTATAAATTCTACTTTTTTCTCCTCACAACATTGCTTGGGCAAAATTATTTCTTCTTTCTTCTTCATATAAATCACCAGCAACAGCCAAGACCGCTAGTGGGCAGGAGGTTGTTGTAATAATTTTAGGTTAGCGCAAAGTCCTCCCGAGTTGAGAATCTAGTTATAAGAGAGCAGTTATCCGTGTGTCCTCACCCAATCCTCTAGGGCTGATGGGTTGCCTTTTGCCTTACTGCTTCATTCTAAAACATGTTACTGGCAAACTCTTGACTTCAGTATTTGCTTCATGCTATGCCAGCATATGGGTTTCTCTAAAATTTTTATGCCTGACTTCTCTGCCCTGGAGGTGATTCTTTGCTTCCTCTTAAACTCACAATAAGTGACAGAGAATTGAGTATGGTTTTCACCAGTCCCCAGTGTGCGCTACTAGATAAGATGGTCTTTAACCAAGGGGAAATGAAAACATAGGGGAATTAATTATATATAGAAGTTACATATCCACTGTAATAGAAAACGAATATTAATGAATTTCAAAGAGAAAAAAAGACTTATGTTGGATTTAACAACAACAATGAAAACTAAGATTCAATAAGATATTGCCTTACAGGAGACATATTAAAACAACAACAACAACAACAAAAAAGTTTGAGAATAAATGGATGAAAAAATATACCGGGGAAAAGAAATCTTTTAATATCTAAAAGACATGACTCAAGGAAAATGTATGAGACAAAGGTGGGTGTTCTATGCCAGTAAGATTTTAGAAAAGTTAAAAAGCATCACAAAATCAATCTATTAAGCATTGGAATCTCTAAATTTATAAAGTTATAACTGACACTGTGATGGATTGACTTACTATATAAAATGGAAATCAAAGCTGATTCATTACTAAAATCATATGGTGAATTGGACACCAGATAGATTAAAGGTCTAAGTGGGAAAAGTAAAACTATAAAGTCAGTGGAAAATGAAGGAATTGTTTTAAACAAATCCTGAAATAAATTATAAAGTGTTATATTTATGTATCTGATTAACCAAAATTAAGGATTTCTACTCAATAAATTATACCATATGCTTTTTTCCAAAGTAAATGAGCAGATGACGATATCCTTGCAAACCTATTTACAATGTCTAAAATTAACAATCTGTTAACATCTAATATATATATATATATATATATATTAGATGTTATATATCTAATGTATATATAACATCTAATATATATATATATAATGGTGTATATATATATATATATATATATATATATATATAATATATATATATACCTTCAAAGAAGCAGCAGAAGACAGGAACTCAACAGAAACATACTTATGATGAATAGAAGCAATTAAAAGAAATGAAAGCCCAAACATTTAATAGGCATATGAAGAGATGTACAAATTCATTACTAATTACAAAAAAAAAAAAAGCAAATAAAATGAGATATCACCTTAAATCTGTCAGATTGACAATATTATAAAGCTGTATAATGTTGTTTGAATATATGGAATACAGAGTTATAAGAGTGATCTAAAAGCCCTCATGCTTTGTAAGAAGGTCTGTAAACTTGCAAGGCCATTTTGGAAAGCAATCTGGCATTACTTAATCAAAAAATGTATGTTTACTCCATGACTAAATTTCACTCCTTGGTATAAATCCCAGAGAAATGAACATTCAATTCTATGAGAAGGCGTGCATAAGTATTTCATGCGATGATTCTGTTTGTGATGGATGGAATTTGGGCAATATAGGTTTTTATTGCTGGGTGATTATATATACCAACGGTGATATAAAGACATATTAAAAACATTACTAAGCAAAAATGTAAGAATCAGAGTAAAATGTGTATCACAATATCATCTGCATAAATTAAAAATTTATGTAGGAAAATACCAATAAAATTTTTTGAAGAATGCATATTCTTCAAAAGTATTAGATTGGCAGCTGTGACCTAGGGATAAGGGGGTTTGGGATCAGCACATAGAATGAGGATGCAGTGGGTTGGATAAATAAGTAAATAAAACAAGAGATCTTATTGGCACAAAAGGGCTTTTAATGAAAAAGTGTGACTAATCAAACCATTATCTGCACCTGAGACTGAAAGAAAAAAATATAAATTTTCAATCAGATTAAGAACAAAATAAGAAGATAATGTAAAATCTAAGTAAGTATGAAGAGGTTTTGACTCCTAACAAACTTGTATTATCTACTTCAGCAAAGAAATTTCTATCACACAAATTAATTTAACACCAGCAACAATGTATAGTATTGTATTAAAATTATAAACATTGTTTTATTTCTCCTCAAATATAGTTTCTTAATATTTAAATATGACTATGGAGTGGTATACTTATTTCTTCCATTCTTATTATTTCAATAAAATTTAAATAGACTTTCAGCTATTTTCTCTAATTGAAGTTCATTTTCTATTGATATAATGATAATGCAAATTTAAGAATATATTCCAGAAATAACCAAGGCTAGAAAATGAGCATTTTCAAAATTTTCATCTAATTTCATTAGAGAAATTTGATTTCAAGAAGTTTTCAATGAAAAGATCAATTATATGAAAATCTGTGACTTTGTTTTTTAATAACTTTTAAAAAATCCATCTATCAGCAAATATAACATTGTAATTAATTTTGAGAACATTTTAATTTACAGACTTAAATTCTATATCTTGTATCCTAATTAAAAAATCTAATATACCAATTTATATTAATGAGGATTCTTGAGACTAAAATATATCCTCATGCTTGTTATAAATAAAGCATTGACATTTTATTCTGTACTCATCTGATTGTCAAAATGGCTTCCAAAAGACAAATCATTCAATTTCTATTTTCATTAGAAAGGTTTTTCGTGCTTCTTGTTTTGAATAATCTCCTGACTGACCCTTGATAAATTCTATAGCAAACAGATGCAAAATACACACACATATTTTTATTTATCATTAGAAACCTAGAATACTTTTATAGGTAGTATTTTGCTGCTAGTCAAATTATGAAACAGCAATCCAATAATCCCTTTCTCATCTAGTTATGGATATTTCATTTAGAACAAGGTCTGGAGGTTTAACTAAAAGGGCATTTAAAAACTTGGATGAGTGCATTTTTCTGTTTGTTTTGTTTTTGTTTTTGTTTTAGCTACTGGAGTGTCATATGGCTGTCATGAGTAGAGATAGCCACCTGAAATACTGACAGCATCGAAGAAGGGTGGTGTGTGCTTGGACAGAACAAACATCTCTACTGTTTTTAATCACTGTTTTTCCTTAGCTGCCTCTTCCCATCTCTACTTCTGTCAGTTGTTCTGTGTTCCTCTCTGTTTATGTCTATTTCTCTCTAGGTTTTATGTGTTTCTACTTGTCTCTTCCTCATGATTTTTCCTCCCATTTCTTTTCTGTTATTTCTCCACTTCCTTGATTTTATGATTATGTTTGTAATAGCACACGTGTAAATCAGATAAGTTAAACTTTTATATATTTCCTTCTCTCTCAGGCTTTTAACTTCCCTAAAATAATCTGTGTCTTGAATAACAAACTTTGGAGAAAGAAAAGAAATTTACTTCTCACATAAAGGCCCCAGTAGACCTTACTTTATCATCTATTTTAGCAGTTAACAAAACAAACCCTTAAGTAGTTCCCTTCTTTTTAACAAAATTAATTAGATGCTTTAAAAAAAATCTCATAATATCAGTCACATAAAAGAGGTAAAGAATTACGGACTGAGGATATGAGTTTCACTTTTGTTTCTTGAACAGCATTCTTGAGTAAATATATTGAATCTATCTTTTCTTTAGCATTTATTATACAAATATAAAAACCTTAGCAATAGTACTAGCCACCAGGTGTACAATAGTTTCCCACCGATGATAGTCAAAGGTCACAGGGAAGATAGAATTAATAAGGTAAATACACTAACCAGTGTAAAATTTAAAAATATTCTGGAGAAACAAATGACAGGTTTATAACAGCATTCAACAAAAAATATCATGGCTCCCTGAGCAAGTGATGCTTTACATGAGATTATGAGAGTGAAAGTGGAATGGCCAGCTGCATCCCCTCCTCCACCTCTCTAATCCTCCTCCATCCTGAGGCCGGATAAATCTACTTAAAAGTCACAAAAGATGCCACCTTCATGGACCATAATTTTTCAACTTAAAGCCCTTTGGTACATTACCTGTAAAGCTCTCTGTGATCTTTTTATGCTCTTACCTCAGAGAAGGACACCCTTTATATACGTTGTTCCCAACACCCGGAAACTTTTTCCCATATTGTCTTTCTGTGCAGTTAACTCATTTAAAACACTCTGGATGGAAATATGGGAGACATAATGATTTTCCTGCCCTAACAAAATTTTCAAGCCTCTTTGAAAGAGAAAATCCTCTCTACTTAGATGCATATTCCTAGGAAACCAAGAAAACTAGTATATTCTTAACTTATTGACATATACAACTTATTTTTCTAGTATCTACAATTTGCTTATATTGGATATCAAACTGATTCCCAATATATACTTGCTAGTACATACCCTAGATATGATCACAAAACTGGTTTTCATCTTAAACTTTATATCCATAAAATGTTATGAAATGGAAAATCGTATTTTTTAGCTGATGGAGCTTGTTCTGCT
This sequence comes from Eonycteris spelaea, assembly GCA_003508835.1. Taxonomy (NCBI): domain Eukaryota; kingdom Metazoa; phylum Chordata; class Mammalia; order Chiroptera; family Pteropodidae; genus Eonycteris; species Eonycteris spelaea. The sequence continues at coordinate 376,387 of PUFA01000281.1, forward strand.
GACAGATACAATCTCAAAGTCTTCTACCATGTTTGCATATGAATGTATTCTATATTTTAGTTTATTCACTCAAAATTAAGTATAGGGTAAAAAATGTTGGTGTTGAACACTCAATTTGTAATTTTACCAGTGACCATTTGCCTCTTTAATTTACCAAATATCATATTGTCATACATTCTCATGAAAGCTCTTTGTAATACTTAATAAGTTTAACACTGTGAAATACATTATTTTGGAAGAAATATTTCTGTCCCCATAAAGAACTGGTGTTATTATTCTGAGACATAAAGGAAACAATTGTGTTTTCTTAGTTGTGAGAAATCTACACAAGCAAACCAAGCGCCCATGTCTGAATATGAATTATTTTCATTTCTATCATTTTCCTTGCCAAAAACGTAAGTAAGCACTTATGAGAAATAAAATATTGTTTTAAATTATTTTCTTTTTGGTTTCCCGTTTGCAAATTCACTCTCTTCTGTGTATCCTCAAAAATTATGTTGTTGCGGTTTTTACATTTGGTAAAATCTTACAAGGATTACAAGAAAATCAAGAACTAAATCTCTATGTAGATGAAATAAATGGCCTTCTTCCAAACATCATCTTACCGAACTGAGAAGAAAACGAGTTTTCAGAAATTTCGAAGGAGTCCTTTGAATTAAACCATGTTTTTTAAGAGCCTTCCTTCATTAAAAGCCCTTAAAGTACCCCATACATAAAGAGGCCCAAAGGATAGTATAAATTCTCAAGTGTGTGTATTTGGAGGGCTCAAGTGTGTTGCAAATATGTGTGTGTATGTGTGTAATTATAATTTTGCATGAGAGTGTTTTCTACTAGGCATCTTCTAGATAAAATTTATCATTTTCAGGATGCTAAAAATCAATTTTATTTAAATAATAAATAATTATAATTATTAACAGTGAAGTCTGTTAATAATATGAATAATAACAATGCAAAACTAACTTAAAAATTTCCAGTAACTCTATGGGCACTTTCAAGCCAGTATATATAAAAAAAAACATAACAGCCCACTGACTTTCTCTTTCCTCTTTCTCCACCTCACCACAGGTAAAGAAAACATTCTTGATAAAAATTCCTGGTTTTTTTTTTTTTTTTTTTTTTCTCCTAGAGGTTTAGGCCAACATTAAGCATTTTCATTGTGAAGTAGGATTTTTTTTTTTTGTATAATTGAAAAACCTAAAATAATTTAAATGCCTCACCTTTGGGGACTGATTAAATATATTACTACATTTCATTATAGTTGAATACCATGACAACAATTTAAAGGAGATTAAAAAATTGGTAAATTGCAATCTGTTTTTATAAACAGTGAATATGGATGCATATCTATAAGAGAAATATCCGAGGGAATTTAAATCAAATTATCATTTTATTAATTTAAAGGGCTTCTATTAATACAGTTAGGCTGTGAATGATATTTTTTTTGTATTTTTTCAATTTAAAAAAATAAATGTCCATTTTATGTATCAGAATAACGTGTTGGTTTTTTAGATGAAAATGCTTATTATTATGTATTAGTAAAGCTTTTCATAACCATAATGTACATACATATTGTGCTAACCATCTGTGAGTTTTTTGAGAATACACTTGAAAGTGACTTCTTGCATCAGAGACACATTCTAATTAGAAACTTGCGATCATTTTCTTTTGGGTCAAGAGTGATCTCTGTATTTACTTATGTGGTCTCAAGAAATCTAACAGTCAGTTCCTGAACCGATTAAATAAAAGTTATGTAAAAACATTCTTAACAAGAAGAAATAATGTGATTGATGGCTACAAGAAGAAGTGATATTCAGTTGCCTTGATAGACCTAAGCATTTCAGGCAAAGAAAAATAGTGTTCTGCACCTACTTCTGCATCAACATTAAAACTGACATGGAAAAGCTGAACCCTTGAGAGAAATGATCACAAACATGAGAGGATTTTCAAACCTGCCATGTGAGGTAGACTTGTGATCTTTAGCAAGGAGAATAAGAGAAGGGCGGTCTTGAAAGAAAAATGATAGCTATCTTGAGATGTTAAAAAAACATATCAAGAGAAAGACACATGTTATATAGTCTGATTGCTCAGCTGTTGACAAATAGGAGAAAATTTTTGATGATTAATTAATTTTTTCTACCTTGCAATCTTCTTCCCCATGTTTTTAGACAATATGTTTTGTTTATATTTTCAAATGATTTTTCTCTCTGGAGCTTATGCTTTTTGAAAGTGAATCCAAGATATCTTATAGGAATTTCAGCTTTCTGCCCTGTTATATTCGTTCTCTGAGGCAATAAATACAAACTGACCACTTGCTTAAATAGAGATAAGAAAAAGGGAAGATGTAAGGATTATCATAAAAACTAATGTCTCAAAATATTACCTTCCTTTTAAAATAAAGAACCCATAATAACATATATGTGTGCATGTATGTATATGTGTAGATATACATACGTATGTGTATGTATATATATATACATATGTATGTATGTATGCATGTATGTATGTATGTATGTATGTATAATTTTAGGTGGAAGATATTAGTTAAATAAGATACTGGAGCAAGAAACTTAAAGAAATTACCATGAATAACTTTCTTAATGGAAATTTAAGAAGAAAGATTGAGAATTATGCAAGAGACAGAAGGATGATTTTACAACAAAAGTTTCTATCATTGTTATAATAGTGGGACAGAAGATACTCAGTGCCTTTAGACAACTGAATCCTCAATACATTCTCTAGGAAGCTACAGAATGGAATAGTTCACCCTTAGCAATTCCTCCATTTTACTCTTGCTTTGTCATATAGGGACAAGATTTCCTGTTTTTAAGTGTCTTCATCAACTTACCTTCAATATGGCTCATTGTAATTATTCTAGCAAATGTCAGCAAAGATTGTGTCAGAACTTCTCACACAGCAGATACTGATGAGCCACGATCAGCAGGAAGTCGTGATAACCATTTTGAAAACTGCCACTGCCATCGATAATAATTCTGTCATAGTAATAGCTACAAATCCCCTACAAATGTGCAGTTATCATACTTGAGGGGGTTCTGGCAATGTAAATTGAACTTTTTCCCTAAGCAGAAAATGGGTATTGTAATTGTAACAGAAATCTTATCCCCCTGTTCTTCTTTTTCTATATAATAGAGACAATCTGTTTTAAGTGATAAGTACAATTGCCTTTTTGTGCTACAAGCAAAGTCAGATGACTAGGTCTTCTGAGAACGAATGTAACTACATATGATGTATACAGATTCTGGTAGGTGTCTTTAAATAAAATGCATGTTTATTGCTCCTGACTTTTTTTGTTGTTGTTGGTTAGAATGCAGATGGGATGGCTGAAATTGTTATGAGACTTTTATACTCAATAATGTATCTAGAAATAATCTACAGAATGAAGTATTGAAGGAGATAAAATAATTTCATATCAACTTAAAAGATATATAGTTGCCATAGAAAATTATATAATATTACCTTAAGTATTTCTATTAGAAATTAATTGGTGTCTATTTCAACTAATTATTTAAAGTTTTCATTATCATATACTTAAGAAAACATACACATACTTCAATTAACTCTCAATGGTATTCAAAATACCTGTGCGGGGGCAGGGGAGGGGAGGGAATTAAACTCATAACATTAACCAAAACATGTTTTATTTGCTAAGGATAGTCCATAGTTAAAGAAACAATTATTTTTCAGATGAGAAAATACTTAGTATTTTAGAGTTTGAGAGCCTCTTCTTTAGAGTTTAGACTAGCTTAGACCTTACACATTATGAAATGCTCAAGTAATTAAAAGATTTTAAAGTTACACCTTGTTTTCCAATATTATTAAAACATGAAAAGTCAAGCTGGCAAGTAGTGAATCTATGACTGTGTGAGCAAAATAGACACCTAACTGGCCAATTATGGTTTAACTTTTTTCTTACCAAATAAAGATGTTTATATTTCTTAGCATTTGTAAGAAAAAAAATTATTCTCAGCTTAAAAGAATGATACATACACAGATACTGTAGTAACCACTGTGCAACTAGATTCAGTCAGAATGAAACCCTAACTATATGCAGTCATGAGCCACATAATGATATTTTGGCCAATGTCAGACTGCTTATAAGACTAGAGTCACACAATAATATAATGAAACAATGACATCTTAGCTGTCACAATGTCTTGGTGCAACACATTACTCATGTGTTTGTGGTGATGTTGGTATAAACAAACCTCTCATGCTGCCAGTTGTTTAAAAGTATAGTACATACACTTAAATACATTACATAATACTTGATAATAAATGACAGTGTTACTTTTTTATGTATTTACTATACTATAATTTTTGTTCTTGTTTTAGAATGTGATCTTTCTACTTATAACAAAAAGTTTGCTGTAAAACAATGGGCCATCTTATGCCAGAAGCAGTCTAATATATCTTGTATTTATGATGCTTCTTGGTTGCATCACTTTTCCTTGTGCTAAATTTAATCTTGTGTTGTTTTAAAAATTTAGTGTAGCCTGAGTGTACAATATTTTAAAAAGCCTACAGTAGTGTTTGGTAATGTCACAGTCACTCACCACTTACTCCTTGACACCCAGAACATCTTACAGTCCTGCAAGCTCCATTTGGGGTAAGTGCTTTATACAAGTGTGCCATTATTTTATGATTTATATCATATTTTTACTGTATCTTTTCTTTTTTTAGATATGTTTAGATATACAAATACCATCATGATACAATTGCCTACAATAACATGCTGTACAGGTTTGTAGACTAGAAGTCGGCTGCACCGCACAGCCTAGGTGCGTAGCAGGCTATGCCGCCCAGGTTTGTGTAAGCAATGTTTGCAAAATGATGAAATCGCCTAATGATGCATTTCTCAGAATTTATCCTTGTCTTAAGTGGTGCATGACTGTATAGAGAAACAATTTCCATTAACTTCGAGGAGGGCTTTCTCTTGTAGAAGGACTTAATTTAACCTCAGCTTGAGCCTGTTCATTAATTTTATCCTAGCAAAATAAAGCCTTTTTCTCCATATTTCACTCTTGTGCATGTACAGCTAGTTATCAATTAAGATGAAAATCCAGTTATAAACTACATCTTGGAAAGAATAAATTAGGTAAATTTGAATGACATAGGATATTATTAAGAATTTAATAATATTGTCGACATTCCTGGGTTTTACAGTTATGGGTCTATAGTTTTTCCTTCTGTCTTCCTCGTTTGAAAACCTGGATAATTTCAAAAGTGTGTGTGCATGTGTGTGTGTGTGTGTGTGTGTGTGTGTGTGTGTGTGTGTGTGTATAAAGTATATTTACAAACTTTGTGAGGGAAGACTACGTAACAAAAATATATACACCTCTACTACAACCTACCTGATTCTCACGTTCACTACTTCAAGTATATAGTCATTTTAGCCTGATCCCTGGCATAAATAAATTCTTGTGTTTAAAATTATTTACAAATGATGATTTTACTTTATTTTTATAACAATAGCCTCAATTTGAAAGAATGAGTTTAATCTGCTTGTATTTAACATGGGACAAGGCCAGGTAAAAAAAGTCTCTCAGGAATAGCGTATAGAGCAAAGAGACTATGACCAAAAGGAGAAACTAACCCCTGAAAGAGTGAGAGTCAATTTTAGAAGTTTGTGGAAAATAAAGCATAATACTGGAGGAAAGGATGCTTGCATTTGTAAACTATGCAGAAGCAATCTCCTATTTGTTACTGAGTTCATACTTTGAACTTAGGTCCTAATTTATACCTTGTTTCTTTTGTTCCTGCTTTTGAATTTAAAAACAAAATTGTGGGCTACACTAACATTTGTTTTAGGATAAACTTGAGTTGAGATAATCACCATTTGTTTTATCATTGTGTAATCCTGGGCTCCTGTTAATTTGGGGTAAATTAAGAAGAATGGATTATTCTACACATAAGATGCCTCTCACATTTAGTTCTCCTGAACTGGTTTCTAAACCCTCAGGGTTTATTGTGTTTTCTTTTGAAAGAAGGGGACCATTAACTTGTTAAGAACTTTTCACAGAAACTTATTGCTGCCTCTGATAATAGTCTCTAAAGCTTGGAAAATAAAGACAGGATAAAGATGAGGAAAACTGTTTTATCAGCAAGCTAAATTCATGGTAGGTATTGTTTAAATATTATGTAAAATACCAAAAATATCCTTCCTGGGCCATGCATTCAAAATTTTAAACCAGAATTTCTGGATGACATATAATTACAAAACATTTGGGCTCAATTTTTTCTCTTGCTCTCATTAATTCCATAAACGAGTGATACTTATACATGTATTATATATACATACTTATTTACTTATTTATATGTTATACAGTACATGTTTGATAGTGATAAATTTTAATTCAAAGAACTCAGATTAATCTCTAAAGAGGAAACATTAGATAAAAAATCACATGTCCATTTTGAAGTTATTAAACACATTATTTGACTTATAATTATTGTTCTTCTGTTTTTACTTTAAAAATGCATCTATTGTTCATTAGCCATTAATTTAAAAAGAATTAATAAGAAAAAATAGTGCAATAAAATTATTCAATCAATAAAATAAGTCCACTTTTTTCTTTTTTTTTTGTTTTAAGAACATTTAGCATGAAACCTACACTCAACAAATTTTTAAGTGTACAATCCTATTGTTAACTATAAGCATGATGTCATATCAGACATCTAAAACTTACGCATCTTGCATAATTAACTTTATACCCATTGAATAGCAACTCCCCGTTTCCTACTGCCCGCATCCTCTATTCTCTGATTTTATGAGTTTGACTATTTTAATACCTTGAGAGTCATACAGTATTTGCCTTTTTGTGACTAGCTTATTTGATTTAGCACAATATTCTCCAGGTTCATTCATGTTGACACATATTGCTAGATTTCTCTTTTTTTTTCTACGGCTGAATAATTTTATATGTATGTACATACTGCATTATCTTTAGTCATTCATCTTGTCAATGGGCATTTAAGTGTTTCCACATCTTGGTTAATATTGTGAACAATGCTGCAATGAAGGTAAGAGTGCAAATATCTCTTTGAGATTCTGATTTCAATTATTTTAGATAAATACTCAGAAGTGGGAATCCTAGATCATATGAGAGTTCTGTCTTTAATTTTTTAAAGGACTTCCATACTATTTTCCAAAGTGGAAGCACTACTTTTTCATTTCTACTAACAGTGTTCAAGTTCCAATTACTCCACACTCCTGCCAACACTTACAGGTTTTTTTTCTTTTTCTTTTTTTTTTTTTTTAATAATAGACATCCTAACGTGTCAGATAATATCTTATTGGGATTTTTATTTGCATTTCCTGTTGATTAGAGATGCTGAACATCTTTTTGTGTTCCTGTTGGTCAGTGGTATATCTTTTTCTGAGAAATGTCTATTCAGGTCCTTTGTCCAATTTTACCAGATTTTTTTTTTTTTTGCTATTGTGTTATAGGAATTCCTTATAAATTATGAATATTAATCCTTTATCAGATAAACTGTTTGCAAATATTTTCTCTCATTCTGTAGGTCGCTTTTTCACTCTAATCGTTTCCATTGCTGTTAGATTATTTTTAAACTGTATCATCACCATTATTTTGTTTCCTTAGAATATACTGTTTCCAGAAACAAAATATGGATTATCACTGCTAAGTTTCTAATGGAGATTCTGCGTAATCTCTACTATACAGTATGGAGTATTTGCTTATTAGAAGGAGGTTTAAAGTACTTTATCTGTATAAATTATACAATTGTTATAACATTCATTTTAAATTAATTCAAGGCATAAAGTATCAATGCTATTATTTTTTTAAAAGGCAGGCCAAAAAAATTTATACTCAAAAGTACTCTTCAGCTTCTGCCCTCATAATATTAAAGGTCCTTTGTGATGATTATATTCACTAACCAATTCATTGAGGAATTTGAAAAGCATTATGCACAAATATGAACACATATATATGAGACTTCAGGTCTCTCTATAGCAACTATTGCATTATTGATGTAATAGAAAAATCTGAAAAGAAGTCTGGTTCCACTTGGGGGTGAATACCTTATTTGTCTAAATTAAATCTTAAATCATGCACTGTATACATGTCAGATGATCCTACATCTAAACATATGTTTATAAAAATGTTGCCAATATAATGCACCAATTTTCAATGTAAGAAATATATATTACAGTGTTATTTATTTTACTTTTGTTATTTTTAATCAGTCTAAAAAGATGATTTAATAATAAAGATTCTTTATTTAAAAAATCTAAGAAAAGTAACTAATTCAAAAAGTAAGATTTAGCTGGAATTTAGTTATTTAGAGGAGAAATGTATATCATTCATTCTGCTTTTGGGTATACAAAAATACATAAAGAAGATTCAACTATCCCTTGAAATATCCTATATTCATGTTGTTTTTTCACTGGTTTAGTTCAATGGTGATTATTTAGGTGGAAATGGAAGAATAAGCCTGGGATATACTTATAGAAAGAACTCTTTTTGTTACCCATTAAAGCTTTTTACAAGTTGCCCATTTTTCTGTTATATTAATGTCATATAACATTTGTTTCACAATAAATTATGAGCCATAGTATTATCAACAAAATCAATTCCATTATCTTGTTTGGCAGAAACTCAAAGAAGACAAACATAAATTTTTTGGTCTCCATGAAAACTTTCTGAATCTTTAAACTTCTTTAAGAACAACAGGAAAGATCTGAGGTAGATAGTGGTGTGGGGGTACAAAGATAAAGAAGAAATAAGAAAAGTATCTTAATAGTATAAAACATAATTATTTCAACAGTAATAAAAAAGTGACTTCAATAATATTAAAACCATTAATAAACACTTCAGAGGCTAGAGAAGATTATCGTATATATATTTGCCTTTTACCTAAAGGTATGAACAATTTTATGTAAATGCAAGAGATGCAGGATAGAAAATTACAGATACAGACTGTCTTGTCAGAAAATTTCTTTTTCTCTAAAAACTATAGTGACAGCTTTCCTCCTACTACCCTGACATAAAAAAAAAATTATAGATGATGAATAGTAGTAAAACAATATATGAGGTTGTAAGAGTAGACATATATATTTTAAGAATTCTAACTATGCTATTATATTGCATGCCTTTTACTGTTCCATTTGCATGTTATGTTTCCCTAAATTTGTGAGTGCTTACAATGTGCCCACTCCTCAGTTTGAAACTGCACGTGATAGTTTTACACCATTTTAGAGGAAAAATACTATGGTACATTTTGTGCTTTTCTCTTATAATCATGAACTTTAAAAAATTTACAATATTTACTTTTAAGCCATAAATGCTTTCTCTATGTCAATATTAAAGTTGTTTTCTCTTTAAAAACTGTAATACATTTCTCCTTCATAAACTTGTTTTCTCACTTTTCATCTTTTTTCTCTTTCTTTACTTGGACAATACATATCTCTTTTAGCTTTCTTGGTAAATTTAACTATATATTGGGAAAATAGTTTACCTTTTCATTGGCTAAGATTCTTCTGATTCTGAAGATAATCAGTGATAAAGTATTAAATTTAGAAGCATACTTAAGATGATCTAGATATAAACCCTTTCCTTACAAATCACAGAATTAAGACACAGAAGAGTTAAATGATTAGCCCATGAACGTAGAAAAAGTTAATGGAGGACACAGTCCTGCCAAATACTTTCAGAAAATCTCATTTAAAAAAATATATATATATATATTCTTTGAGGCGAGCCTGATTTAGAAGTATTTTGGGTAAAATACTCTTAGATGTCTTCCTTATTCCATCTCAGCACAATATAGTCTTGGGTCACATGCAAAGAAATATTTATATTGCTGGCTCACAAGGAATCTCTAGAAGGTTAAGGCTTTAGGAGCACAGGGCATTATCCACAGTGACCTGAATACTAAAGATTGCAGTAGATAAATTTGATAATGCAGCTTTAAACCAAGCCTTCCATGGAAATATAAAGGGAGACACATCTGTGATATTACATTTTCTGGTAGGCGAGTTGAAAAAAGTAAAGAAACAGATAAAATTAGTTTAAATAGTACATTTTGTGAAATTTAGTATATCTGAAATAACATTCAACTTGTATTAGACCTTATTACATCTTTATACTTCTTAATGCTCTTATCCATAATTTTATCTTTCTGTGTTGTATCTTGAATAATTTTTTTTTCTGATCGATCTTTTGTGGTTTTCTAGCCCTTTTTTTAGCTGGGTCTAATATTTTTCAACTGTTTATCTCATCCATTGAACTATTATTTTTTATTTAGTTTTTATTAAAGTTTTATTTTCATTTTTTAAATTCCTGTTTGTATCTGTTTTGTTTCCACATTCCTGAATATTTCAGAACTTTTCTTAAAAAATTGTTTTAGAAGTATGTGTATGTATCTCTGTCTTATAATTTCTGCATGATTACTTTATGTGTGTGTTCCTGCTGCAGATATTTTTTCTTTGTTGTTTCTTATGGTGTTTGGTTATTTTTTAAATATTCTTCTCAATGTTCTTAAAAAATTATCTGACATGAAAAAGAAGATGACTTCCTGTGAATTCCTGTGTAAACTTCTAGGTGTGAGGTGCTGCTACCTGTTTAAGACAATTTCAATTCTGTCTGGGGTTTGAGCTCTAAATCCGCACAGTAGTTGCCTTGTGTTTATACTTTCTCAAGAAGTATTTCTTTTCCACTTGCTATTTTGCTTAGTACTGTTCTTTTTTAAAAGCATCTTGTGAGATATTGTTGGAGGGGTAAATTTTTTGTCTTCTCTTCATGATGATGATAACCCTATAGAGACTGAGCTTAATGTGGGCAGTGTCTATGATAATACCCTCTCCTCACTCAGGTTTGTGGCTTTAATTTCTGTCTTTCTGCTTTAAAACATTAAATATCAAAATCAAATTTTAATATGGTTTTATTTGGGGAGTGGCAATTATGCTATGTATAAAAGGCTTCATGAAATCCTTTTCTCTCTGATTTTCAGGTTTGTCCTAATTTTTAGCCTGATAATTCCTCACTATCTTGTCAGTTACTTAATTATCTTAAAAATATTTTAAGTATATTTTTTGTTTGGTATTTTGAGTTAGCTGTGCGAGAATAATGCTCAGAACAGCTTATCTTGTCATATTGCTAAAAATGGAATTTCAGTTGAAACTCATATATCTGTATGAATGAAATACATACAAATGCTCTGAAAAATGTTGAGTATTATTGTATAATTTCAAGCATGTTTATATCCTGGGACTAAACAATTTCACAGAGAAATAGGTACAATAATATACACATACAATATAATGTATAACAGAATATAATTTGCACAGTTGTATTGTTTGTTAGAATATAAAAGGTAAAACATTCAAAGTCTAGATACATAATATCATATTGAAGTCCTGTGTTAAGAGGTAAATTAATAATTCAGCAATAGTCACATTATGATATATATTACACAGTATTGAAAATGGACAAACTACTAATGCATTAAAAAAATAGATAAATCCCACGATAGTCAAGATATAGAAGCAATCTAAGTGTCCATCAATAGGTGAATGGATAAAGAAGTTTGCCAAATATACACAATGGAATATTAACCATATAAAAGAGTGAAATATTGCCATTGAAACAACATGGAAGGACATGGAGAGTATTATGTTAAGTGAAATAGGTCATATGGAGAAAGACAAAACCATGATTTCACTTATATGTGGGATCTAAAAAACAAAAAAATAAAACACAAACAAACTCATTGATACAGAAATGAATTGATGGTCATCAGATGGGAGGAGGTTGGATAGATAGGTGAAAAAGGTGAAAAGAATTAGGAACTACAGATTGTCATTTATTAAAATAGTCATGGGGATGTAAAATACAGCATAAAGAATATAGTCAATAATATTTTAATAATTATATATGGTGTCAAATGGAACTAGACTTATTAAAGTGATCATTTTGTATAGGTATATAAATGTCTAATCACTATGTATACTAATCCTATGTTGTATACTTGAAACTAATATATTTTATGTCTACATAATTAAAAATAAATTTAAAAAATTTTAAATGGATAAATCACAGAAATATGAAGGCTCTGAAATATGAAGCAAATCTGAGAAGTCTAAAGTGATTAAAACCATTTTATAAGGCTCATAAGCAAGAAAATTAAAGAATATATTGTTTATAAAGACATAAGTGGTAAAACATTAAAAACAGTAATAAAGACAATCACATAATTCAGAATGTTGTTACTTTTGGAAAGAAAAAATTAATGGAATATGGAAGAAACACATTAACAGTTTCACAATATTGGAAAGAATATTCTAGTTTTGAGTTTAAGTAGCAGTTTCAAGGAGTATATTTTATTTTTATATATATTTTCTAACTGACATAGGTATTCTTAATTTACATGTACAACATACATCAATCATCTATCTATAACTTAAACTGACACTAACAGACATAATTTTGTAAATATCCTAATTACATGATTCTTATTAAAACTTAGTAACCATAAAGCTTTTGTGCCTCACTAAGGCACCAAGTAATTGAGTCTGTGATTTAATGACTTGATGATCATGATTCTAAACAACTCTAACTGAATTATATTCCTCTTAACCTCAGGATCTAGCTGTGTGGTCACACACCATTTTGGATTAGAGTTACAATCTATTCTCTAACCACTTCGAATGCCACCCATTTCCCCATTCAGATGTCTGAATCTAAAAAATATATTCTATATTAGTCTGATAACTTTAGTCTGATTATTTCAAGTATGGTCACACAGAGGAAGGGGAAAAGAGATTTGATACCTATCTTTTAAAACTATAGTTCATTACATCAATTTATTCCTTCTAATTCAAGCAAATAATTTTTTAGGCTGTATTATATGTGTCAATTACCTACAGTGAACATCTTAATGAGGCTTTTGGATTCTAATTATATTCTTACCACACAAATATGGTTATTGAAATTTATCAAGAGTTGAACTTTGTTAGTATAAGCTGATGGTTTGTCTAAAATAATGTATAATTTGTTTGAAAATTTCTGTGCAAGTAAGTAAAAAATGTCCTAAAGACTTTGCCTACATAAGGGCAGCAGAAGCAAGCAGCACAGACCTAAATTGTGCTACCCATTACCCTGATCTGCTTTAAGCAGAGAATTAAAGAGAGGCAGAGTTAAGAGTTTTTTCTCTAGACTTCTATGAAGAACTTATTTCAAACACTTTAGAAATAGAGGAAGAGAATCCACATCTAGGAGGAAAAATATTAATGTATGTTGTTATACCATTTCACTTTGATTGTACGTTTCTTGCTTTTTTGAAAAGAATCACTGCATTAAATTTGTCCATTCTAAAAAGGAGGTTAATGACTTCTTTTTAGCGTTTCCCTTAAGATGTATGACAGAAAAGCACAAAGTGTTTATATTGCACACAAAGTAGTTTTAAGATTGTATTTGTCTCACAGGAAATAATCATTGATCTTGGTCTACTTTGCTTTTTTAATAAATAAACATCCTGAGTGCCACAATAAATCCCCCAAATTTCATAGACTTTTTATTTATTTTTTCCTATCTGTACTTCTATACAAGTTGTACCACATGTTATATTTTTTGAAATTACTTAAATCCTATCAGAGATTACTGGGAAAAAAGAAAAGGCAATATAAAGCAGTCATGTCATGTTGTTTTGTTCAAAATAAAACCTCATTTAATATGACAGGAAATAATGATCATGTTGCTAGTGTCTCATTACCTTTGGTAGTTAATTCCCTTTTCAAAGTGAACAAGTCTCCTAAAATGGACCCCCTACATCAAATTGGTGTGACATACCTAAATTTCTTGGCTGTCTTTAAAAACAAGTTTCCAGAGTAGCAGCAACAATGCTACTGTATCACCAGCTGAAACGTTCCAATTTACTTTCCTCTTTAGATATGTACAGAGAATGAGTGTACATCAAATGGTTAGAGTCAAGGAAGATATTATTTGTAACAGTCTTTCTTGGCTTAAAAATAACTTCACTGGGTTAAACAGTAGTTACATATCAATAATAAAAGACCTATAAGGGTAGCCGAAGTGACTCAAAATTAATTTTATGACTAGTTATAATTAATGAAACTAAATTAACAAAAGAAAGGTAGTGTGTGTATGTCTGTGGAAAGATTGATATAAACTTTAATGTATATGTCTAACTTTTTAAAATTCTCTGTTAGAATATATTTCTCTTTTTGTTTTGGCAACCTTATTTTAAAAACAGGAAGATAAAGATTTTTGTGTGTGTGTGTGACAAGTAAAATGTCACTGTATTCTGCCGAAATCAAAGAATCTGGAATTTGAACAGGTCTATTTACTGAAATACTGCAGACTTTTTGATAATCATTTGAATATCTAAATTTGGCAAAAAAAAAAAATTAAAAAAGTAAAGCCTAATTCATCTAATTAAAAATGTTGATAGAGATATGTTCATTTAGGAACTTGGTCCTTCCTGAGCACTTCTCTAGAATAGTGAAACACATAAACAAACAAAAAAACATGGCATGTTTTTTTAAGGTTGACCAAGAAAACCTTAAATTAACATTCCCTCTCAGTTTGACTAAACTTTAAACTTTAGTCCAACTTCTTTCTGTCTAAAGGGCCCCGGCTTCCATTTGTTTAGGGCATTTACTTCAGAAAACTTGCCAATTGCAAATTATTTCTCTGCTCCTTTTTGATATAAATCTTTTATATAACCCAGGCATATCTTCTTCAAAGGCCTGGGAGCCATCTCTTTGAAATGCAATCATCAAGAAAGATAGGACCTCTGTCCCCCAGTCTCTATGGAAGGACAGATGTCTAACTTTTTTGATAAGTACCAGTTAGCAAACACACATAGTTTCACAATATCAGCCGACCACCCTCCCCAATGATTTTCAGTATTTTTCCAATTGCTTGTCCCAGTTTTCAAAAATTCTCCTGTCTTTTGTTTTCACAGAATTAAGTTCAATCTCTCTTCCTTATTGCCATAATCTTGGCCTCTATTGCAATAGTCTTAAATAAAGTTGTCCTTGCCATTTGCAAAAAATGCTTGGTGCAATTTTTCTTTGACAGTTAATTAACATTGAATGCAAATAGTCACATAATTTTTTTAAAAAATAATGCAAATTGAAAAATATTATATCCTTAGATTATTTATGTGCTGTTTTGTCATGGTAACAATATTTCTACAGCATTTGTATGTGTTGCAAAATGCTTCCGAAGGCATCATTTAATTTAATTTTACAACACTTCAGTGAGGTCGGTAAGGACAGTATCATTGGGCTAATTTTTAGATATCTGAGATTTGAATTAATTTTTCTGCTCAAGATTATACCATAAGAGAACTCTCTAGAGTCTCACTAGAAGTGAACATCCTCTAGCTTCCCAACTTCCCTGGCATCCAGAATCTCCACATCCTGTATCAGACCTCTTTAATCCATTAGTAGCACAAATGTTGATTTACCTAGAGTTCTACTACCACAAGAAGCTGGCAAAGTTATAATTTAACTAAAGTTCTTTGACTTCAATTATTCTGTTTTATTCATTACCTTAAAAAGCCATACTTTTTATTCACATGTAAATTTATGTTAACCGTATGTTAATCTATTTTAAACAAAGAGTAAACTGTGAAGTATATTTGCTTCTAACACAGAGTACAGAGAGAGACACACATTTTTAAACACAGTGACATTCAATATGTTGAGTGGATATTTAATGAAGTCAGACTTTTGAGGAAATAATATCTGTATTTTTTTTTTTAATATTCAGGACAGAGATCACACACTATTGATAACCACACCAATAAGTATTGGTTCAGTAGAAAAAGATTGGTTGTTTACTTCTATGTTATCAAAGTTTTGAATGTGACACCTAAGAGTATAATGTTTCTTAAAATAATGTATGTCCTTCTCTTTATCTTTATTTGTAATAGTGTATTTGTTAATCCTGTAGGAAAATCGTCATGAAAGAATTCAGCAGGATTGTTCTCTGAGATTTTAGAAGGAATAATAGAATTTATTATAGCAGAGACACTGTGATATTTACATTCATGAGAAAAGGGAGCATAGGAAGAGTTTATATGTGCACAGCATTTTCTCACTTAGACTAAGAGAAAAAAAGATTATTTATCTAATTTTTAGAAGTAGGAGGTACCATCACAAATCTCACAAATCCCCAATACCTAAGCTCATTCCCCTGTCTAGATATTTTTTTCATTTCATCTCAAACCTAAAACATGATTTTTCTTTTCCTAAACACAAACACACATACACACACATACACAAACATGAAGAGGTTAAATCCTCTGTCCAATTACTTCATTGAGACAGAATAATTTCACACCGTTAGATAGGTAGTCATGAGCAGTGGGAACAAAAGCTCAGCTCTGCAACCATAGGAATGACAACACTGATTGTCTGACCCAAAAGGCCACCCTTATGGCTGCCCAGAGAAAAAAAAAACCTTAATTTTTAAATAATAATACTCCTACATCCTGGAGTACAAGGAAATAAATGACCATAGGATAGCAACCAGTTTAGGCCAGCCACAAACAGTAAGGAGTATGCTGACCTTCTTTTCACCTCAGCCTCATTATACTATCATTATAATGTCATGCATATGCCTGGAAGTTCATGAATCTAATTATAACAGACTGGATTCTGGAAGGTGCATGTGCAGTTGACAATAGGTTATATAACAGCCAACTGTCAATCAAAATGACTTCACACAACAATCGGCTAGCACCACCCTTGTAACCACCCATCACAGCCCAGATATAAGACAGACCTCCCACCTCTACAAGGCTACAGCACTCTCTGGTGTAGCCTGTTTCTCTCTTGAATCGTACTTCAATAAATCTTACTTTTCCTAATCTTCACTGATCTATAATTATTTAATGTGTCGGTGGAAAGGACCACCACCCCTGCACCGCCCCTCGTACCACTGGGCAACTACAGACTTAGATCACCCCCAATGGTGTCAATACAAACAGAGCACTCAGAAAGTAAAGACAGGTTGTGGATGTCGCAATTATTTAGAGAGGGGCAAATGAATAAATATGTGTTGAATATAAGCACACATATGAATATTTTAATATATGCATTATAAAGGAAAAACTATTGTTTTACTTTACACTACACACAATTACTACAATTATACTTCTGCTCAGTAAATGTAGAATAGTTTTTCTTATACCAAGCAATTCTGTGACACCAGTGGGGTCTCCACAACACAATTTTCAGGCTTGATTTATTTGTTAGTGTCTCACTCATTTATTTACTAAATCTTCCGTTTATTACAAACAGATATAACTCAGGAACAGCCAGATGGAAGAGACGCAAAGGGCAAGGTATAGGAAAGGACATGGAGCTTCCATGCTATTTAAGCACACTTCTACCCCTACATGTTCACGTACTCATCAACCTGGAAGTTATTAGGACTCCATCCTTTTGGGGTGTTATGGAGGCATGATTTATTAATCCTTGGTCATTGGTAATTGATCTTTATCTCCAGCCCATTTTTTCCCCTCCTCTGAGGTCAGGTGTAGAGTTGAGAGTTTTAACTCTTTAGTCATGATTGGTTCCCTGATAACCCTTCTTTAGGTTATCTAGGGACTTTCCAAAAGTCACTTCTTTAACATAAACTCAGGTATGGTTGAAAGGAGCTCCTTCTGCATGACAAAAGCACTCTTATCATTCAGAAAGATCCAAGGGTTTTAGGAACTTTGTGTCAGGGACAAAGATCAAATATGTTTCCTATTATATCACATGCATAGAATATATATGTATATTGTAGGGTGAACGTCTGTAATTTTTTCTGTAACATATATTTAGTAATTTTTCAAAAATATTTTTTCTTTGTAAAGTATAAAGATTATAAACTTTAGCTGGAAGAATACTACTGAAAATATGAAGTAAAAAAAAAAATCACATCAGAACACGTAAGACAAAAGAACATTTGGTTAGTAGTGTCAAAAACAAAACTTAACTGAGTAAATTTTGTAAATGGAAAAAGGGCTATGTAATAAATCTGACAAAGTCACTGATTGAAAGTAACCTCAAAGGATGATCTGATCATAAATTCCTAACTGGGCAGGTCATGGTGGGGCGTAGGGGCCCCAGGCCTATAACTTCTCTAGTAAAAGTTTTATCTTTGACTTAAGCAAGCCCTATTTATTGTTCTTGTGTGTCTAAGTTAACAATCTTTTTTTTTTGAGACCCCCTCAGAAGTGTAACCACCCTCAAGGAAGCCCGTGATCTTATTGCCTGTATTACATTCCTATTTACTATAAATGTTAAATATTAAATGTAAAAAAGTATATTCCTCCATTTTACTTTTTATCCTATCACAGGGTTTTCTCTACCTTGCTTTTTCCACCTTCTAAACTACCACTGATAGGTTTCATTCCATCTTCCTTATATTTCCTCCTTTGATTCCAAATATATGAAAAGAACAGCAAAACTGCCATCCTCTTGAACATTTTGAGATCTCACTTCCAGGCATATCCTCAGTTTGGCTCAAATGAATTCTTATAGAATTTTCTATAGGGTTGAATGTTCCTCCACTGACAATTTTAAAGATCTTATTGGCTTTATTGAATGACTCATGAATTGGGCAACAAACCATCCAGCAGATGGAAAGGAGCTCAAGAATACTATGAAATAAAAGTCTTTTACAGGCAGACAAGAGAAGGAATAAAAAGTGATGCTAGTCAAAAAAGTGGATTGGTTATGTTAAGGTCACTTTCCTCTAGGGGTTATCAGGGGTCTATTAAGTAGAGTATCAAACTAATACTGATAAGGTGATTCCTGATTGACTAAGTTTAAGATTTCATTTCAGAGAGAGCCAAAACTATAATTATGTCTCCATTTGGTGACTTTAGGCTTAGCAAAAACAACCCCATTTTGGACCTGTTGTCTGTCTTTCTTCTTTCTTTCTTTCTTTCTTTCTTTCTTTCTTTCTTTCTTTCTTTCTTTCTTTCTTTCTTTTTTAAACAACAGCCTCTGACACAGTCTGTCTCAATTTCCCAGAAAAGGTTTAATTAAAAAATAAATTCAAAATACAACATTTTATGAAAAAAAATAAACTAATAATGGGTCTAAACAATATTTTATATGTCAAGATTTGGAGAATACACCAATTTTATCCCAAGAGACAGTAAAAACAATGTAAAATTACTGATGACTCTCAAAAAAAAAACCTTTTCTTGTTTAGGATGAAAGGGCTCATAACTGGCTTTATTTTCCCTTACCTTCCAATGGCCTTACATTGGTTAGGGCTATGGTGTGTTATGGTTATGGGAGACAGAATAAAGTAGAAAGGGACTGTAAAATATCATAAAGGAAGAATCACAAAAGCAGTACCATTTTATAATATCCTATAAGTAAGATTGGATTCTCCCTGCTGTACTTGATCACAAAACCTTAAAGGGAGAGAATGTCTGGTAGCGGTGGCAATCTCTCTGGTAATAAGTAAAGGTAAAATATGATAGCAATCACTTGTAAACACACACACACACACACACACACACACACACACACAAAAGGGATGCCTTAATGTTTCAAAGAAAGAGCAGACTGCCATAAATTATTTACTTTAAAAACCAAAATAAAATCATAGAAAATATATCAATACAATATAAAACTACATAACTGCAGAGAACCAGGAACTGAAAGTCTTATGGGGAGAATATTTTATGATAAAAGAAAAAGAAAAACAGAAAAAAATAAAGAGTAGCAGAGATGAAAAAAGACTTGGATGAGACATTGAACTATTGCAAGGAAACTAAAATAGCAATACCAGAACTAAAATCCGTAATTGAGGTGATAAAGAAAAGCATTAATCGTTCAGGAAAATTGAATTAATAATCTAGAGAAGAATGTTTCAAAAAATCCATTAGAGTCTGAGAAAATGAAAAAGAGGTGATCAATGAAAACAAACATGATTGATGGGAATGGAGTACAGAATGTGAAAGTTTCACTTGCATAAAACTGGTGTCCTTGAAAAACAGTGCAAATAAATATATGAAAAAGGCCTAAACTAAATCAAAATCATAAAACATTATGATTTCAATTTGGTAATAAGGATACAGAATGTGTGTGTATGTGCATAAATACGTTTCTTGTGAATATATACGTATATATATTCATATTTATAAAGGGCTACAACACCACACAAAATTTTCTCTTTGATGTTAGATTTTATTCTTTAGAATAGTTTTTTTGTTGTTCTATTTGTAATAATAGTCAGATACTTATTACCATAAGAAAACTTAATAAAATATTGATGGTATTGAAAAACATGGATTATATTACCCAGAGTGGATAAAATTAAGAGAGCATCACCCTGTAGAAATTGTCATTTTAATAAGATTTATTTGTCCATATGTGTTACATGTTACTAATGTTATTAGTTTACTTTATCCACGTTTCTATGTTTTAAACAAGCTAGTCATTGTAGTACTGTGAGGGGGATATTTTACACTGACCTTTAGCTCAATCCATATGTATATCCAGGGCCTGCACATTCCTTTGTTAATCTGCTGATTTTTTAGAGGAAACCTTTATATTCTAAAAAGTCATAAAGTAGAAATAGATAAAGGAGAAAAGTACTAAATAATTCTCAAGTTAATGCATTTCGTGCTTATTTTGAGCATAATGGAATGGGAGGGAGAACACCTCAAGCTAAGAATGACTGTTATTAGTGAGTTTCCCATCCACCAACACCATTCTGACAGATATGGTCTCTCTATACATACTTGATAAGTAGGAAGGAAGAAAAGGGAGAGACTAAGAGAGAAGAGAGAGAGATCTAGAGGGAAAAAGGACTATCTATCTCATAGCGCACACATACACACGCACATGCTGATAACTACAAAGTATTTAAAAGCGTTGGTATTCTTGCTATTAGGTAAATTGCTTTTTGAGATCAAAGTACATTTTATTGAAATTGGGGAAAGGGGAATAAATAATAAAAATATGACAGAAGGAAAAAAGTATGCCAGTATAGCTTGAACTTATATATTATTCACAGTTTTTTTTCACCGTGGTATTCACTGTGTTTCTATTGTATTGTTGAGAATATATATACTTGAGATGACTTTTATCATCTCAGGCCTTTGAATAACATAGTCTCTCTGGAGCATCCACATAACTCACCATACCGATGATATGAATTGATTTTAAAACATCCATCAGAAAGCTTAAATGGCATTTCTGGGCCATGTTTTGGACCTTTTTACTTATTGCCTATATGTAAATTCCTCGTTTTGAAAGACAGTAGTATTTCGTATGGTTTTTGCCATCTGAATGATAAGTGCAATTTTGTACAATAAAAAGAATTGCTTTGAGGCAGTTGAGATTTAATTAAATTCACTGAGCTTTGTGATTAAAAAAAAAAAATGCTGTTCCTAAAACTAGAATGCACACAACACATTCTAACATTTTGGAACTGATATTAGACTTCCTTCATACTTACTTACAAGTAATGACAGATGATTGGAAAAAAAAACTAACATGCAAAGTATATTGATTTTGACAACAATTCCGAACTCATAGTTGGCATCAGTATTGTGGATTATTCAAATAAGTATGTACTTCAATATTTACAATTAAAATATTTTAAATGACTTTCAATTTAATATATTATATTATATACTCCAGTCTTGTACTTATTATCACTATCAATTAAATACATATTCAAACATATGCTTCCCATTCTAGATATATATGACTTATCTCTTCACTTGGTTGTAAACTCCTGAAGGCCTAAGGCCTTACCTTATATTTCTTTTGTTGCCCTATTTGATACTTTTCATAGTATATTCCACTTGGCATATACTTGCTGATTCATTGACCGGTTGCTGTCAAGTTCTTGTTATTTATTCATCACATTTCAACAGCATTTTCCTTCAAAAAGATCAATGATTTCTACAGAAAACTGTATATTTATAGCCCTGAGTAGTACAGATTAGAAAATACTAAATCTAAAAAGGTTAGTACACAAAAAAATAAGAGATATGAAGCACAAATGATAAAATCAATTCAACATATATTAACTGGCCATTTAATTTTGTGTATTTTATTGCATTTTAAAATCATTTTACTATCAAAGTTGATTTTATTACACTCTGTACAAAAAGAGAAAAGGCCTTCTCTATTGCTAGACCTCCTAGGTTTTTTGCCTGGGCTGGCATGGGTATGCTTAATCTCCAACTTTAAGCCTTATTTCAGTATTTCAGACACATACTACTGGTGCCACATGGTACACATATATTGCAGGGTGTATTGGGATGTGGGGTGATTTTAAGCATGGACTTACTCTAGTACGTGCAAGACCCTGAACTCTCATTATCCCATTATTTAGGCCAGACATAGATGGTGTGTATGTAACATAGCTAAAGCTCCTATAAAGAGGCTCCACCCTCATAATGTTATACAAATGTATGTGGTTGGGGAGGAAGGAACAGCAGAAAGAGAAAGGGACTTCTGTTCAACTACGTAATAATGGAAATTTCCTGTTCAAAGAAGTGTCCCTGTGGTATCAGTCTGCCTTTCTAGTCAGCTAACGCAGACATGCAGAGACAGCTCTCTGCTAAGTTATTAGCACAAAGTGTGGCTAGAAAATGAGCCTCCTGAGTCATCTAGGAACAAGGATAAGAGAGTTTAGAAGCCAATATTAAGTCACCAAGCTAAACCTCCTAGAGTAATGGGGCACTGCAGCAGCCAGTATATTAAATTTTTGGAAAACTCTGTTCAGATAGTTTTAACAGTACATGATATTGAGTTGCACTGCATCGTAGCCCAATGACTGGCTAGTCTGCCCTTAGGTAAAAAGGCATTTATATTACAGTTTGCACAACACAGAAACTACTCTTGATGACATTCCTTCCAGCTTTTACAAAAGCACATTTTCCTATGAGGAAAAGACTTGGGGATATCATTTCCTATAGGGAATGGTTCACTTATTTGTGTATATAAATATAATTTGAAGATTTCTGGGTTGTTTTAAATGTTTTAATTATTTTTGTGAAGAACGTATTTGAAATAGTTATGTTGTTTGAAATAAATATTTTTAAATAATTCCAAATGTTCTTTACACTGGTGTTATCTAAATCATCATAAGAACCACCTAATCATCTCATTTCTATAATAATTATTACAGTCCTTGTTTTTATAATTTAATTCATAATTTATTTCTTCTGTTTACATTTTTAGGGTCACATATACAAGTCTTCAGTGTGTATCATATATTTGGAACAATAAGCTATTGGTAGAAATTAAGTTCTTTTTCCTCCTCGTAAGTTCATTAACACATTATACATGCTCTCTTTTTACTACCTTTTAGTTTTTCTTTACTTTTACTTTTCTTTCATGTTTTCATTGAGGATGAAGTTTATTAATCTTATTTTGATTATTCCAAATTCCATATGGCAATAGGAAATGAGCACTTAGGAGTTGGACAAGAGTCCTCAAATGGAAAAACAGATCAGGAAAAGTTAATACCACAGATCCTATTTTATCCCATAGTGAGATTTCTGGCTAATCCATTAGTTCTTGTGTTGGATTACTTCTATAAAAAAAAAAAAAAAAAAAAAAAAAAAAAAAAAAAAAAAAAAGGAAAACATCAGAGGGGAGAATTGCAAATATTTCTTACTTTGCCATTCATTCTATTTCATTGCAGGCAAGGGAGACAATTTAGCCAGAGCAAGATAAAAAAAAATATTGAGGTAAATAGCTTAGTACAGCGGTCCCCAACCATATTGGCACCAGGGACCAGTGCTCCCATTAGAATCTAATGTCTGATGATCTGAGGTGGAGCTGAGGCAGTGATGCTAGCGCTGGGGAGCGGCTGCAAATACAGATAAAGTTTTGTTGGCTCACCGCCACTCACCTCCTGCTGTGTGGCCAGGTGGGGACCTCTGGCTTAGTAGAAGGGCACAGTTATTTCATTTAAGTTTCTGTTATGGTCCACTCATAATTGTTTAAAGAAAAAAAAAAGTAAAGAAAATGAAGTCTTTGCTATACCTTTATTAGTGAAAATGGATTTACATGTCAAAGTAAAACCACTGCGGCCCAACTTACACACATTAGTTTCCACTAAATCCATCTTTCTAAGGTGCAGAGTCAATAAAGTCCTAAATTGTGACTTAGTTGAGTTGGTTGTTTATTTGTTTTGTTTGTTCCACAATGTCCCCTCCCTCCCCAACACTCACAAGCACAAAATATCCACCAAAACTGTTTTAACGTCATTTCACGTGTGTTTCTGACAAATGTTAACACAGTTGTAGATTTGTTACATGATCAAAAAAAAAAAAGGTGAAATAATCAGGAAAGGTAGTATGATTGCTAGAATTTTAAGGGGAAAAAAGATGAGGAAAATTCCCTTTATTTTTGTTTTTGCCCATCTAAAATGAAGAAGTTGGGTAAGCTCTTTTATCAGACGTCTTGCAGTTCCATAGTTTATCATGTGAGATGCCTTATGTGAAAGGTATTGATGAGAATACAATCGCTATGCTGCTTGGAATTAGGGACTTGCAATTTACTGTAGGGAACTCAAGTGAAAAATGGCAAAAGGAGTTTGAATGTCCATGTCCACTTCAGCAGCCACTCCCATCTCTATAAAACCAAATAGAAGAGAAAACATCTAACATAGTGAATAGTCATTGAACAACATTCATAGAATATGAAATCTAGGGAGAAAAAAACTCCCTTCATTTTGCTATGAAAAATTAATTATTCTTTATAATTCTTTGGCAAAAATGGCAAATATTGAAAATATATAGTGCATACTTTGCTCTTGCGTACCAAATAATTACAAGTACATGTGTATAGTCCTATAAACTTTTCAATTTATAGGACTATAAATTGCATTTGATAAATTTAAATAGTTGGAAAATATTTTTATTACATTAATATTTTACTTCCTTAAATTGAAATAAAGGGCGTACAATGGAGATATGTTAGTTAAAGGAATAGCTTATACACAGAGGGTCTGGGTTTCCAGCCAGTTATCGATACACTCAAGGAATACGTATAAAGACACAGTTTAACCCCATGTGAAAGTCTCCTGAGATGGATTCAGTGCTTGAGAACCTGAAAGCAGCTTGTCAATTAAAGTCTACACATTTGGTTCAATACAGATTAATACATAAGTTGTCAAGCAACAATCTTATACAAATAAACAGAAGAGAAAGAAAAGTTGGGTCATTTCACTAGTGTCAGGTGCTATGGAAAAGCAACACATCTAACATTAACTTAATTTTCTTAAGCCAGCGGTACAGGCTGAGACATTAGTCCCCATTAGTCCACATCTGTCATTTCCTTTACATTTATTTTTAAATTTATTTTATTATTAATTCCAAATATACAGTACATTGTTTAGACATTTACATAGTTTATAAAACAATACCCTTAATTGCTCCTTCTCTCCTCTGGCTCTTCATCTAGCTTAATACTAACTGCATTCTTTATGCTGTGCTCCCCATCCCCGTGTTCATATATCAACCACTAATTTCCACTTCTTTAACCCTTCACCTCATCCTCCCAGCTCCCCAACCACTCTCCCCTATGGCTGTCCTTAGATTGTTCTCTATATTTGTTAAGTCTGTTTTTGGTTAGTTTTTGTTTCTTAGACTCTGTATATAAGTGAAATCATATGGTACTTACCTTTCTCTGTTTGACTTATTTCACTCAGCATAATAGCCTCTAAGTCCATCCATGTTGTTGCAAAAGGTAGGATTTCATTTTTCAATGGCTGAGTAATATTCCAGTGTATATATGAACCATAACTTCTTTATCCAAATATCTGTTGATGGGCATTTAGGTTGCTTCTATATCTTGGCTGTTGCAAATTGTGCTGCCATGAACATAGGGTTGCACGAGTTATTCTTTTGGTTTTCTTTGAATAAATACCCAGAAGTGCAGTTGTTGGATCAAAAGGTATATCCATTTTTAATTTGGGGGAAAGCCTCCAGACTGTTTTCCATTGTTTCCTAACATTTAAGTTTTATTTTACAAACAATGATAAGAGTACTGATGAAAAAGTTTTAAAAATGTGATAAATATTGAAAGTTATCAATTTATTTTAATTATTTCTTTAATTCTCAAAAATATATGCTCATTGTAAAGAATTTAGAGCATAGAGAAAAACAAAAGTATAAAAATTACTTTATGTAGAAAATTATTGTAATCACTTCAATATATTTTGCCGCTTTCTAAATTTATGTATTTGAAATCTTAAATATTTCTGAACAAAATATTAAGATTAAATAGATGTGACATAGAATTGTATTCTTACCTTTAACTTAACTATAAATCATTAGCATTATCTCATATCTTCATATATCATTTAAAAATCTACATTGACTTATAACACATGTTCTACCTTACAGCTAGCTATGTTAAAATATATTTAATTACTATCTAAACATTAGACATTTAGGTTGCTCATAGGTTTTAACTGCTATAAATATGTTATGATTCTTATCTTTGTACTAAATGTTTGTCTGAATTTATGATTGGTTCCTTAGGAAATAGTTCTAGATAAGAAATTATTGTACTTAAAGGGTTTGAACCTTTCATAGACCTTGGTAAAGTATCGACAAAGTGTTTTCCAGAAAGGTTGTGCCAGTTTGCACTCTCATCACGTGAGCCTTAGTGTGCACACAGAGCAAATATGACTAAAAGCTTTTAACAATTTTTAATTTAACAATAACGGTTATTTTAATCTAAAATTTTTGATTAACAGAAAGATTAAAATACTTTTCATGGATTTATGTATTAGTTGTGCTATTTTTTTCTGAATTATGCCATTTTTATGCTACTCTATTGGTGTGTAAGTGGTTAGTATAACTTGCATTAAAAGTTTGTAATTAAGGTTATCAATTTTTTGTTTCTTTAAAATATTTCATAGCTATTCTTTATCTTTTATTTTTGTTTTTGATGAACTTCCTTGTTAATATCAATCTTTTGCTATTTTACTTTTTTCCCCATTCTCCAAAATAGGTTTTATAATTAGAATGTGTCTTCTGAGTTGATAATTAGACAAATATTCACCTTCAATTTTTTATAGATTTATAGGTCACCTATTGCAAGAATTATAACAAATTACTATCACTATTCAACAAAATAAAACACCAGATTTAAAGTGTTTTATATTCATACTCATTTATTATGTAACATGTAGCACTTTCTAAGGTATGACTAATAGTTTATTTAAATTTCTAGGGAAATTTCAACCTATTGTAATTCAGTGTTTGAGATCTGTCAGAATTCCTTTAACCTGTCAGAGGTTTTGATATGCTATAATAATATTGATACATTTTAAAAGGAAATATAACACCATATTCCTAGAATCAGAGTCATATAAAAAATGTAGAAAAGTCATCATATCAAGATTATATTTTATTTC
Source organism: Eonycteris spelaea (assembly GCA_003508835.1). Taxonomy (NCBI): domain Eukaryota; kingdom Metazoa; phylum Chordata; class Mammalia; order Chiroptera; family Pteropodidae; genus Eonycteris; species Eonycteris spelaea. The sequence continues at coordinate 403,803 of PUFA01000281.1, forward strand.
ATGATTTTTCATTACAATGTAAATTCGTTGCACTGCTTTGATTTTCATTACATATTTTTCTGAGGTTATTTTATCCATTTGAGATTTGTATGACTTTCCTCTGCTATTTAATAATGATTCTAAAATGGCATGGGTAATTATTCTTGAAATGATCATTCAAATGATACCAATGATTGGCCATTACCTTACAGTTTATAAAGAAGGTGAACATGCATTTCCTTCATAATTTGATCCTTACAACAACAGCCCTGTGAAATTGACATTTTACTACTGTTTCATTTTTTTTTTCATCCCTACTAATGAGAAAAATAAAGCTCAGAGCAACTTCCCTAAAATCATACAGTTAATGTCGACAGAGCTGGGATTTGAAACTGTTCTTCAGTCTAGATCTTATGTTCACTATGGTAATGGCTTCTTAGCTCCCAACTATCAATCTTTCTTGTGTTAGCAAAGGGACATTTGAATGGAGCTTTAATCATTGTAGCATAAGTTGCAGTTTATGTATTAACTGCTTTGGAAGTAAACAGTTATACTAAAATGCATATACACTTTGAAATTTACTTATACAAATATATCATTATAATTTATTTAGATAAAACTTGAAAAAATACTTTTTTAGAGCAGTTTTAGGTTCACAGCAAAACTGAACAGAAAGTATAATTTCAATTTAACCTATGCGCCACACATGCATAGTTTCCCCCATTATCAACATCCTCTATCAGAATTAAACATCGGTTACAATTAATTAAACTTTATTGACACATCGTATTCACCCAAAGTCCATAGTTCACTTTAAGGTTCACTCATGGTGTTGTACAGTCTATAGATGTGGACAATGTTTCATGACATGTATAGACCATTATCATTTCATTCAGAATATTTTTACTGCCCTAAAAATTTTCTGTGCTCTGCAAATTTATCCTTCCCATAAACCTTCGCAATCACTTATCTTTTTACTGTCTCCATAGTTTTTGTCCTCTCCAGAATGTCATATAGTTGGAATTATATGGTATGTAACCTTTTAGATTGGCTTCTTTCACTTTGTAATATGCACATTTAAGCTTCGTCTATGTGTTTTCACTGCATGATAACTGGATATACAGTTTATCCATTCACCTACTGAAGGATATCTTTGTTGCTTCCAAGTTTTGGTAATCATGAAAAAAAAATTTAAATACCATGTGCAAGTTTGCATAGATATAAGTTTTTAACTGCTCCTGGTAAATACTAAGGATCATGATTACAAGTTTGCTGGATCATATGGAAGAATATACAGTCATGCACCCCTTAACGATGGGGACACTTTCTGAAAAATACATTGTTAGGGAATTCTGTTGTTGTACAAACGTTATAGAGGGCACTTACACAAACTTATGTGGTATAGTCTACTACACACTTTGGTTATATGGTACAGCCTATTGCACCTAAACTGCAAACCTATACAGATTATTATTGTACTAAATACAGTAGGTAATTGTAATATAATAGTAAGTATTTATATATCTTAACATATAAACATACAGTAAAAATACAGTATACAGCAGAAAGATGATATAGGACACATCATGAATGGAGCTTACAGTACTGGAGGTTGTTCTGGGTGAGTCAGTGAGTGAGTGTTGAGTAAATGTGAAGGTCTAGGATGTTACTGTTCACTCTTGTAGATTTAAAACACTGTACACAAAGGGCACACTAAATTTATAAAATCGCACAAGATTAAAATCAAGCACAAAGAAAATGATGTGATCAGGGCACACGGTAAACACAAGATGTATGAGGCTGCTGCTGGTATAAAGGTACATTGTTTCACAGTAAACTTTTCTATGAGTAGAAAGTGTATATTCTGAAATAATGATAAACCGTATAATAAAGTACGTAAACCAGTAACATACTTGTTTATTATCATTATAAAGTATTATGTGTGTACTATCCATAATTGTATGTACCGCACTTTTATACGACTGGCAGCTCAGTAGCTTTGTTTACTCCAGCATCACTACAAACACGTATTGTGTCGCATTACAACAGACACTGCAACAGCAATAATGTGGACTTTTTTAGCTCCATTATAAACTTGTAAGACTACCATTGTGTATGCTGTTGACTGAAATATCATTATGCAGCACATAATTGTATTTAGTTTTATAATAGATATAACTTCTTCAAAATATACTTATATATAAAAACATATATAAAGAGTTTCACGGGGCAATAATTTGGGAAGCAAACCTACATATAAATGTTCTTAAAATGGGCTATTCAAGTTATAGCACATACTCAGTTTAATATGAAATTAGAGAATGCATAAGAAGTTATTATCACAGTAAGAGTTGCGTATGTGTTGGGTGATGATAATGGTACTTCACAAATTTTTAGTTACAGAGGTTTTGCTTCTGACCCTGGGAGAATATTTGCACCATGCTATTCTCCTGTGGAGCAGATTATTTATAGTCTATTCAAAGAGTTTTTAGTGACTTGGGGACAGATTAACTCAGAGTTCTTGAACAAAAATCTGCTCTGTGAATAAAACTGAAAGGTAGTTACTATCTGGAAGAGTTTTGTGTTATTCAAAATAAATTAAGATAGGGAAGCCATGAGAGAGTGATAAGAATTGTTTTCTGTAATGGTTAGCAGAATGGTCTGAAGAATGTTTTGGTACCTTTTAGGGAATGATCAATTTATTGAACATATATACACTGAGTCATTTCATGAAAATGAAAGTATAAGATAATATTAATTTGTTAACTTTTTTTTTTCTCTTATAAATAATAATCAAACCATGGGGAGATACTTTCCTCATAAACTTTCATGGAAAGAGTTGGTGTCATTTAGGATTCTTGCCAGGACCAATTTTTCCTGTGATAGTGGGAAAATGGTAATCTTTCTATCATTACTATTCCTTCCACATTTTACTGAAATGAAAGCCCTTTTTTTGTTTCTACATGTGTATCTGTCTGTGTTTCTATCTATCTATCTATCATCTATCATCTATCTACTTATCTACTTACCTACCTACCTATCTATGTATCTATCATTTATAATTATTCTATTTTCAGTGTGAACATATACATTCCTATTTTATTCAATGGATTATTTTGCATTTCTGTCCTTATTTATTTTATGCTTAAATTATCAGAGATTTTTCCCAGTATTAACCGCTTTCAACTGACTCTTTTATCCTTTTGCTATGCAATAATTCTCATCATCATCATCATCATCATCATCATCATCATCATCACTATTTACATTCTGTAAGATGTTTCAGTTTCAACTTCTAGTTCTAATCTGAAATGAAAGCAGATAATTCTCCAAGAAGTTTAGTTTCTTTCAATGGGCAATTCTATTTATTACTATTGATATATCATCACATCTAGTCCCATTCAGCTCACAGTACTAAAATATCTGTGACTATATGTATGTATGTGTTTATACACATAGCAAGTATATACAGATACCTCTAATTTCAATCTACTCCTTGGATTTTTGCTAGACTTTATTTAGTTCATGTCCATAATGCAAACCCTGGCTTCCAACATACTTAGTCGTTTACTCAATCTGATGATACATAAAAAAGAGCTTCAGTATTATTGGGCCCACACCACCAGAAAAACACAACCCACAAGAAAGAATTAAAGATTTGCACTTCTAAATTCCCCTTGCATTGAGAGTGTACAGTTAAAATGCTATGTTCAAATGTTACATAAATTAATTTCATTCATCTTTATTTTCTTTATTTGTTTGTTTGGTTTTGCTTTTTCCTTCTTCAGTGTGGCTATGTTATTCAAGTTTAATATAGCCGAGTTCTTTCGTTTTTGTTTATACTTGGGTTTTTATTTTTTTAATTCCATATTCATTTACTTTTATTACTTGAATATCTATAATAGTAACATTATAGATATCATAGGGATAAGGGATACTGTGCATCAATATCATTTGGTATTGCATTTTTTTTTTATGGTTTGGATATGCATCTACTTAAATCTGACTGCTTGGAACATGTAAGCTAGAATTGGATATTGTGTGTACTGATTGTTGTTTCATTGGTCCATGAGAGTGAAATGGTAAATTTATTTCTTTTCTTGCCTGAACTTCTCTGCCTTTGCTATATGTTGTGAATACTGTGTTGAGAAAGCTTACATAAATAAAGTCTAGATTCAGTAGAGATTATACTACACAATAAACACTGATGTGTGACTTAGATATGGGACCAGGGCCTGGAAGCTTGTGTTTATTGCTTGTTTATTTGCCAGAGAAAATTACTTCTTCCTTCCTTACAAACTCTTGTTTTCTGTGTAAGAAAAACAAAATAAGAAAAGAAGAGGAAAAAAACAATAAAAAAGGAAAGAAAAAGGAAAGGAGAGATGGTTTATAACATTCCCTCGTCAACTCTAAATGTCATTATGAGAATTTAATATTGTGTGTATAAGCCCTTAGTAAATTATAAATAATATTAATATATAAGTTGTTATTGAGTTTGGAACATTATAGAAGGCATGGCTACATAGAATGTTTCTATATATTTTAAGATGAAATCATTTGTGCAGTACCTTTTTCGGAGGGGGAACTCTGCATGGTGAGAGTTAAAGTCCTACCTCAGAGATTAAGGTCTGTAATTTTAGTGTATCTAAGAATAGCAGGATAAAAATTGACCACAGGTTAGCTCAAACTAGCCCCTCCAATGAGCCCATGGGCTACTGGTGGGCCATGATCACGAAGCTTTCCAAAGCTCTGCCATGTTTTCTTTAAAGATTACCTCCCCTGGAACCCTGAGAATGTCTGATCACAGCAGGAGGAAAACTTTTAACTCTCTGGCTTTTACATTTCATCAGCCTGACTCATGACCTACCCAGCCAAACAGGGAAGCAGTGACAGAGTGTATTTTCATTATGTAGCCTGACTTTCCTATCTTATTATATAAAATAAGCACCTTTCTCTGAAATTTTCTAGTTCAGAGCCACAGCCTACTTGTCTCCATGCCACAATCCCTGGACATAACTCCCTGGCATCGGGCTGCTTATGGCCTGTTCTCCCAGATCAGTGAAGCAGGAGCAGCGGCGAGTGCTTCTCCTCCCCACCGGCCCTAAAGCTGGCGATGAATTTGATGGAGCAGCAACGGCCACAGGGAATCAAATACTGTTTTTATTCTGCCATAGGACTGATTTTTAAAATCAATTTGGAAACCAAGTTGCATAGGTCACCCCCACCCCAATATGTTGGAGATTAAAATGCCAAGGCAGAATGATTATTCTGCTTAACAGAATATTGGATTTTTGCACCTTAGACTCATCAAGTATTATAGGAACTACAAGAGTGGCTTATCTGTACAGTAAATATTTTATGTTACTTTTCTGTTTTCATCTATTTGTTGACTAGGCCAAATGCAAAATACATTACAAAATAACAAAACAAAACACAAAGTCACCTCCTTTGAATATTTATCTGCCTCTTTCCTGGCATCAGGTTGTTTATTCATTTATATTGTATTTATTATTCATCAAAGCACTTTGATATTTAAAGCTTCATGTCAAGAGATGAAATGCAGATAGTTACTTCTCAAAAAGGAACCACAGAACTTTAAACTATTTTAAAAACTCTAATGTAATTTTAACCTCACCAAAAATAAGTGATAATTTTATTATAAAGCTATATTCACTTTTTCTTTAGATTGATGGAATAAATTTTTACTTGTTGCTTTTTATTGAATTCTTATTAAAATACACTAATATGCAAGATCAGATCTCACTATTTTATAGCCTAAGGACAGCCTCAAACATGAAAATAAAATAATAAACTAAGTACTTATAATGCCCCGATTTAAAATAATGCATTTTCAGTACAATTTGGGAGAGGCAGGTTTACTGTATAGTCCTTCTTTACTATAAATCTCTTTTATTCAAAACTGATTACAGATGCAAAATGTATTGTAATTAAAATAATGAAATAGATAAAAATTAAACTGAGGAAAATCATAATGGCTAGACTGCACTGATGTGCCTCACTGATTTTCTAGACAAGGCAGAAAATCAGAGAATAATCATAGAATGATTTTTTAAAAATTTCAACTGCATAGGAAAATGAAGACTATAAACCACTGTCATAGAGACCTAATTATTAGAAGCTTTCAAAAGACAGCAATAAATTTCAATCAGTTGTGTCTATAAAAGAGTTGTCAAATATATCAGCTTTTGAGAAAAATCAAATCAAGTTAATGTTCATTAAAAATAGATTTTATTCTATGTTTCAAAATACCTGTTGTTCAATCTTGATTATATGTTTTAAGCATATCATTCATTGTGTGTTCTGGCAATTTTTTTTGTCTTTGTGAAGATAAATTTTGAAAGCTAAGTGTATTATATTTTTCACAACATCATATATATGTATGCACATTACATGTTAGATTCATTTTACATTTAAATCTGTAAGAACAAAATGTCAGCTGTTAAGACATCTAGTAATTATTTAATGATCATTATTAATTTTACTTTATTAGAGACAGACACATAGTAGCTCTTATTTACTCAGAGAATCTAAATTTCATTCAATTTTGGTTACAAATCTTTGATGGCATGATAAAATACACTCTGCATGTACTCATCCATTTTAAAAAATGATATTGGTTTGTTTTCCCTTTTTCAAAATAACAAGAAGTTCATCCACATTAAATGGACAGTAGTTACATTTCACTGAAAAATGATTTTGCAAAAACATACTGAGCTACTGAATCAAATAAATAACAATAATAAAGCACCTTTGATTACTAATCTTTATTGTCTCTGCCCTCTGAGCTAAAATGATATTGTATAGTTTCTACATCAGGACTGCATGGGTCATTGCAATTCCTAGTGGATTTTTAAACAATTGAGCTACAACCTTTGAAAGCAGGGAATCATCGTGGAAATGCTGACACAGCTATAACCATTGCGGTGTGAATGGCATTGCTGGACGATGCATGCTATTAGTCATTGTAGATAGAACTGGCCCGGCTGTATTTTGCAAACTTTAACAAAAGAGAAGTCTTTGACATTTCAGCAAGAGATGGAAGTGTCTTGCGTGCTTGTATTTGTATGGTGTGAAAAGAGTGTGTTGCTGTGTTTATTACCAGGTCAGTATCTTGGGGTTGGCTAATCACTGGCCCAAATATAAATCCATGATCCCAGCTTTTCCAGATATTTGTATGGCAGGCAGCTACACAGCAGCAACTTCTGTAATCCCTTCTCCTGCAGTTAGAGCTACTAGAAAAGCTTAATAATATCCCAGAGGCAAAGATGAAACAGTATTTCCACAGCTACTATTTGCTGTAGAGAGCTTTTGAAGTCAAGCTTAAGATGTCTTTATTTCCCTACCAGAAAGAACTTTTTTGCCCTTTTTTTACTCTGGTGTTGTCATGATGATGGCTTTCTGCTTGAAAAATATTCCAAGCAGCTGCAGCTCTCCCATAAAGCATTAGGGAATGAGAACAGCTTTTCATCAGGGGCTGCTGGAATCTGTAACTACAGTTTGTCACTGCCGAAACCTACGGCTATGCTGGTGGTGATCTCGATTTAAAGCTCAGTTTCTTTCTTATCAGGTTGAGGGCAGCCACAACTTTCATTGTCAGCTGCTGGGGCCTGCCCTCGCTTTTAACTTTTGTGCTTAATTAAGTTCTAAATTGGGTGTAGTGCAGAGCTCCCAATTCAACCTTTGTTCTGTACTATCTAGAAAACAAAAAAAGCAGTAGCCGTGGAATGCACCAAAAGTTAAATGAATTGTAGTAGTGAGTAACAAAGTGAAATTCAGATCCAATTGATTTAATGTAAAGGAAGGGGTATTATGTATTGATCTAGAAAGACTTCATGTCAGACAAACTCTGATAGGATCACAGTGAAAAGTTGTAAGGCAATATAGAGTAAAACAGCCTCTTTATTTATTTAATTTGGCAGCACAATTGTTCTATATAACAGGTTCCAGAGATTTTGCCAAAAAATATAGCAACAGGCCCTAATTATAAAAAGAAATAGAAACAAATCAAATCAAGGAAAAACAAATACAAATAAAAATAGTAACATACCAATAGCAAAAGCCAAAAGGCTTTTAAACTTCTCCAGAAAATTAAGCATTGCAAATATCTTCATACATAAGGGAAATATAATTTGTTAAAAGAGAATGTATTATGCTGACATTATTTTATTGTAAGAGCTTGATACTGCTACACAAACTGCTAAAGTATTTTACAAAAAGAATACTATACTCTTAACTAGATATGTTTGTAGATTTTTCAAATATATATTTTACAAACTTAAAATTTATTTCAATCATATTTTGAACTTTTAGGGAAAAGTCATGGGAAAATGTTCAATTCCAGATATAGACTTTTTTTTAATTAAAAAAAAAAACAGACATTTCAGGCAACTTGTGTCTTATTTTGTTGTTGAGTACATAAACCTCTATTACCACTAGGTACTATAAAATAATGAGAATAATTTCATGATAAAATAAATGCTACCCGATGAGTCATTCTATTACAGTTAAAATTTGAAGAACTGGAAAATAATTATTATAGTAATTAAATACATAATCAATAATTATGTGAACTCTAAGAAGGTTTTTACTTAACCTGATAATCTCTTTAATAAATGAAAAAGATTTCATACATTTTTGAATTTTTAAATGTTTTTTCTTATAATATCTTTACTTCCCTCCAAAATTTGAGAAAGCTGAGAGATTTACCTTATTACTTCTAAATAGGTATATATGTATTTTTTTTTCCACAGTTGTAGTCCAAATAGTTTCATATCAAAGTCGAGAAACATGACTAATGGGGTTAGTCCTAGGATGAGTGCTATTTAATAATTCCATCAATCATCTCAAAACATGCTCATTTACTTAGTTAATAACATCAGACTGGGAAGGGTTAGTGAGCACCTTGGAAGGACAGAATTAAAATATAGTGTGACCTTGAGAATTAAGAAGTTTCAGAAGTTATTAGAATCAAGTTATAAAATCTTACAAAAAATACATATGAACTTAGTTCTGTGGGCCTAAAATTTCTGAATGGCAAATTTGAAACAAATAGGTTTATTAATTTTACTAGGAAAGAATATCTCTATTCCAGTGGAGGAAAAATGATTCACAAGTGACTCTCTTCCTGGGTATTACATAGTCTTAAGAACATGACCACTGAAATCTTCGGTCCTGAGTTCAAATTCTGTATCTACATCTCACCTATTTGTGTGATTACTGTTAAGCTACTTAATCTTCATATCTCTGGGTCTCTGTCTCTTTATCTGTTAATTATTGAAAATTATAGCACCACATTTATAGGACTTTTGTGAATATTAAACAGTCAGTGACTGAAATATAATAAAAGCTGTATAACTATAAATACGAATATTTGTAATTATCTGTCCAAAGGTCACCAGACAAAGAAATGAACAGAGAAATTGAGTCTATTTTATCCACTGAGGAAGACATTCAAGAAGGATGAGTTTAGATCTAGTTTTAGATTTGAAGATAATGAGGTTTATGAATGGCATATAAACGAGTATGTTTGTTTCAGACACTTTTAATTGTTGGTTATAGCAGAATTATGTCCCTCCGAAACCTTAAAAAATAGTTCAATTCTATATAAAGTATTTTTAATATCTTTCCTTGGCAATGGGAGAACATCTGTTATTTAAGAAATGAGAGAATTTCATTCAAATAGAGAGTTATGGACGGTCTCATAAGATGATAAAGTATGATAAAATCTGTGAATTACTGGCTTGGTCTATTGGGTAAAAAATTGGGCTTTGTGCTTTTCACATAATAGGTGCTAAGAAAAATTGAATATTGCTTTATTCACGTGCAAACACAAATCAATAATATTGAAGTCTGAAACGTGTCATTTTTTTACATAAACAAAGTATAATAATATTTTTAGATCAGATAATTGGAAGATATAATCTCAGGCTCTCCTGGAATTTATGAATATCATTCTTTTAGGTCAGTGATTTTCACTAGGGATGAGGAGTGAAGGTGTCAGAATTATCTTCATAAAATTTTTGAACTTAAACCAATTCACACACAGGTAAATATGCACAAGTTTTAATATGCTACCTTGGAGGATGATGCTTCTGCTTCTGTAAGAATTATCAACAGGTGAATCGCCACCACAAATGAGAAAATATATCAGGTAATACTAGTCATGAAAAAGTTCATAGTCTTCTATTGTTATCATGTTAGATCTACCATATATGTCTTATTCATAATTGATGACAAATAGGCTTAGATAGTATATTAGGATTAAATTAACCATCAAAGATAGTTTAATTTATCCATACCACAGTTTTTTCATCTTTAATATGGGAATATTACAAATTGTTAAACTCTAATAGGAAAGATTAAATCAAATGGTTCAATACTTTGCAAATGTAAGAGTGCTATTATGGATATGCAAAATAATAAGTCATCACTATGTGATGAAAATAGCCAGAACTAGGCACACAATAATTTAGACTACATAAAATACTGCCCCAGTTTGAATTCCAGTTAATGAGGTCAAGATAATTTGGCAGCCTTTCTAATATCTTTCTCCGAGCACTAAGGAGTGTGGTGATGGGCATCTCTGATGTGTCTAGAGATAGGCACTGAAGAGAGCTGACTGGAGTGGTTTAATAAAATTGGTCATACCCTACGAGCCTGCAGATTTGCAGCCATTCCTCATTCATTTTCCAATGCCAGTTGTCATATGAATGCCCTCTCAGCAAAATTCTGTGCTCAGGTGCTTACTTTTTAAAAGCATTGTACAAATATGGCCAGAGCCATAACAAATCCATCTTTAAAGTTGTCACCGTAAGCCTCTGAAACTGACCATAACAAGATCCAGAGATTTTTCCAAGCTGATCTTATTCATGTTTATTTGGGGCATTATCTTCCACCACTAGAAAGCATCTCTTGTTTTCTTTAATAAACCTCTGTTTTTTCAGCTGAACATATAGGAAAGCATGTCATTTTTCATAAATGTTTCCTCTGTATGCTTTTATTTATTTTCAGAAATACTAAGAATACAGTATACTTCAGGATTTAATATATAGCCTGCTGCTAAACAATTTATATAAAAATAATAACTAATACATCAAGAGAAATGATATTAAAACTAAGCCCCCTGCAAGTACCTGAGAGAAATATCAAATTCTTCAAGTGTTTCTTAAACATGAAATGGAAATACTTGATCAAATTCAAGGAGGCATTTCTTTAACCTTGGCCAAGAATTTCTTTCAATACAGATGGGGGAAGGGATTTTGTCATAAATTTAAGAATTTAAATTTTTGATTTTAGTTGTACCTGTGGAGTACTCGAAAGAACTCAATAAGAATTTTGTGGCATTCCACTGATTTCATTAACAACAAATTATTTTTCTCATAGCTCTCACTTCTGCTCAATGCCTACTTTCTGATAATTACAATATTGGGAATCAGGAGAAGAGTGATGAATTTCAATTTAAAAGATCAAGTTTAAATTTGTGATCTCCACAATAAAAAAAAATAAACAATTATCTCTTATGCTTGTTATAATTTAGAGGGAAAATACACACACACACACACACACACACACACACACACACACTTGCATCAAAGAAGAAATCCTCACTGATAATTCAATTTTGCATGAAATACTGGAATAATTTTTATCTTCTGAAGTTATCCCTAAATATGTAGCTGTTATTTTATCTAATTCAATTAATCACTCATTCATAAAATTGAAGGGGAGCAGAATGTGCCACTCCAAAATGTATCACTTTGGCTTGCAAATTATTTTGATCTGAAAGCAGTCAAGACCTAGCAGATTCAGGAAAAACTACCTCTCCCTTACCCGCTTAAAAGAGTATGGATAGCAGGCCTGGCCCAGAAAGACAGCTATTGCCAGAGACAATTTTATTTTTAAATTTTTTGAAAGACTTGCATGGCAGGGCATACATTTGATTACTAGGCATCTGTTCTTTTTATCTTCCTGTGAATCACCCTCCTTCTATTTGAAGAGCAGGTCCCTACCCCATTCTCTAGGCCAAGATGGCATATCGACATCAATTGCTTGGTTATCTTTGAGTCTCTGTCTTTGTGGGCTCCTGTAGGTACATAATTAAATCTGTTTATCTCCTATTAATCTTTTTTATGTAATTTTTATTGTTAGGCAAGCCAACAAAACGAGAAAGGTAGAAGGAAAACATTTTTTTCCCCACAAAATCAGCAAATATTTATTGAGGACCCATGAGGCACCAGGATATGGGTAGACACTGGAGTAACATTGTATAGCAGACAGTGATTCCTACTTTCAAGCTGACCACATGTTAACTAGAGAAGCAAACGGAAAATGTACAATGTACCATTATTCAAGTTTCATTGCAGTATAAAATAAGGACACCTTAAAATCTCATTTTACAGGAATTGATGGTTTTCCAAACAATTGAAACGCTCTAGATCTAGCCTGTGATTAGGCACTAGCCACAGACACTAGAAAAAAGCAAAACAAAACAACAACATGTCCAAAAACTTTGACTCAATTTTGATAGGCAGTGTAGGGAGGTGCACAGAACATTTACTGGATTTACTTGTACTTATTTATTTTGAATTTCACATAGAATTGGTATAAAGTGACCTGGAAAATATAAGAGATGGAAAGACCAAGGGTGGGGGACAGTGAATATTCATGGCACATGGAATAGCTCTTTCAAACTCTCAATTTGAGAAAGAACATGGCCTGTTCTAGAATTTTTTCCTTTCTAGAATATGTTCCTTGAATGTACATATATTGCCCTAGTCATGTGTGTTAATACCAACACCTAGAACAGTATTTAACAAACTTTAATATCAAAGTCACCTGGGAAATCTTGTTAAAATACACAGTTTCTCAGAAAGTCAGTGATAGGCCCAAGAGAGACAGAGTCATAAAAAATTGTATAACTCAGACTTCATCAGTAGTAAAACACCTCCGAGAAGAAAGAGAAAAGAATTTGGACAATTTAACGTTATTAAAACAACTTAGAAAAGAACAAAGTTGAAATGGATGCAGTCAGAACTAAATGCTGAAGAAGTGGTAAATGACAGGAGCTGGAAGGTGTTTAAAGAACGCTGCTGAATTCATTTCAAGCCTCCAAAGAATGAATAAAAAGCATCTTTTTAAAAAAGGTCTGGGTCATCTCATAAGAGCTAACCATGACAGACATCAACAGGGTGGACTTCCTAAGATGGTTTCTGAGCCAACAGACCAAGATCTTTTGGTGATTTCAGCCTCACTTAGCCACAAGTTCCCAGATGATGTTGTTGCTGCTTATCTGGGGACTAAGGAAGACTCATAAACTATTATGGAAGACAGATTTATATGTAAATTATTTGAATAAAATCCAACTGTTTTAATAAAAATGTATACCTGAAAACAGGAAGCTACTTATTCTACATGCAATTTTATAGAAGATTTCCTAGAAATGATATTTGATCAGAATCTTGATTTCTTATTGGAATTTTAATAGAAGGGCCAATAATTTTTACAAAATTAGAGTCACAAAGGTTAACACTTTTCCAATGGATCATTAGTTTTTGGTTGCTTTGGGTACATGCAAAACAACAACAGCAATGTGAAAAGTAGAGAGAATATTTTGAATTCCTTGTGAAGCATGCAAATTCCAACCTTTTCTAAGTTCACAAGATTAAATTCCACAGATATTTAATGCAGAAAAAGTTAATACAGTTTGGCAAACCTTTAGTTAATGTAAGTTGGCAAGCTAATCTTTAACTCCGGGACTTTAATCAATTGTTTTCATAGCCTTTTCTCCAACAAATTGGAATAACTCAAACAAATGTTTTCAGAAATTTTTATGGTATTGTAAATACTTAGTATGATAGTTAATTTGATGTGTCAACTTTGTGAGGCCGCGATACCCAGATATTTGATCAAACACCAGTCTGGTTGTTTCTGTGAAAGTATTTTCTAAATGAGATCAACATTTAAATCAATAGACTTTTGAGTAAAGCATATACTGCCCATAATTAGCTTCATCCAATCAGTCGAAGGTCTTAAGAGAAAACCAACCAAGTTTCCCTAAAGAAAAGAGAATTTTGCTTCCAAGTCTTAGACTTGAACTGCAACATCATCTCTTTTCTGGGCCTTCAGGCTGCCAGATCACATGAGCCAATTTCTTAATATGTCTCAATAGATACAGACACACATACACATATGCACAACACACACACACACACACACACACACACACACACACACACACACACACACACACCCCCAATTGGTCCTGTTTCTCTGAAAACCCTGACCTATATTTTACTTCCACTAAACATGTCAAAAAACATTGTAACATTTCAAAAAGGTTTTGAGCATTCCTTAGGCAATGGTTTTATGTTCTTTAGTCCCTCAGAGGATTCAGGAAAAGATGGATCTATACCTAACTTTTGATGCCATAATTAATAGATTAAAATTACTACACATAAAAAAATATTTTATGTGCATAAATAAATAAATGAAATGCATTGCTTAAGTTCAGGTTATTTCAAAACATATTTGGTAAGTGCCAGCTCTATGCCCAACTTTGTGCTAGGAGCTAAGGAAAAGAAGATGCATGAGACAGAATCTCTACTCTAAGGAGAGGTCATACTCAATATTATATGATAATTGCAAAGACAGGTGAATCTAAGGTACTCAAGAGGTCCTATTTTTCAGGAAGAATAAATAAGCACTACCCTACAAATAGTATGGTATGATACACAGCTCTTCTTGGAGTAGAGTGTCCTGTGGTTATTTGGGGAAAACAAGCCATTAACCGCTATGGAAAACTACCTAAATTAAATGTCCCTAAAGATTTGTTCATGGAGAGGGGAAGAAGTTGAACAAACAGAAAAATAACTTTTACAGAATCTATTTTCTGTCTGACTTGCTTTTGATAGTGTTATTACGTCATAAGTAAATGGGTTGGATGAAACAGTGAGAGGAGGTGACTGAACGGTTCCTAGCTTTTCTGTGACCCATTTCCCCTGCTGTTCTGACTGACCTGACCACATCTGGACATATCCACATCACAAGCATGTCAGCCATCCTGCTGTTAGTAACTTGTAAAGGCCTCAGTCCTTCACCTCATCCGTGCCCTCAAACTGAGACAGCAGAGATTTGCTGCCACTCACCTATTAGCCTGCTCTCTGCAATTGCCTAAGGTATTTCCTGGGTCATTCAGTTTAGACTGGGAATTTGGCTTGGGAATAGTGTCAATGGCTTCAGACAGCGATTATACTGCAGTGCTGTGACTGTGGGTTAATGTGTATTTTTAGGTTTTTCTCTAGGCACAGAAAGGAGTAACCACACTCCACACATTGTACAAATTCAGCCACTGAGCGGAGTTGTACAGATTCAACCACAGGGTAGAATTTCCTTGCCTTCTTTATTGGAAAACCAAAGAGCCATAATACTTTGGAAATTATTTGACAATCTGCCTTATATGAAATAAAATTTCATAAAATGCAATGATGATTATGGTAATGATGAGTATTGGGTAATGAAGACAATTGCAACTAAAAGAGACAATTATTTCTCTCTGTTTTGAACTTTTGTGTTTCATGTCATTTTTCCCATTTCTCAGGCACATAAAATGAAGGAGAGCCAAATAAAGTGCAGTTTTTCTGGGTCAATTCTATGTTAGAAGTTATCAAAAAAAGAATACAAGGAATGTGTTTGCTGGTGTGTACTTACAGGAAGATTTTGTTTGTTTGTTTGTTTTTGTTTGTTTGTTTGTTTTTTATGGTACATTTTGTTTGCTTACACAGATTCCTACGGCATATATGGCATTCATGGGCAAACGTACATGGATGGTTTTCCAGAAGTGTAGAGTGTCAAATAGCTGCTTCAATAAATTGGGAGAAAAGAAGAAGAGTGAGAGAGGTGAGAGGGAAAGAAGGAAAGAGAGAGAGAATATGAAATATTTTTGTTCATGTCTATTTCCTTGAGCTTAAAGGTGAGGATGGAGACTATTAAAGTTCTTTATTTGTACCAAGCAATTTAGTATTTGTGAAATTGGTATAAGGGGGATGTGAAGGAAGGCCCAACATCGATGGAAACACCTAATTTTCAAATTTGAAATATATTTTATTGGGGTTTGTAGACAACTAACTGTAAAAGCCGGAGAGTGCTATCTGTATGCCACTGAGTATTTAGATTGCTGGCGGCTATTTTAGCAGATGATTCAACAAGTTCACTAAAGTGTGGTGTTTTTTTGCATCTGTATGAATGTGCCTTTGACTTTTACTGGAAAAAAAAAATATCCTACAGTGCGGTTTCCAATAAATTTCATTCCTTGTTACCACTTAAAAATTCTCACTGATTGAGATGTTACATATCATTTTGAGTGGTGTTAACTTAATTATTTCTTATCTGTTGAGGATTTAAACATGCTACTGTAGTTAGCATTAATTATTAAATAAAAGAGAAAATGATCTGTAGAGCAGAGATGTAGATGAAGCCATTTTTTAATCTTGCCCTTAACTTTATTCTCTCTCTCTCTCTTTTTTTTTCAGACTTCAGAAAGGTTCGTGGTACCTGCAAATTAATTTTAGATAAAATATGAAAATTTTAAGTACAGGAGCTGCAAACTTAATAGTCTGTTTTATTAATGAAGGGTTTTCTTATCAGTGCCTTTAATTTTTTGAAAAGCTTCCTTCCCTAGCGTGGTAAGAAATATTGAAATGTCAGGCCCCCATGGGAGCCACCAAAGTATTCATGAATGTCTCAGAGAATCTTATCTATGTGCAAACAGAAAAAAAATATGGCTAGATATAGATCAGGGAAAAACAACATTTTTTTTACATAAAATACCTTACAAATGAAGATGTACTATTTTCTGATATAGTTGGAATTTAGTTCTCATAAAATGGCTGTAAAAAGTCCAGCCAACCATTAAAATACATGATTACCAGTGAATAATAATAAATACTGTTGAAATGATTTTCTTTTCAAAAGATGAAAAGTACATCCTAAAGAATGCAGGAAGAAAAAAACCTTCCCGGCACAGGATCTCCATCTGTCCTGTGTCCTAAACATAAACAACCTGAAATTTCCTCTCAGTTTTGGCCTCTCTCGTTTCTTTACATTACATTTGGCCACTGTAATTATCTTAAATCATTCTATCTAAAGTATCTCATTAGCTTCTAATAGTCTCTCAGTAGAGAATATCTCTTTTTCACTCAGGCATGTTTTTCATCTCTTTGGCTAAATGCTTATAAAACCACCTCATCTTCAATTTAGGTCTTCCCTTTCTCCCCTTCATAGAACAGATGTTACCTAAAATCCATACTTCTTTTTCTGGATAAATTCCATTTTGAAACATGATTTATTAGAGTCAAACTGATAGTTTTGAGTTTGAATATGAAGCTATCCCTCCTCCCGCAAAAGAATTACTAAGAAATAGGTAGGAGAGATGGACTGGGAAAAGTCTTAAAGAGCAAAGTAAAGCTGGGTAATACATTAAAATATAATTTCTGTGAAAATTATTTCATTATGTTTTTTCAAGATGCCCAGATATCAAAACTATTAAAAACAGAATATTTATTTGTAACTCTCAGATTTAAATTGATCTTAAGAAATAAACCACAAATAAAATACCCTTTTGCAAGTGATCATTTTTATGTTAACAATTACTTGAGTTCAGATTCTCCTTTTCTGCATCTTGTTTCAGCAAGGGTATCCTCAGAAATCAATTGCAATAGTTACATTGAAAATTACCATTTTATAACCTTAAAATACAGTTGGCATGACTATAGTTCTATTGTTCTGATAGTTTATCTCTTATTTTATCATTTATTATATACTAAGTATATCAAAATAATTTGGGAGTTGCATGTGAAATGCAAATAGATAAGCTGAAGCTGGTATACACAAAATAGACGGCAAAGCATATCAAAAAGCTGACTTGGATAATTTTGATATAAGATGATCATCTATATTAATGCAGATAATTTGTTTATAGTATGCAGACGGATATGGGAAGAAAAGAAAAAAAAACAAGTTCTTTAATCAAATAGCAGCTGATTTTTTAAGTTTAGGGACCTTCCTTTGGTGCTAATAATCAGTTCTTCCTATCCAAACAATTACAGTGCCTTTAGAACATTATTTAAGAAATTTAAGGAAAATTACTTATAGAGAGAATTTTTATTCTTTGATCTCATTTAGGTTATTATAGTTTCCTTTAATCTTCAATGCATTTTTTGCATATAATTCAAATAAGTAAAATAATTCAGCATCACAGTAAATTTGTGGTAAAATGTAGAAACATCAATTTGTGGGGCTTTTTGTATAGTGCTAGTAGAATCGTAAATCAGTAACTTTCTGAGGGAAAATTTGGTAATGAGTCTAAAAAGACTCAGCATTCACAAACTCATTAACTTAGATTCAGATCAAGTAATTGACACTAAAGGAATGATAAGTAATATGCACATAGAAATATGTATAAAGATTTTTCAGTATCATTCAGTATACAATACAGGAAGCGATTTGGAAACACAGAATGCCCCTCTAGAAAACTCCCTTATGGCGATGAAATAAATTGACAATGATAAACTGAATTTCACTGAAATATTTGCATCAATTAAAATGGTGTTAGAGGAACATATAATAAAATAGAAGAATAAATGAAGCACTTTTGACTCAGAAGAAAGTTGGTTTGATCTCATTCTGTTTTCTCTAATTTCATTTTGTCCCTGTGTTTTAGAGAAATAATCTCAAAGTGTATAGTGTAAATTGTAAATATGTGAAAATTTTCAAATGTTTTACCGGTGTGAAGTTGTAAAATAATAGACAAGTAATGCATTCATTTTTTCCTCAATCCAGAGAATATGTATAGTGAGCCATTGAAAAAGCTTCACCTTTACTCTCTCATTTAAAATCTTCAGCCCTGTGAGAAAACTGCGCTTTAGAAGCAAAGAGCCCTGTGGGGTAGTCCTCAGATCGATGCCCATGCAGCATCTATTGTCTTCTTCCTGTCTCTCTTCTTCTCTCTTCTACTCCTGCTACCCTCCTCCTGACCTTTTCTTTTCTCATGCTCTCTTCTCCTCTTCTCACTCCTTTCTTTTTCCTCTCTCTCTTTTTCCTCCTCTCTGCCTCCACTTTCTTCACCTACCTTCCCCCTATAACTCCCCTTCTCTTTTTTTTTTTTTTTTAGCTTTCATTGACTACTGTCTATGACCTAAAGATTCAGAAGACTGAATATAGATGTCTTGCCTAAAGCATGTGCTTTTTTTACTTTGTTGCTTTTCAAATAATAATCATACTGGGATTTTAAGATAAACACCCACTGATTGAGAATCAAATACATGTCATCTCAGAGCTAAAGCCAAGAAGGCTGGTAAGAGCATTGGAGTATCTTGGAGCCTGCAGTAGCAGTGACCATAACTTTAACACATACTTCTAAAGACTTGTGCTATAATTCTCTTTTTACTCTATGGAAGCTGAATCATTCATGAGTTAATTATGTATTATACAGTATGATAATAAAGATGCTGACCTCATATTTTAAAATGTGTCCTTTTGTAAGAGGATTCAGGTTAACAGCAATATATAAAATGACAAATAATATCCTGTACATTATTTTAAAAATATCTAAAAACTATGTGAACATTTGAAGGTTTAGATATTCATTCTAACTTCACAAACACTTTGTTCAACACCTCTTTTACACTTACAAGTCTTAATAAAAATCTGATGTGGCTTGCTGAGGACTGTGTTTTCTCCTTTATGTCTCTGCCTGACTCCTATCCCCATCCCTACTCAAGAATTTTCTTGGATGTCAACAGTAATACATAAGATCCTCATCAACAGGGCCAGTCCTGAATGAGTGTCTGAAGAAGGTTGACCATTTTGCCTAATAGAAAGATATATTATTATCTAAACACTTAGAAAATAAGGTATTTAATCAAGGCATTGCGGGCCAAGTGGCAATCCCTGTTTATACGAAAATAGTAACATTTAAAGCATACCTCCTTGAAGACAGAACCTGTCAACATTTGCTAGTGGTAAGAAGAGCTATCATTGATTACCTAGTCATTTTCCTAGCTAGGCATAGGACAGGAAAGAAATCAAGATTAACAGTAAACCAAAAAGAGATATTTCATACTTTTGTGAGATGTTTCTCAGAAAATGGACAATGCTTAGGAAAACAAATAACAGTGGAAAATGTCAAGAAGCAGCATAAGTACTGATTCTTTAGAGAAGGGCCACTATGACTTTCAGAGGCTATGTGGCCTTGGCAAGCCATGTTACCTAGGTCTGTTTTCTCTTTACCTCACAGAAAAGTATATTTGGACCAGATTGTCTCTGATCTCCATTAGATCTCATTATCTATGATCTGCACACTTTGGTGAAAGCTGTCCCTTTCCTCTTCAAAAAAAATTATTAAAAACATTGGGAAAATGCTGCATGTGTAATTAGTTTGTTGAACAATCTATACTTGAAATGATTTTATTTTTCCTTTAATTTTCTGGTCACTTTTAAGTGCAAAAATTCTGCCTATAATGAAAATTCACTTGTGTGTCCAGCTGATGGCTTATCTCCTTTCCTCCCTCAGGGTCTGGTGGGTGGTTGTTAGCCAGAGGGATTTGCACCTGCCCTTTCACTTCTCCTCTCCTTCATCATGTACATACCTTTTTCCGCTTTTACCTGGAGTGAGGACTCTGGAGCTGGAAAGAGAAAAGTGTCTTCCTGCATAGCTGTTTCTTGGTTGCCACAGCTTCTCCAGTCAAGACCGGTGTTTCAGTATAGTTCATGCAGCAGGCATTCCAATGCTGGTTCTCAGATGGGTTCATGTGTGGGTCCCTTTGTGCTTATGCCCTGAAGAGGGAGATCTACTCTGAGTTAAGCTTTTACAGTGCCCTCAACTCCTGCTCTTGGTGGAATAGACATATGCTGTTGTTCGCGTGCAGGATGGCCAGCCCATCTGGATGGCATAAAGCAAGCTGATGCAAGCTAAGCTAATTTTTATAGTGTTCACTCAATCTCTAAGAATTCAGGTGTCTTTTTTCATCTTTCTTTCTGCCCGGTTATCTATCTCTCTGCAATTATCTGCCTTTCTCACACTTTCCATACTCCCATAAGCACATAGGCAGATAGGCAAGTTTACTGTGTAAGCATGTGGTCAAACAGGAAATAAGATGTCAGTCTCAATTATTATTGGCTTCCTCAACCTCTACAAATCAGTCTCTCGAAATTCCACTTTTGTCTTTATGAGAGGGAAGTTTAGCATAGCAGGTTAGGAAAAAAAAAAAAAAAAGCCACAGTACACACTCTTAGGCTTACACTTCCTAATTAAGATCTAACTTCACACTTCCATCTTATTATACCAACTGGTGCAATAACAAGGGAGGAAAGTGTCGTTTGGTTGTTTGTTAGTGTTGATTGTGTGCATGTGTGTTCGCGTATGTATGTTTGCAATACTTAATTAAATCTCTTGGTGTCTAGTAACAATGATTTTTCTTCTCACTTTAGGGTCCTCTCAAGCTACCTTACCCTGGTGTCTGTCCAAGTGGCCAATTAAAGGCAACAGGGTAAGTTTCCCTTAACATTTTGCTATTCCACATTGAGTTTATTCTTTCTATAAGATTATTTTATCAGGTTACCTGGGAGAACTATTAATTATTTCTTAGGTTGAATAATGAGGAATATATTGACCAGAATAATCCAAGGAAGAGATGAATAGCGAAATAATAGGAAAGACAATATGCTAGCCTCCTCAACACTGAAACCAGTGAAGATACCTTTGGGGTTCTTAGTTTATCTGTTATCTCTCTTGTCTTCATACTGATATTATTCTCTATCAATGTAGAGCAGCTTTCTCCATATGTTGAAAAATGTAACCACAAAAACCCTATAGTTAGTAAATAAAAATTTACAGAAATTATAGGGAAGGGTATATTTTTTTCAAATTTTATAAGAATCCATTTTATATTAATTATGAACAATGAGGTAACATCGTATAAAAATATAAACACTTACATAATAGTAATGTGCATGAATAACTGAAATTTCTATCAACCAATAAAGAGTCCTATAATTATACAACAAAATATTATTTGTCCATAAAAAGGAAAGAAGTACTGATGTATGCTACAACATGGATGAAACTTGAAATTATTATTTTAGGTTAAAGAAGCTACAATAGATGACATATTATGTAATTCATTTTATATTAAATTTCCAGAATGGGAAAATCTACAGAGAAAAAGTAGATTAGTGATTGCCTAGGGCTTTGGGGTAAGGACAAAATGTTCTAAATTTAGATTGTAATGATGATGCACAGTCCTGTGAATTTACTAATAAAGACATTGAGTTCACTTTAAATTGCTGAATTGAATAATGTGTGAATGATATGCCAATAAATCTGTTTAAAACAGAAAACAACTAATATGTATGGGGTCCCAGAAAAGAGTATAGTTAATGTTACAGATATCTTTCTAACTATGCTATACCTACTTTCTTCTAGGATTTATCCCAGATACACCAGGATATACTGCCATTAAAAAACAACATAAATCAATTTTCTTGAATGAGGGAATTGATCTTCCTTCGCGAACATCAACATATAACACCCATGACCTTCTTTGCATCTACTTGTCATGACTGAGGTCATCTCCTGATAATTCATTGTACCAGAAGATTACATTCAATGTAGGTCTGCATCTAGTGGGTAGCTTCCTAGAAGAGTGGGAGTATACATCCAGGGGGTAATAGAGGGGATGCATTTGGATGTGGAAATAAAATATTATAACATATTCAGATCTTTAACTATTTGATATATGCATTAATACTAATACCTTCACCAGGGATATAAGCCAGATGACTGTCAGTCTATATGGCATATGAGTAATTCTGAGAGAAGACTGGGCATTCTGCAATGTGCAGAATTTGATAGGAGTACTTATATCTGTTCATTTACTTTCAGCATTTTATGCTGTATTGCAGTCAATGTATGCTTATAACTGTGGATTATATTATCTAGCTTCATATATCTTACTTCTCATAGAATAGATAAGTATCTTAGAAGTTTTCTTTGCAAAAAAATCCCAGACAGTAACGATTCATATTAAGTAACCAACAGGATAACTGCAGAGCTGATACTCTTCCTCCTAACAAAAACTTGTCATCAATAGGTTTTGAAGTAAAACAATCAGGATTAGGCAGATATGGCAAAAATCTAACCAAAATTTTGAAAATGCCAAGAAGACATTTTGAAATTTGAATTTATGTCAACTATTGTGAGTGGCAAAAGTTCTCTTAGGTATACATTGTGCTTTGAGTGATTAGATAGTAATACTCTGAAGACATAGTGGCTTAAAAGGTTTTTTAGAAACAAGTATTCAGAACACAAAGAACGAAAACACATATTTTTTAAAAAATCACGTGAGATTCAAAGGAGCATTTTACACAATTAAATTAATTTTAATAAACTTAAAATGTCCTATTTAATAGTGAACGATGAGAAACAATAGTAGGAGGAGAAGGAGAAGGAAAAAGAGAAGGAGCAGGAACAGGATACAAACGCATTAACAAATAACATTGAATGTAACCTTTGTTCTTCCTGCCCCAGTTCAAAATTGTGGCTGTAATACATGTAAAATGATATGCTACTGACCAAATCTCATTTTTCTGTTTGAAATAATTTTTGGAAGACAATAATAATGACAAACATGATAAAGGTTTGAACAAATAAACATAAAGATAGATTACAAGAGAGGAAAGAGTACTGATGTAGGCTACAACATAAATGAACAAGTTGATTACAAGTGAAAAGTTTGTCACATAGTTTAGTGCATGTACAGATATATCTAGCATGACTCAATTTATGAAATCTGTTAGATTAAAATGAACAACTAACTTTTTATTAACTGCTTCTCTGGTTTCTGTCTTCAGGGAAAGAGTATGGGTGAAGTCTTAAACTACTCCTTTAATTAAAACCACAAAACATCTTTAATAAAATTGTGTGTTAATACTTATGGAATAACTGTTTTGACTTAAAAAACAATTTGTCAAAGAGTCACAGAAATAGCAGAGCACATACCACTTATCCACTGCACCATGCATAGGTGAGTTATGTTAGTGGGGAGGTTGCATTTAGAAAAAAGTACTATCTGGGGTTAAGTTTTCATTAAAAAGAAGATTTTTAAGATGCAGTATCTTTCTAAATGACATTTGGTAATAATATGAAAAGTGAAAATTAGAAAAAAATTTTGTAGTATGTAGAATTTGGGAGTTAGATCATGGAAAAATACTTGGAAGAGTTGCCATACTTAAATACATTTCTTTTATTAAAAAGATAAGTGTTTCAAATTTGCAAACGTGTGTGTGTGATATATGAGTCAATAGCATGCTATCTGCCAGATAACACTTCACCTCCTCACTAAAGGAAAGAGAAATGAATAAACAAACAAACAAACAAACAAATAAATAAATAAATAAAATTTAATCTGTGTTCACAGGCAAAGTTGATAGTTTAACAGAGAATGAAAAAGTGACTCCTTTTGATAAAAAATAAAAAGAGAAAGAAAGACATACTAGAGAAAGCAATTTCTAAACTGGATGTTTAATATTGCTTCTATAATTAAGTGTTTCATTTTTTAGCAAAAATGATATAATTATTTCACCTGTAGAAATATTTAATATGTATATTTAACATTTAAGACAGAATTTAGTACTCTATTTTAATGATCAAAATAAAGGACTGTAGTAGAGTTTGGATCCATTCATTAAAAATATAGACATACAATTACATGGACATTTCCTAAGTTTCAAAGATCGCTTTTTTGCTCTATCTAATAAGTAGTTAGAACTGACCTCTAAGTAACTGAATTTGGAAGGTATAGCCCGTAATGTATTCTTTGATTTGGATCTAAATACTCCAGTCATAAATTCTTTTTTCCCTTATAACTATCATTGAAACAAGCCTTCAAATAAATGGAACTTAGAACTACACCATCACAGTTATATCACAAAATGATAAACCAAGATTTTCAAAAATAAGAGCACATTCAATGACATGGAGATCACTAACTATATTTTAGGAAGAATAAAAACGCTTTTGGACTATTTATAAATAAATGTTAAGTAAAATACTTTTGAAAAAGCATTACTAGTTTCAATTAACTTATATATATATATTTTTAAATCTTTTATAATGTACATAGATTCATCAGTGAGGATTCTGTAGCCTGAAAGAAATAGACTACCATAGATTAAGAAACAAGCATATGCATTAATTATACAAGAACTCTAGAGTTAGGCAGTGCTAGAGTTGGTCCAGCAGCTCAGTCGTTTCCTCAGGAATCCTCTGTTCTGCCACTCCATCATTCTCATTATCTTTATGATTGCAACTTATATGATGTGTGCAGTATCGTTAGGCTCATGTCTTTAAGCAACTGCCTCCAAAGTCAGCACAAGGGAGTCGGCACAATAGATGGCTCTCCTTTGTAGCAACGGTCTTGTTTTTAGAGAAGAAAAATCCTTCCTGGAAATCCCTGGCAGTCATCATCTGTATTTCATTGGCTCCTATTGATTCTCATGATTACTTTCAGACCAAACCACTGACAACAGGAGAGAAGGTTGTCCTGATCTGAGACTAAGAATGATCAGTCCCCAAGGACTGTGCCAATCACCATCCAAGTAGAATTGATGTTCAGTTAACAAGGAAGAAAAGAGATATATTGGCCCGTCAGACAACTAAGCTTCTATATCTAGAAGCTATTAGTACAGTAGTTCATATATACAATTTATAGGGAGTAAATATGCCTATATTGGTGGTATGTGCTCATTTTTATTTTTTATTTTTGATAATTGTATGTTATCAAAAAGTTTTACAATTGTGGGTATATCTTACCCCATTGATATTTGTGGGGGGAAAAAGATTTAATTTCAAATTTATAATGAATCACTTAAGAAAGTTAATTAAAAATAAGTCATCAATAAGTGAAAAGTAATTCTAAGGGAATTAAAAATTGGGGATAGCCTGTGTATTGCAATCTTTGTTTTCCCTAATAATATGACATTTGTGTTTGAAGGAAAACTGCTGAGAATTTTAAACATTTCAGATGGACTTAACTTAAAACTATCAAAAAGAATTAGGAAAATATCTACGGTAGCTGTCACTTTGGATAAATAACCTTCAATACATTAAATAACCAATTTGCCAATAATGAGTCATAAGAGTCTTGTACAATGATGGTCCAGAAAATGTGTTAGATTTCATTTTACCTCTAATCCTGACATAAGAGATCTAAAAAAAAAAAAAAAAGTGAATTTTTAGTTTATTAAATGTTTACCATTAAATGTTATATTCATTCAATGTAATTAATTTCAGCTGAACATCAAAATAGAGTCATGTCATTTATAAATCAACAATATGTATGTGTAGAGATTTATAAAAATGGCTGTAGTCCTTAAGAATGCAGATAGTCCAATGAAAGTAACAGGACAAATACAAATGCAAAAAGATTTAACTAAGAATACATAATGGGAAAATATACAAAGTAAATGCCAAACTATCCATCTATAAGGAACAAAGTACACAAATGCTCAAAGAAAGCTAAAGAGAATGGAATAATTGAAGCCCAATGGAAGCAGACGGTAAATAATTTATAAGTGATGTCAGTATTTTACACATTACTTGAAGAGGGTAGCAGACTTCTGGCTGAGAAACAGAGATCATATATCCATCTCAGTTAGCCTGGAAGAGTCCCAATTGGTGCTGACCATCACTGCATTCTGATTTAGATTAGTCTTAGATATTTCATCTTTTTTTTTTTTTACTGAGTTATTACTGTTCTTGCTGTAAGATAAGATGAAATGGTTTTGTTAGACCTCTGCTTTGTATGTCCAGCTTCTGAATTAGCTTCCTCTAGTAGTGAATGAGATGCTTGTACAGCGGACATAGTTTTCATTCTAATATGTGCATAAATACAAAAGGCAACTGGTGACAACCTACTGCTCTACTTTCAACCTTTCCAGATACAGACTAGCCATCCTCTGCCTTTAAGACAATGACATGCAGGGCACTTGCTGATAAAACAAGGGTGCTGAGATAAGGTGTCTCGTCTGATTGCTAAATACAAGGAGGTAAAAGCAGCATTGGACACAGCTACTTTTGCCGGCCACTAAGCATACTACATGGTTTTATTGTGTTTACTGCCTGAGAAATGCCCGAAAGCCACCAGGCCACCTGCCTACACAGATGGGGAATATAAACAAATAATAGAGGTTAGATATATTTGAAATATACACAGAAAATAGAAGTCATTGAGCTCACAGAGTTCCTGAGGTTTATACTGAAGTGCTTTTATGATTTAACATAAAATCGTAGTTACTTAATTATTTTATTTTTGGAAACCCATTTTTATTTTCTGATAAAATAATTTAGCAGCAGTGAACTAGTTTATGAGAATTTACTTTTTCTTTTTAAGTTTTTATTATAATTCTTTCATATTTTTAACTTTTGTGCTTTTGTTTCAGGGATATTTTTGTCTTTTATTTTTATTTTCTATACATTTTATTCTTTCTATTTTTTTTTTGGTAAATAAATTCTACACACGCAGCTCACAAATCAATTCTCAAAGCTGAATGGTTAACAGGAGCATAAATCCAGGTTTGAGCTGGCCCAGCTTAGCAGGCGTGTCTGTTCCCAAAGAAGGTATTACCAATGTCTATAAAGATTTTTTTCTAGACTAAGAATGTCCTTTACTGAGGAAGAAGAACAAGGCCAGAGGTATCACTCTGCCTGACATCAAATGGTACTACAAAGCATCAATAATCAAAACAGCATGGTATTGGTGGAAAAACAGACATATAGACCAATAGAACAGAATTGAGAGTCCAGAATTAAACACTCATATATGTAGGCAAATACTTTTCAACAAAGGATCCAAAAATATACGATGAAGAAAGCCTCTTCAAAAAATGGTGCTTGGAAAATTGGAAAACCTCATGCAAAGAATGAAACTAGACTGCTATCTATCACCATACACAAAAATTAACTCAAACTGGATCAAAGGCCTGAATATAAGATCCAAAATAATAAATTGGACTTTGGAATTAGAGAGGATTTTATGAATTTCACCTCAAAGGAAAGAGAAATAAAAGCAAAAATAAATGAATGTGACTATATTAAACCAAAAAAGCTTCTGTACAACAAAAGAAACAATCCACAAGGCAAAGAGGCAAGCAACTGACTGGGAGAATATATTTGTAAACAATACCCCAGGTAAGGGCCTAATTTCCAAAATATATAAAGAACCATACAACTCAACAATAATCCAATCAAAACATGTACAGAGAACCAAATGGGCACTTTTTCTAAGAAGACATACAAAAGGCCAAAAGACATATATGAAAGTGCTCACTAGCTATTAGGGAAATGCAAATCAAAACACAATGAGATATCACCTCCCACCTGTTAGAATGGCAGTCATCAACAGGACAAGTAATAGCAAGTGTTAGAGAAGTTGTGGGGAAAAAAGAGACCCTCATACACTGCTGGTGAGAATGTAAATTGTTACAGCCACTATAGAAAATAGTATAAAGGTTCCTCAAAAACCAAGAATAGAATAACCATATAACCCAGCAATCCCTCTTCTGGGTGTTTATCCAAAAAACTTGAAAACATTTATCAGCAAAGCTATGTGCACCCTGATGTTCACAGCAACATTGTTCACAGTGGCTAAGACATGGAAAAAACTGGTGTTCATCTACACATGATTGGATAAAGAAGATGTAGTATATATATATATATATATATATATATTATTATATATATATATATATATACAATGGAATATTATTCAGCCATGAAATGAAATACTGTCATTTGCAATAACATGGTCAGCTCTTGAGATTATCATGCTTGGTGAAATAAGTGAGACAAAAAAAAGTTGAGAACTATACAATTTCACTCATATATATGTAGGATATAAACTGAAAGCAACAAACAAATGTGACAGAGACTCAAGACATGGACAATGGATTAGTGGTTACCAAAGGTAAAGGGACTAAGAAGGAGGTAGATAGAAGTAAAAGGGGTCAAATATCTGGTGACAGAAGGAAATTTAACTTTGGGTGGTGAACACACAATGTAATATACATATGACATATTATTGAATTGTACACTTGAAACCTATTTAATTTCATTAACCAATGTCACACTAATAATTTTAACTAGGGAAATGACAAAACAAACAAACTAATGAAAATCTAATGAAATAAAAGAACATAAAGAATTTTAAAAATATTTTTTACAGTGTATTGGAAATGATCTCTTATTCCAAGTCATTCTATCTTAGTAAATGTCAGAACCATGTAAAACTTACATTCTGGATTTCTGCATCCCAGAAGAAGTAACATGTATATATAACTTTTACACACTCTCATTGACATTTATCTATCTTAGGACCATTGATAAGGTAAAAATTAGAACACCTAATCTGCTGAAAAGTCATCAGCCTCAACTTTGAATATGAGTAGATAAGTAGATAAGACTCCGCTGAAAATAACTTTTTCTAGAGTAAATAACTGTTAGTCCCAATTAATTTCTCTCATTTTTAATTCTTGTGCATTTAAAAAGTGAGGCTAGAGCAGTGTTGGCTCTATTTGTAGAACTTTCCATCAGTTCAATGATGCAAGTTTGATAATCCTGTTATTAGATACTTCTAATAGAATATTAGTCACAATAATGTATGATTTTTTTTCACACAATCTATTGAATCAAGGATGAGTTTTGATATTTCTTTGAAATATCTGATAACATTGTGTATGCATAAATTCAGATAAAATTCCATATTTAGAATTAAATTACATTAAGAAGCCTACAAAGCAGAAATGTTTTTGTAATTAGTTGTGTGGCACATATAATTGACAAGTGTATTCAGACAAGCTGTATAATGCTAGCCACTGAAATAGAAGCCGTAGTTGCCAACATGTATATGGATATGGATATATATATATATATATATATATATATATATATATAAAATCAGATAAAGTCACTACATTGACTTTGTATTATATTGAATTAAAAAAATACTTTATCATAGTAGTATGGGAAACTTTTTTGTTGTATAACATTAATCTGATTTTAGATATATTTGAGCTTATAAAGAAATATTTCATAAATTAAATTGTTTCTTATACTTATATTAAACTATTTTGCAATATTTTGACTGCATTAAAAATCTTCACAGATTCAGAGTACCCAATTAATAAAATGCCCCCAAATTTTCATCTTTTAAAGCTTTAACAAATTATAGCTATTGAGAAAATAGCATGCAAACAGAAAGATGTTGAATTTTATTCATAGAAAACATGAAAAACCAAAAGAAATGTTGAGAACTCAAAATACACAGTTTATTTTAAAATTGTACTCTTGGCTTTGAAGTGTTTATATTTGTGAGAAGAGTATTTTAATAGGACTCCTATTTACATTGAATAAAATTATAATCTATTTGAATGTGGAATGAAATTAAAAAGGTCTAAGATTTTGCAGCATTTAAATTTGCTAAAATGGTCAAAAGAATCATAAATAAATAGAACTTTTTTGAAAAGTTTTAACTTAGAAAATAACTCAAATAAAATAACTGAAATATAGCAATGAGAGTGGATCTTTAAAATAATTGGGCTAAAATATGTACACATTTCAATCAAAATATAAATTTAGAATATCCGTCATTTAGCATACTTTGTTCTCAGACAAGTCAAATGTATTAAATATGGAATGCAGTTTTAAGAAGGTACCAGAAAATTTTATGAAAAAAATATGACAATATTGAACACACTATTTCATCAGAAAAATACCAGTAACACAAAGTTAGATACAAATACAATTTTATAAGCCTGACATCTATCTTTCTATAATGAAAATTATTTTCAGTTTATATAATTTACAATATTCAAATAATCAATGTAAATAAGTTTTCATATTTAATTTATACTGCTGTATGTTTTTTCAATTCTAGAATTTTTTGAAAATAATTTTTGAGTAGAGCTAGTTTATAGGTCAATTGATAAACCAATTTCTAGAACAATAAATCAATAACTAAGCATTTTAGTTGGATGAAGGAATTTTAAATTGTTTTATTAAATTTAATATCAACTATCATTTTAAACTACCTCAATGTTATAGATAACACTCCTAAGATAATTAACTGCCTTAAAACTTAGTGGTTTACAACAACTTATTATTGTCATTATTATTGTTTTGTGGTTGACTAAGTTCCATCGGATTCTTGTGAAGGGTCTTTCATATAGTTACAGTGAAATGGTAGCTGAGATTGGTGTCACATGAATAATCAAACATGTTGAATATCCAAGATGGCTCATTCATTGGTTAGTAGTTGATGCAGGTTATTGGCTGGGGCTCTAATTAGACTGTGAACTAAAGTACCTATCTACCTACATATCACTTTTTAAAGCATGGTAGCTGGGTGCTAAACAAGAGGACTTTAAATATGTATGCTCTAAGAGACACAGTAGAAACTATAAGCGTTCCTTATGAATGAACATCATTTTTATCATATACTGTAGATTAAAATCAAGTCAAAATGTTAGGCCTAATTCAAAAAGAAAGAACTTTATAACACATGAAAAGCCCTGTTCATTGGTTAAAAGAGAAGAGTTAAAGATAGTTTTCAGATGGGAGAAAAATTGAATAGAAATTCAAAATTAGTGCTAAAGGGATTTTTTACAATAGGCTATTTTATTTGTTTGATGAGTAGGTGGGTTGAATAGTTTTGCTTTGCTTTGTTTGGTTAGTTTAAGATCTGAAGTAGATTAGTTGACTTAGCAAGGGAACCCAAATGATAAAAGGTTATTAGACATGCAACTGTTTTCAGGGTGTGTTAAGCAACTTAATTACTCTGCAAGATTGTGAGAAGGGGAAGGTACAATTGCTAGTATTTAAAAAAAAATATATATATGTATATATATATGTGTGTGTTTTATTCTTTATCATGCAAACTTGGCTAAAATCATAACCCATTAATATTTTATTTACCTTAATTTATTTAACCAACAATTTTATGCACTCTCTACATGAGATAAAAGGACTTTATACACATGCCAAAGTTAATTGGTTGAAATAAATATAGGAATAGAATAGAATAGAATAGAATAGAATAGAATAGAATAGAATATAGAATGTGGAATGTAGAATATGTGTTTTCGCAAAATATTCTGTTCTACACAGGCTGGTTATTAGAGTATCGATTATAACTGAATTTAGGTTAGAAAACTGTTTAATAGAAGATTGGTAGAGGATTGAGATTACCTGTAGTCATCCAAGTGATGCTGTTAAGTAGGCAGTTGCATACAAAAGTCAAGAGTAGAAATATAAACTTAAATCATTAGCAGATATTACAATTTTAAGCCATAGCACTAAACAGAATAACCCAGGGAGTTGGTGTATATAGAGAACAAAAGAAACATTGAGCCATTTATAATACTTAACATTTGGAAATTGAGCAAGGAAGACTTAAATGGAAGAAGTAGCAAGAGCATGGAATGAAATTAGGAAGAATTTTAACAAAAGAGCATCTATTAGCTATTTCAAACCCTGCTGATATTTTAAACAATGAACCATGAATAGTCATTAGATTTAACATTATTGATGTCATCATTGACAATGACAACAACTAGTTTAGTTGTGTGGTAGGGCAAAAATCCTTTTTGTTTTGGGTTCAAGAAGGAAAGAGGATGGAGCAATTAGAGACAATCAGTGATTGTAAGATAACTTTTTAGAGGATTTTTTGTTTTTGTTTTTTGTAGAGGGGAGAGATATGTGGGATATTTCCAGGTTAAAATACAGAGTAAACAACTTTTTAAAAATATAGTTAAAATATATTTATGTGATAGTGGAAATGCTTCTGTAAAAAGGAAAGAATTTGATAATACAGAAGAGAGAAAGACATTTGTAGGCCATATAGTCTTTGGGTAGATGAGCATGAAGAAGCCCTCCTCTGATCCTCTGTGTTTCGCAGTGAAATTGGAAGTCATCTCATCAGATGAGAGTAAATATAGAAGGAGTTTGGAGAGTTAAAAAGAAAGGAGAAAGGAACAGTCATTTCAGAAAGTTTACAAGATAATCAGAGTGGATGATTTAGGGAATTTCAGAAGTATGGTGTATTTGTTATATCATCAATAGTAAAATGAGCATTTGAGGGAAATTCAATAACTTTCATAGGTCAAAACTATCTCATATAATGTAATGATAATGTATTAGTGTTATAGTATCCTAATGACATGTTGTTCTATGATACAATGTAATAATTAAATAAAAATAACAATGAGAAAATGTTTAGTGTTAATTATATGTTAGGTTCTCTTCTAAGTGTCTTAAGAAATACTAAGAAAACTTTCAAAAATAGATACTATTTAATCACAATTTGACAGTTGAAGAAACTGAAGAATGAAAAGGTTACATAACTCGTAAAATAATATAATCAGAATTTGGTTAAGATATACCAGATTTGAAGCTTTTTTTCACTAGGTTGAGCTTTTATCTAATGGAACAAAATAACATATTTACATTTCAACACATTTAAACATTGTATTCAATGGAGTTATCTTAAATTGGAAGTTTAACTAAACAGAAAACACAGAATTTAAATCTGAAGGTTTGGGCCTTTCTGTCAATGCCAGACGTTCAACAATGTCTATTCTCTTGGCATAGCTATTTTAAATTTTTTGTTCTGTTTATGTTAATAATTGTTTAGTTAAATCAAAGCTATAATATAATTAGTTTTGTTCATTACTTTAGAAAACATTTCACTTTTAGCAGAAAACATAAAGTAATACAAAGATTTAATCTAATCTTATAGAATATATAGAATGTAGATAGGGCATATTTAAAATAAACAGAGATAACATGTTAAGTAAAAAAAAAATAAGCAAATAGGGCTCTATTATTTACTACAATTTTTTATGGAACTCTAGTCAGGTATATGCAAATGACATTTCATGTTGCCTTAGGTTATCTTCCTCATATCAGTCTTGCTTCTAAGGTGTCATAGTGATGTGTACCTGTAAATAATTACAGTATCATCTCTCTAGATAAGACACTGACTAGCATTTGTCTTCTCAGTTATCAATGATGAGAGCCTTTTTTTATGGTCTGAGAATTTTGGGGTTACTCTCTCCATAAAAGACAATAATGTAAAGATGTGTATAGACAGTCTAAAAAAAAAAAACTGTCATGTTTTTTACTGTTAGCATTATTTGTGATATTAACAAAATAAATAATGAAGTATCTGTAAAGATTAAGAAGCATACACCTTGGGAAATACATTCAGCATTTTATTCAATTTACACGTGGTGCTATAGCAATAATTCATAAAAATCTAAAATCTCCTGTGGCAGTCAAGAAAACCATCCTCAGAACAAACTGCTCCAAAGAAAATTTTTCTGTATGAAATGGTGAGATTCCAATGAGAACGTATCTACTGATCGACAATTTATTTATACCACTATCTAAACACCATGTGACATAGCATTTATAATAATTTCAATGTTTGTATTATCATAGTAAAACCAGCTTATTTTTAATTTTCATCATAGGAAAAAAAATTTCCAAATCTGCCCACGGAAGGTAAATATTAAAATAAGGAATCTTTGTACTATTACCAGTGTTTGTGCTCCCTTACTAGAACATATTTTTCATGAACAGCAGGTAAAGTAAGAATAAGGGCATCAGCATCAGTGGCATAATTTTTGTTTATCTTGAAGGAACTAAGTATAATAAGATATTGGAGCTAATTTTTGGATAATGAATTCAGGGTTTTTCTCATACACAATCATTGCTATCTATAGAGGAAGCATGATTGGATTACATTATATCACATATATTACACTATAGAAGCAGATCTTCATACTTAACATTTCTGGAAATTCAATAAGAAAACAAATTAAATCATTTTGACATCTGTTATTTAAAGCCTTTACCAGTGTGCAAAAGAGAAAACTAAGGTTTTCTTAAAAGCAATAACTAAAATATACTGTACATTGGAAGACATGATAGCACTTGAATTTAGCCGCCCTTTGAAGAGATGAGTTATTTTGCAGATGGCTCCCATCCGGCAAGACTTTTCTGTTTATAGTGCTGCAGGTGGTAGAATAGGATATGGGAACAGGGGTGGAAAGGTTAGAGCTATATAATTCTCTCGACAGTAAGTTCAATAAAATTAAATTAAGTTCCCAGCCTTCATTCCTTATCAGTACTGCCATCTAGAGTGACATGGAAAGTAGCATTTTGATGAGTATTAAGCCTAGTGCATGATGTCAGTTTTTCATAATTTAACATGCTGGTCCAAAGAAAATAGCTGCATTATTCACAGTTAAAATGGAAACACAGTTTAGAATAGTGGGTAAGACTGAAATATGCAATTTAATGCACTTATGCAAATTTAATGAACAACCATCTCTAACCATTCATTTTATTATCAGAAAACTCATATAATTAGCTTGATGATTAGGAATAAATTAAAATTAAAGTGTGGATGAATCAAGATAAGCCAGATAACAGCTACCCTCAAATCTCAGTGGCTTACAACAATAAAAGTGTATTTCTTGACTTGACTAGATGTAAAAATGCAGGTTCACAAGAGAGATTCTCTTCATCAAATTTGCCCAATATCCAGACAGATAGAGACTTTCATCTTGAGATGTTGGCCTCTCAATGTCTGCCCCTATGATTGTCATGGAAGGGAAGAAAGACTTTGGGAAACTTGCGTCATCAATTAAACACTTTAGCCCAGACATGACAAACACTACACTCCTCTTCTGATTATCTTTTAGTAGTGAAAGAAGTAACATATATATGCCTAACTTCATAGGGATGGCTAAATGCAAATCTTCTATGTGCCTGGAGGAAGAATAGAACCTGAAATCTTAGTGACTAGTAGCTATGTTACCACAGAGGGAAATCTCAGCATGGAGTGATAAAGCAACATAGCCCAAACCATTATATCATAATAATATTTTTGATATTTTATGATCTTTTCTTAAAAATCCTTACAAACATCTTCCTAAAG
Source organism: Eonycteris spelaea (assembly GCA_003508835.1). Taxonomy (NCBI): domain Eukaryota; kingdom Metazoa; phylum Chordata; class Mammalia; order Chiroptera; family Pteropodidae; genus Eonycteris; species Eonycteris spelaea. The sequence goes on from PUFA01000281.1 coordinate 439,853, forward strand.
GTATCATCAAGCTAGAGCACACAGAGAACATGTGAGAAAATAGTTAAGGTGTTGGGAAGATGGGATGAGGTGAAGTGTGGTAAAATTTCAGAGACAAATTGTGAACATTGAGATTTGAAATAGGTTTATATTCTTATATGAACAGTTGTTCAAGGTAGAGAAAAAGAGACAGATATGTCATTGTCATAACTAGACACCCTGACAAAATTATTGAATGAACTTTCCTAAATTTTACATGATAGTTTAAAATTCTTTATATTGAAAACATTGTCCAACACTATTGTTTTTCCTACCCAATAGCTTAATGTAAACGTTTTTTGTTTTTGTTTGTTTTTTTAAGGATGACAAAGTTAATAGGATAGTTTTATACTTGTTTTGGGACTGAAGTCTAAAGGTATCTATTACCAAAATCCTTGCTATGACTTATGAACTCTTTTTCCCTTACTTAATTAGGTTAGTTAAAAAAATTAAAATTTTGTCCAGAAATGTGGATAAGCTTAAGAGAAAATGTGTACAAAACTATCAAAGAAGCCGTTAAACATACTGTCACTGACCTACCCTCGCAAACTTGGCTTTTATTAAATGGCAGCTGTGCCTGATTAAAAAATTATGGCTCCCTTCAGGAATCATGAGGGTCATTAAAAACCAAGTCATAAAATCCTCTGCTCCCTGAAGGCACATTGACAGAGAATACTTCCCATTTCCTTACTGTAATTTAACTTTAACTACAATAATATCCAACATGTACTTAAAAGATTTTTTAAATTGTCATTTCATTCTTTACAGACCTACCTCAAATTGTTAAATAATTACATTAAATTAGTGTTTGAAAAATAAAAAGGACTTGAGTTATATATACAGTCTGATAGTTGGTTACCTTAAATAATTTTTTCCTCAGATGTGTTAATGAATTTTCAACAGATTTCCTTTAAAGTGATCCTATATCTTTATCTTCATAGTTTGAAAAGAGATTGGATAAGAAAACAAAAGACTATCTGTGAAGAAACTATGAAAATTCATAGACATATCAAATGTTAGAAATAGAAGTTTCCAGATATTTTCCTAATTCTTAGTTCATAGATATTGTTTTTCAAACTTTAATATGCAGATTCTCTATCAGAGAAAATTCTTCACTTTTTTTTTTTTTTTTACTATCTTAATTCTTCTATCTGACTTGTTGCCCAAAGGTTGCTCTTTTCTAAATCCATTTGCAATTGTTGACAATCCAGCGACAACTACCTAGACAATTTACAGAAAACCAACAATGTAATTAGTGTAATGGACCAGAAAGTCCCTCATAGCCATCCTTCCAATATCAGTGCAGGGTTTCTACAGGATACTCATTATTATTGTTAAAGTTCAGATTTACAAGTTTCAGTTTCAATCTGTACTGCTGGTGTGGAAAGTGAGAGTGCTCTCTGAGGTCTCTTTTATAACCACACTAATTCTACCCATGAGGGCTCCTCCCTCATGACCTAATTACCTCTCAAAGGCCCCACCTCCTAATACCATCACTTGGGAGGTAGTATTTCAACATGTAAGCTTGGGGGGAGCACATTCAATCAGTAGCAGCCTGGAAGCATGCATACTAGGATGGCCCAGTGATTTCTTTAGCTCATCATTCAGTCTGCTTGTACTATTTAGCAAAATACCATAGGTTTAAACAACAGAAATTTATGTTTTCACAGCAGTAGAGTTTGGAAGTCCAAGATCAAGGTTCCAACTGGTTGGATTTCTGGTGAGAGTTCTCTTTTTTGCTTTCAGGCTGCTGCCTTCTTGCTATGGCCTAAATTGGCCTTTCCTCTGTGCCTGCATTCAGAGAGAGGGAGAGCTCTGGTCTCTCTCTTCTTTTAAGGGTACTAATACTATTGCAAATTATAGGATCCCACTCTTGTGATCTTATTTAACCCTAATAACATCTTAAAGGCCCTATCACCAAACATAGTCACATTGAAGGTTATAACTTCAACATATGAATTCAGGGAGAACACGGACATTCAGTCCATAATACATAGCAACTAGCTGTGTCTTTTAGAAACCTTTGTTTGCCTTAAAAACATATCAGATATTTAGGAACACTTCCCCAGTGTGTGTGTGTGTGCGTGTATGTGTGTGTATTTATCTGTTAAGGATCTATCACCTGTTTGTGTATTTCATATTTACTAGAATCTATATTTTCATCCTATCTATAATCCTTTTGTATTATAAATTTCATGACATTATTCTTTTTTTATGCCAAACATTATATCGTTGTATTCATTCTACAGTTAAGACTAAGGGAGGACTCTAATGTTTATATCAGTTGAATATTTGCTGATTGAATTTATTGTCTTCACAAGAATCAGAAACTTAATTACATTTCTTTATATTTATCTTAAGATTCGAGTTTCTATTATTCAAATTTTCCCTTTAGATCCTGTCTACTTGATCATCTTAATGTCACTTTCTAGAAATTTTCTAGTTTGATTGTGACATACTTTTCCTGAATAGAGCATTTAGATATTTCAAAACTTGCTGACTTGTAAAAATAAGCAAATGTTTGCTGATTTTCTTTTTCGGTATACTTACTATGGTGTAGTAGAAGGAGTGTGCTGGAGGTTATAGAAGTTGGTTCTATTTTATTTTTCTTTTAATCAGTCATGTTTACTGATTAACAGATAAGTGTGTTAAACTCTTTGAACTTTAGCTTATTAGAAAAATTAAATAAAATCAATATGCTTTCAACTGCTAAAAGTTTTCAATGTTATAACTATTTTTTAGATAAACAAAAGAATTGTTTTCAGATTGTCTAACATGAAAAAAATTTGTAATATTGAAGTCATTAATTTAGTTGCTATATACTATGAGATGGAGGTTTAAATAATTCAAATATTGCTTTAATATCTAATTTGTAAAGTAATTGTAAAATATTATTTAAAATGTTCAAAATAAAAAAATGTTAGAGATGCTCAAATAGCCACTAACTTTTGACTATTAAATATAAAAGCATATAAAAATAATAACATAGTGTATTGATTGTTGTGTATATATATATATATGTACATACACATGTAGACATTATTTTTGGAATATAAATTAGTGCATTAATCCTCATAATTTATTTGACATATAATAATGACATCTTGGAATATTCACTCCTTGCCAGGATATTTAAAAATCATTCTGATATTGATAGCGCACTTATTTCTATCTTACAGATGACAAAGTGGAGGTATAAGATGGTTAAGTAACTTTTCTTAGGTTATGAGCTACCAAATGTCAAAAGCAATTTTAATTTGAATTCTAACTCTGTAGCTAGTATGTTTAACACTTAATTAAAACTGCATCAAAATCAAATAATAAAAAATATATTTGCGGTTTGACCTAAGGATTCTTTAAAGAAAGAGAAAAATCTGTGAACCCTAATGTATAAATGATGGTGGGTTATCCTTTAAAAGATCATGCTATTGAAAATAACCACAAAAGGAAATGGTTAAAAAAGAAATGTACATTTTGAAATCAAATACTATGGAAATATTAAATGTTATTCTATAATATAGTAGTTAAGGCTATGGAGATATGTTTATGATTTGCTTTTAAAACAGAATAGTAGGTTACCTCACAGTAGGTACAGTGTAAATCTAATTTTATGTGTCTACACCCAAATGTTAATCGTAATAGTCTTGGGAAACTAGAATTTCAGGTGATTTTTTTCTTTCTATGTTGCTGTAGTTTTGAATTCTTAGAAAAGACAGTTATAGCTTTAATATCAAGACAAAATATTAATTGAAAATTTTCAATGAAGGCAGCTAACATCTTCCAATTTTTGGCAAGAAGTCCTAAGAAAAACTAATGTTTACTTGTCCAGAGTTATGTCTTCTCAATAAATTTTCAACAGATTAACAAATTATAGGCAAGATATATTATAGTCAGGATAAAGAAGACAAAGATCTCTGTCTGTTCAATGAAAACTAGGACCATTAAGTGATAGAGAGCTTACTGTCTTCTGGTTTTTCATTGCTTTAATGATGCTGACCTTGCCAGATGGTGAATTTTCTATGTGAGTTTGGGATATATAATGTGACAACCTCATTTAAGTGGAAACAGTGTGGAGAAACAGTTAAGTGAATAAAGCTAAATATTACTGGCTTCATTTTATACTTCTGGAAAAACTTGGTATTTGAGATTGATACATTATTAATTTTAGTAATAATATGGATCAAAAATAGTCATTTGTATATCTTTGTGTTCAAAACCAGCAGTAAATTATAAAAATGATTCTTAAAGGATTAAATATGTTGCTATAGCAACTTCTCTTGTATTATAAGCTGTTAATACAACTAGACTATAGCAGATATGGATTAGAAATGGTCTCTGATAAAAAAAAAGTAGACTTTTTTGTACTTTAGGATAAATGTGTTATAGATATTTTATAACATTAGAATGCTAAAGAGTAAAAAGTATACAACATTTATTGTAGCTCTGAAGCATAGCTATCTACATAATACATTTATTTAACTTTAATTTTGTCCAGTAAATGTATAAAGCAGTATCTTGCAATTAAATTTTATTGAATAAAAGGATAAATAAATTAGAGATGGTTAAATATGCAATGCACTTTAACTCTAATGAATGATTCCATTTTTCTATTTATAGTTATGTATACAAGCTGTAAGGGAGACGCAATAAACTGTGTCAACCACAAGTTCCCCAATCACATCTATTAATATGACCAGGGACTATTTAAATCTCAGTCTCTACCTTCCCCTATGTATTCACTTGGTCTTTGTCTAATTCTATCTTTTGGTACTATTTACCTCTAGCATAAATGTCATGGATATCATGCAAATCAAGAGAATGTTGAGTTGAGAAGCAGTTAAAGTGCTATCTAAATCACATATAATCAGGATGTGGAGTAATGTAAAGTAGAAAAATATCTCAAGAACTTAACAATGATCGTAGCAATCTGAGTAATTTTATTGAAATTCTACAAGAAAAATTGCATTAAAATTAATGAAAGATAAGCAAATTAAAAAGTTTATATAATCTTTTGTGAGATTCACTTTTATAGGACGTGGGAAAGTGAAAGCATAATTTAAGGATGATAGAGTTAGATATAGAAGAACATGTTTGATTAAATGTTAAGAAAAATCTAGTGTAGTGGTAGAGATTGATGATATAAGAAGGGAATACATGGGAAATTACATGCCTTGAGAAGGTTTAGGTGAAAGATTATTAGCACATTTGTAAGGAGTGGCCTTTGAAAATAAGAAGTATTTTTTTCTTGATCAATACTTTCTAATTTTTTTTTTTTAATCTGGGAAATCTTCATAAAAAGCTATGATGGTTTGGTTGATCCATCGTATCCTGCTCCTAAGCTCTGAGGTAGCTTGCCTGCTATTGAGCAACCTAAGCTTTCTTCTGAGTAAGATAGTTTGAAGAAATTCTACCTTTTCTTTTAAACTTTTTTTCCTAGGTTCCTTCTTATTAATTAGAACATGAGTCTACAGGTGGCAGCATGAACTTTCTTATTCATCAACCACATCACATTCATTGTTGTACTGTTCTTTATGTATAGAGGAAATAAATTCTTATAAGAATGTTTATCTTTTTTGGTTAGGTAAAAAAAAAAAATTATTCTGTAACATTCTGGTGCATAATGTGTTTACAATATTGCTCTATATATAGTTATTCATTTCAAGACTTATAGTCAGGGAATCATTTGATAATGTGAGAAGTGAAAAAAGACTCCATCAGAGCCCTGCATCTAAATCACATATGAAGATCCCACAATGACCATCAGAGCTTCCACACTGTTTTCATCTCTGGTTGTATCCACTTTATTTTCATTGACCTTGTCTGCAAAACTTTCAAAAAGCCTATGGACAAGATGCTGGGCAGTAAAATATGATGCTGCATAATTTGTCCTACAACCCTTATTTTGTACTTTAAAAGTTCTTGAGTGGTGCAGCCTATCACACTCCCATTTATATGGGCATACACAATCTAAAATATAAAATTTATTTTGGTAATATAAATTATCACCTTAGATTTTGGTGTGTTTTACAATCTTCTTCCAGAATACTGAATGTTTCTAAGCATTACAACAGTTTTTACTCTCTCCTCTTCTCTTAAATTTCTTGAAATAGCCTTATTCTTCACAACTTTGCTAAACAACATCTTGCAAAACAAGCATCCACATCTGACAAGTTCTTAGTGAGATGTAACAAGAGAAATACAGAAGACAAGTGTGTGCAGATTTATTGATGGAAAAAATGGGGATAGTTCCTTCTGATGACTTATTTTCTAAATTATCCTACTTGGATTATAAGACAAAAATGGATCTGTCATGGAGTGCCCTTAAATAGTCCTTAAGTGTTTTTAATAGTCCTTACAAACATTAGTTCAGAAATTGTCTGGGGTGAAAATTTAGCCACTGTAATCCCCAAATTTCAAAGACAGTTGACTATTTTTGGAAGAAATCGATTCTTAAAATAAGGAATTTGAACTCAAAAGGAAAAATAAAAATCAAAATATTGAAAAATATATTGAATTTTAGTTGATATAGACACTGCTATTTTTTTAGATAGAAGTGTAATGACATCTGTAACCTTAATATGCACCAAAAAATAAGATGGACTGATGGAGACTAGACTATTCAAAAGATAGATAAGTAATAATGCATGGGTAGTATAATGTTAGTTATAGAATCTAGACAGTGGGAATATCACTGTTTACAGTAAAGTTTTTAAAACTTTTCTGTGTGTTTGTGATGTTTCATAGTAAAATGTTAGAAAAATAAAGCAAATCTGCATTATTAAAGAAATAAGGAGATTTCTGAGGCAAAGACATATGATTGATTATATTACTGATAAATATCGCTAAACTTTCTTATGCCTAAACATACACATCTTACTTTTTCTATAGTGACTACCACTGATTTCTAGGTTCAATTCCATCTCTATAACTTGAAAAATCTATTTATTCTCTAAATCTATTTCTTCTAAAACTTAGAGAAAAAACACTAAATAAAAAGGAGAAAAGAAGCTTTGGATTTTCTTGATCAATAAAGTCTTGTACATTGATTGATTAACCGATGAACACATGTAATCAATTTGATTTGACTTCTCTGTTACTTGGAAGAAAAGGTAGCTGTCCATTTGTTCCCACTCTCAAGGAGAATGATTGAGATTTGACCACTGTTGGACAGAAGGTTTAAAAAGTAGTCATACCTATAAAATGGCAGAAATAAATTGTCTTTTTGTCTTTTTCTTGAAAAAACTCCTTTCTTCACTTTTATTGTCTACCTCTTATCTGCAAAAATACCCCCTTATCTTCAGAAAAAAAATCAGTTAGCGCATCCTGTTATATTATATAAATTATTCATGTTCTTTGTAGAAAAAATAGAAAATATAAAGAAATAAAAATTACACAACATATAATTTCACTAGAGGACACTATCATTTTTTTCACATTTGTGAAGTGTATTTGTCCACATTTTGTGTATGTATACATTTATAAAATAACTATCATTTTATAGCATCTTACCATTTTTAGTTAATTAGTAACAGAGAAGATGCAAAATGGGGTGAATTTAGAGGTGAAAATTATTCATCCAACAAAAGAAGTCTATTAAATTCAATTAAGCAACAATTTTCATAATGCTGTTTTATTCAAAAGAACAAATGTAAAATATATATCTAAAAGTTGAGCTATAATTTTCAATTTATGCAACAAATATTTAACTTGCTGAGAATTGCCTTTCCTTTTTCATACAATGTGTAAATAAATAATGTGACTTACATATTTCTGATTTTTTTACAATCTTTTATATATATACAATATGAAAGCAATCGATGTCCTTTCTATAGTTATTTCAATAAACAGTCATGCATATATCTTTGGTTATTTTTCCAATCATTTATTGACTAAAAATTCCTTGAAGATAAATTGCTAAGACTAAAGAGAGTGTATGTTTATAAAAATCTCTAAAAATGGTCGCACAAATTTAATGTACACTAAAAATGAATGCTACTTCCTGTTTCCTTGTGTCCCTAGCCAACACTAAGTATATCCTCATTTTTGACTGAACTGATAGATAATGTTCCTCAATACCCTTGAAGTCTTTCTATCTTCCTTGGTACATGCAAATTTCTTCATTCTCTCTTTTTTAAGTTAAAATTTAAATTAAGTATTTATTCTCCCTTTTCCCATTCTTCTACCCAGATACCTTTCTAATTAGAGAATTCTTCCAATGGTTTATGTTGTATTCTTTTGTGTGTATATGTTTGTGTGTGTGTGTGTGTGTGCAATGCTCTTTTAATATATATTCTATTTATTTTCCACATAGCATTATGTTATTAATATCTATGAATACTTATGCATGTTTTTATTGTCTAATCTTCTAACTGCTATTTCCACCACCTTCTATCCATAAAGTTTTCTAGCGCTGGGACCAAGATGGCATCTAAAACCTGGCACTTCAAATAACGTTGCTATGAGTATCTTCATACAGACTCTGTGAGAATTCCTCGGGGATATATGCCAAGAAGCACATGCACTGAGTCCTAAACTGGTGACAGTGACAGCATCCACATTGCCCACAGTGGTACATGAGGACACCCAAATCTACACTTTCTACCAGTGTAAATACTGGTAGTCTCATGAATGTAGAAAGGTAGTAAAGTATACTGCTTCATCTTATGTCACATCAAGACAATAATAGAGGTCTAAATGAATTCATAGGAAGAAAATCCATAGTAGAGTGCTTAATCCGCAGTAAGTGTTCAGAAAATTAGCTATTATTACTAATATTCTGTCTCTCATTGCTTTTAAAAAGAGAAACAGGAAAATTTGCAGCATAGATAAAAAGAATAATGCAAGGTTCCTGCCCTTTCTTATTCTAATATGAATGATTTTGCTTATGTCAGCATTTCCAGTTGATCATGTTTTAGCATTCTGAATCTTTTATATTACCCATAACTCATTTTAAATACCTCATCAAGGTTTTTTCTGACTTTATTACCGGACTCAAATAAACTTTACACCTGTGTTTAAAACACTGATTCGAATGTCACAGTCTCTTATTTAGACTAATCTTCCCTTCATTTCTTGACATTGAGAAAGGCCAAATTAATATATTTGGAAAAATGCCAAACTGGAAACAAATTTAGAAATAGATAGATGGTTCTGACACAATTATTAAAATACCTAAAGTCATTTTTTTCTGTAGCTCTTATATTATTTTGTTCAAGGCTACAAACATTTTATATAAATATTTAAGTTAATGTTAAAAGTGTTAAAATATTATAAGAAATATTGAGAAAAATGTTAACACATTTATCTCATTTAAAAAAATTGTTTTCCTACTTACTTTTATATTATTGCCAATCTCAAATTTTTAGTTTTGAGTTTCCCTTTATATATTAAAGCATCAGACAGGAATGAATTCAGTGGACTGTCTTAATAGAGTGCGGTGACTAAAGCCTGATGTGAATGACTTTGAGAGATGGAGTTTGAGGAAGCAATATGCTTTAAGTTAAATGCCCTTATCAAGAAGTAACATAAAGAAAATGTATTTTAGTTATTTGCATTCTTTCATATTAAATCCTGATCATTCACCTATTGCTCTTTTGTGGAACATTTCCACTGTATAAACAGGGCAGAAGGTATCAGATTTGATATCCATCATTATGGAAAGAAAACAGGAAAAATCTTGCTGCTCCAGAGTATTTCCAATGTACAAATTCCTGCCCTCTTTGGGGCCAATTATGTGATTTTTCTGATCACAGAAGCAAATTTCAGATACTTATGGAAAGATATTGGTCAAAAAATTAAGCAGGAGAAGTTTTTTTCTATAAAAAATAAAATTATTTAAAGCTAAGTTTTCTTATTTTCTGTTTTCTTGTACCAGTTAAACTAGTTTGAAATTACCCATCCTTTTGCTATTCTAATGGTTTCTCATAAAATATTAACTAACATACTTAAACTTACAGTTTCCTCATAATTATAGAGCATTTAACTTATATTTTATTTCTCTCTACTCTTTGGAATTCTGATCTGTCATGTTTAAATCTTCTAGAATTCAAGTGCATATTCTCATTTTAAAATATCATTTTTATAATTAATATTTATTTGATAAAAATGTATTTCAATTTCTTTGCTTAGTGTTTTTTGAGAAAAGTTTTCACTGATGTAAATTTACTGGGTCATTCTCTGTCTGAAATTTTTTTTCACTCTCATTCTCGAATGATCTTTGACTGGCTGAGAACTCTTGGTTCGATGCCTTAAAGATGTTGCCCTTTACCTTTTAACATCTGGTGTTACTATCAAGCCTGTGGTCAGTGAGTCTTTTTTCCTTTGGAAGTGACCTTTATTATTCTCTAACAGTAGTATTTTCTGAGATTGCTCTGTATTTTTTTGTCTTAGCAATTTATTATATATCTATCTATTTAATTGTGTTAATGTTTTGCTATTATTTTCTCAAATATCATTACATACAGTTCTCTCTCCTCCACCTACATTCCTATTAAAAAATGAGATGTTTTGACTCTGGTCCTCCATGCATACATTTTTCTCTTAGGCTTCCCATCTCTTTATCCTCTGTGTCAGCTTTTTGAAGAATTTCTCCAGCAGAATCCTGAAGCTTAGAGTGCTTAGTCCACTAAAACTTCACTTTCTATTTGAAACTGACTATGTATTAGCTCTTTGAAAATGTTTTCTATCACCCTTAACATTTGATGACGGGGTGAGACAGCCCTGCGTGCCAAATCAATTGCCTTACATCACGTGTCATTGTCTATTTTTTCTCTTTCACTTTATCAAGATGTAACTTTAGTTGAAAAGGAAAATAGAAAGAAAATAAAAGTGGTTTAGTTGTCAAAATACAATATGTGGCAAATTTTGACTGATGCAGCAACATTCAACAAATGATTATCTCCTATAATATGCCAGGCACTGTTCTAGTCATTTATGGTACATTAGTAAACAAAACAGGAAAAACGTCCTTGCCCTCCTGGAGGCATTCCGCTATCTTTTCTAGTATTTTATTAATAGAGTTGCTGTGACAGTAAACTATTTTAATTGTATGGAGACTTTTTAATAACATTAACATAAAAACTACTCATTTTTAGATATTTATTGATTAGCAATGTCTACTGCATATCCATATATAAATTATTATACAATATTTTTAGGAAGCTACAGAGATCATCAAAGGAGAGTATGAGTCCTCATCAGAAATTCGAAACCAGTATACCTTAAACTGGTAGGAAAAAAATACATATATATGACATTATGAGTGTTCCATACATATATATGGAACACACTCTTAGTATGTGTATGGAATACACTACTAGTTATTTATATGCCTATTGATTTAGAAATTTTATTTATAATAAATTTATATGTTAAATTTTAGTTATACTACATGACATATGCTTAATAAAATATATACGAATTATAAACTTTACAGACAAATAAAAGTATAATGAATAAAATATACTTTTAAAAATTATTAATTATATAATATGTCCTCAAACTTAAGAGTTTTTCATGTTCTGGACTCTTGAATTTTAATAATCTTGCTAACAAACTACTTTCTAATTACAATTGGATGTTTGATAATTGCTCCCTGTTTGTGACACCCACCCCAAGCTCACGAGATCTCTATTCCCAAGTACCTTCTAATGATGCCATCACCAGGAGCCTGTCCTTCCTGGCCCAGAGCCCACAGATTGACTTCTACCATCTGGGGTTTGTTGCTTAGATACTCCAGGTCTACTGAAATGTATACCATGTCCCTTAAACTCTTAGTGTCAGCATTCTGATATTGCAAATTATTAACTATCTAATGTGGTAAACTAATCTGCATTGATGTGATAGGGTTATAAGAGCAACTACTGAATAATACTAACATAAAGCTTCTAGATGCAGTGCCCTTGTCTTTCATACAGTGAGTCTAAGAGTGAGAATTGCAGACCATAAATTGAATCGTGCTATTTTTCCTAGTCAATAAAGAAGATCTTTTTTGAATTGTTCTTGAATAATTCTTTTCTTCAACACACTTTCGATGCTACTTAACATTCATTTAGTACCTCATAAAACAGATATTAAGTACTTTGCCTTATTTAAAATTAAATATTCACAATAATTGATTAAGTATATTAAAATATATTTCCTGGTGAGAAATTGAAATTAAACTTAAAATATTTTAGTCTATACCATAGTATATTAGTCAGGGTTCATTTAGAGAAGGAGAACTGCTAGGAGATTAATCTATCATCTGTCTGTCTATCATCTATCTATCTATCTATCTATCTATCATCTATCTATCATCTATCTATATATGCATTTGTTATTTGTCAGAGGGATTTGACCTCACAAAGTCTGGGAAACTGCTTACTAGTTTCTGCAAAGCTGTTGTCTTGGTGTCTGAGGTGGAGCTTGACATCCTCAGACTAGTAGAGAAAAAACATAGATGTAACATGGGGGAAAGCTCAGAAAAGCTGGAGCCTACGAGAATGCTCTGGGGTCCACTAGGACAGAGTAAAACTCTTTTAGTATTTGCTTCCTATGACCTTGATGGTACTGGTGTCCTGCAGAAGCTCAGCCCATTTATCAATGAACTAAGTACATGTACCTGGCCCAGGAGCCAGAGATACTGAAGGGAAAGGTTGAGTAGTTGCAAGCCCAGCCACTACCAAGGATTTCAGTCAACAAATTAGCTACCAAATGTGTAAGTTACAAAATGACTGCTGCTTCCCTATTTCTTTATAAATCTATTACAAGAATCCTTTTTATGGTCCACTTTAATTGGAAATGTATGGTAAAGGAAATTCTGCGAAATGAAGTTTAGACCAGCTACACATAGCATTCTTCATTGAAGAATATTTTGTTAGTTCTACTTCAATTTTCCATTATTTTCAGAAATACTTTAAGCTGCATTCATTACATCAGACTATATTAAATATCTGAGTAACTAAGTAACATTCTGATAACCTGGAAGGTAAGCTAGCAGAAGAAAATAAGCACTAAAATAGTTAATTTGATTTAGTAATCAAATCAGTTTCATATTTTATGGAGTTGATCATCAGAATGGGTGATTTAATCATGAATACAAGCAAGCTTAAAAGAAATTTTGAAAATTTAGTTCTAATTTTAATAGCATTTTCCTCATAAATAATTAGCAGGTGGTTTAAAAATCAGGTTTTGAAACATAATTATTTTTTATAATTCGAGAAAGCACTCAAGGCATAGCACATCTAGAATTTTAACTTCATAATATTTTCAGAGGTAAATTGCCTGTCACTTCTGATTGAAGTGTTTTATTTGGTCATTATTTATTGTGTCATTTAAAAAATTACATTTGTCATCAGTACCTAAACAACCAGTACAATTAACATTTTCCAGAGTAAACTCAAGAAAAATGTTTGCAAATAGATTATTTACTCCCATAATAGAATTAGGTCTGCAAACCTCTCAACCACCTAAGAAACATAGCTCCCCAATTTAGAGCGATCGTCTTTATCTTGGACCTTAAAATTACCCCTATATTTAAAAAAGAATTGAGAAAGAACTTTGTATTCCTATGTTTCATTTCAGAAGAAAACTAAAGCAATATAAAAAGCAATAGGAAATATATTTGAGTTAAAATCTAGAAATAGAAATCTATTAAAACTAGTACTAGTTTTTCAAATCAAAGTGAAGAGAAAGTGAAAAAAGGATGCAATGTTTAAATACGTAGCCACTTCTCAACCACCTTTCTATTTGCAAACATTTCAAATACATTAAAAATACACACAAAAAAGAAGTAAAATTAATCAATAAGCCCTCAATTTCATATATTTTAATTGATAGGTAGGTAGATAGAGAGATACATCAGTAGATCACAGATTGATCAATTAATCAATCTGTAGATCAATAGATAGATTTGAAGTAAGAATTAATCTTCCACCTCTCTAGTTACATTCCTTAGAAGTAACAAATATTAGTAGATTGCTGTGTCTTTAGGATATATTTTATCTACCCTGGTCTTTATGTTGCATGCACAAATAAGTACATACATACACATTTTTTAAAAAATGAAAATGAGATTAGGCTTTACGAAAGTTAATATGCCAAGAACATTTTTCCTAGTCATTACATAAGACATATTTCATTTTTTTCTGATGTCTCTATAATATTATGTTACATGAATATACATAATTTATTTAACCTTTTTAAAAAAAATTTTGGGTATTTAAATTGTTTCCTTTCTGTTGTTTGTTTTACCATATAATAATTCTGCAGTAAAAAACCTCATACAATAATTTATAAGATAATTGCTTAATTACTGCAGAATAGATTCAGTAAATAGAATTGCTTTATCACATTTTGTCATTTTTAATCTAAATAGAAGTTCCTCCTGCAGTTAAAGACAATGTTTGTCCCAACATTTCAACAGCCTGAAAGAGTATCTGTCTAATTAAAATTTATGCTAACTTTATTTTTAAAAAGAAGAATTTTCTCATTTCAATTAGCATTCAAAATGATTAGTAAGGTGAAGCATTATATTGCATGTTTAGTGTCTAGTTGTAATTATTTTTTAGGAATTAATTACTTATATAATTTACCTATTGAAAAAACTTAGGCTATTCATCTTTTCCTTAGTGATCTGTAAGTACTCTACAGGCATTTGAGATATTGGTCCTCTTTTGTATTTGTTGTAAATTTTTTAACTTTTGATATTACAGAATAAAACATACATTTACAAATATGAAATTTAGCAAATAATTATAAAGCATACACCCACCATTTTATAGCAAGCATACTGTCACTGCAATCCGGAAACAGAGCAATCATCCCTAAAGTTCCTTATGTGTCCCCTTCTGACCACATTTCTCTCTCACCCAGAGAGGCACGCTATCTTAACTTCCACATCAATTACTTTCACATTAATGGCTCCTTTTTTAAAATATAGTTTTACTACCTAATTTTGCTCCCCCAAAGAATATTGTTTCATTTCCCTGTCCTTTCACCGCTCCCCGACAGAGACTCTGCTGCCTTAATTACTGCTGTTTTTCTTTCTCTGAACTGTCAATATCTCCCTGTAATCTGAATATCCCAAACATGCGATGATTCATTTATTTTAAAATAGAGCAAACCTCTTTGACTCCTCATCGTCTTCCAGTCTTTCTTCATTTATCAAAACTTTCTTTATGTAGTTTCTTGACTTTTGTCACTGTATTTTTATTGTGGTAAAATATACATAACATAAAATATATCATTTTAACCATTTTTATATACATAGCTTAGTGGTATTAAGTAGGTTTACACTGCATACAACAATGATCGCTCACCATCTCCAGAACTTTTTTCATCCTAAACTAAAAACCTGTACCATTTAAACAATTGCTCCCCAAATTCCTCCCCTATTAGCCCCTGGCAACCACCATTCTCACTCTATAACTATGAATTTGACATATGTAACTTATGTAAGTGGAACCATATATTCTATGTCATTATTTATGTTAAGAAATATGTTTTTAAAAACTGTTTGGTGCTACCTGAGTCAGAATTCTAGAATATTACTCAACACTACATGGTGCTGTGAAAGCCAATATTTTAGAGTATAAGCCTCATGTGTTTGGATTTTATCTTATTATTCCCTGTATCTCTGGTTCCTAGAATAGAATGCACAAAGAAGTTGCTCAGCAAATATTTGTTAAATTTAAATTAGTTAATTCTGCATTTTGTGCTTCATTATCTTTGGTTTAGCTGTGGGTGCATAAAAATCAAACTAGAACATTTTGGATGAGGTTAGTCACAATATTTTCATAAGCTTTTTCCCCCTTGAGATATGAAAGAAAAGATTAATACTTCCCAAAATGTGGCATGTGTCAAATTATCTCCTATGGTAGATATTTGAAGAAGATCCCTGTGATATTTCACCCTGTTCTCATGAAAGTACTTAGAAAAAAATGTCAGCATTCAATTCTTATTCTTTAGAGATATTTTGGATGCTCATTATAATAGTTGAAGGCTTGTTGTACCTAGAAATACATTCTAAAAATATTTTAACAATAAATGTCCTTGAACTGGATCGTATCAGGTTTTGTAGATTCTAAAATGTGCAATTTACATTCGTAGCATGGTTTTGAGAAGGGTGATGAGACTTTATCTTATAAATTAAACAATCACTGCTGAAATAATAAGTATTAAAGGTAATATGGATGTCATTAAATATAGAATGAGGAAATGACTGATAAAGAATATTGTAAATAATGATCTTAAAAATCTAAAAGCTTTAAAAACCATTATGCAATGTATTAAATTCTTTCTTCTAGGATTTGTGGTCATAGAAGCACATATATACACAATTTTAAAAAACTGGTCTTCCTAATCTAGAAATACAATGAACCTGATATAAAAATAATCCCCCCAATACACACCATCTATAAATTTTGATAAGATGTAACAAAGAAATATACACACACGTACCAAAAAATATGTTCAAGAATAGTCACAGCAGCATTGTTGAAAGCAACCTAATTTACATCAACAAAAGAATGAATATGTAACATGTAATTACCATACAATAGAATATTATACAATAATGAAAAAAAGAAAATTATGTTACATGTATCTATTCATCTAAATGGATGAATCACACATATAAATATTGAAGAAAATTAAGGAACAAGTCATATAAGAATACATATAGTTTAAAATTTTAAAACATGCAAAGCCATATATACCCTATATGTACATGTGTATATGTGAATGTGCACATATATGTGTACATTTGTGTATATATATGTGCATATATATGAGAAAGATTCAATAAATGTTGGAACAAAAAATATTAAAGTTAGATTAGTTAAATTTTAAATTAGTGAAATTGGTTACTACCTGGTTTTAAGGAGTGAAAAAAATGCTACTAAGGAGGACTAAAGCAGGGGTTTAAATTATATTATATTGGTGATATTATATTTCTTATATTTTCATGTTATATTATTTTCATCTGTCATATTCTTCCCAAAATGTCTCATATATTTCACAATAATTTTAAAATTATTAAATAATTAATATAGCTTCTTGCAGCTACAAAGTGGTCTTCCCTTCCTTACCTGTAGTTGTCAAATAAGAAATCCAAATTTTGTGGTCTATTCTTATCAAATGTCATTGGTTATGGAGGGAAAGAATAGCAAGAATGTAATACTTGACCTCACGTAGACTGTGAACAACTTTCTCATTAGCTGCAGTTTACAATCCAAGCTCTTAAGCCTAATTTAAGAGATCCTTCCCTTTTTGGCCTTATCTGCTTCTGCAGCAACTTTATACACATCCCCAAAGTTGCATCAAAATAGCATGTGTCCAAATCACGAAATACGGCATACGTTTTGTTGGGTTGAGATGCCTTGTTCTTGGCTAAAACAATACGACGTCTTTAAAAAGGCAACCTATTTTTTTTGGTGGGAAGGGAGTATAGATTTTATTCCTGAGACCCCAAGAATGGTTAATGTTTCCTCTGAGCAACAACTGCTTTGGTTCATGTCTCTGTTCCAGAGGTCACAAGCTACTTGCCCTCATCTGTGCACATGTCTATATTTCTAACTAAAGTGTGAGCATCTAAAGAGCAGGAGGGATGATTCAGAATTTCTAATGCTGGGAATTTGAGGCCAAAAGTATCCTAGGATGGAACAGTAGAGTCTCACAAATGGTTACTGTGTTATGGCATTCTGAGAATGGACCCCAATATTTCCAAATATTTGATGGCTAAAAAAGTGCTTATTCTGTGCACATAAGTATTTTTTTGCTTCATCTTAGGGCAGATATATATACTTCAGAAAACTTTCACTGTCCTGCAAAATAATAGAGAAAGTTTTCTTGGTCAAAAAAAAAAAAAAAAGATATCTCCTTTCTACACTGAAAGACAACAGCCTTGCAGCATGGTGGTGGGCTGGGGTACAGTTCTGGAGTGAACTCTGTAAACTCTAATCTTGCTCTGAGAACAGATTTCAGATTGCTTTTCTGGGCTTTAATTTTTTACTTTAAGTCAATCAGCAAAATAATACTGCCTGATCTTATTTACATTTGGGGCAGTAGTATGATTGCATTTGAAATACATCAGTAAGCAGAAACAGAGCTGCCTGGAAGTGCAGATCATAAAACTAGAGGTAAATTTTATATTTTTCGAAGTATTGCTAGAATGTCTGGCAGAATTGAAAACCAACCACCCATATAGATTTATGGAAAATGTAAGTGTCCCTTTGGGTTTTCCAAAAATTATATGGGAAAGGGAAACTAGTAGAAGAATGAACTTTCCACAACCCTGGAAAGAGGGCAGATGAAGGCAAAAGTGACGTTATTTGATATTCTCAGTTTGTGAGTTCTGAGAGGAACATGAGCTTACAATTGAATAAATAATTCAATGGAGAAAAGAATTAAACACTTTTTTACAATGGTATTAAGAAGTTTTTGGAATAGACTTTAAAAAGAGCCTTGTTACAAGGACATTAATTTGTTGACTCTGTATCTATCTACAGACATGTCATCTCTTCAGTGGTTACAGCTTAGGAAAAATGCTACCTATTTTGTTCTTCTTTTGTTTCTCTACAGCAGTAGATTTCCTTACCAGTTGTCTTTAACATATAAAATAAACAAATGTCAGAATAGAAAAGATCATAACTAGTAAGTATATTAGTAATTATACATTCCTTACCTGTGCTTGTGAAAGAGGTGTTTTGGTTTCTATTTTTACTTCTGAGGAAAATGAAGCTTAGAGAGATCAAATTATATTCCCCAAAGCATCATGGCCTCTTAGAAGGCTGCTGTGAGTTGATCTCATGTCTTCTATTCTAGATCCCAACCTTTTTCCTTTGTACCACACTGTGTCCGTCTCGGTACAAAAAGGAAAACTTTATATGTAGGTTATTTCCCTCTAGCCACACAATTCATGTTTATGTTTAGCACCTCTTTGTGTGTGGCATTTGCATTGTAGCTCTCATTTTATTAATGTCCAAATTGGGTCCAAGTTGACATTTCTGGAAATCCTTCAGCCGCTGAGGAAATAATTACTTTCATGTTTTAGAAGGATCGCTTCCCACTCCAAGACAGGATGACCTGTATCCTAGCCCCACACTGAACACTGAACAGCAGGCGTGTGACTCCTGCACAACTCCTCAGCTCACAACCTCATCTCGTACTGCTTTCTGCCTCTTAACCTGAATGTTGACCCTGTTTTGGACTTCTTCTTTGAACATGATCTGCTCATATTAACTCTTAACTCTTTGAAATGGAATGGTATGAAATGTATTTACTTGTAGCAATAACTTCAGACCTTAAACTAAGAGTTCTATTTTTTTCATGTAGTCCATCCTCTACCCTAATTTTAAAAGGAGAGATACTAAATTACACTAAAATAAGCTATACTAAACTAGAATCTGGTGTAAGACATAATCGTTTGAGTAAAGAAGATGAATTTATTTATTTTGTCTTTCCTGTAGTACATATACAAAGCAAATGATGTGAAAGAAGTCTTCTGAGAAAGAAGATTCTTCAAAGATTAAATAGCAATAGGAACATTTCTCTCTCTTTGTAACCTACTTGTGGAGAAAATCTTTAATGGCTATTTCTCCCAATAAATATGAGGACCCTAAAAATTGTTCTTTGAAGTTTGGAGATTCTCTAGGTTCTGGAAAAACTCTTACCTGGGATTCCTGAATGGTTGGAGTACAAACAAGTGTCTCACACTGTGTTGTGCAGGGCTTAAGTATGGTCTGGGGAGGATGCAGTAGACCTGGAAGGATGCAGGTAGACCATAACCAGTATCCTGGGGCTCAGGGCAGGCAACAAAAAGAAATTCTGGGAAGGTTACATTATGCAATGCAGAACACAGAGTTTATGAGAGAGAGAGAGAGAGAGAGAGAGAGAGAGAGAGAGAGAGAGAGAGAGAGAGAGAGAGAGAGAGAGAGAGATGTACTGGGAGAACTACCATACAGAAAATTTACAGAACTAAAAACACTCAGAAGGTGACACAGAGCAAACTGCTGGCAGGAGCCAGGGGAGAATATGACAGCCCTTCTTTGGAACCAGAGCAAAGGGAAGGAAGAGCCTGGAGAGAGTCACCTACAACAAGAACACTATGGCAGCAGAAGCCCATGTTTGACATCACTTGAGAGCACATAGATCATGAAGTGCTGCCAGGGTCAGACAGGAAAAGCTTTCCGGTGACTAAAGAGCGGACTTTATTTCTGTTTTCCCAGCATTTAGGCAACCCTGCCAGCTGATTATCACACATCCTCCTTTATTGCTGTGGGCTATCCCAGCCAAATAAAAGCCAGGGAAGACTACCAAATCCCTCTCTACTTTCTTGGTGATTTTATTGTTATTATTACTACAATAGAGCTCTGTCTAAATGCTAATATGAGACTTTTAGCTGGATGGCTATTGGTTATAATGAGTACATCCTGAATTGGAATATTTACCAAAGAGAGATCCAGTTTTAAACTGGACATCATGTGGTGGAAAAAAATAATTAGACTTTTAATGTCAATCTGATTCATTTTTCATAGTGAGGAGAAACAAGAAATTGTCAGATGACAATTCATGTAAATAAAGCACATTTAACATTTAGATTTTAAAGTAAGCCCATTAGATTTTAAGTGTCACATGGGCAGGATTTTTTCTGATTTTATGACTACTGAATTTTGAGTGACTAGAACACTGTTTATTGTGTTCAATAAATATTTGAACAAGTGCTTGAACTTTCACATATGTGGTAATGACTAACTGATATTATGTTTGACAAGGGATATCACCACAAATCCTACAAGATATTAAGAAGCTAAATGTCTTGAACAATCTTTATTCTGATAACTTTCATAACCTAGACAAAATAAATTGCTTGAAAACAAATTTCAAAATTAGACATAAAATAATGTAAAGTCTGAATTCTCCAGTATCTTATAAAGAAATTAAATTTGACGTTTCTTTACACAAAGGAAACTTCAGACCTGGATGGCATTTAAATTATTTAAAGAAGGAGAAAATAATTATACCAAAGACTTCTTTTAAATGACTTCTTTCAGGAAATGGAGAAAGAGGAAATAATAATAGACACATACATTTTGTTCGTATATTTGTAAGGTACCGATTTTTCCTTGATTAATATACAAATTCAACATAATCCCCACAAAAGTTATTGATTTTTGTGGGTACATGTGAAAATTAAGTTAAATCTAGTGGAAATTAGAGGACTTTCAATAGCTAAAACAAGCTTGAAGAACACAAATAAAGACATCCGTTCTTACTATGAAGCTGTAAAAAGCAAGGCAATGCAGTATGGGTACATGAATATGAAAAACACCTAACTGAACGTTATCAATTGTTTACCACCACTTGCAAGTCCTATAACTTTATAACAATTCTTCCTAATTAAGTTTTCAGTCTGGGCTACAGTAAGTTAGGAAATTCATCACACTTTTCCTCTAACAATATCAACAAAATACAAAGAGAATGTAAGTACATAAAAAAAAAAAAATGAGCAAATGTTACAGATAGACAATCCAAAAATGAATAAATGCAAGTGATTAACAGAATGTGGAGTGCTAAAACTCATTGTCAATCAAAGAAATGGAAATTAAGATAACAGTGAGATTCTATTTTATACCCACTAGATTGTTAAAATTTGTAAATTGGATTATGACAGGGCTTTAGGAAAACATGAATCCCTTTGCATTGCTAGTCACACTATATAGTATAATATAATAGCCACTCTCATCTAAAGTTCAGTCTGTAAATCAAGTATCAAAATATCCTACAGCACTACAGTTCTACTCTTGGTTGTATACCTAGAGAAATTCTTACATATGAGCACAAATGCTTATTTATAAGATGGTTTGTGGTAATGTGAAGCAGCAAGCACCCTAGATATTCACCACTGGAGAAACAAAAGAAAGTGGTATACCTATACTATGAAATTCTATTAGATATTAGCAACAACTAAATAGATGCTAATATGACAATATGGGTCAATCATAAAAATATAATTCTGGCTAAAATAAAAAAAAAAATCTATACCTCAGTAGCATCTAGGCAAATTTCAATGCATGTACACACAGCAGAAATACAGTCTAACAAAAACAGATACACATCAAACTCATTTAAAATGTTGCCTATCAGTGGGAGGAAAGTATGAATGAAGATTATAGTTAAAAGAAAGTAACCAAATAAGTATAAAAGTTAAAAAAACCTTGAACCAATGATTATAGCATTCCACAAAATAGGGAGTTTTGTAATTTAATTTTCTGCCTGCCCTCAAGATTCAAAAAAAACATTAACCAATCAGTAAGTAATGGCATATCCATATGATGATATACCTAATGTAGCTAAGTCACTGCTATGTAAAAAATGTAAGCCAATTTAGTGGCTTAAAACAATGTACATTTATTATCTCACAGTTTCCCTGGGTCAGGAGTCCGAGCATGGCTTTGCTTGATACTGTGCTCAAGTTTTCACAAGGCTGCAATTGAAGTGTCAGCCAAGCTGTATTCGTATCTGAGGGTTGAGGGGGGAAAATCCACTTCCAAGTTCATTGATTGTAGGTGGGAGTAATTTTCTTGCAGCTGTATGAGTGAGGCCCTTTTTTTCTTGTTATCTGTCGGCAAGGATGCCTCTAAGCTCCTCCGACTGCCCTCGGGTCTTTACACTTGCCCCTCTTGATAAGCCTCTCACAACATCACAGCTTACTTCTTCAAAGCCGTCTGCCAAACAGAATCTTATATTAAGAAAAGTAATCATGACAGTGACATCTCTTCACCTTTCTATGTGATGTAACCTAATCCAGGCAGTGGCATTCTATCACTTTTGCATATTCTATTGGTTGAAAGCACACTCTGCTTACACTCAAGCACAGTGGATGACATGAGGATATAATTTATCTGAGGTCACTCTAAGATGTGTCCTCCACACTGTGTAAACTTTGAAATGAATGAGGCACTTCTAACTTTAATTTATGAATAGATTCCTACATTCCATTCAGTGCAAAAGCAAGGTGAAGAATCATGTAAATATATTATCATTATGATAATAACTATCTGAGTGTATTTATTTAAATTCATAGATGATTTTTAAAAAGATGAACAAAAAATTGGTAATAATGATTATTTCTGCAATCAATGAGTTTGGAAGACAAGGAAAGTAATGAAACAGAAGTTATCGTCCTTTTGTGTATTTTCCATTTGTATGAGGTTCCTATAGTAACTTTTCAAAGTATATAGAGTAGCTTTTCAAGAAGTAAATAAGATTTCCTATAGGAAACATTAAAAAAATTTCAAAATGAAAGAGTGCGTAATATAAGAGCTAAAATAAATCAGAAATATATCAGGATCAAAGATTGTCTTCTTTTCTGGAATTATATATGACAAAGGGAGTGAAGATATGTTTATCATTGACTTTTGAAAATCAAAACTCCAAGTATAAAAGATAAGTTGCCATTCATCACATGAAAGCACATTTTAGGAGACTAACAAAAATACAAACTAATTGATAATTGTTAACTTCTATGGCTAAATAATTTTAAAAATCCTCTAAATAGAAATTTGAAAATTTATTTTACCATCAGTATTTTGATTAGCATCATATATTCTATTTATTTTAAGAATCATTCAAGTAGAGTTGACCAACGTTCAACTTGGATACAGTCTAGTATTTTTACTAAAATGGAAAGGACATTTTTATATTTCAGTAATCAAGGAATTGGTATTCTAAGAAACACAGTAACACACTTTAGGAATCACCCCACTATATTAATGCTTTACTTACATCTCAGAGAGGATAGAGAGACCAGCTTTTCATCTGTGTACTTTCATTATCTATCAGAGTGATTGGACCTTAATTGGTGTTCAATAAATATTTGTTGAACATTTGAAAAAAGTGTAATTGAGAGTAGTGAGATTGGTTTTCACAAAAAATCTATCAGCACAAGAAAATGATCATTATTTGTCTTATAAATATCATCTCTGTCTCTGAATGCCTTAAATATTCTGAAAGTGACACAAGAATGTGAAATTCTGTCCATTATCTAAAATGTCACCCATACTTTTCCAATTAGTATCTAGGCACAGAGACATCTCTGATTAGAAAGTCCTAGGGAACAAAGCTGCCTTGAACAATTATAGCCTGGATTAGAATAATAGTAACTAAGCAAACAAGGGGGAATGGTACTAATTTAGACTCCTATATTTTCAGATATTCTCTAGAACACATAGTTCTTTGTTAGGCCACTTTTTCAGGCTTCAGATACAGGAAACACCTTTCGTGGACACAAAAACTTCTCTACTAGCGTCGCACTGGCTCACAGACCCACATGTATGTGTGGTATGTGCCTACATGTATGTATATACATGCATATGAATGTAAACACTTTCCTAAGTGTTATTCATGGTTTTAAGTACTCACAGATATTGTAATTTATTACTTATAACATCCTTACAAGGTAGATTCCATTGTTACCCTCAGCTGAGGAAATGAAGCACAGAAAGATTAAGTTGCTTCCCTTTCTCTTAGATTAATAAATGCCAGAGTCAAAAGCAAACCTGAGCAGTCTGATGTCAGAGTCCCAGCTCTCAAACAGTGGTGGTACAGCCTCTCTAAGTGTGCTAAATCCTCTGGCTGGTAAAACCATATCGTTGGGAATTAGACTAAGAAGTTTTAGCCCAAAGTGTGATGGGAAAGAAGCAGTCCAATCACAGAACACATTTCTGTGTTTACTTCTTAAATAATGAAGTTTTTGATAACAAAGTGTGCCATTGAAATATCCCTTTATAGCAGTGGAATTACCATTTTGTGAACATTCAAGCTGGTGTGCTTTGTCCCATAAATATGCCTTGGAACCATGTGATTTGTTTATCTTACAAGCTTTCGCATTTTTAATATGACTTCTTCCAACCCTTGAAGAAAAAAAAATCTTCCTTTCACTTATGTAGTGCTTACATTTCAAATACTCCTTATTATCACTGTGCTCTAGATTTGCTATCAGGGGTATTGGGAAATAAGAAGTAAATGTGGGTATATGTCTAGGTTATGTTTATATTTTATGCTCTTTGTGAATATAAGTTTAAACTTACAAAGTAAACAAGTACTTCTTAAGCTAAGAAATAAATACAAACTCATAAAAATTAGAATTTATGTTTAAGAGGTACCATATTTAAATTATTCCATTACAGACTGTTAGTGCCACTTATGTCTACTTCTTCACATCTTTCCAGCATAGAATATCCCACTTTATCATAAAAAAGTAAAGGAGTGTTTCAAACAAAAGTTTCATTTACTGACAAGTTTTAAAACATCTTTTATTTATTTACACTTCTGCACTTTCCTACCTCCATGCAATGTATATCCATTATAATATACCCACCTTTACTTTTAAAAATTTTGATTCTTGACAGCACTCATCTCAGTCTATTCATAACTTATTATAATTACTACCAGTAACTTTCTAGTGTGAAGTTTAATTTTTGCAAGAACATAGAAAAGGGTTATGGATGGTTGCATGCTTTTAGGCTCATGAAACTGTCATAAGAGGCTGAATATACTGATTGTAATAAATGCCCACAGACTCCAGAAGAAACCGAATAGATTTACAATGCACAGATGCTTGCACTCCCACATCAGAAGCAGGGAGTATTTTAGGACCAGAATCAAATGGGAAAATTCAAAAGTTTACATTAGACCTTGTGATAACAAGGATTGGAACTTGATTACTTTTATAGCCAATAATTATTGAGAGAAGAATCTTGTTGTCATCAATTCATAATATCAAAGTTGTTTGTGTATCTTATACTCTTGGATTGGAGAGACACTACATTCACTGGAAGTCTGGACTTTCTTGATGAAAGCAGAAGCATAAGGCACTTGGAAGGAGACAGAATAATGATGTTGGTAATGCTTGCAACCTCTCTTGGATGTGTGGGAGAATAAAAGTTTAGAGAGTAACTGGGGGTTTGTTAGAAGGAGGAATGAGCATTTCCATTGTTATGTGTCTGAATGGTTAGGGGGAGCAAGGGATTAGAGCTATGCACAGATTTACTACCTCTGCGGATAGCCCTTCCATAAATCAATAAAAGTCATCTGATTTCCTTAACTTTCTTCTTCAAGGGATCAAGGCTGCCTCATTTTTAAAGAATGGAAATACACCTTTGGAGTCAGCATATATTTCATGTTCCTGAGATTGTTCCAAGATTTGCTTGAATCTTGCTTTTTTGCCCTTAGCATTTCTAGGCCGGTTCTGGTTACTTTCCCTGCATTCTGTTCTCCTGGGTGTGCAAATAAGCCACAGGCCTGCTATGTGTCCACCGGGGATGCAGAGGTTGTCAAAGCCCTCCAGACAGAAACCTATTTGGCTTTTACTGAAAGGGAAAAAACAGATTCCTTAATGTAACTTTAACTTCTCCTTTAAAATAAGGCATAACCATAAATTAGTTTACAAATCCTCATGGAATGCTTTAGAAATCAGTGGGTACATGAAGGTCAAGATAAGGAAAAAGGTGTTTTTAAAACTGACATCCCAGAAAAACACATACTAATGAGTGTTGCCCTCTTCAAAGTGATTGCCTGAGGAGGCTCTCCTCCATTTTTGGCTCAAAATTGTGCTGAACCTCTTTTGAAATTGCCTTCAGAGTTAGTTTACAAACCACATAAGAAAATCATTACTTTATGGTTATACCTCATAAAGTTCCATAAAGGAAATAGGAAAAGCAAAGTGAAACAAATGGGGTATGGCTTTGCCCATCCATAAAACTGGCTGAAAGATGGGCTTTGTATCCTTTCCAGAATATTGACAGCTGATGTTCTTTTGAATATACAGTAGAAAGAGAAACAGGTAAGTCTTAATGAAAAGTATCTGATGCCTATGTACCTGATTACTCAGGTCTCCATAAAATCTGGCAATATAGTAAATATGTTTTTATAGATTATAGATGAGTTTAGTGTTATATATATTTACCTGTGTATCATGACTGGATGGATGCCTTTAGAACACTTGGGAGTGCAAATTATTCTAGAAGGAAGGTGATCTATCCCTATGTAAATAACTGTGATGGCTTAATTACCTTTACTCACATGGGTAATTACCATAGTTTAGGCTTTTATCAGTTTTTACCTTCTTTACTACTGTTCCCCTGTCAGATCTCTGTGTTTCTAATCCCCTGACCAAACTGTGGACAAAATAACCTTTCTAAAGTATAAATCCAAATATGACACTTCCTATTAAAACCTTGCAAGACCATCTTTTATCTTCAAGACGAAGCTTGCTATTTAGTATGATATTCAAATTTTTCACAATTTGTCCCCTTTTAGACTTTAGATTGATTATTTTAGTCTTGCCACATCCTCTAGACTGATGCACTTGCTTCGAGGAAAGCACTGTTCTCTGCCTAGTTTCTAGAACTCCATACACACTTTTTGATACATGCTACTCTAAATGCCTATGATTTTAATGTACAGAACAGCTATCATTCTCCAGTAGTCTTCTCTTATTCTAGAGAAAGACATAGAAATGTATCTTTCTAGCAGTTTATGATTCCTAATGTGTGTTATTTAAAGTGCTGGTTTATGGACAATCCTAAAGGCCATTACTCATTAGGTCAAATTTGCCCAAGAATCCATATTACTTTTAAAAAGACTCAATGTAGCTTTTAAAATAATATTTTGAGAAATCCTTTGGAATATGCCCCCATTGCCCTTAATCACAGTGGGAGAGAATTTTGATTCTCCTCTAAAACTCCTGCCATAAATAGATGATTAAACTCAGTATTAACCAAATAGTAGGACCTTGAGAAAGAATTGTTGAATAATTAATTCACACAAAATATCCACAAGCTCTGGCACTCTATTTTGGTAGCTAGAGCACAAAGATCGTTGCAAATAATATATCTCTTTTTGTGCGTGCATGCATGCTACTCTTCCCAAGGGGAGGAACATTATATTATCTGGTATTGTGACTGTTTTGAACAATGCAATGAGAAGGAAATAACATTCAAAGACTTCTGAGAATAAGCAGCATTATGAAAGTCTGGCAGCCTCAGCGTGTTCTCTTTTAGGACAGTCTTGAAACTCAGGTGCGTGCAATGAAAAGCCCAGGTTACAGGAAGAGGCTATGCATGTGCTCTCCTGTCAACAGCTCCAAACGAGTGTCTAACTGACAGCCAAAATCAATTGTCTGTCAAATGAGAGGCATCTTGGTCCATTGTAGCCCAATAAAGCCTTCAGAAGACTGCATCCCTAGCAAACATCAGGAGGAACAGAAGACCAACTAGCTGAGTCCTGTGTGCAGAACCACGAGAGGTAACAAAATAGTTGTTTTTTTTAAAGCCAGTATGCAGCAATAGGAGACTCAAAGCCACATCCATTCTTTCCTTTTCTATACTAATGCCACCTCACATGGAAAACCATTCCTCCAATTTTGAAAGCAATACGATTATTAACTGTACTCCTTCAGTGGAACTAATATATAGCTTTTATAAACCAATTAGTCTTTTGCTTGTTTTTATTTAAAGAAAGATAGTTATACAGATACCTCTGGTGCATGTATCACAGTTTTTGGCCCACCTCTGACACCAACTGCACCACTGCTGGCACTTCCAGCTCACCTTGTGCTGGCTGTCAGCATCTCATTCTAAGCTCAAATTGCACGGCATTCCTCTGTACCTAAGACTTCTCTACTTGGAGGGATCTTGCTTGGCCAGTGAATGAATGCATTATTAATTTCTCAAGGTTGATCCTTCAACTACTGAAGCAAGTAAAAATGGACAAATCTTCCAGTTATCATCTTTCAGATTAAAAATTCTGGATTATTCCATATGGCCCACAGATATCTTAATTGAAAGAAGATTCTTGCCCACAGTAGCATCCTAGTACACTCTTTCATTGACTTTTCCTGCTTTACTCTTCCAATTTTATTCACTCCTGCTTTCTGAGCTCAATCCACAACTCCTTGTCTCATAAGGAAATCTCTAAAGTTCTTGTCTCAAATTGTGCTTTAAGGGGAATGCCAAATGTATATAGTGACTTATAAGCTAAGGTTATGGACTGAATGTTTGTGTTCATCCCAAATTTATGTTGAAGCTCTAACCCTCTGTGAGGCTATATTGGAGATGGGGGGGGGTCTCTAAAGAATTTAATTAAGGTTAAATAAAATTATAAGGGTGGGGCCATAATCCAATAGGAGTGTTCTTATGAGAAAAAGACACCAAAAATCGATCTCTCTTTCTCTGTGCTCACACACCAAAGCATGTGAGGCCATATGAGGATGTAGCATTCTATTTTTGTCTTCCTGAGTCCCAACAGATTTGTCCTGATTTTTGACCAGAGATTTTTTTTCCTTGGGCCACTGCTAGACAGAAAGCTGTTTTATAACTTTTTTCTGTTCTCTTGTACCTGAGAAAAGCACACAACCCTCATGAGAGTTTCTAAGTGATTTTGCTGCTAGCAACACTCATAACGTAACTTTAAGATACAAGGAGACTCATTTTGCTGAACTTTTGCTTCATAACCAATACTGTGTTTATGGTATTTTTAAGGCTAGTTCACTTTTGTTCTGTCGTCAGTTTTGCACTCATTGCTTGTTTTGTCTTCCAAAAGATAAAAGTCATTACATTAGCTTTTTATATTCTCATGGAAGAGATTTTCATATTCACTATCATAGTTATTAAGGCAACCCTGAGATCACTTTGCATGGTGAGATTTAAGTCAAATATAATATCAGGAAGTCTTGAACTTTATTACATCCCATCTTCAGTATTTTGTTCATCAGAAACTTAACATCCTTGAATCAGCCCTTAGTATTTCTCTACTTGTGAGAATTACCATTTCTAAATTTAATGGCAGATGCTTTCCCTTAATACTACTTCTAGCATTATTCTCCACAAGGGGGGTTAAAGTTTAGGTATCCTATAATTTCAGGGCCTTTAAATTAGATAAAGGCCTTTAGATAAGGATCTTCTTAGACACACTTAGGATAAGAAGTGCAAAATATTTATTTTGTAACATTGTCATATGATTAACTTTTGCATCTTAACATGTAAATTTAATAATGCACCTTTCCTCCATTACTTTTTTCCTGGCAAATGGATAAATAAAACCATACAATATTTATTGCACATGTGAGATGCTGTGTTAATATAATCTTCAAGATAATCTTTTAAGATAGGTATTTTATTATTCTAATTTGCAGTAAAGAAACTGAAGCTCAGACATACGGGGTAACTTTTCTATAATCTCAGAGATGGTAAATGGTAAAATTGGGATTTAAATCTCTGATCATTTTAATAAAGTATGTTGTCCTCCTACTTAAAATAAAATAATTAAGACAAAATAGTGTATAGGTTGATATTTCAGGCAAACCCTTGATAAAAATATTTGTCGAATAAATCATTTATTGACCTCTATTCACAGAAGTTACTGATTTTGCTACTAGAACACAAACTTCTTCCAAATGGAAGGCAAGTATGTTCCTCAACAGGAAGAGCAAGTCTCTGAGAGTTGATCTCAGATTCCTTATCTGTAAAATAAATTATATCCTTTTATGATTTCAAAGTAGAATAAGAAGTTTATAAAACCTATGAAAATTATCCATTCACTAGGATTTTACTTTTACTGTATAGTCCTTGAAAACAAGACTTCTAAATGGTGTATGATTACAAATTACAGGCAGTTAGTTCTTAACTTTCACATTCTCTACTTTATGTGTATATTTATTGTGACCACAGTAACTTCCCTCTGTCTCCCCAATGCTGGAAGTTGAGCCTTTCCTCCCTTTCTTATTTTCTGGCTGACTTTGGTCTTTTTCTTTTTTAATGACACATCATTAACACATTTGCAGGACTTTGTCTCATTTTGTTTTCTTTTTCCCCTGGAAGGTGTCAAGTGAAAGAAGGGAGGTGTCAGGGCTGGGGAGAAGCAAACCTTTTTGGATCATAGAGCATATTTAATAGCCTTGGGGAGTAAAGATGTTCCTCTACGGTTAACCAAAATATGCATTTCCTCTTTCTGCAAAGAACATCTTCCTCAGAATACATTTCCAATCTGGACACATAAAAAATCAATACAGGTATTCATCAAGACAGAAAAAAAATACAGGTATTCATAAACTTGTCAACAAATAAAATGACAAATATCACGACAATTACCATGCTCTGGAGAAGAATGCAAGAGCACTAAATCTTGGTAATAAAAGCTTCTCGGAGAGCCAGATTAGAACCTCAATAAAAGTTGCTTTTTTTAATAACACAATTTTAGTACTTTATTCATATTTATTCATATTTCAATGACTAAAATTATGGGCTTACAAGGACTTTTTTATACTATCTGGTCAAGTTGTTTTTTAAATACACACTTAAATACTGTGCTCAAAGTCATAAAGCAAATTACAAGAGCAGAGACCACTTTTGCAGTTAGATTTCTTGACAATTTTAAACTTTCCCTTTGCACTGTTTCTCTTGCCTCTTTTTGCTAGAAGCAAATTCTCTAAGAAAGCCTCATGAGGGTTGTGTAATTTCTTCAGGTACAAGAGGACAGAGAGAGGCCATGAAGCAACTTTCTATCTAGCAGTGGGCCAAGGACAAGCAAAACTTTGGACAAAAAGAGCAAGACAAACCTATAGGAACTTAGGAAGATGAAAAATGGAAGGGTTTCTTCTGCTTAAATTAAAATGAGCTATAGGGTGGTGGAAAACTGGGTTTTTATTTTCCCTTTTGAATTAATTTGATTGCTAAAATATTTTTATAGTGAACATGCACTGCATATGTAACAAAAAAGGGATGTTGAAGAGAAAATATTTCAATTTTTATGCTATAATAAAATTTTCTATTACTGAAAGTTTATAGAGCGAAAAGTGGGAGTTTCCATTGACTACCTTTCCGAAGAGACCTACTAACCTTACTTCTAAGCCTTTATCTCTCTAACTTCTTATCTATTGGGTTCCCATCTTATCTCCAGGGATTTGGCACTATGAGGAATCTCTTAGGGCAGCTCCTAATCTAACCACAGAGGATGTTTTCTTGCTTCTAAATTCATACACTCAATATAGTTTCTAATTAGAGACCCATTAAAAAATGATGCTCTCTACTTCACTAGACTATAACTTGGTGGTTAAACTGACTTATTATCTCTGTATTCTCATGTTCTAGTTCATTGAATAACTCAGACTAAATATGTCAATCAGCATTTGTTCAATTTGAAAGGAAAAAGGAAGGGAGGAAGGGGAAAAAGTGGAGATAAAGAAACAAAGGAAAAAGAAAAAGCATGTTACATATTGTGATTATAGATTATTTTACAGATTAATTAAACCCCAACTAGGAAAGCTATAACATGAAAAAGTACACAAACATTATAACAATTTATATTAATATATTTGTGAGAAACCCATCCCTATATTGCAAAACACATAGATAACATAACCCCTGAAAACAGACCTGCTTCTACGTTTCTTAGAGCAAGGCTTATTTAAATTGCTGGGCATTTTGATTTGAACTATTTTAACACTTTTGAAATAGATTAAATTTAGATATAGATTTTAATAATAATTAACATAAATGATATTTATAGATTCTACAGCTTCATGAAAATATTATTGTCCTTTAACAGAGTTGAAAATAATTTTCATTAAAACTCAATTTTCTGCCTACATGATAGAAAGTGAAATATCAAATTGAAGTATTCTCTCTAAAAGCCATTGTATATACCCTATTTCATTAATTAATGATCTAGTTTCTATGAGTTCCATGATGAAGTTAGTTAAAAGTTATATTAATATGCCTGGTATCTGATAGGTTCTATTGATATTGAATATTAAAACAAAAGAGAGAAAAAAGTGAGAAAAATATCTTTTTTCAGGAAAAAAATAAAATTTCAAGATTTCCTCCAGATGCTGATTCTTGTATTTTACTACTTATTTTACTAGTTTTGCAGTTATTATATTCAGCTTTAATTCTTCCCACTGCAACTTCAGCCTTTTCTTTTTGTTCTCTCCTTGATGAAAATGGGAAACAGCTGGCTGCCAACAACCATCAATATACAGTATTTTTTACTTAAAAAAAATGCAAAGATCATTTTTTTCATCTCCACCCGAATTGATTGTTTTCCCAAGCCACTAGAAAGTATAATAGAAAGAGTGGACTAGAAATTGTACAGTACTTTGTTATAGTATACATAGAATATTATACTAGTTTCAGGTATACAACATAGATTATTTTACAGATTGATCAAAGGATTTAATGTACCTTTAATGTACCTAAAGTATTTTATATACCTCACAGTGTTATCACAATAATAAGGGTAGTAACCTCCTGTCACTGTACAAAGTTATATTAATTTTACTGACTTATTCCCTGTACTATATATTACCCCCATGACTTAAATATTTTATAACTGAAAGCTTATACCTTTTATTATTCATCCTTTTTATTCATCCCTTTAAACATTTCTACTCTGGCAACCATCAGTTTGTTCTCTGTATATATGTCTGTGTTCTGTTTTGTTATGTTTATTTGTTTTATTTTCAGATATATAAGTGAAATCATATAAATTTTTTTTCTCTGTCTGACTTATCCCATTTAGCATACTATATTCAGAGTCTATTCACGTTGTTGCAAATAGCAAGATTTCATTCTTTTTATTGCTGAGTACTATTCCTGTATATATGTGTGTGTATTTTTTTTAAGTTTTATTGATGGTTTTCTTCACTGTGTAAAAACATTTTATTTTGATGTAGTCCCATTTGTTTATTTTTGTTTTTGTCATCATTGTCCTGGGAAACATATCCAAAAAATTATTGCTAAGATTGATATCAAACAGTTTTCTGCCATTCACATATTTTTCTAGGAGTTTTATGGTTTCAGGTTTCCAGGTCGGTTTAATTCTGATACCCAAACCAGACAAAGACACAGAAAGAAAGAAAGAAAGAGAGAGAGAGAGAGAGAGAGAGAGAGAGAGAGAGAGAGAGAGAGAAAGAAAGAAAGAAAGAGAGAGGCAGAGAGAGAGAGCAGAGAGAGAGAAGAGAGAGAGAGAGAGAGACAGAGACAGAGAGAGACAGAGAGAGAGAGGAAAGAAGAGAGAGAGAGACAGAGAGAGAGGCAGAGAGAGAGAGAGACAGAGAGAGAGAGAGAGAAGAAAGGAGAGAGAGACAGAGAGAGAGAGAGAGAGGCAGAGAGAGAAAGAGAGAGAGACAGAGAGAAAGAAAGAGAGAAAGAAAGAAAGAAAGAAAGAAAGAAGAAAGAAAGAAAGAAAGAAAGAAAGAAAGAAAGAAAGAAAGAAAGAAAGAAAGAAAGAAAAAAGGAAGGAAGGAAGGAAGAAGGAGGAAGGAAGGAAGGAAGGAAGGAAGGAAGGAAGGAAGGAAGGAAGGAAGGAAGAAAAAATTACAGGCTAGTGTCCTTAATGGAACATAATGCAAAGATTCTTAATGAAGTACTAGAAAACTGAACTCAATAATACCTTAAAAGTATCATACACAATGATCAAGTGGGCTTTATTTTAGGGATTGCACAGATGGTTCAATATCCACAAATCAATAAATGTAAAACACCACATTAACAAAACCAAGTATAAAAGTCATATGATCATCTCAATAGATGTAGAAAAAACATTTGACAGAATCCAACATTTATTTATCATGAAAATTCTCAGCAAAGTAAGTATAGAGGGAGCATACCTCACCATGATAAAGGCTATATGTTACAAATCCACAGCTAACAACCTATTAATGGTGAAAAGCTGAAAGCTTTTCCCCTAAGATCAGGAATAAAGCAAGGATGCACATTGTCACCCCTTCATTCATATTATTAGAAATCCTAGCCACAAAGCATCAGGAAGAAAAAATAAAAATCAAAGGCATCCAAATAGGAAAAGAAGAAGTAAAACTCACTGTTGACAAATGACATATTATACATAAAAAGCACTAAACACCAAAAAAAAAAAACCCAAACAAACAAACAAACAAACAAACAAAAAAACCTTAGAACTACTGAAGGAAGTAAATTTTCAGGATACAAAATTAATATACAAAAATTGATTGCATTTTTATACACTAATAACTATCAAAAAAGAGAAATCAAAACACAATCCCTTTTACAACTGCAACAAAATGATTAAAATACCTAGGAATAATTTTAACTAAGAAGGCAAAACACTTGCATTCTGAAAAATACAAAACATTGATGAAGATAATTGAAGATGCCACAAATAAGTGGAAAGACATATTATATTTATAGATTGAAAGGATTAATATTTTTAAAATGTCCATACTACCCAAAGCAATCTATAGATTTAATACATTTCCTATCAAAATTCCAATGGCATTTTTCACAAAAATAAAACAAACTATCTTAAAATGTTTATGAAACCACAAAAGACATAAATAGCCAAAGTAATCTTGAGAAAGAAGAACAAAATGAGCTGTCATGCTTCCTGATGTCAAAATACACTATAAAGTTATAGTAATCAAACGGTATGTATTAGCACAAAAATAGACACATAGATGAGTATAACAGAACAGAAGCTCAAAAATAATCTAATTCTTATATGGTCAATTAATCTATGACAAAAGAAGCAAGACTATACAATGGGGAAATGATATTTTTTTTTCAATAATATTGGGGAAACTGGACTGACATCTGCAAAAAATGAAACCGAATCACTTTCTTACACCATATACAAAAATAAATTTAAAGAAGATTAAAGACTTAAGTGTAAGAACTGAAATTGTACAATCTTTTATTCAGTCTATCACATATACTTTTTTTTCATTAAGTACTTTAAAATTTAGACTGTGTTTAGATGATAGAATTGATATACGTAAAAAATACAGAGAGAAGATACAAATAGACATGTATTCTATATATATATAATATATAATTATATATATATAATTTTTTATTTCATTTATAAAAACTGTAGCTATAGTTTTAATTTGAGAAGAGGTAAAAAGCAACCCCTGCGAGGTTTTAGTGATCATTTGGGTATACTTAAGCAACTTTCATTGGTGAGAGGAAGGAGGAAGAGTGAATAAGAAATCTCTATGTTCTAGTAAAATGCCAGTGATTTAACTCCACTATTTTAACTTAGATCCCACCAAGTCTGATCAGAAAAATTTACTTTGAAAATTTGTGAAATTATCAAAATTCTTTATGTTTAGTAGTAATTACATAATCTTTTGGAAAATGACAATGCTCACATTTCTTAAAATAAATCAATTAATGCAACTATGGAATATGAGTATTCATTTGAAAGTTCTATCTCATCAAATGTGAAGTATTCTCTAGGTTTATTTTTCTAATGCTTCACCATCATCATTTACTTGAGTGTCATTATCCTTCACCTGGACTCTTTCACTAGCTTAGATAACCAGCATTTCCTAGAGGGTTTTTACCAGATGCAGCAAGTAGCAAAGATGTCATATGCCATGTGGGACTGTAATATAGTGCACCTGACAACTGGCAGAACCCTTGGAATGAGGCTTAATGGTTAAATGAGTGCAATTAAGTGAGCTCTTACATCTCTGCTGTCCCAGAGTATGAGCATGCTTAATGTGACTCATCAGCCTCATTCCAAGTTCCAGACACTTAGAAACTGAATGAGCATAAATAGCAAAAGCCACAGTAAATCAGTTGAACAAAATAATTTATAAATATAAAAAATAATAGGCATTTTGGTCTGCTGATTTCACTTCAGTAATATGGCTTAGCATTACACAGTATAGTGATGCTAGAATCATTTCCAATTTTATACATTTAACTTTGCTATAAGTTCATAAAAATGTGATCTCTCTTTGCTAGAGCAAACTAACCACTTGTAAACTATACCTTCTCAGGGAGAACAGGAATTGTCTTTCAACTCCATTGCCAAACTCAAAACAAGATTGCTAAATTCAGGTTAAGAAATAGTTCTGCATTGACCTGTGTTGCAACTCCCATCCAACAGTCATTTTGAATCAATAGTATAGAGAGCCAAAAGTCC
Organism: Eonycteris spelaea; assembly: GCA_003508835.1. Taxonomy (NCBI): domain Eukaryota; kingdom Metazoa; phylum Chordata; class Mammalia; order Chiroptera; family Pteropodidae; genus Eonycteris; species Eonycteris spelaea. The sequence goes on from PUFA01000281.1 coordinate 476,822, forward strand.
AAGATTACAGAAATTGCCTATTTGGACAATCGGGACAAAAAAAAAAAAATGTTAGAACATTATTTTGTGCTTCTCTGATCAATTGTCCTCAGGGGGGAAAAAAGAGAAAAATACAAACTTTTTCAACTCACCAAAAATAAAACTATACTTTTAACTTTTGCAGAAAAAAAAAGCAACATCCCAACTTGGTAAACAGAAGGGAAGATTTCAGACAGGAGGCCACATGAACAACCTTGAAAAGTTCTAAAGAAAAGATTTGAGATCATCTGTTCTAAAGGCAGCAAATAGAGACAAAATAAAATGATTAACCAGCATGAGTTCAAGTCTTCCCATTACAGAAAGTATTCTCTTGCTCTAAAATTCTTCTGCACACCTGAAAAATTAATTCTTCTCCGGACAACAGTAAAGGAAAGAATGAGAGTCTATTCACATTTTTAGCTTTAACAAAATCTGAAACCCCAAATTGTGCTATTCAAACGGAATAATATGAATGGGCCAAATTAACACTGCTAAAATTTGTACATTTTAGTTTTGACTATATTTTACCTGAGTTTGTTTGACTGTAAAAAAAAAATATATATATATATAATATATATATCTATAAAAGATATATATATATATATAATAATTAAAGAAGCTAAAGCAAAACTTAATGTAAAACTGAAATAAATAAATGTTATATATTAACTAGATTACATGAAGTCTGATAAATTTAATTACAATATGATTTTTTATATATTGGCCAATGAAATTTCTTCGGTATTTTAGAGTATGCCCCACAGGAAAACTTAGCAATAAGCAAGAACTAAGAGAATATAGTTTTATGTAAATCTGACATGAAAATGGAAATAAAACACACTCAGTGAGGTCTATCAGATGCAAGCATGTATGATGTCTGCTGAAGCTGATGGCCCAGTTGATGAGAATTTCAGACTGTTTACAGCCAGACTTTAGACCCAATATGAGCTCACTAAGGGGGAAAAAAAAAACAAAAACAAAAAACAAAAACAAGAACAACAACAACAAAAACAAACAAAAGAAAACACCAACCTGAGAAAGCTCAACTAAAAAAAAAAAGTATCATATTTTAACCATTGGCTCATTTAGTTCAGAGAGGGTCATTTTGTTGAAAACTTGAATTTCCATGTTTTTATTTCTGAAAATAGGTCTGAAAAATAAGATCATGATGCAGAATATGATAATTTAAGGATTTAAATTTAGTATAATGATCAATCTTACTCTTCATTTATGAAAAGTAATTTGGTCACTTAACAAATATAGCACTGCATGAATTTTACATTATATTATCAAGTGAGAGGTGACTTTTCTTTTTTGTTGCACATTAATCAAATGGTTAATATGGCATATGGTGCTTCTTTCATACCACTGTGAGCCATGCCACAGAATGCTATATCACCATTCTAAGAGTTTTTTTCTTCTCTTTCTTTCCCATATGGCATTCAATTCTAAAGTAGATTTTTCTGCACATTCTCTATGTCTTTGTTCATAGTTGGGAATCAGATGTGAGTGAAAGATGACAAGTCCTTATCAACGTTCAGTTCCCAGTTGAGTCTATAGGGATCTCAATCATAGTTATGTATTTCCATAGAATTTGTGATTTCTACCAAAATCAACTAAAAACTATTCACCCAATTTATAATGTGCCACACAGGTACTAGCCTAAGCACTGTGAAAGCATTAAAAAATTTAACCTTCAGAATCACTCTATGAAGTAGACACTATTTTTAGCCTCAATTTAAAGATGTGGAAACTAAGTCACAGACTGTCTAAGCCACTTGGCCAAGGTCACAAAATTGCTAAGTGACTGAGCCAGGATTTAAACCCAGGCAGTCTAAACCCAGAGCCAATATGTTCAGAACCAATTCAAACCACAGCCACAAGTGCTGAAGATATCATGATGAGCAGGACGGACATGACCACTATTTTCACAGAGTTAATAGGAAAGAAACTGTACTTAACAATTAACTGCAATGAAGACGTGTTTGATGTGAGAACTCACAGTAGGGGAACTAAGTAATCTAAAGAAGGAGGGGAGGATAAAGGGAGGAAGAAGAAGAAGAAGAGAAGAGGAGAGAAAAAAAAGAAAGGAGGAGGAAAATAGGAAGGGGGAAAGAAACTTCCATGAAGAGAAAACTGAATTTGCAAAATCCTACGATTCTATGAATTTATATTCAATAGTATAGGGTTAAAATTTGTCATTCCTGTATATATCAGATGGTGATCTCTATATTGACTGAATTAATAGATTTATCATCTTATCTTTTACTTTCGATTTCTTTCAGATTTAAAGTTTAAGACTGCAGAATTTATAAATTATAAAACTGTTGCTTGAAAATATTGGAAATTATAAAGTAACAAATTATTTCATAGCATGTTTGGTTACTTCTGTGCATTATTATTAATGCTAACATCACTAGCATTACAATGCTTAAATGATGAAGCATCCATAACTAAATGCCTAGCATATTTACTTCATCAGAAAATATGTAAGACACATTTTCACTTCAAAATACAAAATATTTTATCACCTAATATAATTGCAAAATCCAGACTGCAAAGATATGCAATAATATTTTCAACCCAAGTTGAACACAAAGAATGAGAATTAGTCTCAAAAGCAAGTGACCTTGTCCACTGGCAGAATATTTTATGCAACACAGAACAAACTGAATAGTTTTAAAGCAAGATGTCATTTCTACAACGTGAATTTTGAAAGTAAAGGGCATTTTAAAGACACACCTGCAGCCCCTTGTCTGCCATAATCTGGATAGCTCAGCAGTACAGAATCAATAATCTTCACTAATACCACAAATCATTGGTATGGGAAGAAAAATAGAAACTCAGAGACCTCAAGGCTTTGTAGTTGTAAATAATAACATTGATAAAGGAGAAAGAGAACAGCAAAAATTAATACTTTTAAAGTAATATTATTTTTGTCTTCACAAAATGGACATCTATATTTTAGGATTCCTAGTTAATAAATGGGTCAAGAAAATGAGTTTCAACCTTGTCTCATGTTAGCATTTTGTAACATCTACCAGGAAATATTTTGTATTTTCTTAGAAATACATTATTTAAAAATAAAACAAGAAATACATACTTTTCTATGTGTGTTCTGCCTGAAAATGCAGTAGATATAATTTTACTTATAATGTAAATCAAGTACATTACACAATATTATTCCAAATAAAAATTTTGCCTAACTGGATGAAATTATAAATTTTGTTTGCTGAATTTACATTTCTCTTAATCAATTATTTTTGAAAGCAAAAGATTTTTATCTTATCCTCTCATTTTTTATACTTTTTAACTTATAAAACACTAAAATATTTCTATATAGATTTGTTTTATAAGAAGCATTAACATATGATTTATGTAACATGATTATTTTCAATGTGTGAAGTATGAGATTCTCTTTTGTCTTTCTTTCCTATCCTCTGCTTCACTTGACATTATACGTTGATAATTAGTTAATAAATGATACTAAACGGTAATAAAATTTGGGAAAGAAATCAGAAAAAACAGGCAATGTCATTCCTCTGCTAATTTTGTAGCTTAAATTTTATCCATTACAGCCATAGTAATCAGCCCTGCATCCTCAGTTGTTATGACCTTTGTAATACATATTTGCCTCAATAGAGATAGGCAAAATTATGGTTTAACATTTGGCTACCTATAGAGAAACTATTTCCAGTCAGAAAATACTCATTATTATTAGACACCATAGTCATAACAAATATTTTTAAAGGATAAAAACTGTAACATTGTAATGAGAGAAAACAAAAGATAAACTATCCTCTAGCCAAGATCAATTCAACCATTTAAAATTTAATGCAATAATTCCTCTAATGAAGAAAGTGGTCATCAAAAGTGTCACACAGATAGAAATGTGTGCCTGATTGATTGACAGGTGCTGCGATAGATGAAATTGATAATGTTGTAGATTGTGAAGTAACTTTTTTGACTGGCGATTTATCGATAAAATCATAAATTTATTTCAGCTCTTATTTTCAGAAATCTCTCATCTTGTCATAAGGGAAAAATTCAAAAGAAGAAATTAAAATAATTTTTATAAAAAGTTCTTTCACACTGTTTTGTAATAACAATGTTTTTTAAAAAAACTAAACATAAAAAATTGACACATTAAGTCATAATTATATGATAGATTGAGCACTCATGAATATAATAAATACTGAGACTATGAAAAAATTGTACATTGTAAAAAATTAAGTAAAATAATTAAAAATGACAACTTTATAGCCACAATAATTGCAACTGTGAAGAAATATATTTTCTCATAACATATGAAAGTCGAGGGTGGGGGGAAAAGTTAGAGAAAAAAGAAAGAAAGAAATCAGAATAGGCCACTGATAAATGTAAATTATAGGGTTGATAGACTAATTTTATGTATTGTTAAATATTTATGAAATATTTTTTAAATATTCCATTAAAAACATAGAAATAAAAGCTGTACTCAGTTTTAAATAATTGAAGGAATTTTCTGATTAAAGTTTTGAAGTAATCTTTATTTAGCAGATGATCAACATGAAATATTTTTAGTTTAAACTGATTTTGCTCTATTAATATATAAACAAATATACATAAGTTTATATTATAGATTAATATAAACTTTTATTCTTTCTTCACTGAATATAAATCCCTAAAGTGAGAATTTAGTCTGTTTTGTTCTCTGATATATCAAAATTATCCAGAATAGGTCTGGCACATAGTAAACTTTAGTAAATATCTATTTGATGAGTGACTAGATCACTCTAAGTAGTTATGAACAGCTCTTTCAGGATTCATATGTTCATATGTTCATGTAAAATGCTATTCTCAGAGTTATAATATACTTCTTCCTTTTTAAAATGAATAGGCTGGATTTTATTGTATTGTGTAAAAAGAGAAAAACATGGCTACAGTTGAATTTTTGACAACACAGATATTAAATACTGTACTGATAAAGTTTTTATGGAAAGAAATTTTAAACTATGTATATATATAAATATACAAAACATTATCCATTACATTTCCAAATATTTAATATGTATATGATTAGTATAAAAATAAGGAAGAAACCACTAAAAAATGACTGGAACCAGATAGGAGTCTTTGTCTACTGTAGAATTCCAAGAGAGGACAAATAAAGTGTATTTCTAGACTGAATAGCAAATGAGTGTTTACTTTGTACCCCTGCTAATTTTGAAATATAATGCTTATATTAATATTATAATGTTATAAGGGAATTATATATGATATAATTAATATTATAATGGGAATATATTAGCAAGAAAAAAAACAAACAGGAATTAAGGTAGGCCTGTGAGTAATGATATTCCACCTAGAGTTCTACCAGAAATCCCATTAACTATGTGTCTTGGGTCGTTTGTTCATAGGCAATAAAGAATTCAGTCCAGCAGATGTCAGATACACTTTCAACCAAGCTTATCATAAGAAAATATCTTTGCCACACTGTGTATAGATATTTCTGGACCATTAATTTTAACTGTTTCATACATAATTGCTTAATGCTAAAAATACAATTGTGGGTTTTAATCTTTATAATGTGTCATGGGTTGAATTGTGTCCTCAGAAAGATATGTTGAAGTCCTAACCCTCAGTACTTTTTTTAGAAATAGAGTAATTGTAGCTGTAATCAGTCGAGTTTGTACTGAAGTAGGATGGGCCCTTAGTCCAATAAGATATGTATCCTTATAAGAAAATAATATGAAGATATGAGAAAAGAATTTCAGGTGAAGACAGAGGCAGAGACTAGAGTTATGCTACCATCAGCCAAGGAGTGCCTGGACTACCGGAGCTGGAATAGATAAGAAACAATGTTCATTAGAGGCTTCAGAGTGAACATAGCCCTGCTATACCTTCAATTCAGACTTTTAGCCTCCAGAACTATTAGAGAATATAATTCTGTAGTATCAGGTCATTCACTTTGTGTTATTTTGTTACAGCAGCCCTAGAAACCAAATACAGCCCTAGAAAACCATTCAATCATGATGCCATGTAAATAACATTGAGGTTAGAGATATAAATTTCAATCTTGGCTCTACTGTACTTTACGATGAGTAATCTTCTTGGGATACTAAATCAAAAAGTCTTAATCTACCAGTGAAAACGTTATCTACAACATAATAGTAAACTTCTCTTCTTCCCTCTTTCCTCCATTTAGCTATTGTGTATTGAGAGAACTGTCATAAGAGCTAAATAACAAATCCAACCTTTCCTTGAATTCCCAGATACTAAAGTGATTTGTATTCAATACAAACAAAATATAAACTGATATTAGAGAATTAAAATGTTCTAAAAGAAAGGTGAGGTTCAAGTGCTTAATGCTAACCAAATGTCCCTGTTCATACAAGTTTAAAGAAAACCAAAGTATCTCCTGAATGCAAATATATGTGAAGAGCAAACATGCTGCATACAGATAAGAGTAGTTGGTGAAAACCAAGTAGGAATATGAGAAAAGTGGCAGGCATTTCCTTAGTAACATAGTGCATGCAATCCATGGACATGAAGAGAGTATTAACTAAATGGGTAAAACTAGCAGTCCATAAGGAATCACCATCACTGACTTGACACTGTCAGTTTCCCACAAGGTTACTGGCAGTATTTTTTAAGTCAATAGATTAAATGCTCCTTCTTTTGCACCCCATGCCCCAGAATTCCTAACAAATTTGACAACATGGGAGTCTTTTGACAGCCCTTTGCTGTATTGGTCCTAGTATATTGACAGCCTGTATTAATTTCTGGATAGCACAGAAGAGCACTATATGGATTAACCACAGAAAAAATAAAGAATTTCAACAATTTCAGCTCAGAGTCTGAAGACAGAAATTGAGGCAATTATGTTGGCCTTTTCTTGGAGGTTCTAGGGGGAAATGAGAGCTTTAGGAAATCTATATTAACCTATCTAAAATAAACCAAAAAAAAACTCTAAATTTTTGTCATCCTGAAAATTTCACTTAGTTTTTCCAAACTTTATAGAATAACAGCGATATATCCAGATATGTGTAATCTTTTTTTTTTTTTTTTAGATGAGCAACTCTTGGTTGACCTCACAGACTGTAAGAACCTCTTCAGTTTAGAATCCCTTATTTTTTTATTTTTTATGCCATAGCACCTGGTATTCCTAAGTGGTCTCCATCCAAGTACTAACCAAACTCAATCCTGCTTAGCATCCAAGATATGTGTTCACAGTTTTTTTTCTTTCAAACCCTTTTCTTATGAGTTTATTTAAATAGCATATCAACAATTGTAATTAAATTAAAACAGATTGTGCTTATGTAATACTTTCATATGACATTCTAGGGACTTTTCGGAGCCTAGTAAATACTAATTGTGGTTTTCACAGAATTGCAAAAAACATGGTGAATTTAACTGCACCTAGCCTAGCTACTTTATGAGGAGAGGATACATAAGTATTTGTGGGAACATTGAACTTCGTTAAACTCATTCTGCATTTATATTAAAACAATTTCTCTGGTGTTTCCTGTAGAGGTGCTTCCTTTTTGGCACAGCCAAAATACTCCCAAATTAATCAAATTTTGAGGACTAGGTTAAAAGATTTGGGGGAAAAATTTTGTTGACTGGAGACTTCATATCTGAGTTTTGGTTTGGAATAATAATCTACCTTTCATTTTCTGGCTTCTTGCCTGAAGCATTTGTTTTATCAACTACCTGTGTCTTTCTAATAATGAGAAAGTTTCTTAAAGAAACAAGAAAAGGTTAACACATAATTTGATAATAGTAAAACAAATATTAGAAGTTTTCCACTAAGCTTGTTTCTCAAAACTCCATACACATATAAGATTTTCTAGAAATCAATACTATACCCAACCATACACAGATGTGTAAAAGTGTGTTGATTATTCTATCATCTCTGGTGAAACTTTCACTTAGAAATTGATGAACATTAAATTTATAAGTGGAAATCATAATTATAGTCAAATGGTAAACCACTATAACACCTCTGACAGTCTTGTTAATATGAAATTCATTCGATACCTAAAGTTTGGATCCAATTATTTCTCATAGAAATTCTTTGTACTTTAAATGTTTGTAAGTAACAACACTACACACACACACACACACAGTACCTGTAATGCAATCTATTTCCATCAAAAAATTTACTAGGTATCTTAAAAAATTACTAAAGTAACCAAAGTCCCAACAGTAGGGGTTATTTATTAAATTCACTTTAGGAAAATAAACACTCTAAAAGCTATCACAGAATCAGAAAGAAAATTTAATTATCGTTATTATAATAATTTCTGAAGAACATGCTGCTTAGAGACAAAGATGTGAGAAGAGCTTGTAGTCAAGATGGCAGAGTAGATAAATGCTGTGCTTACCTCCTCTCATGACCACATCAAAATCACAACTAAACTGGAGAACAGCATTGGGAGTTGTCTGAGGTCTAGCTGAACAGAAATTCTACAACAGGGGACACACAGAAGAGCCACCTCAAGACAGATAGGAGGCAAAGGCACAAAATAGGCTGGTCTCACAACCACCTGTAGCTATGAGGATTGAAAGGGATTTCTTGGCTGCAGAGGTCCTCCCAGAGAAGCCAAGTGTCCCAGCCCCACATTGGGCTCCCCAGGCAGGAAGTCCCCACAACTTATAGCTGTGAAAACCAGTAGAGATTGTGGCTGAGTGAGACGGAGGGTGGTGGGAGTCACAGAAATCCTTCTTAACAGGCCCATGGACTTACTCTTTCTGTGCTCCAGGGCTGAGGCAATTCCAGGGACATACAGCAAGAAAACTGCATGGCCTGGCTTTAGGGAGAGGGCTGGAATAACAGCTTTCTCCCAGATAGAACTGCTGGAAGAAAGAATTGTTTCTTTGTTGAGCCTTTCCTGCCAACATACAGATGTAGGCAGCTGCCATATCTGAGTTTCTACTGGTTGTCCCGCTCTGGTGATTTCCTGACGCTGACCCACCTAAATTGCAGGCCAACCTAAGAGGCTTCTAGTGGCTTTTCCACACAAATGACCTGTCTTGGCTCATTCTGTGAAATTCCCTAAAGTCTCTCAGAAGTTTGCACAACTGAAATAAGCAGAACCTGGCCTTGGCATGCCCCACACTTCTGCTGAGCAGTACCAGCTCTGCATTAGTGCAGTAGACCTTGATTCATGGTTAGCTTCTTGAGGCACCCAAAGCCAGCATGGGTGTTGGCCATCTAGAGATTCAATGGCTCATGCCATGTAGCCCTGAGCAGGCACAGAACTTGGTCTGCAGCAGGGCTCCTCCAGGAGGCCCTGTGGCCAGCATACCTGGTGGCCACCTTTGACCTAGCCAGAGTACCACCAAGGGCCGTAACCAAAGATTACACATCCAGAGGGCAGACAGGACAGGCACCAGAGCCCTGCTAAAGTGAATCTTGCACCTGTACAACAGCTTCTCCACTGTAGTCAATGACCAGTCCTCACAACCAGTCAGCCCAAGGATTCCTCTCATTGACATGCAAAGAGCAACCAAGGCTCAACCACACAGAAAGGCACACACAACCACAAGAGACTCATCCAGAGCCCACAGCTCAGGTGAACAGTGAGACGCACCACTGGGCCCCACAGGACACCTAATATACAAGGTCACTCTACGAAGAAAGACCTAGCACCTAATCCCAAAACAAACAAACAAACAAACAAAACAAATAAAAACAAACAACAAAACAACAACAACAAAACTAAACACAGGGAGGCAGCAAAGATGGGGGACAGAAAAATGTCCCAAATGAAAGAACAGACAAAGTTCCAAAAAAAGAACTCAACAAAATGGAGATAAGAAATAACTAGACGCATAGTTAAGACACTGGTTTTAAGTATGCTCAATGAACTAAAGGGAAGAGTGAATGAACTCAATGAGAATTTTAACAAAGTGAGAATTTCAATAAAAATAACCAGTCAGAAATCACGAATACAATAACTGAAATGAAGAATACCTTAGAGGAATTCAACAGTAGGTTAGATGAAGCAGAGAATTGAATCAGTGATATAGAAAACTAAGTAGCGAAAACACCCAATCAGAAGAGCAACAAGAAAAAGGAATCCAAAAAATGAGGATAGTTTAAGGTGCCCCTGGGACAACAAGTATACCAACATTTACATTACAGGGGTATCAGAAGGAGAAAAGACAGAGCAAGGAATTGAAAACCTATTTGAGAAAGTAATGACATAAAACATCCCTAACCTGGTGAAGAAAATAGACATAGAAGCCCAGGAAGCTCAGAGAGTTCCAAACAAGATGAACTCAAAGGATCCCACAGCAAGACACATCATAATTAAAATGCCAAAGGTTAAAGACAAAGAGAGAATCTTAAAAGCAGCAAGAGAAAAGGAATTAGTTACCTTTAAGAGTGCTTCCATAAGACTGTCATTTGATTTCACAAGAGAAACTTTGCAGGCCAGAAGGGATTGGGCAGAAATATTCAAAGTGATGAAAGGCAAAGATCCGCACCAAGATTACTCTATTCAGCAAAGCTATCATTTAAAAAGGAAGGACAGATAAAGAGCTTCCCAGACAAGAAAAAGCTGAAGGAGTTTATCACCACCAAACAGTATTATAAGAAATGTTAGAGAAACTTCTTCAAAAAGAAGAAAAAAAGATAAAAAATATGAATAACAAATAGGATATTGTTACATGTCTATCACCAATTACTTCATATGTATGGATATTAAACATTTCAATCAAAAGATAGGGTGACTGAATGGATAAGAAAACAAACCCTTACATATGCTGCCTATAAGAGACTCACTTCACATCAGAAGACACACAAAGAGCAAAAAAGATGGGAAAAATATTTTATGAAAATGGAAATGAAAAATAAAAGCTGGCCATGCCATCCTGGACAAGTCCGATCACGTCTGATCACGGAAGCTAAGCAGGGTCGGACATGGTTAGTACTTGGATGGGAGACCACTTAGGAAGACCAGGTGCTGTAGGTGTAAAAAGTAAAAAATAAGGGATTGTAAGTTGACAAAGTTTTGCAGTCTGTGAGGTCAACCAAGGTTGCCTCACCTAAAATTAAAAAAGAAAAGAAAAGAAAAGAAAAAGAAAATTAAAAAAAAAAAAAAAAAAAAGCTGGGATAGCAATATTTATACCAGACAAAATGGACTTTAAAGCAAAGGCTATAACAAGAGACAAGAAGAACCCAGTAATTCAACTTCTGGATATTTATCCAAACAAACCCAAATCACTACTTCAAAGAGACATGTGCATCCATATATTCATTGCAGCATTATTTACAATAGTCAAGATATTAGAGGCAACCTGGGTGCCCATTAATGGATGAATGCATAAAGAAGAGGTGGCATCTATATACAATGGAATATTTCTCAGCCATAAAAATTCTATGAGTATATATGTATGTATGCATGCATGTATGTATGTATGTATGTATGCATGTATATGTATATATATACATATGAATTTGTTAGTGTTCCTTTTACTGTTGATCACATGGCTACTAATATCTGACTATCTCCTTTTTGAGGTTTGGCCAAGACTTCCTTCAAAGATAGCACTACTAAATTCAACACCTTCTAATATGCATACATTTTTTTAGATGTCATTATAGATCTCTATAATGATATATGTCATTATAGATGCTTTGTTAGTCTCTTGTGTACTTTTACTTGCTTCCTGTATGTGATCTTCAAGTTTTGCATTGTCTCACACCATGAGAATTGTTCATGCTATGTTTGTGTGTGTGTTTATGTAGTGCTTACATACCGAGGGCTGTTAGTAAAACGCTTCTGTTCTTTTCAGGATGCAGCTCCCCTTTATAATTTCATTCTTTCTTTCTCTTTCTTTCTTTCTTCTTTCTTTCTTTCTTCTTTCTTTCTTTCTTTCTTTTTTTCTTTCTTTCTTTCTTTCTTCTTTCTTTCTTTCTTTCTTTCTTTCTTTCTTTCTTCTTTCTTTTCTTTCTTTCTTCTTTCTTTCTTTCTTTCTTTCTTTCTTTCTATAATTGTCCTTGAGGAATAATGTTAGCTGTCCCCATAACATGAAAGAGCTGGCAAAGCAAAAACCTCTCTCATTTTTTGGTAGTGTCTCTTTTCTTTCACAGTTATGGGTGAGTATTTTCTCTTTTTCTCTGAACTTTCATTGAGGTCTTGTCCTCCTCACTCTTTTTCATTTGTATCCATTTTGTTTCCTAGTTTTTCCTTCTATTAGAATATTTATTTCATAATTCTGTTTTATTTACCACATCTCACATCTTGACATCAGAGTTTCCAGTTGAAGACACCCCATTTTGTCCCTCCACTATGCAGACTTCACTTGATGATGAAATTTTAACAATTTCAAAGTGTTTTTAAATGGATATATCTGTTTTCATGCTACACATATTCTGTACTCAGGATCCTCGTCTCTCATGATTATGTGATATAATTTATGAGGGCACAATGTGTGAAGTCTTTGCAGAGGCTCAAATGTTAGATGTGACTTTCTTTTCAGCAAATGAATGATAGTAACTATCAGAGAATTAAAATTTGGAACTAAAGAGAGGATTTATTTCACATGAATAACAAACAAACAAACAAACAAAAACAAATATAATTCCTACTCTCAAGAAACATTTAAGTTTGTACTAGCCAAAGGTTCAAGTCCACCCAAAAGCATGGTGTCTCTTACATGTATATAAACACTCATACATATGTTTATATATACTTATATAAATTTGTACATATATATATACTTATATATATTTGTATGTGTGTGTATACACATATATATGTAGAACCCCTTATCCACAGATAATACATGCTAAGACCTAGGATGTCTGATAACTGAGAGTAGTTCAAACCTTATATATTCTATTTTTTTCTTAAACACACATATCTATAATAAAGTTTAATTTATAAACTATGCACAGTAAGAGATTAACAACAATAATTTAAAACAGAATAATAGTAACAGTATACTGTGAAAGGGGTCTCTCTCACAATATCTTACTGTACCATTCTTACCCTTCTTGTGATGATGTGAGATGATAAAATACTAAACATATTCCTGAATCTGTGTAACCATCCCTTACTTGCAGTAAATAGCTTGGTATCATTTGTTTCAGGGGATGGATTCCTTACTAAAGTCTTTGTGTAGGTTCAACGTTTTCTGGCACAACATGTTGCTGTCAACTGGAACATGTTTTCTGTTTATGTTTTTCACCCACAAATTTAATACCTTTTTCATCTTAACTAAATACCGATTATGTACCGTGGCCATAACTTTTGTGACCCACAATTTTTGCTAGGTTGGATTTTGACATGTTTCTAAGTACTTAATGTCATGGCCATCTTTTCAATGGGGAAAAAAAATTCTTCATACTTAAAATGTTAATTTCCTTTATTTTTTCAGCTATTTGAATTTTCATGGCTCTCGAATTTTCAAATTGATAAAAATGATAAAATGATTTTTGATGCAATTAGACATTTCTGAAAGAAATCCACCTAGCTCATAGTTCCATATTTTTTGTAACAACAAATTTTGAAGAATAATAAGTAAAGATACCAATATGAATTTTATTCACACCAGAAAGAAGTTGGCCATAACTCACTTTAGACAGATGGCTAATGAATGTCTTTGCTTTAGGATACCATGATAGTCTCATTCAAAGTGATGGCTGCTTTTTTATTTTTGTATGTGGCTATCAGGTACCATGGGACAGTGATAATTAGAAGCAGTAGGACCTCCAGGTGTTTCTCTACAATTAACCAATTGTGAATTGTTTAAATGAGCAATGCATGGAGGTGTCTTTTTATCCAATAGTAAATATTTATGATGTTATTTCTAGATAAATAAGCATAAAAACTAATGAAAATAAGTCTTTGAAAGAAAAAAAAAATTCCATTCTAGTCAGGCTTCAAAAATAAGCATCAGGGGAATTTTCTGTGAAATACTATGAAATCTTTAAAGCTGTGGAAATAGTCCCAGAAAAGGCAATAGGCCCTGAGGAGTGATAGTCAAAGACCTTCAGCCAGGGAATAGCTGAAATATGGACTCATCGGGGAAAGGACCACAGTTTATTTTTCACTCTTTTTCAGTTTTAAGTAAAACCGAACACATAAAAGTGTAAAACAAAATGTTTTGTTCTCCCGTTTCTTTGAAACCAAGCATGTTGAGTGAGATTGTTGGTCTCCATGTTAGTCTTCATGAATTTATTGGTAGAAAATCTACTCCTCAACTCTGTGGCTAGAAAACGTGACAAATAGTAAACTGAGCACCAAAAAGGAGATCTAGCTATGACAAATCTAATATAAAGCTGTATCTTTCAATGTAGAGTTTGACCCCATCACATGAGTCGTCTCAAACATCACCTGGAGGGATCCAAACCTAACCCTAATTATAACTGGTTACTTTAATTCATGTTTGAGTTTAATTGGTGGCATTTAAAGATATCAGAATTGGTTAATAGTATCTCCATATAAACATCAACATCTCAGAAGATTCAATATTATTATGATTTTCAGGATCTTCTAGACAAATAATTTCAGAAGATTAAATTGGGGTGTGAAGAAAGCCTCATTTTATGGAGCAGGTACACACTATCAAATAGCTTAACATATTTAATCAACGCAGCTACTTGAGATAGTATACAAATTTTCAAGATAAGGAAACAAACACAGTAAATTTAAATAAATACATTTTATTCACAGAGTCAGGAATTTTTGTTTGCACAATACACAAATAAGAAACTGTGGTATTGGGGCCAGGTTAGGCCCTGAATGGAAGAAGGTGATAATGTGTTCATTTTTGTGTTATATGTCCCACTTCTTCCTTCACAGCAAATAATAATAAAATAACCCTAACTAAGGCAGTAATATAAAAAAACGTGTAAATATATTCCCTACTTCTTTCCTTTAATAAGCCATCTTTTCTTTGTATGTCTCTTGTATATGTGGCTGTGGTTGGCAATCATTATAAATATGATTTAAATGTCATAATTTAGATAATTTTCCATTATTCCATTCACATTTTTGTTTCTTAAACTCTGTTGTTTTAGAAAGCTTATACTTTTAATGAAAATGAAAACAATTTTTAAAATATGTGTTGTTGTGTTTAGTAAAGTTTAATCCCTTTTTAATAGAACTGACTGAAGAGGATTAAACATATGAGAAATGAAATGAATATTAAACACTTAGGAAAAAATAGCTTTGTCGCTGGAGAGCACAGGGAATCCAGATTCAATACACTAAAAATGGCAAAAAAAAAAAAAAAAACAACAGTGGTATTTTATATATTCTTTCCAATTCAACTTCAGGTACAAACATTAAGTTTATAATGCGTTTTTGAGGAAAAAAAGAGTTGCAGATAAAGAAAAAATAAATAAATTTAGGTGAATGATGTCCTGAATATCTGTGGGGGAAAAAAAAAAATCAACTTTCTCAAGTAATATAACTCAACAGAGAAAGTTACATGTCAAATTCTATCTTTGCTGAATTTACTGGCTGACCAAATTTATTACCCAAATTTGGCAAAAGAACAGATATAACTTCCTTGTATTGATAGTTATTTATTCAGTAAATTAAGAATGGCACAAATTAAAACTACTATTTGTACTACTGTTGCTATTACCACTATCACTAGCTAACATGTCTAGAGTTTTTATCTTGTGAAGAATTTTATATAGATTATCTCTTTTAATCTTTTTACTAGACACATATAATTGTTACTATTATCCTCCCCCCCTTTAAATATAAGAAAATTGAAGGCAAAAGTGATTTGGACTCAAGAACATGCAGGGCTTCACTGATGCCAGGGACCTTGCCCAGCCAAGACAACATATTATTAGTAGCATTCTATCATGTTACAAACTGTTATTCACACAATATTAGGAATAGAGTAATAATTGTCTCTTCTTTTAGAAGTGACAGATAGTGTTCACCCCATAAGCTTTGCTGTCAGAAAAATTTACATTTAATCTAGGTCTGTCATCTATTATATATGTGATTCTAGAAAAAAATTAAGCTTTCTGAGCCTCATCAATAACATGGTACATAGACACACACGCCCAACCTTAGAGCATAGTGGAAATTATATAAATTTATTGAATACATTAGTAATATTTCTTATGTTCCCTCAGGGAAACAAGAATAAAATCAACCAACTCTGTACCTAATGTCTCTATAAACATGCCAGTTTTCCTAGGCATTAAATAATGACAATAATTAAGATTAAAAACTAATATTTAGTGTTTAGATGTATTATTTATCACTGTTGAGGTGGGTACTATTATTAAATAAGAATTAGAGAACTCTGTTTTTCCCAATAGTCAGAGACAAATAGTATGTGAAACCATTCATGTCATAAACACTGTCTTCTGGCCACACCCACCCAACCATACAATAGACAAGTCGGATAACCAAAATTGAGAGACATGAGAAGACTGACATATTTTTTATAATCTTTTCCTTTCATTTAAGAATGCTAAGAGTCTTCTGGAAGCAGTTTCTTTACTTCCAACTCTCTCATGTGCAACTCAACACAAAAGCCTCTTTTCCACTCCCATATCTTCACAAAAATAATTGTTGTTAAGGGGAATCTCATTAATTCTAAAGTTATTGCACGCTTTTTACTTCTTGTGTTTCTTGTATTATCTTGGCATTTGACTTTCTTGATCCCTCTTACTTTGTGAACTCTGCTGATCATACAGGAAACTCAAGAAGCATTCTTGAATCACCACCTTAGAATCTATATCCAAATTATCAAAAATATACCTTTTCCTTCTACATACGTACTTTTAAATCCAATTATTTCTGATGTCTTTTATAATCTTAGTTCAAGCCCCTTCTTTTTGGTCAGCAAACACTTTAGGAAACTCTTCTTTCTGACACTAGCCTTGCTTTCTTCCCACCATTCTCTATTTTGTAACCATATTAATCTTCTAAAACAAATTTGACATAATCACAATTTTGTATAAACTAAATGAATAACGTCTCCTTTAAGATGAATACCTAATTGAAATGCTGGCTGTTGTTTTAATTTGAATTTGAACTTTAAAAAAAAATCTCATTGTCTCTACTTCCTTAATTGGAATTTTTGTCACTCATCAACATATTTCCTGCTCTCCTGTCACCCAGAATGATTTGTTGTTCTATAAATAATTTATGCTGACTTGGCATAGCTCCACTCACTAGGTCCATTCCAAAGGCTGATTTTTATCCAGCAATTCCTGCTTCTCAGCTAATGTCCTTCATTGGTTGAGTTTTTCTGTGCTTCAGAGCTCAACGTGGTCACTTTGATGCTTCTTCCCTGAGGGCTTTTCTGACTTTTCCCTTCATAATCAGAAGTGCTGCTCTGCTGCATCCTGAGACACTACCCTCTCAGCACTGATCACAACGTGTTGGAATTATCTGTTTATGTCTTTGACTCTGGCCTGCAAGCTTAAGAATAGGGCATGCATGCTATGGTTCTTGGTATCCCTAGCAGTGATCAGTGTCTGGCGTAGAGCTGGACTCAATAAATATTTGTGTAATGAATGAATGAATGTGCTAGAGAAATTATCAAGTGGTATCTAAATAAGTACAACCTGTGTAAAGATATAGAAATGACACTGAAAGATTGGCCTGATTGAATCACAAAGTTAGAATAGTTTTTTGAAAAAAGTATATACTATGTTGAAGGAAAAAACAGATAACAGGAACAAATAATGGCTGGACTATGGGCACAGACACTGACTCTGCTGTAGTGTTCTAGATGCTCACAAATTACAAAGACATCAAAAGACAGAGAAAGACATTTCTTTCATATTAATTCCTATCAAAAATAATCTCTTTCGCCATGCTTTCTAAAATACACTTTCAGCTTTGTAAAAGAGATTCTTAATAAATATTAAGCTTTGAATCTTTTCACAATCTTCAGACACACAGTTCTGCTGTGAAAGCTGTTAGTGTGCAATATTTCCTAAAGGTGACATGTTGAATATTATACCCTAACCCAGTTGGATGAATAATGTAGATATTTAAAACAAACAGAGTATTCTATTTTTACTCAAATCTTGTATTACTTCTGTATCATACCCAGCTTACAGACTTTAACATCCAAAGATAAAAAGCACAAAAGCTATTCCAGGTGTCTTCATTATAAGAAAGCAAGTCAACCAGTCCCTATAAATGAATGAATCTTCTGCAACCACCAAAGGGTTCTTTTTTCCCCATCACTTTGTAATCCTAAAAACACTTCCCAACTTGTTGTGAGAGGTATTGAACTAAAAGTTGTAAAAACAGCCTTTCTTCGATGTCTCCATTCTATCTGATTATTTTAAGGAAAAGAAAGTCCATGTAATAGCCTCTTCTCTTAATTCCTTTGGCTGACCTCCAAAGCATAGCTGTCAGCTAGTGTTAGCTAAATAAGTATGAGCCATGGCCCATGGCCCATTTACTGTCAGTCACTTAGATGAGAATATGCCCCCCATATTATTATTGCTAAACATGAGGAGTAGGAACCATCAATATATTTCTCTTCAGTGTGATGTCCAAAGACTGAGTAAGGACATCAGAAACTGTTCTATAAACAGACACAGAAAGTCCATCAATATACTTTCTACATTTCAGAAACACTATATTTAAATAAAATTTAATCTTACCTTGTCAAGGAAATATTTTATGATTAACTTCATCCGTCATCTTACTTGGCAACCTCAACTTGTATTTACTCGTGTTTAATATTTGAATTGTCATTGTTTAATATGTTCCTCTATAAATATAGTCTTTATTCATGTGTGTTTTTGAGTTTGTATATGTGTGTTTTATCTCATTTAGACTGTCACATGATTAGGGATGAGAGTTCTGTCATATTTTTGTATCTTTTTTCAGCTCTTTCTAAAGTGCCTCATCTACATTAATTTTCTGAGCATATGCTAAATGAAAATGGGAAAAAATAATTCTCCTTGTGATTTTCATATATACTCAGTTCTATAAATTATCATAACTTTTTTTTTCCATTTGCCAAATGAAAAGAGCCTAAGGAAAACATCACTCAAAATTTCCCAACTGATAGATTATTCCTCTGAAATACTCTGAATCTATGATCTTTAACTGTAGCTATAAAAACATGGCTGTAAATAAAGATATATTTCCAAAAATGGGAGCATATTTATATTTAGTTTTATAAAATTATTTTTCCATTTAATATAAATATTTCATTATTAACAATTGAATCTTTGATCATAAAAATGCGATTATGTTATATACTGGAACTTATGCCTTTCTGTATTTTCCCTCCATCAAAAAAATGCACATAGTATCATGTCACAGAGGAGTCAATTTGCATTAACAAATCCAGCTGTAAAGCCACAAGAAACTAAGGACTTTATTAAAAATCTAGCTATCTTTATAATAAAAAAAAAAAATTTAAAACCTGGTAATTTCATCTTGGATTCTTGGAATTGGAAGCAAAGTTATGTCTACCTAGGCCTCTAAAAATAACATAAAAACAGGGGAAATGTTTTGATTCAATTTTTTAAATATATAAAAACACATGAGCATCTTAACTATGATTTTATAACTGCAAACTTCCTTATTATAGGGTGATCATACAATCCGGAATGGCAGTGGCAATCCTGGTTAAGATTTTTAACATTTGTTCTAGATTTTTTATTTTTCACTTAAGTACTACTCTTGTTGCTGCTGTTGTTGCTCTTGTTATTTGTTGCACACAAATAGATCTCTTAATATGAAATTATATTTAGTAATGTAAGACACATATGCAGTAAACAGCACGGTGATGCCAGGTGCTTGCTGATAAAATAAAATGTATCCATCCAAGAGTGGTTAGAGATATTTTATTCCTTTTGGTCTCTAGTGAAAGTGATGTTGCTGACTCTGCTAGCCACGTGATGAATCAGCCAGTTTTGCCTTGGCTGCTCACTGTCAATGAGAGAACAAAGATGCTGCCAGATTACCAGTTAGTCTGATCAGAAGGAAATGTGAAAAATGATAGGTTAAAATATCTGTGATATGTATGGGAAAAATAGATGCTGTTTTAACTCTAATAAGAAGCAATTTCTTGTCACATATTGCCTATTTTAAAAATCTATATTCATTGAGTTTTCTATTATTGATTATAATTTTATCATTTCTAAATAAGTCATCTTGATTTTAAATATTTTCAAAGAAACATAATGATGAACAAAATGCCTGTTTTATCAAATTTGGAAAATGTTTGGTAATTAATTCTTCAAATATGTTTTCTGTCAGCTCTCTGTTGTTAAGAGATTCCAGTTAGACGTATATTAGACCACTTGAAAATGTATAATATCACTGATAGGTAGGATCTGAGAGAGCTAAACTCATGAAAAACAGACACTAGAATGATGGCTGGGGGCTGTTAAGTGAGAATGAGGAGATGTTGGTCAAAGGGTACAAACTTCCAGTTATGAGTAAGTTCTAGGGATCTAGCATACAGCATGGTGATTAGAGTTAATATTACTGTATTATATCCTTGAAAGTTGGTGAAACAGTGGATTTTAAATGTTCTCAGTACAAAAAAGTTGTAATTATGTGACATGATAGAAATGTTAGCTAATGCTATAGGTGGTAATCATTTTGCGATATATGAGCCTATCAAATCAACATATTGCACACCTTAAACTTACACAATGTTGTATGTCAATTTTACCTCAGTAAAGCTTGAAAAAAATAAAGACACACACACAACCAGTAAATTAAAAACTAAGGGATTTGAATTTTATAATCACACTTTGGGAATCTAACTTTTAATAATATTTTGTGGTGGTGGTTCTGTTTCATTAAATACATTTATACTCAACTTTGAAATAGAATAAAATTGACAGAGTCTACAATTTTGCAGCAACTGGATTCGGTAAAACTTTCAAATAAATCACAAAATAGAGACAATTCATTTGATAAGTTTTGTCATATAAAAACATTTGTCCAAGAAAAGTATTTTGAATGAAGTAAAAAAGAGAAAAATGCGAAAATATTTGGGCATACGTAGTCACACATTTCTGTGTAGAAAATAAAAGAATCGAGATATCCTCTATTTAGCAGTAGTATTTTCCCTGAGCATATGAAGTATCTTACATCTATAGAGTATTTCTAATTTTTTAAAAAAAATTATGATCTACAGAAAAAGTCAATTGGAGGTGTCAAGCACTTTAAATTATCATTAGTAAGTGGCAACTTTAAAAAAAGAGTGAACATTTTATATAGAAAAGACTTTTAAAGAAAAACATTCATTCTTTTCTGAAGTATGTCAGTGACATGCTATGACAGATATTGTTAAAAAGCTGGTTAGAGTATATGCAATATTTACTAAAATCATTTTGCTTATTTTAATTATTGATATTTAATAGTTAACACACTTTTAAAAATTACTTTGTTATACATGAATGTATATTTTCAAAAATAATTTTAGTTTTGAAAATAGTTTTGATTTAGGACTATTTTATAGGATATTTAATAAATAAATATTGAAAAATATATAATTTTAATTTTTTTTATATTCTCTATTACTTATGTAATTCATAAATTGAACAATAAATTCATGGATATTCTTGCTCTTGTACAGCATGTGAAGTTTCAGAAGATTCTACTTTCCCCAGTGCATACTCTCCGCTGCCTCTTTCTGTTTCTACCTGGGCTACTACCACTCCTAGGAAAGAAACAGCCCAGTGGTAGAAACCAGACAACTGCAGCCTTCTGTCTTGAACTGTAATATCAGAGCTTGACTCTCTAAAAGCTGCAAATTTTCATGATGACTTTAGTTATGCTTCCAAAGAAATTATCAAAATTTCCAGAAAAATATTTGATATCTTATCATCAGGGAATTAAGCAATAGAGGCAAGACTACATCCTAAAGATACACACTTGGTAAATGTTTACTAGACATTGTAACTTTGAGCTCTGACCATCGATTTATCTTTTTATTTAATATTTGAAAGAAGACTTGAAATATCCAAGAAAATGGTGATATGGGGGATCTGTGAGAACACATCCACCTTTCCAAGTGACAAACCCTGTCTGCATTACTAAATAGAAAAACATTTTAATATTTAAATCTGGCAAATAGATACACATACATCATGTCTTCTTTTACACTGAATAAAGTGAAAAAATCCTAAATGATATATAAGTGAAATAAATAATTTCAAAAATAGTCAACCATCTTAAGCAGCTTTTCTCCTAAGAAAATTCAAACATAACCTATTTGAAATTGTTTCCCGCTTCATTTCTTGAATTTATCATCTTTATTCCACCATCTAGGTATCAGCCTTAGCTTTTCATGCACAATTCCTATTCTGAAATAGAGAAGACAACTGAATTGCTGAGAAAAGTTTCAAAATTTACCCTCTTCCACTCCAACAGGCTTAAGGTAAGTGTTGTTTCCTTTCAGGATACTTTTTGGATGATTGTGAGCCAAAAGCAAAAGGAACAAAATAAATAAACCAGACAAAAAATAAGGTCAGTCATAAGCAGGTTTTTCCTTTCACTGGGAAATATGCCAAATATTCAACCAGGTGGTGAGAGGAAGGGAAAACGTCAGTGGTGCTCTGCCCAAATTTTAGATACTGTCTGAGCCTCTGAGTGAATGTTCCAAGTCTTATCCTTGGAGGTCTTGGCCTTAGAGGGTGACATAGGAAATATGAAGATTTCTTGGCAGAAAGTCTCCTAATAAATTTTAGGGATACTTGAGTATAGAAGGTAGCTTGCAATGGGCTTCCAGCCTCTATGAATAGACTTCTCATCTGTATGTCTATGGGTCTTGTCCAAGCGGGGAGTGTCTCTGCAGATGGGCTGAGGGCAGTCCAGAGAAGCCTGCTTATCTGAAAGTGGTTCTGGAATGTCTAAATCACCAAAGAGCCAGGAGGGAAAGAGGCGTGTTTAAATTAATGTTCAGAGAGCAATCAGTGCTTAAGAGACTGGAGAGGGTGGAGATCCAAGTGGTTCAGATTCACTGACATGTGACTAAAGGCAGAGTGCTGAGCCCAGACACGGCAGTGGGTACTGCCACAAAACAGTCAACACTTCAGCGGAGACCTAGAGGAATGGAAGACGAGTTAATGGTTCAAATACCCATCTGCTTATGTCAGGGAGACTTGTATGTCTCCCAAAGAAGTTGAATTACCTCCAAGAAAGAAGAGAGAGAATATTTATCAGAAAAAACAAACAAACAGACACCTTATTACTATAGTAGAATGATTTGCCTTGAATTACATGGTTGTTGTTTATTTATTTTTTCCTATCATTGTAAAACTTGTGAGTTCAGTTCCATCTATTTCAGTTATAGAAAAATTAAGTTAACCCTTTGCTCTGTTAAGTTCAAAATTTGTATGCCTGAGATCTATGAGCCTTACAGATTTTAGTCATACTCACAAAAAGCATGTTTTTGTGAGACATAGTGATGGTCTATAAAGTATTAAAACTTTAAAAAATTTGCCTGTAATATTAAAAAGAAAAATTTAGAGATTTATGTACAAGGATGTTCACTCAAAATTCACTATAATAAAGAAAAATTGCTAACAACTTAAATATCCATGACTAAGGGATGAATCATATGTTAATGCAGTTACTCAAAGTTATGTTTTATAAAAATATTTACTTTATATTTATATTTTATACTTTATAAAATATTATATTTTTATATATTATATTATATTTAAAATATTTAAAACATTTTGATATTTAAATGTAGATATACCATATGATCATGTTTTTTAAAAGTAAAAGATGTATAAGGTATGTATTCTTAAAGAGATGTTATTCCTTTTGTAGTAACAAAATCTGGTATAATCTGTGGTTTCTGTGACCCTGGATTCTGTATCTTAAACATATTTCCAAAGTTCTTTTTTCAAGGAAATTATCTAACACAAATTTACCAAATCCCAACTGAATTCAAAGATTTTCTGGTGACTACACAAATGAAGTCCATATTTATATTTATTCTCTTTCTCAGTTCATACAATATACCTTGTCTCTTTCACTCAGCCTGGCATTGACCCATATACAGTGGATTGCCCTGTCACCTAAACTAACTTTCTCTTGGTCAGATATGACAGTTTTTCCCCTTTTCAACTGCAGACTAATGAAGAGTAGATTAGAGTAAAGCTTAGAATAAGAAATTTACATTTTTGACTTGTCTCTTTTCTCCAGCTCCTAGATCTGTCTAACATTATAAGTCAGATAGTAAATACTTAATGCTAAGGGCACATATTTATTTTTAAATGACACTTATTTTCTCCCTACCTTTATTTTCACCAAATTGGGGTCAGATATCTGAAATCTCTTGAATTGATTTACAAATTAGCATAATAGAGAATTAATTGTATATTTTAGTGCTCCCCTGGCAGCGTAAAAGTTCTTTCTGAGTTGCAGGTCCGAATTGGTTCATCTTTTTCAACCCCTTGTTCTAAAATAAAATCTGTGGGCCGTCCAATCGAGTTATTCTATACCTCAAGTAAAAACATGTATTTCGAAGTTTCCTTTTTGTATGACTCACAGTTAATCTGGACTCTACAATCAATTTCTACAAATAATGTCCACTGATTAAGGGCCCCAACGTTGAAACAACCCATCTACTTCCAGGAGTGTGTGCTGCTTCGATAAAGAAGAAAGTGTCTTTCTAAACTAATGGCATGTCCCTTTAGAAATAGAAGACTATTTTGGAAGTATAAATAATTCCATTCATCTACCTACCTACCTATTATTATCCCCCCGTTCCTGAAACATTTGAGAGTATGTTGAAAATGATTCCCTTTTATATCTTAAATGTATTAGTGTTTATTTTTTAAAATAAGAGCATTTTCTTACATCTTTTATATAACAACAATATGAATATTAAAATTAAGAAATAAACATTGATAAAAAAATTATCATCAATCTACAAAATATACATTAAAATTTATCAATTTCCCAATAATGTTGTTTAGAGAATTTATGTGTGCATTTATGAATTTATTGTCCCAGGGCCCTATCCAAGATTATGTGTTGCAGTTAGTATCATACATTTTAGTCACCTTAAATGTGGAATAATTCCCATGTCTATTTTTAAGACCTTAATATTTTTGTAAAGAATAAACATCATTTTAAAATAAATATTTACTCTGGAATTATACATTCTCTTTAATAAAATATATTATGTTACATGAATTTTGTGAAGAGGTCACAGTTATGATCATTACAAAAGATAAGAGATCATGGACTTCAATTTAAAATTTTCTTTTATGATCTTCTAGATTTATTATGATCTGTCTTTTTAGAGTGTGGAACCAATATGAATTTCCATGCGAACACATAAAGTTTGCAATCAATACACTGATAACTTCAAAGATAAAGGTGCACAGAAAAAGCAGGGAAGAAGGGCAAGAGGAAGAGAATGAACACTAATGGAAGGAAGAGGAGGATTGGAGGAGGAGGATCAGGAGGGAAAGAAAGAGAAGAAATTATATCATTTTCTTAAGAATACCTCAGAAAGGGTTATACTTACTTATCTGGAAGTTATCCTGAAGGCTTTTCTACTGTTTAAGAAAGATTCGGCAAACATATTGAAAGTTTTTTCTTTTCCTTCCAAATAAGTAAGTCAGTAAATTACAATCCTCCAGGTCTTCCCAAAATACTGCAAGAAAGAACATTCCTCTTGGATATACAGCTTAATTACTTTAGGGGTGCTTGTTACAATACTTCATGGCAAATGCAAATGCCCTAGAGATTTAGAAACCTGCTGGGGAAAGAAAGGGTGAGGGTGCTTTGGTTACTTTTCTCAAGTTTTATGGAATGTTAATGGAACTACAGCTGCACCTGGAAATCTGTAAAGTACCCATGCAACAATACCAGGTAAAACTGTTTTAAGAAACACTGGAACTTATAAAGACCCAAATGGTTCATTAAAAAGTTTTGTTGTGTGAATATTATTAAAAGGTGTATATTTAAAAAACAGTGTTAGCATTCTATAAGTCACTTAGAATTATGGTAGAATATCTTAATGAACCAAATGAGTTAAATTTATTTCAGTGGCACAGTTCTTTGTTTTTCACAAAAGATAGTTAAAGCAATCTTTGACTGTTAGGGCAATAAAGAGAACAAAATATCTTTAATAATTTTAAAATGAGTTATGAAATAATTTTAATTTTATTCTATCTCTTTTACTTTCTCTCATTATACTATGAATCATCTACGCAGGGTCCAGACCAGGCCAGTGATTCAATTTTTTTTTACTTCAAAGATTGAACACGTTTCAATAATTATTGAGAAATATTAATTTTATTCTGAGAATGGTTCTGAAAAAAAATTATTTTCTACCTTGTTGTTTACATTTCTTAACTGTTTTTAGAATTAGTGAATAGTCATTTTGTTGATATATGCTATTTCTCAGCTGAATATCTCTTGAGAATTACACTAAAGATGCAGTAATTATTTTTTGTCACTTTCATAAAAGTCAGTAAAATACATATTGAATGTTACCAACATAATGCTGTGTGGCAATTAAAAAGACAAACATTGTTGATAGCTATATTTTGAAAACATTTCTAAAAATTTCTACACTATTTACAATGTTTCTCTGTGTTCACAGTATCCCTGATGTGCAACTGTAAAAATATTGGCTCAAACCTCCTTAAGAATTGCTTTGTGGATCCCACTGGTGGATATAATGACCTCTTTCACCTTGTCAAAAGGGCAAACTTGTCAAGCTCACAGTATAGTCAATACTCTGAAGAGCATCCCTTCAGTCTAGAAACATGGACCAAGCAGGGACTCTGAAGTGCAGATGCTGAGATGTGCGAACCTGACAGAGACAAATAGTTCTAGGACTCACCAGCTGATCAAGGACGAAGGGACACTCTGCCTCTGAGGCTGAAGCCCACTTAGATTTCTCCTGTATCACTTAATGAGGTGAACAGAAACTTAATTCTTTGAAGTGCCTGATTTAAGAAGCTGAAAAGCAAAGGAAGCCTTTTTGCTTGATCTGATTCTTGTTATTGAAAGAAGCAGAGGAGATAAAACACTTTCTATTTTTATCTATTGATGCGTTTTGAGGTCAGTATTTTAATCTGTTCATCTATACTTGCCCTCTTCCCTCATTTCAAAGTTTCTATTCACTTCCGATTAAGAATGTCAATTAATTTTTTGATATATCCTTTAGCTGATTACAGTTAACTTTTTCCAATTTGAAAGTTTGTCTTATATCAATTGACTTATCATTCATTTTGCATTTCAATTTCATTAAGAACCCCAACAGAAAATTTCAGAAAATTTACTAAAATAAATTAATCTATTCTGATATCCTTTCCAAGGTAAGTAAATAAGAAATCTGGATCTGCTTCCTTTCCAGTCACAGTCCATTACTAATGTCTTTCAAAATTTTTCTATAGGAAATGATTTTCCCCCTTTTTTCCTTTACTAGCCAGATTCACTTTATGCCACCAAAGTTCTAGATAGTATTAATTAAAATGCTACCCCACGTTATAGAATTCCAATGACCTTCTGAATGTTTCTGCAAATACCCAGGTCAAGAGAAAGTTGTGGCTTATGATTCTGTCCTTGATCTGCTGTTCCTGCTTAGTCATTTTAGTTTATGGATCTAATTGCTATCTAATGCATGATGCTTCCATTTTTAAGGGTATCAATACCAATGTGATAGTCAAGCCTCTTCCACAAATACTTTACCCTTACATGACATTTGTGTGAAGGAGATACATTAACTGAAGATTTTGGAGAGACGGGGAGATTTACAACACAAACATGCGAATAGCTCCATGGGTTCAGACACCATGTTTTAAAACTACTACATTCATAGTCCTGTACTTCTCTGAAATTAATGCTCACACTCTTTTCATTTTCCTCACAACTATGTCTGTCTCCAAACTATTATTTACTTTTAATACAAAAAAAAAAAAAAAGTCTATGGAACTTTTTGTTTAGCTCCAGCCTGCTCATTCCAACAGGGGTCTCAACTGCTATCTCAAATGGCTTATTATCATAATAATTAATAAACAATGGTTTATTTTCTTAAATAATAATATTTTATTTTTTAAAAGGAAATAAATATTAACTATGAAAAGATTAAAAAACATTTTATCACACTTTACCACATTACCAATATTAATATGGTTATAGATGTTTACCCTTCATTACAGACTTTGTATTTAGGTTATCTATAATTGAAGTTAAGCCTAAAAAACAGAGTAATTTGTATTTCTTTTTTTTATCTTTCCTTTGACTTTCAGACCGAAGGACTGACAATCTTTATTCCCAGCATTGTCACTGAGCTTATATTGCGTTGTGGTGACAGTACAACTTCCAGCATCAGTATCAATATCCTCCCTGGGAATACAGCAAAACTGGACTCTCACCTTTGAGAGGCCTTGGTGCCTGTTGACTATTTTAAAGTTAAATAAATGCTGTGAGAGAAGCTGTAGATTCTGAAAGCAAACCTGTCTTCTTGAGATGATGACAATCAGCACAAATCATCTGCCTTTAAGATACCTGACTCACCTTTACCCCTTCCCATGTTTTAATTCTGTTGTTTCCCAAAATATCTTGCATTTTCTTTGAACACCTTACTGTTGCTACTGCAACTGATACTATTCACATCTTAAATAGCATGTTATGAGGCAGTGAGTACTGATAAACTACCTATGATGTGTAGACTATATGGAACCACTCTTGTTCATTTTTACCATAAAGTGTAAGGGCATAACTAAGCCCTATTTCCATATCTTGATACTAGTCATATAGCTAGCTATTAAGAATTGGATAGCTCAAATGTAACTGTGTATGTTAACCAGCTGGAATAAAATTTATTATGGTAATAACTTCATTTCTCCACTTAATCTCCAAATTTTAGTTTAAACTTCCTGAAGTTAGAGGTCTTATTTTAAAATTCAATTTTATTGGATAGATGACGAGTGGTATTAGGAAAATTACTTAGTCTCTAGGAGTCTGTTTCATCATCTATAAAACTGGAATAGTAAAGAAATTTATAAGGACCATTGCATATGCAAAATTATAGCTTATATGTAAAGCAATAGTCACTAACTCAAATGCCCCCATAACCCAGGTTGGTCACATAAATTGGTAAATCCAGGTCCAAGGTCTAAGAGAATTGGAATTTGCAGGACTTTCGAGACCTGCAACAGACAAAGGTATTCAAATACAACTTGTCTTGGTCACACAAAACATTACGAAACAAAATCTGGCCACAATTTACTTGTTATTTATAAAAATATTAGTATGCAGGAGGTTCAAAAATGTTAGTTATCTTTTTCATTTCCACCTTCCTTCTACTTCCTACCCTGACATATTGGTGACTCCAGGCTTATGAGTGGTAATCAAAGTGAAAAATAAAGATGCCTAAAGCATTTTCTATGTTCTTAAAGATCACAGAAACTCTTGTGGAGAAACAGCAAGTAAAATACAACCAGTCAAAAACAATAAGGGAAATTAAAGAATAGCAGAAAATGCCACTCCAAAATATGACTGTAGGAGCTCAGGACAAGCTATCTCAAAATATACCACTCTGGTATTTTGATTGTTTTGAGCTGTAGGCCCTTGGAAAACAGCAGATGCTAGAAGAGGCTTTCTCTGAATGCTTATCTGCCTAAAGGCAGATCCACCAAAAGGAATTCAAATTCTGTAAATCTCCTCTCTGGGAGTTTATCACACTTTATCCTAACTCCCATCTATTTTTCTAAGAGCCCATTCATTGTTTCTAAAAATCATTTACTCTTCCCTAAGAGGCCTACATTCCCTTCCCCTACCCTACTAAGATAGTATTTAATCCTGAATTCTAAAGCCACCTCTTTTAGTTACTCACATTTCCCTGGGTATCTCCCATGTATGTACAAGGTATATATGTTAATAGGTTTCGTTTGTTTTGTTATTTATCTTTTATCACAGGACTCTCAGTTAAGAACTCAGGTGGGACAGGGAAAGTTATTTTTCCTCCCCTACAAAATGTAAACCATTGTCCTATGTACAATGAAATCACCAAAGAAGAATCTACTTGTTGGAGTCATCAGAGAGGATTTACACATAAGCTGGCATTTGAGCTGACTCTTACAGTAAAATAAGCTAGCCAAGGAAAAACAAGGGGGTGCAAAGGGCATTTAAAATTGGAGGAAACATTAGTGCAACAATATAAAGTCTATACATGGTGATAATTTACCATCTTAGAATCTTGTATTTGACTAATTAGACAAGCAGAGAATACATTCTGCAAGGCCACAAAAATAATAGATAAATATTTACCTGGAATTTTTAATTATTCATCAATACTTTGAATTCCTAATGCCTTTACCAAAGATTTATTCCCTCTACCTAATATAATTTGAATGGATGTTTCATTATATAACACATTATATAAAAAAGCTTAAAACTCAACATTTTTAATAGGTTTCAATAATATAATAATTTTGGGAGACTTGTTTGAGGATAACTCATAATTATTATTGGCATTCTTTATCTTCTTACTCAGGCCAAAGGGCACCAACATTCAATGTTATTTGTTTTATTCTTTTGACTCTCAAATGGTTTACTGCTTTGTGTTAAGAACTTATTACCCCTGATCTGGACTTTTATGATATCCTGCTACACACAGCCTCTCCTCCCACTAAATCTACTCTGAATTAATCTTTCTAGAATACAATTTTGGTTTTATTATTTCTCTGCTCACAACCTATAGTGATACCCATTAACTATCAAATAATACAAATAATTACAAAATAACTACTAATTATTCAGCTTGGTTCAAACTGTGTTGACAAATAAATCAGAATAGAGGTAAATAAGGTTTAAAGGAAGCAAAACAAACAGAATGCTGATTTTGAGTCACTAGCACCTTCTAGATTTAAATCATAGTTCCAAGTCACTCTTGTATGACTTTATGTTAGCTGCCTAACATTTTCCAATGTTGGTTTCCACAACTAATTAATTACACGTTTTTAAAAGTTGCTGTGAAGAGTTGTTGTAATGATTACAGGTAATATAATAGATGTTCAATATTCGTGGGAAAAAAAAAAAACAGAAATGCACTTGGTTAGGTTGGTAAGTTCTGGCAGTATAAATATAAGAATTTCAGACTAATATTCCAAAGAACACAAGGTTACCCAAAAGTATGCCAGAAGAAGACATCCAGTAGGTAAACAGGTCATCAAGAACGATTGACAGCATGTCATAGGAGGAAAATAAAGTCAGGGAATTTGCAATAGGTCTAGGTAGTCCATTAGCAGGAAGAAATTATCCAAAGAAGAAATTAATTGAGATCAGAAGTTTTATACAGCTGACAGACAGCACCCAATCTCAGCAAATGGAGTTGCCAAGGCAGAACTCAAGTACCATGGGGATACAAGAAACCATGAAAACTAGCAACAAGATTCAGCCAGTTCCAAGGTGCTGATATTGAATAGGGGCATCTTTTGATTTCCCTTGCTTTTGAGCCCAGAAATGGTAGAATGTACAGGGTAATGACATCTGGAATAAATAATATCACTCTGGGAGTGATGTTTGCATTAGAGTAGTAATAGGGATCCAATCCAGACTCTTATGTAATTTTCTTATTAAATTTGAACTGGACATTCTAAGGGTTGTTAATAGTTTGGGCTTTATAAATATTATTTTCATCTATAAATGAAATTTTCATTGTAACAACATACTCTGAGTAAAGTCAATAGTTACATATATTCTCAAATAGAACACTGTACAGTAATGGTCTGTAATAGGAAAGAAGATAAATGTATAACTAAGCATCAAAACTTGAGATCAGTGGTAGAAATAAACATGTATACCCCAATTAAGAAGATTTAGACCAAATTTGTTTAACAAAACCTTACTATGTTCCAGGCATTTTTATTAACTCAATTTTACAAATGTGAAAACTGAGCAGAGCAAGTTTAAGTAACTTATTTCAAGTAATACTGGCAGAAAGTGATATAGTTGGAATTTTAACTCAGTAAGTTTGGTTCTGAGATGCCATATTTTTATTTTTACTTATTTATGTATTTTTGAGACTCCATGTTTTCAATCACCATTCCATCTTGGCTGATTATATGTTAATAAATGATTAAATAATATCCATCAGAAGAAAACTAGATATCATTGAAAGCTAAATAAAAGTACTCCAAATGTATGTAATTCAGACTTGCTGTGTAATACACCACCCAAAACTTAGAGACTTAAAATCAATAACTGTTTGTTTAGCTCAATCAGCTAAGTGATTCTTCATGTCTGAATCAGCTCGGCTGATCTCTGTGGGTTACACTCAGTTGAATGGTCTAGAATGGCTTCATTCACATGTCTGGCACCTGACAGGCTTTTGATCAGAATGCCTTGGTCTCATCTTCCAATAGGTTAGCTCAGGTTTACTCACATGGTGTTTTCAGGATTTCATAATGAGTCTAGGATTGTACACAAGAGAGCAAAGCCCATTATGAAAGTTGTTTTCAAGACTTGACATTAATTGTCAACATGAGGCAATGTTCCCTACGCCCAGGAGATATTTGACAATGTTTGGTGATGCCTTTTTGGCATAGTCAGAATGTTGCTACTGGCACTTAGTAGGTAGCCATCATAGATGTTGCTAAATATCCTACAGTGATCAGGACAACCTCCCTCACAAAGAATTATCCAGTCCAAAATGTCAACGCTGCAGAGGTCTAAAATCTGATCAATTCAGATTATATTTGTTAATGTCCTATTAGCCAAAGAAACACACATGGCCTACCCTATTTCAAGGGGTGCAAAAAACAAACAAAACAAACAAACAAACAAACAAACAAAAACAAAACCAGAGTCCATATCTTAATAAAAAGAGAAGATTTTTGTGGTCATATTTTGCGATCTGAGATTGCAATAATAATGTAAGTTATTTGATCAAAAGAAGTAAAAAAGGTGACAACACAGCAGCAGCAAGTAGCAGCGGAAGCTCAAGAAATAGATTAGAATGGATTAAAAGGGTTAAAGAGTATTCAACAGGACGGCAAACCTGGGAGGTTTTTTTTTTGATATTCTGTTTTCATTTAATCAGACTTTATGCATTCATATATGATTAAATATGATCTTTTCACAATCTTAAAGAGATGTCTGTCTTTCAAATGGGGTTTTATATATTTAAAACACTAAATTAATCATATCAATAGGATATTAGCCTATATATACAATGCATTTCAAAACATGAAAAACAATTGTATTTGAGCAATAAATCTATCCATAGTAATTACTGAGGCATTTATATAGTTCATTAGTGGTAAATCTATTTATATTTTTCCTCTTTCCATAAATGTAATTATTGCTAAAGGATAAATTAAAAATCAACATGTCTTATTGAAAGATCAATAACTACTGACCATATCATAAATAGAGACTTTCCTAAGGGAATTGGTTGTTATGTTCATTGTCATTTGAAAGTTCCTTAAATCTTAGTCATTTCTAGTTAGGAAGAAGAAATAGAGAAAGAATAGAAACAATTTCACTTTTTAAACTATGTACTACTATTTCAGAAACCTCAAGCACACAGATTAAATGTTTGGATTTGAAAAAAATTTTATACTTAGTGATCTAGCTATACCTATATGATGTAAGATTCCTGGCAATAATGTTAATATTCTTGTTAATTTTTGTTTCCAAATACATGGGGTTTTAATGTCAAATGTATGAAAAATTATAAGTGATAATTATCATGTTATTATTATAACTGATATAGTTTACCTTTAAAGAGCTAAAAATTACATAAAATGTTACATGAACGAACTCTAAAATTATTGATAACCATTTTTGCCTGTACAAATTACAATAATATGTGGTTCAAATTAATACCATTAGCTAACTCAAATTAAAATAATCTGTATAATTTTTAAAAGGTTTGGCAAATCTAAATGTATTGCCTAAAAAAAACTTGCTGTATGATTTGGAGATCCTAAAAAAAACAACTTCCTTAAATCTTTATCAAACATATGTGATTATGTCCTGTGCAAATTAAGATTTCAAAAAAGATGTTAAGATACATACCACCAGAAAATTAAAAATTAAAAAGCAGCTGTTGGAAATGTTTCTATCATTATAGCCCATAAATGTACCATGAAATCTAAGTATATATGTATGCACAAATGCCATTGTAATAAAGGATGAATTTGCTCATAGAAATGTAAATATTTTTCTAAAGAAAGATACAAGTTTCTCCGTATGAAATCTTTTCTTCGAAATTTTAATGAGAAGCAGCATGATGAAGTGAGAAGAGGATTGCCCCTGGGGTCACACAGACTTCACTTTTCATCTTAGCTGGGCTGTTTCTTAGCACTAGACTAGATCTTATTGTTAAGTAAGTTCTCAGAGGCTTAGCTTACTAGTGTATAAAATGAGATAATAATCCTATCCTACTGTGTTTATTATAAAGGATAAAGGAAACTGCACATATAATTTACCTAACACATGTTAACTTACAGTATATGCTCAATTAATACAAGTAGCTTATTATTTTCTATTATTTTTGCAAACATTTTTGTATTAGAAGTTAATATATATCAGATTCTAATTAAGTTGTCTACATTATGCTTTATCTTAGCTCCTTTTTAGCTCCCAAGGTTTCTGAATTCTTTTGGAGAAGAAAATGAGAAAAGTCTCTGAGCTTCACCAATTTAAATTTACCTACTTCCATTCTTTTCATTTTTCTCATCCTATTTTTTTTTCCATTCTAAAACATTCTTCCTTGCTACCGCTTTATATAACATATCCTTTAATTTAAATATTTTAAAAATTAGATAAGAATTTAGCACATTCAATTTCTACCTTTAAAAATAAAATTTAAATTTATACAATAAAAAATAGATTTAGGAAAAGTTATCTAGGTAGTCAAATAGTCTTGAGTTCCTGACTGAAACATCAGTCTGTATGTTTGAGCAATTGTGTCTGAAAAACAATTAACTTCTTTGGATAGCACTTGGAAAATATTCTCTCTGCTTTCTCAATGTCGAAGTGATTTTCAATTTATCTCAGATGTGAGAGATAGCCAAAATGATCTTAAATAAAATGCCATGTTCATTAATTCTATCCCCAAGGAAAATATGATGCATAACCAATATTCCTTTCATTGATTATGTACAGTATGTTAAATAATCACATTATAAAACTTGAGAGACAGAATCATAGATATATGCAGACTACAAATAGTCCCCCAAATAAAATATTTCTGTACAAATCTTTGGCGACCAGCTATGGCAGGAAGGCAATATGAATTGATGAGCTCATTTATCTCCACCTCTTCAGAGACCAGCTTATATTTTTCACTGACTACATTAATACATTCTGCATGTTTGACTATGAATAGTCACTGCTTTGAGATACATTTCAACAGCCCAGAACAGTTTAATATTATCAAGGTTACAGCTGTACTTGTTCATAAATAATTCATTTAAAATGCATTTTTTTTTTAATTAAAAGTAGGTCATATGATTCATTTTGAAGTCCTGTGGGTCGTTGGAAGATCATCTGGGATGATTCATTAATACCTTCTCTAAAATCTGCAGTTTGCTACCCCACATTTGTTCATAAATGAACTGAGTAATGCCTATACTTCCTAGGTTTTCACTGTAAAATTCACAGAGGCATCTTCTGTTAGCACCTCCATGGATTTAAAAACAATATAGGTTCATCATACTTCAATACAAAGATACTAGCCATGAGGTGCTTGGAAAACTTTGCTCATTTGTCAGGCTAAATTGTAGTTCAGACTTGGCAGCAAAGAAAATAGGGCATCATGTTTTTACTTATATATAACATTACTGGTAACTGCAAACTGACACAATAAAATAGAA
The DNA here is from genome assembly GCA_003508835.1 of Eonycteris spelaea. Classification (NCBI taxonomy): domain Eukaryota; kingdom Metazoa; phylum Chordata; class Mammalia; order Chiroptera; family Pteropodidae; genus Eonycteris; species Eonycteris spelaea. The sequence continues at coordinate 512,617 of PUFA01000281.1, forward strand.
AATAGTTTAGGATATCTGTGGTTACACAAATCTATGCCACACTTAAGGTCTTTGGGGGACATGATTTTAAAATGGAGTAGCTATTTCAAAGCCGATTTTCAGCTCTGTTTTGAAAGGTTACTGAATAATGGTCCATAACCTGACAGGTGAATATGATTCTCCTAAGATTTGGCATTTGAGGACTCACATGAACTATTTAGGAGTAACAGTCGCTCCATACAATTCATTGCAGGGCCAGTGGCACTCTAGAGGTATCAATGGTTAATGCACCTTTGAAAGCACAAGTCATCTGAGCAATTAGTTCACTTGCTAGAGATGCTGAGGCCACAAATTTGATTTCTATAAAAATTCCTTTTTCTTTTCAGAAAAAAGGAAAAATAGTCAAGCCCAGAAATACACACACAAATTTATCTCATAAGATAACGTGGTGTAGGTAATATGTCTTGTACCATCTCACATGTATTTCAATCTCTCCCTCTTTACCAGTTTTGCCATGGGTTTTTCCATCTCAGCATATGAACACATATAAGTCTTGCTCATCTTGAACATTTTCATTATAAAAATATAATCTTCCATTAACATTGTATCTCCTCTTTATGTATTCTAACTATATAATTAGGTTTATTCTTTCTTTTTACGACAGATGATCTTCACTTCCTTGTTTATTCTTCAGTTTGGAGCAATCTAATATCCAGACCACATTGCCCCAAACCATTATACACTAAGGTCAATGATAGGCTTCAAAATTCACTGAACATTAGTGGTATTTCTCTTGCCCCAGTGTCCTCATACTTGATACTCTGACATTACATCTTTCTTTGTATGACATTCTTCTTCCACTTTGATAGTTTCTTTTTAGTCTTTCTTAAGAAATATTCTATACTTTAGATGTCTGTGTTCTCTTTCCCCTAGTCTTTCCTCTGTTTGCTACATATTCTGGACAGATATCCATATAAAAATTTCTTCAGAAATGACTGAAGAGTTGTTAGATCCATAGTTTCTACTACAGATTTCAATACATGTATCCAATAGCGTATTGTAGCTATTAGCAGTTCCAGATATATCTTAAATTCAATGCTTAAAATAGACATCATCTTTATTTCCTCAATCTGTTTTTTTTTTCTCTCTCTCTCTCTCAGTAAATGACATTATCACTAACACTCACCCAAACTACAGAGAAAGTGGAGTTGTGTTTAGTTATTGTCTGAGTACAGGCTGCTTTCAGCCCTCTCTAAATACAGGAGTGCCACCTCCTTCCAACAATCCTTCCAGGTTAACCAGAGATATATAGGCCTTTTTGGAGGCTTATAGATGTCTTGTTAAGATTGTGAAAAAATTTCACGAGATAAACTAGACAGGGACAAGAAACAATTTCATTTAATGAAGAAATATAGATAAGCTTTACTCCCACTGGGTGGACATTAATCTGAGTGCTAGCTCCTGACCACAGGAAGGTTTCATCAGGTATCTATGACAAGAACAGCTAGTATAGGTCTGGGCACAGAGAGAACAGTAGCAAATGATGTTTCAGTTTCCAAATGGCTCTGACAACTGAAACAAGCCCCTTCATAAAGACTATTTACCAAAATGTGTAAATGACCCATCACCTTTAGCCCTGTCTCTAAGGTCTAAAAATGCTCACCCATTTTTATTCTTCCTCCTCTCCTCATTCATTACGTTACAGTGCCAAAGCCAGACAAAACTCTGAGCTTCCTTATGTTATCCTTCATATTCATTCTCTGATAAATGAATACAGAACTAACTACTAGAGTTGGAGAAATATGAATAACAGGAAGGAGAAAATCAGATGATATTTTAAAAGTAATATTCTGCCACATTAACAACAAGAATTATTCTAACCTCTTCTCTCTCTTCATATATAATTGTATTGCTTCCTTTCCCTGCTGAGTGGTGATAATCTAACTTCCAGATATCTGTGTCACCACTAGCAAAATTAGCACCCAGAAGGCTATATTCACCTTACCACAAACTCTTAGCATTATCCTAGGCAATTCCTTTGTCAACATAAGGAGCTAAATCCTACAAAATTTTCAAATCCAAGACACAAGTGCGACTAAGAGACATAATCTAGCACAAAGAGAGGTCAGAGACATCTCTAAGATGAAGAGTTCCAAGGGGTACAATTCTTATTACTGTTCTGCTTTTGAAATTGGGAGCTCTAAGACTAGACCAAGGAGTTTTATCTGTGCCAACAGTTTGCCCTAGGTGCAACTATCACCAATAAGACTGTAATAAAACAGAATAGGTAAGGCCTTTGTTGCTGTAACATTAATATGATAGCTTTTAGTAAGGCTCAAAATAGATGGTGTCATCAATTGTTATTACTCACATATAGGAAATGTAGTACTCAAAATCCATGGATACTTGACTTTTAACTCTACTTAGATTTATATATCTAGCATATTTTCTTTACATGGCCATGAACACTGATTCTAGTACCAGCTCTTTTCTCATGCCCATTTATAATAGTCACTCACCGCAACAATACATGCTTTTGAACTTTTGACCTCTTCAAATCTCAAATCATATGACGTTCCATCATAGTCTCCCTTTTGTTTCTCAGAACAAGTTGGTGTTTTGTTTTGTTTTGTTTTGTTTTGTCAAATCTCCGATAGTTTGCTTACTCTTGTCTATAACCTTCACCCAGAGATAAATGGGCAATCATGGAATCAATATCAACCAGTTATTTAAAAATACTTTAGTGATATTCCTATGAGGTAGACAAAACTGGTCTATTTCATCTCAAAGAAGAATTTACAACTCACTACATTTCTTCACTTTCACTACAATTATGGTTTTTATCTTTGCTATTTCTCTCTCAAAATGAAACTCAGTAGAGAAACAGTACCTGAAGAAACCACTAGCTACTCAGAGAGAACTTTAAGACACTTTCAAGATTGCTGAGAGCTAGCCCATGGAGTGTATTGATCAACACCCCAGGTGAAACCTTTTCTGGTTCCGCTTCACAGTTTTATAAATAGCCCATGCATAATGCAGGGCAGAGGACCTCAACTTTTTTCAGCTGTAGAAGATACTAGCCCTATGACCTTATTATGACTTTAATTTTCCCCTATCATATACTGTTCTCAACCATGTCTGAACTAAAAACATGTAAAATTCAGGATTGGAAAATGAAAAGAATAGTAAGTCATGTACCTGAGTTAAGCAGTCTCACTTCCATCTCTGGTGCCTGCTTTACTGATTGGCACCTGCAAATTATATCAAATTTGAGAATCCATCTTTCAACCAAGGAATATGTAGAAACATACTAGTTGTAAGAGAATCAGAGGAAATAAAAATAACTTTCAGAGGTGAGAGACCCCAAAAGAGAATTTAGTGTCAAGTCCAGTATTGTCACTTAAAGCCCTCAGGATACAACCTGATTTGTAGCTAAAGAATCATTAAAAGGGCCCCAGAAAATAACACCAGATTTATACCCTCTCTTCATTCAGTGTAAAAACAGAGCAGTCTTTCTCTCCACTCTGATTTCTCTAGTATTTGAAATTTTGCCTTTTTACCTGAGTTTTCTCTTTTCTTTGTATGACTTTTTGTTTGATGACTTGTTTGGAAAGTCTGCTCAGTTTGTGGTTCTGCTGTTCCTCTAGTATTGCTTCTTGAGTCAAAGCAAATCTTCCTTGTGAGCAGGACCCTCCGTGTTCTCTCATTGTTCCAAGTGCAACTGCACGTTTATCCAAACAGGAAAAGCATCTAAGATAGAGAAATATATTATGTTCCCTGAATAGATTTAAAATTGAGTCCTTCAGATGAAAAAAAAGATGGCCCATTATCATGATATAAGATAAAAATAGAAAGGGCACAGAAAAGGTATTAGTGTCATTCATGGATCACAATGACCTAGGGTTTAGGGAATATGCTTATAAATTATGAATAGTATATTAATCTGTTCACTGTTATCGAGGATGATTAAAAATCTCAATAAAGGACTTGAGGATAAAATAAGAAGGTGGAAGTAAATACTACAAATGTTAAATGTTGAGTTTTATTTAAAATGAACAACAGCACAGATATAAACAGGGGTAGTAGGAAGAGCATATCGTTCCAAGAACTCTAAGGGTTTGACTTATAAAATCAATATTACAGTAAAAGTTAAAATGTTAAAAAAAAAATGAGCTAATTCATTTAATAACCCCAAAGTATGAAAATAGTAATGATATCATTAAACTTTTGGTAAAACTTTTTGGTGTATACTCACTACTTCATAAAGGAGCATATAAATAATCTTTTATACCTGAAAGAAACTCTCTGTTACTGAGCAGGGATTGCCCATTAGACTTCTCATTGACTTGGATGAAATAGCTGTCAAAATTTTCTTCCAATCTGTCCTCTGAATCTATGTCATGAATTTACTTTCTGATATCTAACCCAGCGTTCTTGATATTAAAATCCTACTAAAGTGAGTGACTTCATTAAAAGTGGGCATAGTCTAGCTTACTAAGTTTCTTCCAAAAAAAGTGTATTATTATTCACTGTACATGAAGAAATTGACTTTATATATCATATCAATTTTTGACATTTAATAAATACATAGGTGCAACCAATGCTGTGGCATTGAAAATATTGTTTTTTCTCAATAGGTCAAATTGAAAATCAAAAATCTCAAACTGTGGCAAATTCTTCTAAAGACCTCACTGGCTAGGGTAACATAATTTGAGTTGCCTTTCTTAGCAAACATCAATCTTGATTTACACCTTTTCAACACAATGTAGAAGACCTAGATTAAATGGAGTTCATGTGAAAAAAATTAAACCAAATTACTCAGTAATAAAAAAGTAATTAGTGAGTTCTAAAATAATTAAATGTAGTATCAAAAGAAAAAGAAATAACAGGCATAACAAAGATCATATCTGAAGACTTGTCTGGGATCTTAAATTCACTGATTGTTCACTTTAAGAGAGGAATTGCTGTGATAGCTATTTGTAAGTATGTATGGGGTCATCAATAACTAAAGTGTTTTGATTTGTTTTATGTAAATCTAAAAGGACAGAACCAAGAGTAGTGAGTGAAAGTAAAAGGGAAATAAATTTTACTTGTTTAATGAAATAGGTTGCCTTGCAGGGTGGTGTTTAAGTTTTATACTGGGTTAAGGGCTCCTCTTCAGAGATCTTTTGAAATTCCCACATTGCATGAAAGTTGGGTTAAATGACTTCTAAGTGATATTCTAACTTAGAAGATTCTATGCTTAATGTGCTTAGTAAAAGATTAGTTATGAAGCTTATATGTTCTGACTCCTGGTCCAAACTTCTCTCCATTATTTTCTCTTCTTGTTGCCAGAAATTGTGATTTTTTTTTTTTTTAGGACATTGAGAAGATACTTATTTACCTGTTGGTTTGTTATACATTTTTCTGCATAATTATGTTATGATTTGAGTTGCATGAAAGAGGAAGAAATACCTTCAAATAACATCAGATTGTTATTTCCTACACAAAAACAATCACTTGCAACCAGATAAGGAAAATGCCCCTGAATACATCTTCTTTTTTTAGTTCTGTGTAGTATTGTCCCATGGTTGGTAACTGCATGTTTGAAAACTAACTCACATGAAATATGAGATAGCCAAGGGAACACTGATCATGGGGGCATTGACAATTAAAGAGCAGAAGCCAGGGTTGGTGTGAAGCAATTAACTGAGTGTAAGAAATATTAGTATGATATATCCAATAACATCCAAAGTGTTGAAAGCAAGAGTCAAATAACAAAAATGGCATATGTGATTTGTGCATTTGTTAACAAACTATATTAGAATAAACTTCCGTTTCTTTTTAATAGGCAAATGCAACATTTAATTTATAGATTCTAAATGAAGAAAACATTTGTTAGTTTTTAAAGGTTATATGCCTATCTCATCTTATAACTTAGTATCTGTCCACTAAGTGATGTTGACTCTATTTTAAAATTCAAATAATAAAGTACAGATTTATTTAAATACTATAATAAGATAATTTCCTGAATTCTTTTGATTTTGGATTTAAAATATCTAATTCTTTACAAAAGTATTATTTTGCTTAACATTTTTATATCCATGTTATCCTTAAATTTGAGCAGAATACATTATTTGACTCTAACATCTAAAATCTAGATATTAAGTAATTAATTAATTTTGCTATTAGTGTTCAGAACACACACATACACACAAGTTCACTTAAAGCACAGAGTAGAATCCCCTAAATAAGCAGTCATGAGCAGAGGTTCAGAGCTCCTCTGACATTTATAAAATAGGGTTCATAATTGTTTTTCTTACATTATTTTGGAAAATCCAAATATTTTTCCTTGTTGTGTACCTACCTTCTTTTCATGTAACATTCCTAGCTTTGGGGGACAGAAGAAACCTAACTTCAGAGTATTCACTGTTTCAAGGATACTCTTACTTACAAGTGCAAACTTCCAGAGCCATAGCTTCTGACCCGGCCTCCACTCCTACACCATAGCAGGACAGGATGCCAATCTCTGGGCACCAGTTTTGAGTTTTACTGCTCCTCCTCCTGACTCCAGCCCTCTCCTGCCACCCACTCCCAGTATTGGAGACTACCAAATATATACACAATCTTGTTGGTGTTTGGATGGGGAAGCAGTGGATAACAAGACTGAAATTATAAATGTGATCATGAATTGTATACTTCATCCTGTAGGTCTCTAAGATCTATTGAACGTTTTAAAGCAAATCAGTTGATGATAAAAGTCGTATTTGAGAAGGATACCTTTTCAGTGGCATGCAGAGTATGCGTGTTAGCGGAGATACCAGCACACAAATAACCAGTACAGTGTAGAGAAGATGAAAAAAGAATTATGACCTCTGCCCTGCAGTAGCTTATACAGTAGTCCCAAGACCATCTATGATTTCTTTTCTTCCCATAGTTTCAGTTACCCACAGTTAACCATAATCCAAAAATATTAAATGAAAAATCCTAGAAATAAATAATTCACAAGTTTTAAATTGCACACTGTTCTGGGTAATGTGATGAAATCTCAAACTATTCCACCCCATTGCTCTTGAGGTGTGAATTATCCCTTTGTCCAGGGTATCCATGATATATATGTTACCTACCCATTGATCACTTAGTTGCCTTCTCAGTTATCAGATCAACTGTCACAGTATCGCAGTGCTTGTGTTAAAGTCCCCTTATTTTATTTAATAATGGCCCAAAGCACAAGAGTAGTTAGTGGTGCTGGCAATTCATATATTCCAAAATATAAGCCCTCTAAAATGTTTCTATTAAGTGAAAAGAGATGTATATGTAAGAAAAACATAGTATATATAGGGTTCAGTACTATTCATTGCTTCAGGCATTCACAGGTGTTGTAAAATGTATCCTCCATGGATAAAGGGAAGACTACTGTTATTTTTTTGAAAGCAGAACCAAGACATGTTAAATCATTTCTTCTGTTCACTGAAATTAGCTGAATTCTGTCGCTATAAAATAAGGGGCTCATTTCATTACATAACAAAAATGAGAACAATGCACATGTATGTCAATATTTTGAAGTTTATGGATGAGAACATTCATGTCATTGTAAGTCAGTAAATGCAAAATACCAGGGACTGTGGCTTTATAGAACTTTTGAATCTTTATCATAGATACCAAATAAAATGCAAAAATGTACAAAAGACACTAAAGCCATAGAAAAACATTGAAGTTCCATTATGGAATATCAGCTCTTTTACACACCCAGACATCTGCCTGGTGATTTCCTTCCACAAGTATTTGTTTAGGAGAAAGAAACTGGAGAATAAAATAGGCCGCAGTTAGAATTCGGGGTTACAAAAACAAGGCAAGGGGTAGATACACAGACGTGCCCACGTTGGACTGCACTGCTGCTGACAGCGTTGTTGTCAGAATGTAAAAGGAGAACCGAAAAAATCAGCATGAGAACAGCAGTCTTGTCCACAATGCCTTTAGAGAAGAATAGCCTTGGTTTGTGAATAAGTGCTCTTTGTATTTCTGGCTCAGCTTTGCCTTGTCTGCTGCCTAATTCAGCCCACATTTATCCGCTGGCTGCCACTCTCTATGTACACGCTAGCACTATTTATTCCTTGGCAATCCTCAGCTATGTAGCGTTACCTGAGGCACCATTACAATGTCAGTTTAGCTGGTTAGAACAAAATGTTCAATAATCTGAAGGCACAAAAGAGTGGTATAATCAGGTCATTTGGCTTTGTACAGAAAAGCTCTCCCCTGCAAGGGCCAAGGCTGTCATTCTTACTCCTGCCCCTTTTTAAGAACAGTGGAGTTGAGCTGATACACCATCACAGTCTGGGAAACCATTCAAAGAACTTGCTGTGACAAGAGGGTCATTCTAGGGATGCCATCCTGTGGGATGGCCACATTGTTTTCCCACTAGTCAAGTTGTTTAGAGGTTTGTTTGTCTTTGTTTATAATACTTTGATGTAGCCTATGTCAGCCTACAATTTGAACAGCTGCTTCGATAATCTATTACAACACGCCTGCTTCACATGTAGAGGATATTGAGAACCTCTGTAACAGGTATGTAGTCACACCTGGTCCTGGACTTGGATGGGATCCAATATTTGTAGATAAGGTCAAAACATGGTGTTCTTAAGTGGTATTTTACAGGTGGCCAAGAAGCCCTATATAAGTGTTGCCATACCGCTATTTATCAGAGTCATGAAGAATAAAAGGGTGTGCTACAAACATCCTTTATAGACATTTAGTTTGATTTAAAACTTGATGTTATATTCACATCATGCCCTGACTTATACATTGTCACATGTAAGGACAGAAACACTGGATTGCTTCTTTATGTCTAGTCTAAAGCAATTTCTATTTTCACCAATGCTATTTGTTAACACTGAGGCATGCAGAAAAACTGCTTTTATATGAGAAGTCAATAAGAAAATTCAATTGTTTATGTGGCGTATTTATATTTTTATTGTGAAACAGAACATTTTACAAATGTTAATCATGCACATCAACTAAACAAATTATAAAATTAAAAGCTCATAGAATTGTACCTATTTTATTGAACAAAAACATGTTCAGATATATTTAAACTCAAATATGACAATACAGGGTAGGAAAATAAGTCTGCTATTTTAAATCAGATTTGAACAAAGTGAATAATTCTAGAGGATAGAAAAATTTTAATATGTGGAGATGAATTAGACTCTCAATTTTTATTATTTTTTATAATCTGAGAACATAATATACTGTCTAGCACATTGTAATACCTTAATACAGAAGACCATATGGCCTACAAAATATGGAAATACATAACAAATATAATTCTATCATAGAGGCAGACAAAGGCATGAGGTTTTGGGAAAGCAGAGTATATTAGATCTTAGATCCACCAAGAAGCTAAGAGCTACTGAAATTAACTTCTTTGGAAATTGGTAGAGTAGGGAAGATTTAAAACAAACAAACAAACAAACAAACAAACAAACAAAAACGATTACAGCAGAAGGAAATCTGTCTCTCTTGGGTTATTTCTGCCATCATTCATAATACCCTCAGACCTGCACTCATTCAAAACTTTATTCGTGAAATACCTGTATGGTTAGACCAAAAGAGTTTCCCTTTGAAGCTCTGTATTTGTTTCTGCCCCATGTCCAAATTCATTTCTTCATCATCTCTCAAATGCTATTAATATATTTTTTCGTGTTTGGGTTTATGAAATTAGAACATACATGAGCAATTTGCCTTGAGCAAGTAAATAGAAACAACCATAATGATTGGAAACTTAGTTTAACAGAACTTTCAGATAGAGACTATAAAGTAAGATCAGTCACATTTGAAAAAAGTCCAATGAATCTTTTAAAATTTAAAAATATTGTTTTTCGAATTAATCTCTAGACAGGTGAATTGAATATTAAATTAAACACAGTTAAGAGAAACTTAATAAACATTAGAGAAGTCAACCGGAACATAATACAGAGAGATAAAAACAGGAAACAATGAAAGACAAACTAAGATGTGGAAGATAGAATGGCAAGATACAATAAAATTCTAACAGAAACTCCAACAGAAGTAAATAGAAAACGGGGAAGAGATAATATTCAGTGCCGCTTTCCAGAATTGATAAAAGACATCAATTCAGGGTGATTGAGTCCTTATTCAGATAGAAACATGCAGACACAATATAATGACAGTGAAGAACATTGAAATAGGGAGAGGGAGGGAGAGAAAGAGAGAGAGAAGTTTCAAATGCAACAAGTGAGAAAATATATGACTTAGCTATAAGAAAAGACTAGATGGATAGCAAATTTTTTAGCAGAACTGATAAAAGCCAGTGACAGTAGAAAATATTTTAAGTAACATTTAAGCAAAGATTTAAAGCAGGTGTGTGAATTATTCATGTGAACTTCAGAGGGAAGAGATAGGAGAATATTTAGGGCCCAAATAATGGGGCTACAAAGTCCCTAAGACAAGGATATGCCTTGTTTGCTCAAGAAAATGTCCAGGGTGGTCAGAGGAGACTGAGAAAAGAGGACGGAAGAGGCACATAAAATAAAAGAAGAAACAAGGCCAGGTTATGTGGGGTCCTGAGGGCTAAGTAAGAACGTTGACCTTACTTAAGTGATGTGCGAGCCATTGCAGAGTTTTGAACAGGGAAATGACGTGATCTGATTCCACTTTAAAAATAATTGCCATGAGAGTTTTAAAAACAGTCTGCTAGGGAGCAAAGGTATAATTAAAGAGATCAGCTAAGAGGCTGTTATGGTAATCTAGGCTTGGACTTTGGTCTTAGAACAGTGAAAGTGGTAAGGGTTTCAATTCTGTGACAATTTTGAAGGTGGAGTCAACAAGATTTCTTGATTAGATATGGAGTGTGGTAAAAAGAGAGGATGTAGATGATTTTTGGCTCTAGGAGCTTGAAGTATAAACTTGCTTTCAACTGTGATGAAGAAGCTGTAAGTGAAGGCCATTGGAGAGAGAGACTAGTTTGTTTTAAATGTGCTATGTTTGATAAAATGAAGTTCGAATGTATGAAGAGGTTGCTAGAACTAAGATGTTTCATTGTTTTTCTGTTACCATTTAACTCTGCCACTACCATTGTAAACAGGTCCTTCATTAAAGTCTCTTTAATCACCATGTTTGAAATTTCTGTTTCCTGTTACAACTATAAATGATACAATTATTAAATAAATAATTAATTAACATGAGGCGAACTCTTCTACCCATCTGTGTCCTTAATATCGGAATCTTTTTAAGTGTATATTTTGGCATAAATGGATTTTTAGAATTAAAGGAAAAATTCACTAGGTTTAATTAGTAGTATGCTACATGTATTTATCTTAACCAAATTCCAAATAATGAAAATGATATGTGCTACTTTAATGAAACTTTCATGAAAAGTAAATAAGAACACATTTAACAGATGATCCAGAGTTTCAAATTAATTCACATGACACGACCTACTACTACAGGTACAGTTATGCACAAACTAGGTGTGAATTTGGAGTTTTTGTTTTGTCTTGCTTTGTGTTTATTTCTCCAAACTGAAAGTCAGCAATGGCATATTCCAGTAACTTCTAGGAATGCTTTAATCACATTACTATAAAAGGGGAAAAGGCTAATGTACACAAAACTATATTCAAAGTTATAATTAGCTGACAGAGATATTCATAACACAAAACATTGAACGTTTTGAGAAAATGGATGTAAAAATGTGGAATTGTCAATCAGCTCTACGGAAATGAAAAAGAAAACATGCTTAAAGCTAACGGATGTCTAGACTCTCCTAAGGAACAAAGCACAACATTTATTTATTTTTTTTAAATTTCACCTGTGAGTTAATACACACCTTCTGAGCTCTCATTACCCTCTTCCCTGTTTGTGAGATGAAGTACGATGGGGGAAAAAGAGTGCTTCTGCAACACCACTGTTATCCAAAACAGATGCAGCTCATGTTTTAACACCTACGTCAACAATGCCCTTTGTAAGTGCCATGCTCAATAACACATTTGCACTCTAAAACTCAGAATGAATTAAAGATAGAAAAAAATAAAAGCCATTTTTTTAGAACTACATTTACACTGAAATTTACATGAAAGAGATTTACATAGAAGAATAAGACCTATATGATATAATGCACATGAGTGAAAATTGCTTCCCAGTTCTTTATAAAATTTTAGCTTGACTGGCAGGTACAATGTAAAAACAATATGTGTGTTATACTTTCGTTTAGATTTTCACTCTCCCATGTCACATTGGAATATATATATATATATATATATATAGTGTTTTACCACATCAATAATCATTTCAAAGCATATTAGAGCTGGCCCTTGTGTGATATAAACAAATATGTGCCAGAACATTGAATTTTTGCTTTAACCTTTGTTCTAACATGCTTAACATAATAATATTGTCCCTACCCATATAAAAAATGTAAAGTAGTGGGTTTACACATGACACACACACACATATACATACACACATATCACATCACATCATATCACATAATGGCAGCTATTTACATAGAGTAGGTCAACAAAATGTTATTAATAATAATAGACATTTAATTCTAATAAGTGAGTTCATAAATATTTGCTAAGTGCCTACTACATGCTAAGCAATGTACTAAGTAGAGGGGAGATATGGATAGATTTCATATAGCACAATGAGAAAAATATATATAAATCATAAATAGAAAATTTCCATACAATATGCTCAGTGTTAAAATAGTTGTAGGCAGAGTATGAGAGTAGGCCATAGAGGAGGCCTGTGTGGCTAATCTTGAAATTTTAAAGTAGGTTTCGTAAGGGGATGATTTGATATTATCTACCAAACTGTCACACAAACTATACCTAAGTTACTTTGGAATCCAGGAAAATAACTTTCTATGCTAGAATTAAGCTTCCCAGCTTTTAAAATATTTCACATTTATTGGGCATTATTCTTTAAGAAAATTTACTCTTTCTTGAGTACAATAACCTTAGAATTGATGTCTAAATTATTTCAATGATTTGTAAAATAAACTGTTCTGTGTTTGCATTATAATAAAGAGGTAAAATTTTTATAGATAAGTGGGTATGGTACTTTATGGAATATTGTGAGATTAAAACAGGGTACTTCCAGCAAGAATTCCCATAAGGAGCTATTGGAATAATTAAATAATAAGCAGTAAATATATGTGTGGAGTTTGGCTGAAACTATCACTCATGTTTATTCGGTAAAGTTGGCAGGACTTACTATATGGTGAAACATGGGGGTGTGAGGTGAAGGGCTCTGAAGTGGTTTGCAGGATTCTGTCTTGGTGGATTAGGTGTGTGGTAATGAGGAATGCAGATGGGAGAGTGGTTCTAGGCATACTGAAGTGAAAGTGGATGTGGAATTTCCAAATGTCCTTATGATCTAAAGTTAAAAAAAAATCAGAGTTTAAGGAGTGTTTGAAATTTATCTACATGCAGCTGATAATTAAAGCTAAGAGGGTAGATGAGATCATCCAAAAGGAATACACAGAAGTAAATCTAAAAGCCAAAGTAGGAACCCAAAATAGTAGTCACAATATTTAAGGAGCAAGCGAATGGGAGAGAATCAGTGTCCGCAATGGGAGTGGGAAGAGAACAAGGGAAAACATTTAGAGACACAAGGAAAATCTGAAGAGAATATTGCCATGGAAGTCAAATGAATACTTAAATTGTCAGAAGAAAATCACCAGTATCCACTACAGCAAAGATAACCAGCAATGTTAAGGACTAAAAAGGGACTATAAACTTGATTTCTAGGAGTTGAAGACTAGAGAAGTTAGGCCAACATTCTGCTGAAAAGGACCAAAAAATAAATATAAAAACGTTGTACTAAATAAAACAAAATTAAGTAGTCAGAAATTTCACAATGTAGTGAAGAAGATATAGAAGGTAATTAGAATAGTTCATTTTATTCCTTGAATTTGCCCCTTTTGGGTGAACTGCGAACAAATGGATACAAGCAACAACTTTTTTTTGTAGAAAGAATGAATATCTACTGATGATGCATGAGAAAATTTGAGAATTGAAGACAACACACTAATTTACCATAAAAATTGTAAAATATTGGCACATATCAGTGTACTTCTTAGGTATTTCTCCATTCTTTTTTTCTCTAAAGATAAGTGTGGGTGGCCTAGCTCTCACACATTACAAGTTATAGAAAAACTGTCTTCAAATCTAAAAATCTGAAAGAGGAAGTTTCAGAAATATATCCTCTTAGGGAAGGAAAGATCCCATTTTTCATTTTCAGTGATGGTTGTAGACAACATCTACTCTTGAAATTGTTTCCAAAATATCTTCTCTCCTTTATTGTTTTTCTGTATCAGAATTATCTCTCCAAGGGGACTATTTAAAAGTGTAAATGTAAAGACAAAATATAACATGTGTGGAAAGGCTAGCTCTGAGTGTAATATGGTGAATGAGCTCTTGCTCTGGATAAATCTAAAAAGCAAAATTTTTTTTCTATTTGACTTTTGAATATGAAAATCAGTCTTTGAAAATGATGGTTTTTTTTATCATAAGTAATATTTTTCCAGATGCCTTAACTGTTTCTTCAGTTCAGTTTGTTTTGTAGCATATTGACTAATTTAGGAGCAATAAATTTCAATATCTTTAATAAGCAGAATTTTTAAGAACAAGTTGATTGTTATGCCATAATTCCCCTTCCACAGCTTATAATAATATACATAAACACTACTTTACATAAAAAACAAATTTCATGAATACAGAAATGAATAAATTTAACATTTAACAAACAAAATTTCTACCTTTTAGACTATAGAGAGTTATAAAGGAGTGCAGTTATTTGTACAATACAAGTATAAATGATAGGAAGTGAAAATCAAAGGGGCAAAGATGTCTATAAAATCTCATCAATTATTCAGAAACATTTTAAGTGGCATAATTAATTTACAGTTTTGTATACATTGTACAAAATTGTAAACAGTGAAATGAACAAATAAAGACTTCTCAACATGTGCACCCCCTTCTTTTCACTCCAATTTATCCCCACCTATGGCTTTAATAACCATCGAACTGCAAACAATTCTCCAGCTTACATTCTACATTCTCCACTTCTCCAATGGCTATTTAACACTTCCACTTGCCTATCTCAAAAGTACTTCAGATTTTATCTAATAGCAAACTCAAGATTTTTATGCATAAAGTGACTCTTGTCTAGGAGTTTCTATTTCCATAAATGGCACACCATTTATTTAGTTTAGCAAACCAGAAACCCGAGTCATCTTTGACATCCTTCCTTGCTTTTCTATCATAGAGTATTATAACATATGCATCTCTTATTTCAAGAGCTGTAATGACTTTGCATTTTATTTTGGATACATGTAAATAATCATGAATAAAATTCAGTTTCAATAGTTTTAATGCTGCCAAGCCTATACCTCAACATCCTTGATCTCTCCGTCTCTGTCTCCATTGTTCCCTCCCTATTTTCCCCTCCATTTTCCTTCTTTCCTTCTTCTTTTCTTTTCTTTTTTTTTTAATCTTTGAGGAGACTGGAATATTTTTAGTAGTCATACATTTTTGTGGATGGTTCATGGATCCATTCATTAATTTATACATTGATTGAACGTGTATTTATTATGCACCTACTTTGTAAATTGCACTATGCTAGGGAATTCATGTTTCAACACAAATTACAAGAATTGCACACATAATTTTCAGCAATTGTTTAAGACTGTTTTAAATTGATGATTGAACTGTCTTTAAGAGAAGGCAAATGTACATACACATCTCGACTATCTGTAGATATTCCATAGAGTTGCGTATGAATTGTGTTAGGACTGTCTTTCCAAACGCATTATTAATTTATTTATTCAATAATCATTATAATAATTATGTGACCAATCCCATGTTAGGATTAGAATACAAAGATGAATACAATGAAATTTATACTATGCTATTGTACCGAGAAACAAAAACAGTAAAAAAGAAAAATAAAGGAACTAGGATGTTAATTCTATCCCAATAGAATGGACAACAAGGGTTAGAAATTTTCTGAAGAGAGAGTGTCAAGAAATACTTCATGGGAAAGAATATTCTTCTACTAGAAAATTGTCTGGTTTTTCAGGAGATGTTTTCTTTCTAGAGTAATATCACAGTGTCTTCACAATATCACAACTAACTGAGCTTCCTATTCCTAACCTAGTCACTTAGGGTAGGTATATAGTGTTCTTAGAAGCCTCTGTTAGCTGGTGAGCCAATGAAAGGAAAGGTCATTGCCTGGTTACAGCAAGTGTGGTGGGTCAGAAAATAGGTACTAAATTTCACCTATTGTGAACTTTTCCTATGACCATTATTGTTTGTAATAATAGTAGTAGCAGCAGTAGTAGTAACAGTAGTAGTAATATCATTATTATTATCCAGAATTGGAGTTATCCAATGACAGAATTTGGTTCCTTTCTCCTAAACTACTATAAAGAGATTATTAAAGTCAGAAAAATCATTGTCAAATTATTAGTACGGTCATAAATGTAGAAGTCATTTTGGGATAGAAAAATGTCAAGTAAGCAAATGAAAAGAGGAAAACAGGAACCAATGTAAGTGGGTCTGCATATTAGGCCAATGTTGGATCCATGTGAGAACAAATACAGGTTGTCCAAGTCAAGATTAGAATATTCAAGACCAGCAGTGAGAGGGGCAGCAAAATCAGATCAGAACCAAAGTTTCGAAAGAAGAGCACAAATTGTGCCACACAGTGTGTAAAAGCCATTCACCTCCCTATTCATTTTGAATAAATTTTGTCCTGAAACCATTTCTGAAAATTTTGCTAGTCACAATACTTCATTAAGTAGTTTGATATAACTATTCAAATTTCCAATTTCTAGACATAAAAACAATAAAATTATATAGTACAGATCTAGATATTTACATTTGTTAGTAATTTAGTATTTTGAATGCCCATCATTAGTGCTGATATTTGAGAATGGTTAAATCTTGAAAGGATCTTAAAGATTAACTCCATTCCTTATATTACTAAAACGATGACTTAAATTACAGAGAACATAGCGACATGTGGAGGTTACACCTGTAGTTAGTATTGAAATCAGGGTTAAAACCTCAATGTTCCAACTTTTAGTAGGCCTTGTTTTTCCAATATATCTATAATTCTATGTATGAGTGTAAATGTTTGTGAACACAGGTACAATAGCTATGGTAATATATAAATAACTTTGATAAAAATTAATTATAACAATGATTATAATTTTTTAATTAGCCTGTGTAAAACAGAAGTATGTCATTTTATACGTGCATTTGCAACAAAAATTTAATGAGAAATACACATGTAAAAATTTAAGCTTTCATTCAATGATCTTTCCAGAAATTATTATTTTACTTAGTTCCACCTTAAATATTGCTTCTAATAACATATTTGTGTTAAGCAGAAAAACATCCCTGAGAAATGCCCTAAAACATTAAAAGTAAATAATTTTTCTATGCTACAAGGAAAAAATGGAAAATAATAATGAAGAAAGATGTTAGGCTTCAATCTGTCAAAGGAAAGCACTGTGTTCTTCAATTACTCAGAGACTGAAGGGAAGAAATGAATAACTACAGAGGCATTAAAAAAAGAACCTCATCTCTTACCTTGCTGTCATCTCATACTTTTATATGATATGACCCCCTCAGCTGCAAACAGCTCTCATGAAGGCAGATAAAGAGGGCAAAAAGATCAGCACCACAGCCTTCCTCCTTGACAGGTGAATGTAAGTGGCACTTCTAATGCTGTTACTAATTTATTAAGTATTCCAAAGTTAGAATTTAATCGGAATATTTTTGTCACATTATCCATCACTAAGTTAGAAGAGATGGAATTTTCTTAAACAGCCACAGTGCAGTGCCTTAGGCAGGCTTTCATTTCAGTGTGTCACAATGGGCTAGTTTCATTTTAATGATTTAGTTAATTGTGTGACAAGCTATGAAAATTAGAGTGACCCAATGCCTAGTCCAAGGGATATGCCAAGGTCTACCAGTTAAGTTACAAGAACCATTCTCATTTACAAAAAAAAAAAAAAAAAAAAGTTTACACATTTTCCTTTATAAATTTCAGATTTCATATGTTAAGTAAAAGTCAAGATAGAGAATAGAAGTTCATTTATATAAAGACAAGATGAACATAAAAAGTCACATTAGCAGTTTAAATGATCAAGTTAAATAAGATACAATTTAGGTGAAAAGATAATTAAGTGTTGAAAATGAAATGATCCATTTGACAATGGGAGAATAGAAAATGCAGAGAATTCCAAATACAACCTCCCAATCTAGAAATCACAGTTAGTATTTTTTGTAAGAGAATATATGCATCAATAGTACTGTGTGTTAGTTTAAGACTTAACCTATCATTTAATTAAGGCACATTAATATTATGTAAAATATATACTTTATAATAACCATAGAGTCAGAGATAAGAATTTTTTTTATATAAAAATCATGTATTGTAGAAACAGTGATAAAAAATAAAAATCACAGTGTCTTGTCTCCACTATGCTTTGATTTTGCTTAAGAATTTTTTTGGTGAAACTTAGATTGTCCTGAAATTTTTTCTCTCAAAACATTAAATATTCACTCTATTTTCATGACAAAGTAACAAAGAAATGACTATGAATAACTGAAAAAACAAGTAGAACTAATTTTGGTCAAGACGATGGAGTAGGGAAATGTGGTGCTTAACTCCTATCATGCCCATGGCCACAACAAATTCACAACTGACCTACAGAACAACCATCATTGAGAATAACATGAAGTTTAGCTGAACAGAAATGCTGCAACAAAGGACATACAGAAGAAGCCATCCCAGGACTGGTAGGAGAGAGAGAGATGTGAAAAGACTGATCCCACACGACCAAGTGATGGTTAAAGATAAGGAGGTATATCTTGGTTGTGGAGGTCTGCTCAGAAGAGTGAGGGGTCTCAGCACCAAACCAGACTGCCCAATCTAAGGTTCTAGGACTTAGAAGAGAAGGTTCCACAATATCTAGGTGTGAAAATAAGCAGAGATTATGGCTGAGTTAGACAGAGGGCTGCAGGAGTCCCAGGCATTTATTTTAAAAGCCAGTGCATAGATTTCGTGCTGATGACTCTATCTGAGCTCCAGTGCTAAGGCGACAGCTCAAAAGGCACCAGGGACATATTGGCAGGAACTGAATTGTTATATCAGCATCCAGAAGTAGGGGGCCACCAAATCGGAGTCTTTACATGGCTAACACTAGTCCCCTGCCCTGGTGATTCCCTGACCCAACGCTACTCAATTTTCAGGCCCACCAAACCTCTCCCAGTGACTTTTACATACAAATTTCCTGTCTTGACTCATGCTGCAAACTTTCCTAAAATCTCTCCAACAAGCAGAATTTGGCCTCTGCATACCTTTCACCTCCTACTGAGCAGCTCCAAGCTCAGTACGAGTGGCAGCTGACCTCGGTTGATGACTGGGCTGACGACTAAGCCTCACAAATCAGCTGCAGCTTAGCATGGATGGCTAGTGACTCAGGCTGAGTGGCCCCAGGCCGAGTTCAGGCTACGGTTTAACTTGGTCTCAGGGGGCCCCTCTGAGAAGTCCTAGGGTTGGCATAACCAGTGGCCAGCTTCTTCCCTTACCAGAGTACCACCAGAACACAAATCTGAAGATGACACACTGAGAGACCAGATTGGGTAGGCACCAGAGCCCTGCTAAACTGCATCCTGCTTCACAGGGTCAGCCCCTATACCGTAGCTCCTCCACCATAGTAAATGAACAGTTCTCACAACCAGACAGCCCAAAGGTTCCCCTCATTTACATGCAAACAGCAACCAAGGCTCAACTACAACAGAAAGGCTCACACACCCCTACAAGAGACACACCCAGAGCACACAGCTCTGGTGACCAGAGAGACTGTACCACTGGGCCCCACAGGACACCTACTAGGTAAGGCCACTCTACTAAGACCGGGGGATTTAGCAGTCCTACCTAATACAGAAACAAAAACAAAAACGCAGGAGGCCACCAAGATGGGGAAACAAAGAAACATGTTCCAAATGAAAGAATAGAGCAAAGTTCTAGAAAAAGAACTCAACAAAATGGAGACAAGCAATTTACTAGATGCAGAGTTCAAGACACTGGTGATAAAAATGCTCAATGAATTTAGGGGAAGAGTGGATGAACTCAATGAGAATTTTAACAAAGAGATACAAAACATAAAAAGAACTGGTTTGAAATGAAGAACACAATAACTGAAATGAAGAATACCTTAGAGGGAATCAACAGTAGGTTAGATGAAGCAGACAATCGTATCAGTGATGCAGAAGCTAAGGTAGCGGAAAACACCCAATCAGAACAGCAACGAGAGAAAAGAATGCAAAAAATGAGAATAGTTTAAGGGGCCCCTGGGACAACATCAAGAATACCAACATTTGCATTATAGGGGTATCAGAAGGCGAGAAGACAGAGCAAGGAATTGAAAACCTGTTTGAAAAGGTAATGACAGAAAACTTCTCTAACCTGGAGAAGGAAACAGACAGAGAAGACCAGGAAGCTCAGAGTTCCAAACAAGATGCCCAAAGGGTCCCACGGCAAGACACATTATAATTAAAATGCCACAGGTTAAACACAAAGAGAGAACCTTAAAAGCACCAAGAGAAAAGCAATTAGTTACCTACAAAGGAGCTCCCATAAGACTGTCAGCCAATTTCTCAAAGAAACTTTGCAGGACAGAAGAGATTGGCCAGAAATATTCGAAGTGGTGAAAAGCAAAGACCTACAACCAAGATTACTCTACCAAGCAAAGCTGTGACCTAAAATTGAACACATAAAGAGCTTCGCAGACAAGAAAAAGCTAAAGGAGTTTATTAACTTAAACCAGTATTACAGGAAATGTTAGGGAAACTTCTTTAAGGTGTAGAAGAAAAAAGAAAAGAAAACAAAAGAAAAGAAAAGAAAAGAAAAGAAAAGAAAAGAAAAGAAAAGAAAAGAAAAGGAAAGGAAAGAAAAGAAAATGGAAATAACTACATATCTATCGACCATTACTTTGAATGTAAAAGGATTAAGTGTTCCAATCAAAAGATAGGGTGGCTGAACGGATAAGAAAACACGAGCCTTACATATGCTGCCTACGAGAGACTCACTTGGAATCAGAAGACACATACAGACTGAAAGCAAAGGAACAGAAGAAGATATTTTTATCAAAATAGAAACAAACAAAAAAGCTGGGGTAGCAATACTTATACCAGACAAAATAGACTTTAAAACAGAGGCTATAATAAGAAACAAAGAAAAACTCAGTAATCCCACTTCTGGGTATTATCTGAAGAACCCCAAAGTACTACTTTGAAGGGACATGTGCATCCATATGTCCATTACGGCATTATTTACAATAGTCAAGATATGGAGGCAACCTGGGTCTTCATGAATGGATGAATGGGTAAAGTAGAGGTGGTGTATATATACAATGGAATATTACTCAGTCATAAGAAGAATAAAATCTTGCCATCTGAAACAACATGGATGGACCTAGAGGATATCATTATGAGTGGAGTAAGTCAGGCAGAAAAAAACAAACGCCATATGATTTCACTAAATGTGGAGTCTAAAGATCAAAATAAACAAACAAAACAGAAACAAACTTATAGCTATAGAGAACATTTTGATGTTTGCCAGATGGTAGAGTCAGTGGAGGATGGGTAAAAAGAAGAGGTGATTACGAAATGCAAATGAGTGGTTACAAAATAGTCAAGGGAATATAAAGAACATCATAAGGAATATAGTCAATCATATTATAATAACTATATATGGTGTCAGATGAGTATTAGATTTATCAGGTTGATCACTTTGTAAATTATATAACATCTAATCACTCTGTTGTACACCTGAAACTATTATAATATTGTATGTCGACTGTAATCTAAAAATAAAGAGAAAATTACATACATATGTATGTGTAGATAAATATAGAAAGACAGACAGACAGACAGACAGTCAAAAAACTATCCAGGATGTACACTTTAATAGGAATTCCAGAAATAGAGAATAGAGAAAACAAAAAAGGGAGAAATTATCAAAGAAATAATGTATGGTTATTATCCATTTCAGTAGACCATTAGTTTATATATAGAAAGAAAATACCATATTGTAACTGACATAATAGAACTTTAAAACATCCATTAAGATACTCAATTTAAAAATATTCAAAATTCCAGGAACACAGAGAAGATGATAAAACTTTCCAGAGGAGAAAAAATAAGCCAGCAAAGATTTGGGAATCAGAACAGCATCAGAATTATGAGATATAATACTGAAATCTGAAAGAAAATGAAATTTTGCTTACAAGTTTCTGAAAAAAAGAAAAACCAAATTAAAATTCTACATTATGCTAAAATATAAAAGAGTGATGGCAAAAAGACTGTTTTGTGTGTGCAAATGCTCGTATTTTGAATATTTTATACATCTTTATTCAGGGGGTTACAAAAGTTTTGTCTCATCAACATCAGGGGAAAATTAAAACAAGGTGGAAAACATGGAATCAAGAAAGATCATCCAGCCCAGGACAGAAACAAAAGAAATTTCCCTTGGAATTATACTTTAGGATGACCGCTGTGCTGCTATGTAGCAGAGTGCTACAAATTATATGGGAGCCAGAGAATAGTGGGCTCAAGTAGGAATATTTCCACTTCCCTACATGCCTTAAATATTGGAAATGAGATTTTTGGTGTAATGATATAAAAGGGAGTTTTAAAGTGTTCTGTACTATTATTTAATATAAATACAAATTAAATAAACAAATGAATATATCTATACATCATACCCTTTTTACCAAAAGTCCACATTTATTTCATGTTTTATATCCCCTAAGAAAATTCATCTCATCTGTCTTTACTGACTATAGACCATATCCTTCTTTGATACTTTCTTTGAGTATTGTGGTGGTTGATATGTTATAATCAATCAAAAACAAAAGTGCAGATAGAATTTCAATTACCAGCTTTAAACAAATAAAACTTTTAAAAAGTCTCTAAGAAAAAAACTCATTGAATATAATTTTAATTAGTAAGAAAATTTAATTTAAATTACTTAATCAAAATTTTCAGTGTTATTAAGAGTAATGTTTGTTTTCCTGAACGGTATTTTCTTTGTGAACTCTGCATCTTTTTGTATATTTTAATGATGATTCTTATTTTAGCTTTTGTAAATGATTACATATGCATACATACAGATATAAATATCCATTTAAACACCCTTTAAGAGTATATATCTATTGAAATTTAAGGACAAGGACTTGGCACTTGGAATATTTAGGGTGAATGTCCAGTTGACAATCTGGAAAGCTCATCAAGTACATTGGAAGAATGTTTCCCAAACAGTCAAATCTGTTTTCCAATTCTTTCCAAGTTGCTGGCACTTGTCATCCTCCTCCAATAAACCTAAATCCTTTTTCCATTCACCTGGCTCAGTATTGCCTCACCACGTATTCTGTCTAGCTGCAAGAAATGTGGTCTTCTCTTTGTTGCCAATTATTTTCTGAGCCAACACATTTTCTTCCATTGCTTCTTTTCAATACTTTGCACTTTCGTAATGCTTTCTTAAGTAGATTTTCAAAGTTCTTCCAAATATACTACTTCATTAGTCTTCTTGATAAACCTATAACGAATACAGGTAAAAACAGCCCCAAATTTGTCAATAGATTGGATTCTAAAAAGTCATTTGGACATTAGTTGCTTGGAACCCAGAAGAAAAATATGGAGTTTGGATCTCGGGCAGTCTAAATACGCTTACACACAAGTGTAACTGAAAGATAGTTCTAAATGAATGATACTACATGGATCATCTAGTACAGTGAGCTGCAGAGCTACGGAGATAGGTTTCTAGTTAGTTTTGCTTCTCCCCTCTCCCCGCAACTTCTGGTTTCTTAGGGTTTGGCATATTTGTGCTATTTTCACCATTGACTACTTAATACTTTCCATCAAGATTTCTCACTTTCTTTATACATTGTGAACTAGAAAATAGTCATGTTGTTTCTCTCTTCCAATTCTCCCTTTGTAAGGAAAAAAAAACACACATAGGAGAAATTTTACAGTAAAATTTCCTAGTAAATATTTAAAGTATATAATTTTCTAGTAAATATTTAAAGCTTTCAAGAGATAAGCACACATTTTATGAAAGGGAATGTACACCTGTATATTGGTGGTGACAGTGGTTATAATATACACAGAAGATTGGGGTAATATTGGTCAACTTTTTTAAGAAAAATGCTTAGTCTAAATATTTTCTGAAATATTGCAGAGAAAACCTCAGCCTCTTTGGCACATTAGCACAGAAATACGTTTTCTGAAAGAATGAGAAAGGGAGAGATTACTAATTATAGTGAGAGAAGGATTAGGTCATTCATCCGAGATGTGAGTAAAGAAGAGTAGGATACTGCCAATGATTAAGTGGTTATGAAGGGAGGGGCTGAGGCAAGAGAGAGAGAGAAATGTTGTGTATGCAAATTGCTTATGTAAACAGGTATGGAGAAGGGGCAATGATTGAGGAAGGGGATCATGAAAATATTTAAGAGAGCATACAGTAATATGGAAAAGAGGTGGTTGCTAGAGTTGATGCTCACAGCTTTCTTATATTTCCACCTTGTTGATACTTTTCTGATTTTTTTCCATTATTACAGAAGAAAATAGAATTTATATTTTATGCTAGAATGACACTTAATCTTACAAATCTGCATAGCTGGTTTTACATGATTTCAGGTTTCAAGTTCTAATTGTTTTTACTTTTTTTTCCCCTTTATGAAACATTATTTTGTAAGGCTGAGAATTTGAGATATTACATGCAGATATCAGTGAAGCAAAGTAAAACACAAGGTTGAAATATTAATGCTGGCAGTGGCATTTACTTACCACTTCTTTCTTCCCCTAATGCTATATCACTTAGGGAGAAGAGTAGGTTGCCTACTTGACATCTTTCTTTCTTTTTCTTATAGCCATTTGTTTTATCAAATGATTCCTTCTATCATTTGGGATGCCAAAGTGAGAAACTATTGCTGGATATTTGTCAGTGCTTTTAATAACAAGGGTCAGAGAAGAAGAGAAAGATGAAATGGGTGTTCAAGCCTTTAGAGTTAGAGAAGTTTCTGTGCCACTTATCTCTGGCACTTGTTCCCAGACTGAATGTCAAATATTTTGAACTGGGAAGATCTTGGAGGTCACCTAACTTGATTCATCATCTAATAGATGACTATACATCAGTTGTATGCTACATGGGAACAGTTTTGATATGGTTCCCGGAAACAAATACCAAAGGAAATGTTTTATCCAATAGCTTAATGATCTTGGCAGGTAAATTTGAAATGAAAATCCTTCACAGAGGAAGTTTTTTTTCTTTTCTAAATTCCATAAACTTACCATTAAAAATTATTAAAACCTTCAGCATATAAGTCGAAAGCAATAGTAAGTAGAGGTATCATTAATAATTATATACTAATGCTCCCGTTGGTACATAAACACATTATTCCTGGTCAGTAGATATAAATGAGGCTTAAACAAGCACATCTGGAAGGTTCTGGATATATAGAAAGTTGATTGATTAATGAAAGTAAAGGATCACATTTGGCCATTTGAATTAATTTGCAAGATAAGTCAGCTATAAATAAATTATAAGGAGAATGCTACAATATTAAGAGTAATGAATTAAATTTCAACAAAGTTTTAACAATGGAAACTGGAGACTATATGCCAGGCACTCAGGAAAACTGATTCTATATACAGATGTGGATCATCTGATTAATTAATTTATTATGTATACATAACTATTGTAGACATACCATGAAAACTTTAAAATAAAAATGATATTACACACATCCGTATTTTTAATATACATGTTCATTCTGTAATTGAGCTTAAAATATTTTAGTCTAATAACATGACTTAAAGTTAAATAATAAAAACTTTATCCTTTCTAGTGGTTTTTATGCTTTATAAGGGGAAAAATTTTGTATATAAAATTATGTAAATTGAAAAAATTTACTAAATTTTAAAAAATGAATTATTATGCACTCTTTTAATATAAATTATTTAGTTAAAGATTGTTAGTATGTATGTCTCTTGCTCAGTGTTCTGGAAAGTCACTTGGACAACACTACAATATATCAATATAATGTACACTATAAACTGATGATGTGCTTCCTGTTGCAGAATTGTTATAAGTTTGGTTTGTTGTGACCAGGTCACTGTCTATATTTCAGCATTAAATTTCAATGCACATCTAGTCCACTGTAAAAGACTTTAGAGCATGGCAAAAAAATTCTGGAAGCATAAAATGTCTACATGTTATAAAGATAGAGAAGCAAAAGATGTGATATGTTACCCATTCCATTTTCCTGCCAGTTCAGTGTATCTCATAACTTGTTTTTATTTAAATAAGTAATAGTTTCAAGTTTCTGTAGGATGGGTGTTATGACTTTTTTCCTGAATGTTGCGATAGTATCCTCAATGAATCATTAATGGTCACTCTGTATTTCATGGGTTGCAATATACTCATGATGCTCTATTGCCTGAT
This sequence comes from Eonycteris spelaea, assembly GCA_003508835.1. Lineage (NCBI taxonomy): Eukaryota > Metazoa > Chordata > Mammalia > Chiroptera > Pteropodidae > Eonycteris > Eonycteris spelaea. The sequence goes on from PUFA01000281.1 coordinate 539,122, forward strand.
GATTTTCTTCAGTATGCCAGAGAGGTTGTCTTTTAGTCCTCTCAACTTTCTAATCTTTGCCAGCATTAAAATATACCCTTATTAATAAAGACCTATATTTTATTTTACACAAATTAACATTTTTTCTACACAATAATTATGTAAGTTAATAATACTAGTCCAATTTGACAAATGCAGAAACCACAATTCAGGGAGATTACCCAAGTTGCTAAAATTAGTTACTTAAAACCAGATCTTCTGAATCTACAGAACATATTTTCAGAATACTATAGAGATTAACATGATATTTTGATTCAAATGTGAAGATGTTAATTATATGTTTTTTTAAATAATTTTATTTTTCGATTACAATTGACATATGATATTATATTAGTTTCAAGTGTACAACATAGTGAACAGACATTTATATAACTTACAAAGTGATCACATCAATAAATCTAGTACCCATCTATCACATTATAACAACACTATTGGCTATACTCTTTAGGCTATACTTTATATCTCCAAGACTATTTCGTAACTACTCATTTGTACTTCTTAATCTCTTCTCTGATTCACCCATCCCTGAACCCCCTTCCTATCTGGCAATCATCAAAATGTTCTTTGTATCTCTAGATTCCACTGTAAGTGAAATCATACAGCATTTGTTTTTCTCAGTCTAACTTACTCCACTCAGCATAATACTATCTAGGTCCATCCATGTTGTTTCAGATGGCAAGATTTTATTCTTCTTATGACTGAGTAATATTCCATTGTATATATACACCACCTCTACTTTACCCATTCATCCATTCATGAAGACCCAGGTTGCCTCCATATCTTGACTATTGTAAATAATGCCGTAATGGACATATGGATGCACATGTCCCTTCAAAGTAGTACTTTGGGGTTCTTCAGATAATACTCAGAAGTGGGATTACTGAGTTTTTCTTTGTTTCTTATTATAGCCTCTGTTTTAAAGTCTATTTTGTCTGGTATAAGTATTGCTACCCCAGCTTTTTTTGTTTGTTTCTATTTTGATAAAAATATCTTCTTCTGTTCCTTTGCTTTCAGTCCGTATGTGTCTTCTTATTCCAAGTGAGTCTCTCGTAGGCAGCATATGTAAGGCTCGTGTTTTCTTATCCATTCAGCCACCCTATCTTTTGATTGGAACACTTAATCCTTTTACATTCAAAGTAACGGTCGATAGATATGTAGTTATTTCCATTTTCTTTTCTTTTCTTTTCTTTTCTTTTCTTTTCTTTTCTTTTCTTTTCTTTTCTTTTCTTTTCTTTTTTCTTCTACACCTTAAAGAAGTTTCCCTAACATTTCCTGTAATACTGGTTTAAGTTAATAAACTCCTTTAGCTTTTTCTTGTCTGCGAAGCTCTTTATGTGTTCAATTTTAGGTCACAGCTTTGCTTGGTAGAGTAATCTTGGTTGTAGGTCTTTGCTTTTCACCACTTCGAATATTTCTGGCCAATCTCTTCTGTCCTGCAAAGTTTCTTTGAGAGATTGGCTGACAGTCTTATGGGAGCTCCTTTGTAGGTAACTAATTGCTTTTCTCTTGTGCTTTTAAGATTCTCTCTTTGTGTTTAACCTGTGGCATTTTAATTATGATGTGTCTTGCCGTGGGACCCTTTGGGTTCATCTTGTTTGGAACTCTGAGCTTCCTGGTCTTCTCTGTCTGTTTCCTTCTCCAGGTTAGGGAAGTTTTCTGTCATTACCTTTTCAAACAGGTTTTCAATTCCTTGTTCTGCCTTCTCTCCTTCTGATATCCCTATAATGCAAATGTTGGTATACTTGATGTTGTCCCAGGGGCCCCTTAAACTATTCTCATTTTTTGCATTCTTTTCTCTCGTTGCTGTTCTGATTGGGTGTTTTCCGCTACCTTAGCTTCTGCATCACTGATACGATTGTCTGCTTCATCTAACCTACTGTTGATTCCCTCTAAGGTATTCTTCATTTCAGTTATTGTGTTCTTCATTTCAAACCAGTTCTTTTTATGTTTTGTATCTCTTTGTTAAAATTCTCATTGAGTTCATCCACTCTTCCCCTAAATTCATTGAGCATTTTTATCACCAGTGTCTTGAACTCTGCATCTAGTAAATTGCTTGTCTCCATTTTGTTGAGTTCTTTTTCTAGAACTTTGCTCTATTCTTTCATTTGGAACATGTTTCTTTGTTTCCCCATCTTGGTGGCCTCCTGCGTTTTGTTTTTGTTTCTGTATTAGGTAGGACTGCTAAATCCCCCGGTCTTAGTAGAGTGGCCTTACCTAGTAGGTGTCCTGTGGGGCCCAGTGGTACAGTCTCTCTGGTCACCAGAGCTGTGTGCTCTGGGTGTGTCTCTTGTATGGGGTGTGTGAGCCTTTCTGTTGTAGTTGAGCCTTGGTTGCTGTTTGCATGTAAATGAAGGGAACCTTTGGGCTGTCTGGTTGTGAGAACTGTTCATTTACTATGGTGGAGGAGCTATGGTATAGGGGCTGACCCTGTGAAGCAGGATGCAGTTTAGCAGGGCTCTGGTGCCTACCCAATCTGGTCTCTCAGTGTGTCATCCTCGGATGTGGCCTTGGGTGGTGCTCCAACTCAGACCAAAGCTGGCCACTATGCATGTGGTCAAGTTCCTCCTGGAGGGGGCCCTGCAGGCCAAATTCAACTACACCTGTACCCTCCCCGGTCCCCCCTGGCATGAACCACCAGGCAATCTGCAGATGGCTCGCACCTGAGCTTGGCTTGAATGTGCCTAAACAGGACAAGCCGTGAGTTGCGGCTAACAATAGCAGCAGCAAGAAGAACAGGGCATGCCAAACCATATGTTGCTTCTTTAAGTTTGGTGAACCTTTGAAAGATTTTAGTGAAGTCTGCAGCATGAGCCAAGATAGGTCATCTGTATGGAAAAGCCACCATAAGTGGGCTTTATGTGGGCCTGCAAGTTGGGCGGAGCAGGGACTCATGGAATTACCAAGACAGGATGAAGATATTAGCTAGGTTAATGGAAACTCATTTATGGAGACCATCTGTTGATGTATGCAGAGAGGGGAGGACTCAAAAAAGTAACAATGGCTTCTATTAGCCCTTCTTTCTGAGAGAAAGCTGCTCCTTCAGACCTCATCCTGATATAAGTGATATCATGTGATTTTCAACTATTTCTGTCTGGCTTATTAAGCTTAGCATGATTATCTCGAGGGCCATCCATGTTGAGCAATAACAGTTTTTCATCTCTTCAGGGCTGAGTAATATTCCATTGTGTATATGTACCACAGCTCCTTATCTAATCATCTATCATAGGACACTTCAGTTGCTTCCATGTCCTGGCCACTGTAAATAATGCTACTATGAACATTGGTGTGCAAATATCTTTTTGGATATGGGTTTTCAAATCTTTGGGTAAATATCCAGTAGAGGAATTGCTGGATCATATGGATAATCAACTTCTTAGTTTTTTGAGGAACCTCCATACTGTTTTCCATAGAGGCTCTACCAATTTCCAGTCCCACCAGCAGTGTATGAGAGCTCCTTTTTCTCTGTATCCTCTCCAACATTTGTTATTACTTGTCCTATTGATTATAGTTTTTCTAAAATGTGTGAGATGGTATCTCATTATGGGTTTGATTTGCATTCCCTAATAGCTAGCAATGTTGAGCATCTTTTCATATATTTGTTGGCTATTTGTATGTTCTCTAGGAAGAAGTGCCTGTTCAGGTCTTTGCCCATTTTTTGATTGGGTCATTTGCTTTTTCATTGTTATTGAGTTGTATGAGTTCTTTGTATAATTTGGATATTAGGCCCTTATCAGAGGCATTGTTTGCAAATATATTTTCCCATTCAGATGGTTGTCTCTTTACCTTGTTGACAAACTCTTTTGCTGAGCAGAAGCTTTTGAGTTTGATGTAGTCCCATTCATTTATCTTAGCTTTTACTTCTCTTGTTTTTGAGGTCAAGTTCATAAAATCCTCTTTAAGTCCAAGGTCCTTGAGTTACTTGAGATGCCTGGGATTTTGGCTGTTGTTTGTTTCCCTCAGCTTGCAATCTTCACTGATTTTCATAGCCAGAAGTTGTGGGGCCTTCTCTTCCCAGCATTGTGGGCTCAGCATCCTGGTGCGGGCTGGTACCCCTTGCTACTCCTGAGTATTCTCTACAGCTGAGATAACCCTCCTGATTTTTCATTACTACACGTGGGTGTGAGACAGGCCCATTTTGCGTCTCTGCCCCCACTCCAGTCTCAAGGTAGCTTCTTCTGTATGTCCTTAGTTGTAGGACCTCTGTTCAGGCTCAACTTCAGATGATTCTCAATGATGATTTGCTGTAGTTGTAATTTTAATGTGGTTGTAAGAGGTGGCAAGAAGAATATTTATCTTCTCTACCATATTAACTGAAAATCTTATCTTTATCTATACAATTCTATTTTTTATCTCCTTCTTGGTTTTCTTTTATACTTTTAGGTAATTTTCCTCAGTTTCTTTAAAATTCTAAATTAAAAAAAATATATATATATATGTTTGTGTATTTCTAAGTTAGATATGCCTTTATCTATTTTATATCTACATGTGTGTTTTCTTAGATGTGTGTGTTTATACAGACATATATATAATCAATAATTTTGGTTTATGAATGTCTCTTTTTTATGTATTATGTTTTTATTTCATAGATATAATAGGATAGTAATTTTAATAGTAGCCGAAATATATTGCACAATTAATGTTCCAGTTATGCTTTTAAGAACTTGATCTATGTTAAATATTTTATGAGATTTTTTGTTTGTTTTGTTCACTGCCTTTGTGTTCTAAAATGCATTTAAACTTTTTTGTCTTATTTCTTTTTTTTTTCCTTAAGTCTTCAATGACACAATTGGAAGTGCTATGTATGTGTGAGGGCTTGTCCACTGATAAGCTTGAGTAGAAAAGAAAGAGAAATAATCTCTTCTTTGCAAGGTGAAATCTTGTGGTAGCTAGAATTATAAAGTAGCCTCCATGATCTCTACTTCTTGGTGTTACTCCTGTACTTATGGTACAATGTAACAAAAGGAATTTTACAGATGAAATCAATGTTAAACCCCATTACTTTAAAATGGGAATATCATCTAGGTCAGTGGTCCCCAAACTTTTTGGCACCAGGAACCAGTGTTCCTATGAGAATCTAATGCCTGATGATCTGAGGTGGAGCTGAGGTGATGATGCTAAATCTGGGGAGCAGTTGCAAATGCAGATGAAGCTTCACTTGCTCTCCCACTGCTCACCTCTTGCTGTGCAGCTTGGTTCCTAACAGGTCACAGACCAGTACCAGTCTATGGTCAAGGGTTGGGGTCCCCTAATCTAGGTGGACCTAGCTAATCATACGAGCCCTTTAAAATGAGAATAATTTCTCAAGCTGGTGGCAAAGAAAGAGGCCAGAAAAATTTAAAGCATGAGGGGGAGTTGCTGAGATACAATGAATCATGCAGAAAGGCTGAGAGCAATCTACAACTGATAGCTAATAAGACAAAGGAATCTCCATCTCATTGTGAATAATGTTGCTACGAACATGGGTCTGCAGTATCTATTTAAGTCACTGCTTTCACTTCTTTTGGTATATAGCCAAAAATGAATTTAAAGGATCTTATAGTAATTCTATGTTTAGATTTTTGGGGGAACTACCTTACTGTTTTACACAGTGGCTATACCATTTTATTGAATTTTTGTTGTTTAAAGCTGCTAAGTTCGTGGTACCTTTTTATACGAGAACAGAAAATTAATACACTATCCTCCACCAAGTGTCAGTATCTACAGGGTTTTTGTTGTTGTTGGGTGGGGGTGCTAGTTAGTTTTTACCAGAGAGTAATTAATAATTCAACGTTTGGAGGAAAAACGTTTGATAAATGAGTAAAAAATAAGAGTAGTTCCTTTTTTCTCTCACTTTTAATTTAGTTCTTCTCCCCTATCTTTATCTATACCTGATACTTTTTATTCCTTTTCTCCAAAGAGTAAGATTTCAGTCTTTTTCTTGGATGGGAGGAGAAACTTTCAGGTTGTATGAGATAGGCAAGGACATCAAGACAGCTAATAGCTAATTATAAAGGTAAGTTTTAAAAATGTAATGGATGTCAGGGGCACATAATTAAATTAATCATATTCCTTCATTTTTGAAACACCCTCATCTTTGGTCCATGCATGAGTTTTTTTCTCATTCTCTCTTTCTTTCATCTATTTTTAATAAGCACACAAACATAAAACACAAATCTTTGACAGTAACTTTTATCTAACTTGTGGCACTCCCTCAACCCATATCCTAGTAAATCCTCATCTAAGGAAACTACTCTCCTGTTTCATATGTTCATAATTATTTATAGGTATTATAAAATATACATTTATAATACATGTGTATATATGTCTATATGTTTACTAAAAATGCTTACATTTAACATTTAAATATATGCACATGTAACTATAAATATATTCATATTTATGTTTATTTAGTCATTGTGAGTTTAATATGTTTATATGTATGCATATATAAGTGTATATCTATATATATGCATGTGTGTGTAATATATATATATTATATATATATATATATATATCTATATATATTATATATATCAGAGTTTGACAAATTTTTCATATAAAATACTGATACAGCTTTGTGAGACATAGATTCCTGTCCCAACTACTCACTCTGCTGTTGTAGTGCAAATGCAGCCATAGATAAAGTATAAACTAATGAGCTTGACCATTTTCAAATAAATCTGTATTGTGGATACTGAAATATGTTTGTCAACCACTTAAGTGTGTAGAAGCCATTATTAGCTCAAGGGGCAACTATTCAAAAATAGGTAGATTTGGTCTTCGGGCCATGATTTGTTAACCCATGATATGCATATAAACATATATATATTATTTAAGTTTATTTTAATTTTGTAAAGAATGTTAAGCTCTATATAATCTCCTTGTACTTGTTTCTTCCATTTATATATTACTAAAATGTATTCATATCTATCTGTCATTGTAGGTATTTCATTTTACTTGCCACTGATTTCATTTATGGGAGAACATCAGGGTTCATTCATCTACTCTTCAGCAGTTGGGTTCAGAGTACCTGGCACCACAAATTCCTGAGCCTATTCTGGAGTGGGGATCAGCGTCTGCTTATTAATTTTCTCCACTAGAGTCCGATGTGCCAGTTTTTGTCATCTGTCGAGTGCATATATATTACCATCTTCCAATGTTCCCTTCACACCACTTACCTGCTGTTATCTCCTCTTCCATTCTCTTTCTTCTTAATGTTTTAGATAATTTTAATTCCTTTAATGCCATTTTTAAGGAATGAGGATACAGAGATAAACACACATTTTGCCACCATATTTAACTGTAATTTGCTTGGATCTAGTCTTCATAGATGATTTCAGGAGATGTATTTTAGGAAAAATAAAACATACTCAGAGGATTCACTTTTGGAGACCTCTCCTCAAAGAGCAACTATAAAGGTGACCAAAACTGTCAAAAAACAATCATCTCAACATTGAAAATCAAAGGCATACAGTAAACTGAGGGTAGATTTATAAATGAAAACTACTAAATGTGGCAAAGGAGGAGCTGGAGTCTATGGCATTCTGCTCTGAGGCTGCTCCTATTGGACCCCTATCTTCAGTTCTGTTGGTGTAGAGAGTTCAACTAAAGCAGGACAGGTCTTGAAATTAGCATCTTTAACCCCACTGCAAGAGGGCATTAATTTGATTTGAGTCTTGTCATTTAAAATGGAAAGCAAACAAGAAGAGCCAGCAGCTCAGCTAGCCCTAGGTTGCAGTACTACGCAGGACAAACAACAGACCTGCAAAATAGTGAGTGATTTAACTGGGTGTTCCAGAAAGTGTGACAACCATAGGGGCGTGGTAAAATTCCTATCTCTCTCAGGTTAGTCCTAGTCTAAAAATACACTGCAGAGATGAGAGTAGACCGAAGCTACCCACACATCTTGGCTGAAGGTTCTTGCACACACACACACACACACACGGTGTCCAAAAGTAAAGAAAAGTGAGACAGATGCTAAAAACATTCATCTTTGTGAAGTACATCTCCTCTACAACATGTGGTCATTAATATTTCTGCTCTGGGTTTGTTGTTATTTTTTTTCCTATTAATTTTAATTTTAAGCTCAGCTTCTTAGGAATCACCTTTACATCTGCATAGCTTAGTGTTCAGCCAATAATAGGTCATAGATTGTGTTCAAATATCTTGAGTCAGTAAGACTTCCATGCTTCCACTCTCAAGTATTGGATAAAATATGGAAAAACTGGAACATACATTGCTGGTGAGAATACGAAATTATACTATTTTACAAACAATTGAAAGTTTCTTAAAAAGTTAAAAAAAAAAAACAGGATTTAATTCAGCAATTTTACTCTTAGAAATCCATTCAAGAGAAACGAAAAGGAATGTCCATATAAAAATATATTTGTGAATATTCACAACAATATTATTAATAGCAACCAAAAAGTAAAACAACCCAAACGTTCACTAAGTGGCAAATTAATAACCCAAATGTAATATATCCATGATGTGGAATATTATTCAGCCATGAAATAGAATAAAATATGAATACAAGTTAAACATGGAAAAACCTCAGAGATATAATTCTATGGAAGACAAGCTAGATGTAAAAGACTAGTTGCTAATTTAAAGTCTTGGAAGTGCTTTTATAATCTAGATTTTTATGATCAAATAAGGAAGAAAGAAGTTGACAATAATAATTCCTCTCATTTAATTAGAGTATTACAGTTTACCACATAATCTTTTTTACTGTAAAATTAATGAACAGTCATAGTGATAATATGAAAAAAACAAGTTATTTTTTAAGTCTATCAGACAAATGAGTATGATAGAATAAAATATTACAATGAAGAGATAGTGATATAAAATTAAACTACTCAGTTTTCCTGTGATATTAAAACTGTGTTAGAGAAGGTGATAGAGATTCATTTCCTTTACTGATCAAAGGTAAGCTATACTTGTGAAGGAAATATAAAATCTAAGGATGCACAATTTATACAGATGAGAATACAGTTGCTCTCCAGAGTGATCATTGTGACAGGAAAACAAATGATGGAAGAAATGACATCGATATCACTGTACGTGGATTACATGGAGAACACACATGAACGGGGCAGGGGTGGGGGGAAAAAGGACAGGGGAGAGGTGAGAAAGAAGAAGGAGAGCGAGAGGGAGAGGGGAAGAGGGAAAGAGAGGGAGCATGTGATAACTCAGGATAAGGATAGAAATCATAGCTTTTGACATTTTGAAGGCATATATCTATTTTATCTTGATAATAAAAAATAATTTAAGAATATTAAGAAGCATGTGAAAACAAATTCTTTATTGCCTATGCTGTTTATTAGATGAAATTAGCAACATGTAAGTGTGTAACCTTTAACATAAAGGATTCTAGAATATTTCAAAATATGTTACATTGAAAAAATTCAATCTAGGAGATATTATTTTTGAAATTATATCTGTGAATATGAAAATAGTTATATATCTAAGAACAAGAAGCATCAGTTACCTTATAAATTATATCTAAATACTGCTCTATTCACTAATGTTCTGTAAGCGCTAATAAATTAGTTATCTATGTTTTTGCTTCATAATGAACATAAATTCCAATTTAGTTTCAGGGCTAATTTAGAGCACCTGTTTCTTCCTGTGAGGAAACACAGATTGGTCCACATATCTGTGATGCATGCATGAAACCTTAATCATTCTCAAGGAAACAGTTTGTGAAAATAACCGACTCCATTCTTCAACTTGGCAGGAGTGGCTTGTGCTATAAAGACACATGGCCATCCAATGAGCTTCCTCTGAGAGGTAAACTCTATGCCAAGAAAACTGTATCCAGCTCAGCTACAGAGATGTAGTGAGTAAACAATACAAACTGGCTTTATTCATTTTGTTCTCCCAAAATACTACGGGTCCAAGAAAAAAGCCTTCTCTTTTTTTTTCTTTTCTGAAGTCCCTCCCATCCATCTCAAGTAGTATAAACCTAGTCTTCAAATAAAGGACTCTCCTTTCCATATGGCTGTGAAAGGTGTGAAGCTCTGTTTAAAATTGTCATTATTAGTTAAAAAATATTACAGTCACTTGCCTGAACATGTGCAGGAGCTTCATTTTTCTCTGTAGACGAGCAGTCAGTTCCCCTTTGAGGCATGATATTAGCTTTCCTTTGGTCCCTTGACATAATCTTACTAGTGTCAGAGTGGAAACTCACTCTACTTCTTCTGAAAGTATTTTTCTGAATCTCTCTGCCTCACTGACTCTCCCATTTCAAATGTCAAGCAAATGCATTCTATTTTTTATACCCTGTGCTTCTTAGATTTCTTTTCCTCTTGCTATTTCTGTTTTTCACAATGTAGCTGTAGTTCTTTATCTGAAAGAATTTTGGAGACCATGTTTTTGTGATAAAGTAAGTGAATTTTAAGAAGTAAACAAAGGAACAAACAAAAAAACTCCAAAATGTACTACTGATTCTTTCAGCTCTTACATGTAGCTAAAACAGATATGTGGCCAGCAGAAATATGAAATACAATAAATCTTATATTCAAGACATGAGTTGAAATTCTCAGTATAAAGTAACTGGTATAGGTATGTACTTAAGAAAAACCTGAATTTTAAAATATGTCTTAAGATATTGAGATTTTTGAGCCTTTATTTTGATATGTTTTGTAAAGTAGTCCAAGGCACAGACACTTGTATACCTGTAGAATAAGTTATTCTAATAACTTCAAGGCAGACACACAGCTTGGAATATAAGTTCTCTGAACAAACATGTAGAATTACTGAACAATGTTTGAAGTCTTGTACTAAGATAAACTTAAGATATGCTAACATTTATGGTTTTCTTTCAGATAAAAATATTTTTTTCTCATTAGATACATAAAATATTCATTTCAAATATGTGAGGAGAATATATATTTAGTGTAAAGAACATTTAAATAGATATTAGAGATGGAGTCATAGAGCAAAGTGTTTGGCGTTCCAATTCTATACTTCGCTGTAATAGTCTCAATCTAAGGAGCTATTGCTCTGGAAGGTAGCTCCCGTTGTAGAAATGAGATATGCTGTTTGGGTTCATTTTTCAAAATATGTCTGTACTTTTTAACAGATGTTTAGATACTTTGCTAATTACTGCTTCATAAATGTACATTGTATACTTTGACAATTATAAGTACAAATATTTATTCATTTCAAGTGATATAACCTCATAAAGGGATGAAAAACTCTGACATGAAGGATGAGAAGGGGATGATGGCAGCAGAAAAGAAAGAAAATTACTATAAAATTATGACGTGTCATTTTCATGAAGTACATCAAATGCATTATTTCTGGTACGCTAGAACTAAGCAAACCTCTGGCTGAATCTCTTCCAAAATAAAACATAAATTTATTTCAACCTACTAAAGGAAGTTTTCTCTCACAGTAATTATTTCTATTTTCTAAATGGAAGTTTAAAGACCACATTATAGAATCCCTTTGACAGTTAACCTTGCTGGACAAGCATTACCTCGTAAAAGGATACCTGTTATCCCACATCATTACAAAATGAACAAAAGAATAAATAATACCCATGATCTCCTGATTCTAAATATGAAATAGCTTTAAAGTTAACCAGGCTTACTTTGTTGTATGGTGTTGTTGATAAGAAATATTAAAATGCCAAATATCACTACACTTAGAAGATATATCTTTTTACTAGACAGGAAAATCACCATGTTTTTACATTAGACGTGATTCAAAAATGAATATTTGAAATATAGAAAATGCAGTAATGACAATCTGTGTTTTGCTTCTTGATTTTCCTCAAAGAAGTACTTCCTCAAAGAAAAAGTTACTTAGGGAATATATGATATCACATTCCATATTCACCTGTATTTAAGGGGATATTTTTCAAAAGAAGATTTTTTTTTTCATTTAAATTCCAATTGTGCTCATTATATTCAAAGCATCATTTTCATGGAGTTACATTTAGCTAAATGCAATGTACTTTTATTTTAACAAACTATATATTAACCAATGCATTTCTTCAAAATAACACATATTAGATAAGCATTTCTAAAATAGAGATATCACTGGCACTCTTTTTTTACCTTTGTTTTCTATTACAGGTACGGTGATAGTACAATTCGATATCACTAAGAACCATTGCTTTTAGGAGACTTTTAAAGCAACACCAAGATATCCAATATCAAGCAATCTTTCATTAACAAAGCAATTACTGGGACTGGGTTTCACTGGGGTGTCAAGTCAAGTGCACAGCTTGCAGAACAACTTCTAACCAATGTACAAGGCCAGGGGATTAAAACAGGATCTGCTTTGCAAATGACATCTGAATGACACTTATTTGAATGGCTCTTAGTCAAACTAAGAACACAGCTAGCTGCAGTTGCAGAAAGCTCTGACCCTTAGACTATGGCGCCACTAATGTCCTTTATGTGCTTTTATTTGATTAGTGCTGTAAGAACCAAGTATGTGAGAATCATTTCATCCTCTAATTTCCTATGTGATGAAGTAGTTATATAGGACAGGGGCCTGCTGATTACTCATTAAAAATCTAAACATTTATCTAATTCAGTTTTAAATAAAGAAAAGCTTTAGAAACACCCTTTTATATTGAAAGGAACATTAAAAACAGTAAGTGAGATTTGTCTAGTGCTGCAGTGTTGCAGTGTTTATTATGTATTCTCTCACTGATTATTTGGTTTGTATATCTACTCAGATTTCTTTTTCTATGAGAGTTCAATAAATTAGAATCAACCCTCATTCAAGGGAGACTGCAGTCCTCACCAAGATTTCTACAAATTTCCAGGGCGAGGGGAAATCTCAAGTTTTTGTGATCGCTTTTTGCTATAAGTGCCTTTTCCTTCTGTAACTTTTCCCAAAAATAGGTATTTGTGTATAGGTTTTGAGGCAATACCAAAAAAACTTTAAATCAGTCTGAATTTCCTGTTCTAAAATCTCCTGCTTCCTGACCACTGGTATAGTCCCAGCCACTTCTCTTCTACCCATGTTGCTTACCTTCCAGAGCTTTCCAAGGTCCTTCTGTCATCTTTCTTTAACTTGGAACTCACATTGACTCTGAGGCTAATTTTTCCATAATCTCATTAACCTGCTCTGCCACCTACTCTGTTCTCAAAGAAAGGCTGGCAGAGTCATTGGAAATGACTACCTGCTCACACAAAAAAAAAAAAAAGAAAAAAAAAAAAAAAAAAAAAAGATGCTGCTTTTGAAAGTTAGAAGCAATTACTATACTTTGACAAGATTGGTGTAACTATTAAATATTAGAACATCCTTGTGAGATATGTGTTACCATATGGTTTATTCAAAGTAAAGAGAAATTAATATATGCAAAAGTCAATAAATCAGATAACACACGTGAAGAAAGAACTGTGAATGCAGTCGGGTACTTTAAAGCAGTTAGGCAACCTAGATTAGCAAGAGTAGGCAGTTGGGAAACATAACTGGTTAAAGGAAAAGTGGAAAGCAGTGGGGTAGCCGGAATCTGGAAGCAAAGCCATGAGGCTAGCTGCTCATTGGCTATGAGGCAGGGCAAAAAGAAAACACCTCCTCTTCCCTTTGATCTTCCCCCAGTGCTCCTACTACACAACTAGTCAAAATCCAGCTGTCAAAGGAGCTTGAAAAAATATTTTCCTAAAATACCAAGTAGAGCAAAGGATGGGGAATGGAGCAATGTGCGAATGAAAGGCACACTTGTCCCACTGCTATCAAACACCTCACGCGTTTTGCCAGCTATAAAATTAGTTAATCAATAGCTTTAAGGAACAGGAACTCTGCAACTCTAATATATCAAAAAGGATTTCTAGGATATGATAGTTATCTACCTCAGTATCAATATTAGTGATAATACTTTTCCTTTATCAATATAAATAATTAATAATTCCGTATTACTTTTAAATAAAACATCAAGATAACTGCATTTATGTCCAGTATCTTGATTTTCTCTTTAACAGTTTCTCTCCCTTAAGACTTATTAGCTATAAACTGGTCTTTAATACCCTGGTTTTAAGGACCTTTCTCTTCAAGACATGTAGTCATTCATTTGGTGTGGTTTTCAGTGTATTTTCTTGTCTTCTAAGATATATTCTTATCCAAAAACATGTCAACATGAGTTTCTTAAATACAAGAAAGGAAGAAGGGAGTTTCCGAAGAGGGAGGGGCATCTGGGAAAGGGCGGGCAGATGCCAGAGGAGCCTTAAATGCCTGCCTTTCCAGACGGATTAAAACAAACAAATGACAACACAACAAGAATAACAAAACAAACAAACAAACAAAACCCGACAACAACAAAAAAACGGGCTATCTTCTCAAGGTCACAATGAGACTGAGGGTCATGGAGGCCCTCTATTCAGAAACGGAGACTGATTCCTGGACACAGGACTTGGTCCAGGAGATCTGTCCACGCTGATGCCATATGATGTATCATATGAGCTTTTATCTTTTCACAGATCCATTTCCCCAGGCTTAAACTCCAGGGTATTATTTCTCTCTTTCCTTGTGCTTGTTCTGAGAGACTCTCTCACCAAATCCATGACTAATTTAAAGGCAAAGTGCTTGTATTTAACAGAAAAAAAGTGTCTACAAATAATTTTTGTCCATGGATAGCTGCACACATATCTTAAAGGGTTTACCAATTGTGATAATTTTCAGGAGAGAAGCAATATAAAAAATAAAGATTTATTAGCTTCTATTGAGAGATTTTAAAATATGTAATATTTTCCACATAAGGAAGTTTTTTATTAATCAAAGCTTCTGGAAAGACAGTCATGTTTTATATTTAATTTTGGTATAAAATATTAAGTTAAAAATTGTTATATAAACATATCACTAAATTCAGTAATTTGAGCTATGTTTTAGATAATTTGTGTCTTAAGTGATGCAGGTGTTCGGTGGAAAACATTTAGTAAATATTAATAATATTTAACATGCATCAGTTTCAGCTTTTCTGAACTCCTGTGATATTTAAGGTGGTAAATTTTCTTCCTTTTATTCTTTCTACTGTTTGCCTTAGGTTTCTATTTAACTTAGTCTTCCAAAATAAATGAATTCAACAGTCTTGGTCACTTGATCATGGTTTTATTTGGGTGGCAGGATATACTACTGTTGTTATTGTTATGGCTCGCTATGCATTTATATGGTCCTTTCCTCTAAAGAGGTTAAGTTACTTTACTAAAACTGGAGATAATTCTTATAACACTCATCTGAGATAGATTGAATGTATTAAAAATCTTAATAACCAACCAACCCATGTATATAGTCCATTCACATCCCTGTTACCAGCAACTACCCAGTGAGTTTTCCAAATTCTAAAAATTTAACTAAAAAAATAGTCATTCTAATTAAAGATTAAGAAAATAGCATAAAGTAATTTGATATTAAAACAATTATTAGGTCTATCCTAAATCTTCTAAATACCAAACTAGACTTTTAGAAGAAAATAGATTATTAGAAATCATTCCCTCAGTATTTTGCTAATTAAAAGGATTAACTTTAACTATAATTTGATCCCAAATTTCAGAGTATATTAAATTAACTTTTTTTCCTTTAACTTTGGCTTTAGTTTCTATTTTTAAAATAATTCTTATTGTGAAATAAGAAATTTAGAAAAATTTGCAAAAGCAAATACATAGTTTACTAAATTAACCAAATGTGAATGTTCTTGTAAACATTACACCTATTAGGAAATAAAACCTTTCCAGCCACCCCAGATGTTCCCTATGTGTCTCCCAATTCCAGCCTCATCTCACTCTACTACAAGTTACCTGTCCTGATTTTATGTCACTAATCATCCCTTGTACTTCCATAGACACTAACAAGTTTAATTTTGTTTGTTATTTTTCAACCGTTTTTCTTGTTGATCTCTAGAGCCCCTCTCCATGAAACTATTTGTTAAAGAACCTAGGTTATTTGTCCTATAGTTTTCCACAGGCTAGAATTTGCTCATTGCATTCTTCTGTAGTTTTACATGTTTCTTTGCTTTTCTTGCAAATTTGTAGTTGAATTTAAAGGCTTAATCAAACGACCTAGTTTTTTGTTTTGTTTTGCTTTTTTTTTTTTTTTTTTTTTGGCAAATCTACTTCATAGCTAGCAATGTGTTCCTCACAAGGGATCATAGGGGATCATAGGAGGTATTTAATGGGCAATTATTTCTTTAGGTAAAATAGAAGCCCTCAATGCTCAATCCCTGAAACTTTTAATTCATTAAGATTTCCAAAATTTTAACATTGCAGTTCTGTCAGGTTTTCTTCATGTATTTGTTGAAATATTTTTATGAAGAGACATTCTTCCATCCACTTTTTGGTTACCCAGTTTTGTAGTTCATATAGGAAAACAGGATGAATGCTTGATTTTTCCCTTTTATTTATATCCGGTTTATTGTTTGAAGCGTCCTGTTGGCTGTAATTCTCTATACTTTGGAATAAAGTTCTATAACTCATCTTTAAATACCACAGCTGTGCCTTTCAAAAGAGAAAAATGCCTATTTCAGTTTTGGCCACATATCCGAGTTATTAAAAATTTGCATTTGAGATATTACACCCTGAGATATATAATGATCCAATGCTATGTAAACTCCACTTCTTTCAAAATTCCACCTTCACCAGATGTATAATCAGATTGCCACCCACTCTAATTCATCTTACTTATGGATGTTCTATTATGCTTGTACTTTCCTTCACGCTACCAATATTAAAATTTTATTTTCTACTTTCAGTTATTAGGTTGGAATTATATTAAGCACTTAAAAATAATCAATTTTCACTAAACTAAAGTTTACTTTTTCCTGAAGTTTTCACATTGTGATGAAAAGGCAAGTTACATAGTGAGGAATTTATGATCACCTAGCATTAATTTGTTTAGGTGTTATTTGAATTGTGGTTATCACTTACAATTTTTTGAAATAGTGTAAAAATAGTTTCACAATTTTAAGGAACTTTTTGAAAGGTAAATACTATTTTTTCCCTATTTATAACAGGTTTGTTGAGCAATGACTATGAGCCAAATTTTATCTCGAAATGGAAAAAGTTCAATATTGAATGATTATGTGGGTCAGACTGAACCCTTGGGCAAGCTGATGGAATCTTGCTGATTCTGTTTTGTATGATTAGTTTGTCAAATAGATCTCAGTGTCATAGAGATGAATACAAAACTGGAGATGATCTGAGGGTTCTCAGGGACTGTATGTGACTCCTTGGAGAGGATGATCCAATAGGCATGTAGTTAAGTTGTTCTAACTAAATGTGAGCTCAGAAATATGTCCATCTGGAGCACAAAAACCTTGAGGCTTGAGGCATATGGTGCCTCTTGAAGTGAAAAATCAAGTTAGCGACATTTTCTTGGGTAACTTTCCCTGCATTCAGTGCCCTAGCTAACATTATAGTAAATGGACAGTGTCATTAGTGTCAAACTCATAAATATTCAAAAACAATTAATAGAACATTCTAATATTATTTATTTTTCTGAATATGAAAAAGAGAGGAAGAAAGAGAGAAGAGCAGAGATCAGATAATACAGAGACATGTTTTAACGATAGTGCTCTTTATTTTTAAATCAAGGTTTTAAGCAAGATAGATGATGATCATATTTCCACTTTAGGATCACTGTATATAGAGAGAAGGGCTTAGAAGAGTCAAGAATGGGTCTGGAAAGACTCGTTAAGAAAATAATGGAGATAAGGTATGATGGATTGAACAAAAAAAGAGAGAATGAAATTAATAGATTAGAGAAATATTTAGGATTCCCTTTCATATTGGCAAAATTAAAGGTTAATTTAATTTACGGTGAGACTAGAAGCAGCTAGGTCTAGTCAATAGATACAGTAGTTAGGTCAGAAATAAGTATATGGATATTAATTAAAATCACCAGATTTGGAGTAAATTGTCTTGGTTCAAATACCAGCACCAACACTCACTAGCAGTAAAAAACTGTCCTAGTTATTTCTTCCCTCAGATTTGGAACAGTATCAAATATTAGTAAATGATTAATAAATGATAGCTATGCTTCCATTAAGCTCATCAAAGACAATCAGTAATGGAATTATTTACTGAACTACTGGATTATCATGGGACTACTGGAATTTGGGTTTGCTTGGCTGTTTAAACATAGGCTCGAGTTGTTGGTGGCCATTTTGTCACCATATGAACATATCCTGCTTGAGAATTAAATTTACACCAAGTTAAAATGAGTCAGGAACTGATGACATTATGTAAGAAACCATGTCCAACTCATTTATCTCAAGACTTCTCAGTCATTTGAGTCTATGCAGTCCCTGTTTTACTTAAGGCAGAGTTCTTTCTCTTGCAATTAAACTGACTAGTATTCTGGATTTCATTACCCAGGTAATTATATAAGTAATTATGAAAGTGTATATTATGTACACTAGTATCCTGTGTGGGTGCATCCACATAATTATAATTTGAAACAGTAAAACAGAATATAAAATTAGAAGACTTACACCTAGCCCCAGCAACATTCCTATCCCTGTTCTTTTATAGTTTATAATTTAATTATTTTATGAATATAATACCTTCTCTATATAATGCTATGTCATGTTTCTTTGATTTAACAACATTAGAGAACATTTCTGGTTCCTAATATCTTTTATTTTTTAAATATGATTTCATGGTAAATTTATAATTTTATTTGTTTTCAGCTTCTATTTCTTTAAGCCATTCTTTTTAGATATTTTCTATTCATAGTACATATGTAAAACAAACAAAAAATAGCACAGATATTGTTCCCTCCCCTTACTTCATTTTATTACATTTTCTCTTTCTCTTACCTGTGTCATCACATATATGTTTTCAGGGTTGTTCTATTTACTTCTGTTTTTTTTTTTTTTTTTAACAATTTAATCTTTAATACACTTTGCCTATTAATTGAATTTTGAAAACTACTAAAAAATTTTAAAAATGAAAATATTTTTTCATTGTACAAATGGTACAATTGGATCCATAGAAAATGACATATAACCTCTAAACTTAAACTTTGCTCTTCAAAGAAGAATGTTCAAAGCATCAATGTCAGATGTAATAGCCTTTCAGTTACTCAGAACCATATCATATTCTAGTTTGTTTTCTATTAAGATCAAATTGTTTTTGTGATTGTTTTTTTTTTCATTAACTTTAATTTGCAATTCTAACTTTTAGTCATTAATAGAAAAAATTCAAGAAGAGGTGGCCTCTTAAAATATTTATTGTATGTACTCACTTTCTTATTAAAGATATTTATTATTCATGTAACCTTCAACTTTTTATTTTAGTTTAAACAGGATTATTTTCTGGGACTATATGCAGATGTCCACTTTGGATGTCTTTTCAATGGGATAATGAGTTAACATCACTGCTTCATAGATTTCATATTTTTTTCCTTAGGATATTTGTTCAAGATGCCATAGTATATATCTGAGTATGTTTTTCTGTATATATGTATATATACATATGTATATATTTTCTATATATATGTATATATACATGTATATACTTATATATATGTGTATATAAGTATATATATATACCTATATATATCAAGATTTTGTTTTATACATATAAAATATATAATATATATTATATATATTAAAATATATAATATTAAAATATATATTAAATATATTTATTTTGTCTCATTCTTTATTAATGTGTGGTTCAGTCTAAAATCTACATTCAAGATAATTTTCTTTCACCTTTGAATGTCTTGCTCCAATGTGTTGTCATATCTGGCATTCATAATGCCAATATGAGCCAACGGTTTCTCTTTATTTTTTAGTCGATCTGTTTGTACGTATATTTGATATTTTTTTCATTTTTCTCTGTTGTAGGCTTTGATTTAATTCTAAAATATGAAAGTTTACCAACTTGTGAGTAAGTATGTATTTTTTATTCATTCATCTCACTTATTAAGCATTTAACCTAAAATAGTAATGGGTATCTTTTGAAAGAGTAATGAATTTTGTTTGCTGTTGAAGTGAGGCCGATTATTTTTCTTGAAATCCCTAATAAGTGGATGTCAGACATCTAGGATTTTTTTTTTCAATTTTTCTTGTTCTAAGAAATCTTCACATTCTGATCTTTCAGATTATTTATTTGACCTTCTGAAGTTTCTACATTTTTCAGCCTCTTACTGACTTAAAAAAAATTAGCTGTCACATTTTAAATTTCCCTCAATGCCTCCTTATCTGTTCTATTGTTTGCACATTTTTCATAGAAGCATATATTTACTCTATGGAAAAAACTATCTGTTGATTACTTAAATAAAAATTTACTTGCATTATGTTTTCCCTCTTACATTAAATAATTACTTTTCTAGGAGGTCATTCATTAGATATATTTATCTTCATTATTGTCTTGTGTTGTTTTTCATTAGTTAATGATACTTCTGAAAAATAAACTGGGCTAGCTAAAGAAGGGAGATCCTTCTGTAGAGTTATGAATTTATTTCTTAAGTTTTCTTCCATGTAAAAGAAAGTTAAAAGTGATTCAGGGGTCTGTTAAGAGGTTGTTGTGTGCATAATTTATTTTTAGAAAATGAAATCCGGATGAGGGAAAGACAAAAAGTAGGCTGTGACTCTCCTCCCCCAGCATCATAAACAAGAAGCAGCATAGAACAGAAGTTAAGCACATTGGCTTCGGAACCAAGTCTTTTTGGCTCGAATCCTGGCTCTGCCATTTATAAGTTCCATGACTTGGTTATTTACTTGGTGTCTTTGTACCTGTTATCTGGTAAATATAACTAATAGAATCTTCAACATAGTGTTGTCATATGTTACATATGAAACATTTAGACCAATATTTCATGCCCAGTAAACACTTAATCGTTAGCTTAAAAAGAACAACATAATGAACTTTTTATTAGTATAAAAATATTTAGCATACTTTTCCCTTATGAAGAACTACTTTTTGCTTGCTTTTATTTGTTTTCGTCTCTTATAGACTTCTAAAACTACTTCAGTCCTTTTACTGCTTCTCTCGAAGGCACACCCACTCTAAACCTCCCTAGGCAGATCTGCTATTATCTCCAAAGAGTTATTTTCCAAATTTAGCATTAATGCTACTATTGCCTGCATTTTTATAGTGGCTGTAAAAAGTGGGGGAGAGGAGAGAAGAAAGAAGGACTGGCCCAGCTGTTTCTTTCAGTGATAATAATTATGAACGGCCAATACTGTTTCTAATCATCATGATGGCCCACTTAAACCCTCTCTGAGCTTGGAGTTGAGAATCTGAGTTCCCCTTCCTTGAACTTTGAGTATTTCCAGAGTTGAGGCTAGAAGAATGTCTTTCACCTTTGCTGCAATTCTTTCCCGGATAGCATGTTTCAGCCACAGAGAGTACCTGTATCAATGCGAACCCATCTCCTTTCCTCATATTAGACACAATATACAGTTAAGTGATAACATTGCCTCCCCATTCCATAGATTTATTCATCTCTGTATCTAATCTTTACTGTCATCCTGAATCTGAAGCAAGTCAATTTTTCATTCCAAAATTTCCGGGTTGGCTTATGCAACAATCAAATTTCTTAGTTTATCTTTATGTATTATAGATATACTTATTTACATTTAATTTTTGCTCCTAGTTCCCTGAATGTTTATAGTTTACATATTTTTGTATTTTAAAACAAATGTTCCCTTTGAATTTTCTCAAAATTAATGTATATCCTTAAACTGAATATAGCTAAATATATATTTTAATATCTGTATATGTGGCTATACATTTAATATCATTTACTATATTAACATAATCCTTTATGTTAATAAAAGTTTTGAATGAAATGCACTTTCATCAGGGACAATCTAACTTAACATACCTTCCCATTTGTTTTTATTAAGTTTTAAAAGCATTTTTCCTGTATAACACCTCACAGACATTAAGGATTTAGATTGGTTCTTTTTCTGTTGAAAATAAAATCAGTCTACTTTGAGAACAATATATTCATTCATGGACCATATTAACCAATCAATAATTTATGGTTCTTATTTACACATAAGATATTAAACATATGCAATGTAAATCTTTAACTATGAACAAAGAAATGAATACCTAGTGATTAAAACGGACCTGAGAAATTACTCTATGGAATATTTTCACTTTTAAGGTCAAAAGGTTTGTCTTAAGTAAAAGAATAGATTTACTTGTGGACAGAAAAGACCATTTACTCAGATGATCTAAAACATGTACTTTCTCAGCCTTCTTTCTCATTGTGTGGGGCGGAAGTGAAAGTTTCGGTGTGAATGAGCTAGGAATCAAGACTATAGTATAACAGCGATCCTGATGGCTGTAAATGATGGTGGTGCTTCAATTTTTGAAATTGTTTCATTTAAAAACTAAGCATTGGATTTCTACACAGTATTATAGGATTCTCAGCCTTCTTTGATTCAATTTAGAGGAAACATTTATGAAGCTTAAATTGTTTCTGGCAATTCTACGCTCTGTAACATTTTAAACAAATGTATTTTATACCAAACACTCCCACATAAAGTGTAGATAAATTTAAAAATGTATAATCACATCCATTCACAAATGGTTTTAGTTTTAGTTTTAGTTTTTGGTGGGTTTATGTGTGTGCTCTTTTAGCAAAAGGATAGTCAAAACTGATAAAAAGTAAAACTTAACTTCTCAGCTGATTGTTTCTCAAATGAAATGACTACTTAGATCTAAAACAAAATGATAAATATAAAATAACAAAATAAAATAAAACAAAATGAATCAGGAAAGCGTGCAGTTCATATACTGAGGCTGAAACACCTAGGTTTCACTTTTCCTTTTCTAATCAAATATAAAGTGAGTTTGAAAGCCAGGTTTTGGTTCATCACTACTTTTGTTTGCCCTTTTTATATCCTTGATGGGCGTAAATGTAATAAAATCAAGCACTAAGGTCTAGTAAGCAAAAACTGGTATACTTTAATGTACAGAAATTATGCTCGACCTGAGATTTGACTTGTTCCATTGATTAGAAAACTTACTTCTTATTTTTTTTTTTTAAGTCTCACTCTTTAGCATTTGCTGAATAATTATAAATACCTATGGGGGTTGTGGCATTAGATGATGAATGTTTTTCCATGTCATTCTACTTGTTAGAAGATTTGGGTGACAAAACACTACTGGAAGTGTTCATAATCTCCAAATTTGACACTAAGTGGTATTTGTAAACGTTATTCTGGGGACATTTTATTGCTCCTGTGTTGATTTGTTTCCTTGAGGATCATGGAGGAAATTACCTCTTCCACTTGAGGGCCTTCAAAGGTCTTCACATCTAGCCCCAAGTGCAGTGATTGGCAGAACCTCCAATTACACAAATTTCACTAGTCAGGTAAAAAGTTACCTTATATTATTACACTTTATGAGCTGGCTGAATTAAGTTAAACTTGTACATCATTTTTCTTTCTTGAAATTAAAAAGATTTACACTCACTGTTTTGAGCAAGTACATTTTTACTCACAGCTGTCAAAACAAGCTGTCATTTCAATTATCTAGAGTGCCTATTAGTCAATTTTTAATAAAGTTTCAACTACTTTTTCCTGGTTTTTAATGAATGGCCTCCCTCGCACACCTTTTAAATATATGTTCCACATCCCCTATAGAATTCTGAAGCTAGGTAGAAAATATTAAATAACTTAATCATAAAATGCTTTACATTTTTCTATGTTGCCTAGAGCACACTCCTTTCCAGCAGTTTTATTTTCTTGTAAATTTCTTCTTAGAAAGCAATCATAGAGGCAACAATAGAGGTTATAGTAGTGATTAATTTGAGGCACAGTTACTTCTTGTTCAATGGAACAAGAGATAAACAACTTAAATCTATCTCTCTATCTCTCTATTATCTATCATGTGTCTGTCATCTATCTTCACACTTTAATTATTTTTAAAGATATGGCTTTCTCTTCCACAGGACTACATTCCTAAAAAATAGCAAATATGTATAATTTTTCCTCTATTCTTCCCAATATTTAGTAAATTATTATGTATGTAAATTTGCTTTTATTAAATTGTTAATTAAAAATAATTTAACAAACTCTCATATTTAGGTCCCCCAAATCATCAAATACACCTCATTTTCACTTCAGAGATAAGAAAGCTGAGTCCCAGTGCACTGGGCTAATCAATGTTAGAGAAAGGACTAACTCTCCTGATGGCCAAAACTCTAATGCAAAGTCTACTTCATTTCTCCATCTTGCCTTTCTTGGTATACTGTGTTTATTCTGGAATGGTCTCCACTTTCTCATGTATTTGTGTGAAAATGATTTTTTTTGAGGGAGTAGTTTAATTTTCAGAACTCTCCTTTAGATATTTATTTATATTGCAAGTCTGTATGGCTCAATTATGATATTACAAGTCTAATAATATAATTAAATTTGGTTAGTTTGTATATCACACTTATGTTATTTCTTTATCAAAGAAAGAAAAATTTTCTCTCTGGGGAAAATTATCTGCTTTATAAATTTCTTCCCAGAACAAGCTTCTGGGAAGAAGAAACTCATTAGATGGCTTGCTAATTTTTTTCAATCCATTTAGGATTTTTAAATTGGGGTGAATATTTAAAGCTATTGTAAAACAGTTGGTTTTTAGTTGACTAATTGCTATTAACACTCCCTAGTAAGTTCCTTTGTTCCCTTTGGGGATATTAGAATTTTTCTTTGTCTTTTTTTCTCTCAGTTAAAGACATTATCATTCACTAAAGTTATCATTTTCAATTCCTCCAATTTCCTGAATCTAAACATTTGACTCGCCCCCAAGTGCTCTGAACCTTAAACCGAAGGTATGTCCTAAATCCATTATTTTTCCTCCAGGTCTCAAATGTCGTTGAGTTTCCTGTCATTTCTTATTTGGACTCTCAGAAAACTCAGGTTACTGATTTCTTTGTTTCTGTTCTCTCTAATTCAAATTATGTTTTTAACTATCATTAAATTTCTACGAAACAAATCTTTCATGGCTCCCTTCCCACAATACATAAAATCTGTGGATGATTCTGTTTAATCCCTTGTCAGAAGCCACTGGACTGCACAGTCCAAAAGAAATCTAACATAAATTTAAGACACTCAGGTAATTTTAAACTCCCTAGTAGTTACATTTAAGCAGTAGAACAAAATTGCACCCAACAAAGGAGTGCCCAACTATATAAAGCAAATATTAACGGACATAAAGGCAGAAATTAACAGTAATACTATAATAGTTAGGGACATTAAAATGCCACTTACTTCAATGGATAGATCATCCAGACAGAAAATTAATAAGGAAATAATGGTCTTAAATGTCACATTAGACCAGTTTGACTTGATAGACATTTATACAGCATTTTATTCTAAAACTGCAGGTTACACATTTTTCTTACGTTCACATGGAACATTTTCTATGATAGATTCACAAACTAGGCTACAAAACAAGCTTCAATAAATTCAAATCGATTGAAATTATATTAGGCATATTTTCTGACCACCGTGACATAAAATTACAAATCAAGTTTAATTAATTTTAATAATATATTTTATTTTACCCAATATATCCAAAATGCTACTTTAACATATAATCAATATTGAAAACTTATTAATGATTTATTTTACATTCTTTTTTTCATACTAAATCTCAGAAATCTGACGTACTTTACACTTACAGCACATCTCATTTCCAATTAGTTACATTGCTGCCTAAATAAATACTAGTGATAAGCAGAACTTGTGATTTTGTTACAATTTTTAAAAGATAGCTGAGATCCAGGTTGGGTTCAATAATGACTAATTTTCCAAGGCAGACAGGTAATTCACAGCAAGGGCTGGCAACCCTGGAATGGCCTCAGACTATTAAAAAGTGCAATAAATAAGTAAAATATTTCTGTGGGAATCTTGAACCAGTCGTATATATAAGGGGAGAAAAGTGACCGCTTTCCTGAACCGGGTTGAGATTTTGGAAAGATAGTCCTTGCCATCCTCGTAGGTGTGTGGCCTCTTTTGTATTTGTCAGGACTTGAAATCAAACAAATGTAAACCTGTAGGCTCATTCTCCTATTCTGGTAAATATTTCAAGCAGGTTTAACTTTCTTCAAAATTATGTATATTGGAGTAGAACTTGAGGTCTTCCCAGTATAGAATGGCCTTCAAATTAAATTGCACATATTTATTTCTACGTTTAAGAGTTATGGATCAGGTACCTCCAAAATCAGAATCTATATGAAATAATGCCTCATGGTGAGAAAAATTTTTGATTAGAAGAGCTCCCACGTTTCTTGATGTATCAAGGTGATATTGAGAAGAAGAGAGCACAGAACACTTGGTGCCAGTCAATATAGTATTATTATATCAAAATTGTCACCTTTGCTTCCTTTGGAAATGTGGCTAAAAAAATCTTAGTATAGCTTTTATCTCAGACCACAATTTCTGTGTTTTAGTATTCTTCCTAACACTTGAGTAACCTTCACTTAAATCCTTTAGGCATTTCTAGTAACTCTGAAAGTACTAATTTAACCAACACACTTCCCTCTATCTTATGTCTCACACCAACCATCTTTCTCTTTGCACAAGGTGAATGGCAACCAACTGCTTTGGTGTTCACATCTGTGTCTACCTGCACCAGAGAGGGATTGATGTATATACTTACTAGTCTTACCTTTAAAAATCCCAGCTGGTTTTGGTTAGACCAGAGAAGTGAGGTCACTAAAAACATTGCAACTTTTGGAGTGACGAGGCAACATTTTCTAAATTGAAGAAAGTTGCTTTCACATCAGAAAGGGGTGAAATTTAAACAACTAAAAAACTTTATTTCCACAACAAGCAGAAAATTAGAATTTACTTTTGTCCCTATAGGCAGTTTAGATTAATTCTGCATCACTTGGCCCAGAGCAGCCTGTTCAGATCATGACTCTGATGTTTCACGGACACTTTAACATGCCATAAACTCCTACTTTTCAATATACTCTGGCACAGCAGGTATTCCTTGTTCAGGCCAGACATTTTAGATTCATTCAAAAGGCTTCTTCTCTTTCATCTGCCTCTTCTACTGGGCACCATTCTTCTAAATTTTAACTCTTAAATATCTCTTTAAATCATCTGCTTCTCTTCCATCACCACAGTCCTTGTCCAAACCATCATCATCTCTCTCTTAGATACTGCAATACCCTCATTACTAGTTGTCTAGATTCCACTTTTGCTCGCTATGACTCAGACTCTACTCTGAGTGGTATTTCAAAAATGTGTATCTGATTATTATACTCCCCATTTATTCAGTTGCTTCTAAGTATTATAATCTTAAGAATTACGGATTAATATTCATATCTTTAACGAGTTCTCAAAGTGTGTGATTTGGCACCTGTCCACCTACTTAACCTCCTTCTTACTATTCTCCCTTTAAAATATATATATATATATTTTTAATTTAGAAAGAATTTCTATAAGGTCTATGAGTTTATACTGCTTTAACTCAGGTCTTTTATATGATATTCTTCACATCTGCAACTATCTCCCAAAATCTTTACTCCTATTTATCTTGCTGTCTCCATGTAAGTAGCTCTTTCTCCAGGTAACTTTACCCAGCCATGAAGATGAGGTTTGTTTGCATGTTAAGTATTGCAATGTAATGTTGCATTTCTGTTTAGTTGTTTACTGTTCCTGTAATTATCTGTTAATATAGATAAATTCCACAAGGGCATGGACCATGTCTTTTTATCTCTGTATTCTCAAACCCTGATACAAATGCCTGACCCATGGAAGGTAACATTAACGAGCATTTGTGGCATAAATGCATGAGTGAATGAATGCTCACATTGCTGTAACTTGCTGTTTATAATTCTGTCACATAGTGCATCTCCTTTAGCAGCAAGACCCTGAAGGGTTTGTTTCCCTAGAGTAGTCTGTGCTTTATAGCAAGCCCTAAAAATATGTTGATTGAAAGACTAATGAAAGCAGAGGATGCCTGCCATGCCAGATAATTTCAATTCATTCTATTTATTTTTTCTCTTTCTGAGGAATTCTCCTCATAGATATTGAATTACTGGGTCACTGTCTTTCATCTACCAGCGTAAAATCAGATGACCAAACTGTTTAAGATAAGTCTCTAAACAGAACCTTTGAGTTAACCTATGAAGTAACTAATAAGCATGAGGGTACTGAGTTCTGCTATAACTCTGTGATATACATCTTCTTTCATGACCGTTTTTTTCTAAACTAACAAGAGGCCCAGACCCCAAAACTCCCTTTTATAACATCTATCACTCTGTAAATTGTTGCAAATACCTGCCAGGCAGAGCACTGCAAAGCTCAGCACTATTTCCAAACCTAATTCTGACAGGCCAATAGAAAAAGAGATACCATGAGGATATTATCTTGATGAGTAGTTTAAACCTCTTGTCCCTATATATACTATTTCTAAAAACTCTATGACTAGTATCTAAATCACTTCTCTGTCTTTACAAAGGTCAACCCAATAATTTTTCTCTTTAATTATCTCTTGTTTCTTTATTGAGATCCTGATATATAATAGGCCAAATGTGTTAGTCATTGAGGATACAGTCAAAAAGAAGACATGGTCCATGTTGAATATATTATTAACCCTTCTTGTAGCCTGGTCATCATGAAACAATATGCACTGTGGACCCCCTGACTTCATTCTCATGATCAATACAGGTGAGCTGAAAAACACATTCTGAGTCATTCTATATACCACCAAACAATGGAAGAATGCTAGAGCAACTGATGCTTCTGAAAGATACTCTAACATACAAGAAATATCCTGATGGGTTAATTTTTTAACTACCCCTTAAAATACTCGTATTAACTTGACCATAGAATGAGAAAGTAATAAATGTTAGGAAACAAGTAAGTATTATTTATAATAAAAGTGAATAAAATTAATTAAAAGAATTATATATGATGTCATTTTAAGAATTAATAAATGAATTCAGTAAAGTCGCAGTAATATACATAATATACAAAATCTGTTGCATTTCTATACACTAATAGCAAACTATCAGAAAGAGAAATTAAGAAAATGATATCATTTACAACTGAATCAAAAAAAAAAAAAAAAAGAAATACCAGGAATAAATTTAACCAACCAGGTAAAAGACCTGTGACGGAGAGGAAACACTAGCACTGCACTGCATGTGTGGCTGGAGTCATTAACAAAACTACAGAATCACACACAGAAAAAAAATTAACAGTTGTTCTGTGTTCTCTGTTTGCTGTATTTTGTTCCTGTTTGCCCAAACAGTTCCTCTTTGGTACTCGGAGGAACTTTGCTTTCTGGATTGCAGATATATGTTTTCCCTGCACAGTCTGGTGGCTTTCTAATGCCTCATCACTGCTTAGCTTCCAGATCTCAGAAAGGCATTCTTTATTCACTGATCAGATGTTTAAGGCTTTCTCTAAAAAACAAACAAAAAAATCCCTGTTTTAATTTTAATTTTTTAAGATTTTTAGTCCGCCAATTACACAAACAATTGCATAGTCAAAGTCTCCTCACCTCTTCCGCGCGCTATACTAGTTTCCTAGGGCGGCCCCAACAAACCAGATGGCTTAAAACAATAGAAATTTATTTTCTTGCAGCTCTGGAGGCCAAAAGACTGAAATCAAAGGGTCAGCAGAGCCATACTCCCTTGGAAGGTTCTAGGAAAGAATTCTTTCTCACTGCTTCCAGTTTCTGGTGGCTCTAGGCTTTTCTTAGCTTATGTCAGGAAAACCTCAATCTCTGCCTCTGTCTTGACTTTGTTGTGGTTTACCATAATCTAGTAGAACCTTATTTTAATAAAT
Organism: Eonycteris spelaea; assembly: GCA_003508835.1. Lineage (NCBI taxonomy): Eukaryota > Metazoa > Chordata > Mammalia > Chiroptera > Pteropodidae > Eonycteris > Eonycteris spelaea. Next base: position 568,862 of record PUFA01000281.1, read on the forward strand.
TACATCTGCAAGGATCTATTTCCAAAGGAGGTCACATTCTGAGGTTCTGGGAAGACATGAATTTTGGGGGGACACTCTATAACTCATTAAACATGGCATAAAATTCCCTTTACAATCCAATCCTAGACTTTCTACTTTAAAAATATCCTTATAGTAAATTTTGAGTTTCTCTCATTAGCCTGCCAGAGAAACAAAAAAAATGATTCAGTGAAAGAAACCAACTAATATAGTACTCATTTGCTGCTGTAGTGCCTTCCTAAGAAAGATGTAAGCATTTAAAGTAAAACGTGTCTCTATCTAGGGACAGCTAATGCCATTTGGGGTGTTTGTTTTCCTGATCAAGAATTTATCCTCCAAATAATCACAGAATAAAAATAATGATTAAATTAATTAATAATCTGCGTGTTATGTAAGTTAATTATATAATAAAACTATATTTCTACTTCTAGGGAAAAGGTTGAAAGTATTGTGTTACTAATTACAAGAGATGAAATGTAGAATAAAATATACATACAGCATATAAATATAGTATATTACAATTTTAGCTAAATAATTCACATGTGTTTTGTTGCTTTCTCAGTATTTATAAGAACGTTGAGGAGATAGTAAAAAGCCTAAAGTTAGCTTGCTGCCTCTTTTCTCTTGATAGATTTCTATGTAGAAAACATAAAAATTTGAAATTTATTGAACTTTGGCACTTTGCCTAAGTATTTTACTCAGTGCTTAATAAATGTGCTTATTTTCAACAATGATGATGGCTTTTTTCACTGAGAAACACTTTAAAAGTAAGGGACACTCCATTATCTTTTCCCTTTGCCTGCTTAACCTCTTGATTTTCTTTAAATTCGTAATTTTCCACAACCAGCTAAAGAACAATAAGAGCAGCGTAGTATTTATTGAGTAGTATATACATAATACTGAGTATTTATTTAGAATAAATAACTGCAAAATATCACAAGGATAGAGATGTACTTGACATCACTCTAGTGGGAGACCAAGAAGGATAAGTGGCAATGAGTTCATCATTTACAAGCTGCAGTAGAGCTAGGCCTGTTGGCCAGAGAGTGTATGTGAAGAAGCTTCCTGATCAGGAACAGGCAGTCCAGAAAGAGCTTCCTGGGGAAGGGGACACTATAGGCTAGACCTGAGAGATGAGTTTGGGATTTAAGCAGAGGGTGGGAAGGGGAGATAGGCAAGACAGGAAAACTCAGAAGTGAAAGCAGAGAGGTTAAAAGAGCTTGATGATTCGTGTCAGTCTGTGGCATGCATTTGTTTGATCCTGTGGCATTTTAAATGAGTAATAATATTCTATAGCATTCTATGGTGTTTTATAACTTTCCAAGTACCCTGATGTATGTTAGGTCAATGTTTTTTTATACCTATTGTATTTTGTAGCTGTGATAGCTATCAACATTCTTATTTTAAATATGGGTCAATGAATTTGGACTTACAAATATAAAGTAAGCAACTCTGGACGTAACACTAGAGAAACTGTTCTCTTTGGTTACTAGGATTTGTTTTTTCTGTTACATACCTTTTAGATCCTTTTTATGGGAAAAATCATAACAAAAATAAAAGTAAGTAGGCAATAAAAATTAAAACCCTCTCCCTCAGAATTGCTAAAATAGTATAAGATCACTAGGCAAACATTCACTGTCACCTTAGTCCTTGAACAAAAGAAAAGACTTTAAAAAGCATCACTGTATGGTGACCATTGTTATCTATAAAGTGCAGAGGAGGAAGATTAGATTCAGAGAGCATTAAACAACAAGTAAGTTTGGAGCAGTCACTAAGCACTCCATTCTTTGCTTAAAACTTCTGTGTCTGACAGAAAATGGATACATACTATATTTTTATAAATATTTGTTAAACAAATAACTGAAGAGGATTACACAGGTCATGCACAGAACCAGGCACCATTTCAGGGGTCTCTGAAGCATCTAAAGAAAGTATCAAGGGGAGGATGCCCAGAATGAGAGAGCAAATCTATGGTGCCAGTTAGCCTTTACTTTGAAAGGAGTAATTTTATAATTTCCTTCATCAGAAAAACGATCCTTTCGAAGCCACAAAACTTCAGCTTCAAAGATCTCTATAGCACTGTAGAAGAGGCCTCCTAGCATTTTATCCTCTTTCCTTTCATGAGCCTTCAGTATAGAGATAATGTTTTGTTTTTCAGAGTCACAATAACTCTGGTGATTTTTATGTCTTACAAGTTCTGGACCACTGTAAGATTTTGGATCTTACACCTAAACACATTTCCCCTTTTCCCCATCATTTTTTTAATGTTGGACATTCTGTCATAGTTCTCCCTGGGCGGAGGGTGCCACTTCCCTCAAGATACTGTCAGAATACTCGCAGTTTCTAATTAAGTTATAAGCTTCTGTGATATCTGGGCAGCCTAATGTCTCACCTTGCTTTGAACTGAAGCTAAACTTGATTCAAGGCTAGTGTATACAGCATACGGAAGAATTCTGTACTATCAAACAATAATTTCAATGGTCTCAGACTAGGTAATTTTTATCCATCTCAGTGGTCCTGCTGACATGAACTCTGCTGCCTCCTCTGAGGATATCGTGCCTTACATCATGTGGCAGACTTGTTAGCACGATTTTTAAACTCCTAAATTAAAAAACAGAGTACGTTTTAGTGAAATGTATGAATTTGATAAGTGTTGGTAATACTTTCTTTGAGAATTTTCTCTTCAGTGAGTGATGGTAACTGTTATTTTGAGAATTCTATGTAAATTGGTTGTATATAATTTGGTTGGGAAAATGCTGAACAATGGTGTTCAATCTCCTAATAAACTTAGAATCTTTGTGTGAGATTCTCCACCGGTTGCCATATTTGCAGGTCAACTTAAGCCTATTCTTGGAATACTTCTTTCAATTATCCATGACTCTCTTAGAATTTCTCTAGAACAAAATAAAGTACTCGTCTCAAAGTAACAGCAATATGTCTCCTTGTAGATTGAATCTTGGTGCCTAAGCAAGATGTGGACTTTAGCTCCTGGGGTGGCCCAATAGCTAGTCCAATGTATTAACTCTATCAAGTCTTACAGTCATTCAAGTCTGTTGCAAATCAAGACCAACACATGCCTGTGTTTTCTGTGCTTGCTCATATAGTAGGGACTTCATATATATCTGTTGAATAAATTAATGGTCAAGGGAAAAGTTGTGCAGTGGAAATTTCACTCCTACCTCAGTGAACTAATTACATTCCTTCTCTTTGAATAGGGCAATTTGCCCATCTAGATGGAGCCTTTTCTTATCTGTAGTACTGTCCAGTGAAATTCTTTTTATCTTAGAACATTTTGTAGTTCTCTCTTTCAATTGGAAAATAATTAAAATTGAAGTATCTACTTATTCCTATGATGTAAGATCTATTTAAGCTTAGTGCTTACCTTTCCTTTGATGATTTTTGATGGTACATGTAGGAAGAACTTATACCACTCTTAGGAATATATCTTTGGACAAGATATAGGGAGGGTACTGATTCAGGTGGCAGATTTTTGAGGGATAGTTGGCTGGTACTGAATATCTTGTCATATCAAAGAAAAAAAAGAAAGAAAGAAAGAAAGAAAGAAAGAAAGAAAGAAAGAAAGAAAGAAAGAAAGAAAGAAAGAAAGCATATAGTATGAAACATCGTGTATAAATGTGTATATCCCTCCATAATAGCCTTACTAATTATTTGAAAATGTGAATTTTTATAATTATGAAAGGGTATGTATAAAGTAGAAGGGATTATAAGTAATATTTCAATAGGCGAAGGGTTTTGAAAGTATAATCTTTTGGAAAAGTTTATTTCTATGCTTGAGATTTGGAAAAAGTTTCTCCTTGCTGCTAGTGTGCTTAGGGGTCATAAGGTCAATAGAACTTCTGCAAATGAGACTCCTCTATCTTTATTATGGGAGCCTGGAGACTCTGGGAAAGCAATATGACTATGTGAGGCCAGGAGTTATTTGGGTCAGAGACTGGGAGCCATATGCACAGTTGTTGAAAGTAGCTATGAGGCAATTACAGTTCCAAAAGTCGATCAAGTAGAGTGAAATTTAATCATGCATATATTTAGCATGATTAAAATCATGCTAAAATCAACTCTATATGCTTGGGAGATAGACAGAGAGAGAAATAGTAACTCATATTTATACAATGTGGTCAATTCCACTAATTGTACATCTGTCCTGAATGAGCACGATAGGGCATACAATGCTCGACCGCACCCCACCAGTCTCCATTCTCAAGGTCCTCACAAACTGCAAACCTCTTGCTGAGCTGAGTTCTATTGTAGATCTTTATTTCAGAGTGTTCCCTAAATGGAAGCCAGCTACTTTATCTTAGCTAACTGTGAACCTATGTATAATTTTGCTTTATACACTGACTTCAAAATTTACCACCACATAAAGTCATACTACTTGGCCTTCCTTAGATATTTAGATTCCTAGAGGGCCCACTGCTTGTATGAGTCCAGAAGATGCCTTTTGCATTATATTCAGTCAAATAGAGTGCCCTAGAGGGTACAAAAGGCCTTACTATGAACATCATAAATTGGTTTATCTCAATTAGGACAGCAATATCTGAAACGTAACTTTAGAATTCATTTAGTTATTTGCTATGTATGTGTTAGCCATCAATTACGTGTCAGGCAGTATTCTGAATCCCGAAGATATCATTTTTTTGAAGAGAATCTAACTCATCTAATGGAGTTTCTAACTTGACTTGAGTTTCCTGCGTGAAACTTCTTGTGGTAGAGAATTCCCTTCCACAGTCATGTAGTTCTTCCATTACACTGAAGCATAGTATTTGCTTGAATTCCAATTCTAGTTCTTCCCTTAAGGCATAAATAATTTTTAATACCTTATCATTATTATAACCCTTAAGTGTCTGAAGAAATTTTTCTCATTATTCCTCCCCCCTTCTCTCTTGACCTGAAAATCTTGTCTTTTTCATGATAAATATCTTTTTTTCAGGAATACTTTATATATTAGGACTTCTAGTCTATTCCCATCTTGAACAATGTCTCCCTTAAAGTTCCTCATCACCACCACCCCCACCTTAAATTCTGGACCCAGAGTAAACCTATTATACCTAAGAAATAATAAGCCAGTTAATGACGTTTTCATATCACATGTTTAGAAATTTTTGGCCAAAATATACCGAGGACTCATTACATTACATACAAAGGATTTGGAAATGCCCCCAGGAACCTTCTGGGATATATTTTATCACATTTTGATTAGCTGCCTTTTATCTTATTTTCTATTTTGGAATGCTTGCTCATTATATGAAATACAATCTCCATATGTTAAATAATATGAAGATTTGAAAGCAAATCTAATCAAAGATATTAGTTGCCATAGTGATCTGGAGTAATAGCTTTCTTTTTCTTCCTTCACAGAGCAATGGTACTAGATGAGCAGATACATAAGTACTAGAATCATGAAAATAAATATCCATATTGGAGATCTGAGCACATGATTAGGAAAAGTATATAGGTGTGTACTAATGATGATTTCTACAACAGATTTTTATAAAATATGATTTAAGATAACTTTTCTCATTACATTGAATTTAATTTGGAAGATTGCAGAAAACATTTTGTTATTATCTTTAAACTTAGATTTTCAGAGGTATACCATAATTGCAGTTATTAAATTAATTATTGCTAAAAATTAAAAAAATCTTAAATCTCAGATTATTCTGTTAGAAATTGTTAAATATTGGAATTTCCTTTTACTTTGATAGAATGTTTTATACTTGTCCTTTATTATTCAGAGATGAAATTTAAAGTTTTAAAATATAGCAAAGAAAATCTATCTTGCCATGACTACATTACAAAGAAAAAAATTGTTGAGATTTGTAATGATGAGAAAATATTGCTTCTTCAATTGCTTACATAGTGTTATTTCTTTTTATGTAATTACATTTTATAGACAATGCCACATGTTTCGTCCACACAAGGCCAAACATCTGGATGAAAAGTGGAAAGGATCGTAATAAACCCAGATGGTTTGTAAACACAAGGCCAAACATCCAGATGGAGTCAAGAAGGCAAAGCATGTGGATGACAAATAACAGATTTTTATTCAGATGTCATGGCATCATATAGACACGGCATATCAATAAACTCTTTTTTAGTGAAAACAAAGAATGTGAAATAAGCTAGAGGTCGAAAAGAAAGAAAAATTTATAGAAAAAACATACCATTAACATTAAATAAAATTTAGCTTTAATGAAAGTAATTTCTAATTGGTTGATTTAAAAGTTAACTTATTTAAAGGAAATCTAAGCAAAAAAGGACTCAGCTTATTAGATTCACTTTTTAATTGTAATAATCTTTACTGAGTTTATGATTTGAGAGAATTGTCAGTGCAGCTCACGTGTGCAATAAATGAGCTCAATTAAAAATTGCATTTGATTCCAATTAAAAAGTTGCTTGATCTTTATTATTTCAATATACTGCAATACAGAAATGCATCTACCATGTCATATTCAATAAACAGACTTCCTTGCTATCTCTGAATAAATAACTTTATCTTTATCAAAGGGAACAAAAGAAATGAAAGCAGCATAGACATTATTCATTTATTTAGCATGAGAATCTTATTATTTCGGTCTGTCTCCCCACAGTAACCTCTTGTTTAGTGTCTTGTAGACTTTATACACAGTTATTTCTGACAGAGACCTTATAATTTCAGCATGATCTCTTTTTTCTTAAGCTCTGAAAGAACTGTAAGAAGATGGTCAACATTAGTCTAAAGAAATAGTATTTAAATGATCATTTATTGTATTTGTATTCTTTCTAAAGCTCTGAAATAGTTCAAATATAAAACAATCTTTCACCTTTCAAAAAGCTTCTATGATGAGAGCTTGTTCATTCCAAAGAATGCTATTTCCATGAAGGTGACCCCTTTGCAGGGCTACAGTTGCTGCTGAAAGTGCTGAATATTCTTAACATTTTTTATTGCAATTAGCTTCAGAGATTTATAAATTCTATGGGAAAAATCAGTCTTATTGCTTTATAATTAATATAAATTCAATTATGTCCTTCAAAAAAAAATATGTTAAAGTCCTCACTCCCAGTACTTCAGAATGTGGCCTTAATAGGTAATTAAGGGTTGCCGAAGACGCAATTAATTAAATTAGATGAAGTCATACTAGAGCAAGTAGATCCCTAATCCAAGATGACTAGTGTCCTTATTAGAAGATGGCTATGTGAAGACAAAGAGAGACTGGGAGAATGTCATTTGAAGATAAAGAATTGGAGTGATGCACTATAAGCCTAGGAATGCCAAAAATTTCCAGCAAATCACCAGATGTTATAAAGAGGAAAGAAAGGCTATCCCTATAGTTTCAGAGAGAGCATGGCCCAGTCAACACCTGGATTTCAGACCTCAATCCTCCTAAACTATAAAACATATATTTTTTGTTGTGTTAAGCCACCTAGTTTGTGGTACTTTGATACCAAAGCCCTAAGAAATTAATACAATAGTTAAATCTACAATTTTACTATGGTATCGGGAGTCATAATTTTATTTTCTTCTTTGACTTTGGTTCTACAAGATTTCCAGCTTCCTTACAAAATCAGAATCACCCATAAGAGCTGAAGTTAGAATAGGCTCTAGACATTGAAGGGATTCCAAAATATTAATTTCAAAAATTAAACATAATTAAAAAGGACAATAGCCTTTCTTCGATAGAAAAATTGTCCAAACTCCTGAGGGAATAATTTGGATAAAAATGTGTTTATTTAAATTATTCAAAATAAAAAAATTATATTTGATTACAAGTAACTATGTTGACACCTCTGATCTAATAAAAGATTGCTTAAAATGCAAATAAACAGTTCTTGCCAAGAACTTAAATTTTAAAATTGTGGCTTTTCTGTCTTAAAAGAAGACAATTCTTTATGCTATTGGAATGTGTCCTGCACAATGCCAGGGTTTGTGAGAGAAATGAAAATTTAAATTACTTCTGTTTTGATTGGGTTTTTAAGCTTAAAGAGGAAGGTATGCTATCATTTTCAAGCACATGCATCAGATACTGAATGTCCTCCTTTCCTTCCAAGACTCCAAAAATCACTTGCCACGGCTTTAATATTTTTTCTTTCTTCCTGCCTGTTGGGACACTCTGCTATTATTCCAAGCTTTCTACAAACAGTCAGTCATTGGCCTAAACTATGGACAATCTGATCTTCTATCCAACTGAAATTCAGCTTCTGATGCCAGGAATACTCCCCTGTGCTCAGTTCCCCAGTCCCTGGCCCCTTCCTTTATGTTTTGTCTTGCAGAAAGTGTCTAGGCAAAACAAAAGTGTGATATTTATACACCTGTAAGCCCCTCCATTCTAGGATAGCTTCCCAAATAGGAGATATCAGTATTCTGTTGAATTATTGCTAAAACTTATATTTTTGAATTTGCCTGCATAACCATTAGAAAATGAAGAAGTGTCCTTGTGAAGACATAGAGCACCCTGAAGATATTTCAAGAAAATATTATCCAGAATTAGTCTTCTCTGCATGTTCTGCTTTCCATTTCCCTTCTTATACTGTGATAAAATTTTTATTTATTATATTCCCACTGCTGAGTTAGGTATAGAAGGTGAAAATTTATCTTCATAATAATAAATGCAATACTATCTATATAAATTTATAGATATGTATAATATAATAATACAGTATATATAATACAATCTAATTATACAATAAAAATAACAATCTTATATTCATTCAGAATTCAACAAATGATGATGCATATTCTGTAGTAACTATGTACCAAATATTTTGTTATTTACTAGAGACTTTAACGGGGAAAACACAGTTCCTGCCATCAGGAAATCAGACCTTAGGGAAATACAATCAAGCAAACTAACAGTTGTAAAGTAAGCTGGAGAGTCAATAAGATGGATGTAAGTGTGCCTTAGATAGAATCATTGAGAAAGAAACATCCACAGCAGCTTTAGAGAAAAAGAAAAACGTGGCTTTAATTAGCCAGAGTAGGGTATGGGGAAAGTATATTTAAGACAGATGAATGATCATGTAGAAAGATATTGACAGATTTCAGAAGTTGGCCTATTCCTGCTTTATGTGTTAGTTTATTATGCATTGAATCTATTCAGTTTAATAAACACTTATCATGTTGCAAATCACAATATAAAAGAAACATACAATGTAAATTTGCCACAGAGTTTCCTTTTTTTTATTTTGAATAAAAATATAGTCATGAAGGTGAGAAACTAAAATCACTCTGAGACTTTAGTAGAGGTAACGCAGAGAAGATGGTACTTAAAGCACACCAAGGATTAATAGGTTCCGAGCTGGGTGGAGAAAGTAGGGAGCATTTCTGGCAAGAGAAAGAACACTTATGAAAGGTGTGGAGAGTTAGGGAGAGAAGAAAGAGATGCTTACCTTGTAACTATTGAGATGTTGTCTACTCGGGATTCAGGAGAGGCAAAACCTTTTTGGTTAAATGGTAAGGGAGCCACTGGGAAGATCTAGGGTTGGATAAAATGAATAATATAGAAAGAATATGGAGTAAAGGAATAATAAATCTATTTATAAATATTGGTCATTTGTTTGTATACAGTTTTAGTGAAAATATAGATTGAGATAAGGAGAAATGGAAAGCAAGGTAATAAGTTAAAGGTCCTCTATCTAGATGAACTTGAGTGGTGAAATCAATGTGAGAAATGTCCCAGAACAAGCTGACACTGCAGAAAGTAGAGATGAGGAAATTCTCTTAGAGAGAAAATAAGGGGCAGTGAGATTCCAAGATGGACCCCTGACAAGTTGCAAACCATGGGGATATTTGTTATGGAAAAATAATCTAGCATAAGAAAAGCTGAGCTGATTTTGCCTCTCATGCAATGTTTATTGGTGTGAGTGGATTAGGACTAGAAGGCTTAAATGTGTTATCTTCACAAGAGGCTTTGCACTTGAACAGTACTACAGTATTAGAGCTCAGATGTAAACAAGGCCCAGAAGTAGAAAGAGCCTATTCTTTTCGTTTTTGGCTCAAGACCCACTACTAATGTGACCCCTGAGGATCAGAAACTCTGAGAGCTTTGAGGATCTGCAATATATGCTCAGTGTCATTCTCAAAATGGGCTTCTTTAAGTAAGTGTGAGCTGAAACAGAAAGAGATCATGATGAATATTGCCTGGGAATGGGAATGAACTAGATTCAGTAAGTTTAGAACGCATCTTTGGGAACATCCAGAAATATGTTTGGAAGAGGAGTAATTATGCAGGCAGATTCCTTTTTTTTTTTTTTAGTGGTGGTGAAGTGAGTGCTCAGATAATACGAATATGTGTAAAGTAGTAAAAGTGAAACATTCAGGTTATATACCTAACTATTCAAGGAAAACTGTAAAATGTACATGGTAAGAAAAATACAAGGGTGTAAAATTTGTCTTTCCTTACAGCGAATCATAGAAACAATCAATAAAAACACAATATTTAATCTGAGCTTCGAAATACATGAAAATTTTAATATTCAGTGTTTTATATGGGAACATGTAACAGAGAACAAAGGCCAAAAGAGCAAGGTATTGAGGGGTTGTATAATCTTGTATTTGAGTAATTTTACATTTAATATATTTATTGTTATAATATAATAGAATGAATGTATTAGTGTGAAGAGAGGTTTCATTCCATCATTCATTCACTTAAAGCATGTTTATTGATTAGTCTACTAAGTGCAAGAGTCATGGTAAGAGTTATATGAGCAATGTAAAAGTGTATAAATTCAGGACTGGTAATAAAGACCAAAATGAACTTGATATTTACTCATTAGAATTATGATCCAAAAAATATTAATTTGGCAGTAGAATATAGGATTGGTATAATGAAGAAAAATTGATGTTGGGGATATTAATTTAGAGAGCCATTGTTGTAATAAAAGGAAAGAGATACTAAAAACCAGCGGACTAAATAGAGAGTAGTGGGTGGAAGAAATACATTTGAGAGATGGATTAGAGATACATTTTGTAAGTTTTAGCAACTCTTTAGATGTTCAAAGGGATAGAGGGTATTGATTCTAACATTTCAAGCATAGAGAGTGGGAACACAAGAGTGCACTGAGCAAACGGTGAAGGCGGTACAAGGTAAGAGAGGATGGTGAGTATAATTGTGGATTTGTTGAGTTTAAGGTACAATGTTCATCAGAAAAGTTAAATTAGAAATCATCAAATTACAACCAATAATTAATAATTGGTATGGTCAGCTGTAATAGAGAACTAAATTATTAAAGCATGATAAAAAATAAGTTACTGGGGCAAGAATTACATTTTTACATTAAATTTACATTTAAAACAGAGGAAGCAAAGAATACACCAGACCTAATCTATTGTTTCTATGTATTAAAATTAATAAATACTCAATTATATATGTGAATTAAAACAACTATGTTTAGTTTATACTCCTAAAGATTACTTCTTATTCTTACTTTAGTTGGGCTTATCAATATTCAACAAATTTTTATTCAACTAAATAATTTCTTCTTGTTTAGAGACAAGGTATTATCATTCAATCACCTAGGCCATTCATTAATTAAACTTTCTATATCTAAATTATTAATTTTATAAAAATTTATTTCAATTGAAAATATCATAGAATGCAAGACTGTGCCCTGGCATATAATAAAATCACATGGTAAAAAAAATTAAAAACTAAAATCTCAAAAAGAGAAGGTAAAAAGAAATTTCATTTCAATAACTCTAAAACAAATTATAGAAATTTAGAAACATTATAGAATTCTACAATGCCAAAACCATTGATCTCAGTTGGCTGTCTAGTTAATGTAACACCTTAGTAAGTGACTCTATGTTCTTTTATATAAATCACACTGGGAGCCTGAAATGTAGTATTTCCCTGTGCACTTAACGAAGTTCAATGAGATGAATCATTGGAAAGCACTCTACTTTCTGATTTGTGTGAATCCATTAAAGTAATACTAAACCATATTTAGAAAAAAGATAAAGAAAACCCTTTTATAGATGATTAGGATTGAATAAGTCAAAGATCAAAGTTTCATAGAATCATAATAACTCATTTTTGACTTTATTATCCTTAAAAGATATTTGGAAAAGAGTTATAGATGCTTTTCTTAATATAAAAAATTTCCTTGCTCTACAATATCGGGAGGAAAGTTTTAGCATTATTTGTTTTTATATATTATTCATTTATCTATTAAAACTTTTGCTTGAGATAACTTTAATTTCCTTTTTAATTCAAAGAAGACTATGAAATATAAAAAGGGCAAAAGGTTCAGAGTAGTTTTCTTTATTTAAATACCCATAATGATAAGTAGAATATTAAAGACTTGAAAAGTATAATTAGGTCAAATGTCAAGTTCTATTTTATGTTAGAATAATGTGACTTTGTAATAGAATTCATCATGAGCTCCTTTGCTTTTAAAGATTTGGATTTATTCCTTCTGCATTCAGATAAAAACTTATGAGGCTTATCTTAGTATGTATGCATACGTGTGGTCATGTTTTTGTGTGGGTATTGTGTGTGTAACTAGTTGAATTATTAGCGAAACTTTATACTTTTGCAGAAAAGTCAATGATTGATTCATTCTTTAAATAAATGTAACCAATCTTCCTAGTACAGAGATTCCTTTGTTCGTTGGAAATAATATTGTAGCATGGTATCAGAAACTCATTGAAACTTTCTTGATTTCTTAAACCAGAGACAGAGAATAGGGAAGGCATACTGATGAAAATTATTTTACATAATCTAATTTCCAGATTATTCTATAGAAAAGCATTTTATATAATCTAATTTTTAAATATGATATACTGACTTGATATAGAAATGTTTTAATGTCAGGGAAAAAATACACAACTATATTTGCAATACTGTAATCCTAAACAAATGATACTATCTGAAATAGCCATCATTATAAGGACAAGTTCAAAAAAATTTAAACGTAATAAGAAATGCTAAAAAGAAGGTAAAATACCCAGATATAGAAATTAATTGTTACTTCTAAAAGTGACTGGGAAAATAAAAATGAAAGCTAAATCAGTCTTTTATGTAAAGGTGAATGTTACTCAAGGTTTTCCCTCCTTGAAATTGTGTGTGTATTTTGGCAAGAAAAGAGAAAAGGAAGATAGTTGATTCCAATAACAGCAGCTATTCTTTCGATGAGTGGAGCTACAGAACTGGGAAATCAACAAAATGGCATTTTTCACATCCCGTCTGGCACCATATGGAGATTGATTGTCCAATTGTGGATTACCCAGACACTGAGCTCCTTTCTGCCTCTTACCTTATGTCATCACTTATTACGATCCTGGGCGGGAGGTCTGGGTCAAGGAAGAGGTGTTGGAAAAAATTAATTAATTATTCATTGACAATTTTGGTTAAAAATTTGGAGAAGCTTAAGAACTTTATCAGATTATAAGTGTACGTGCCAAATAAGGGGTACTTAGCTATTGGCAGTGTCAATGGAGACCTGAAAATGTCAATTATGACTAGACGATGTGCTCTGGAGTGGGGATTGGAGGAAACGCTTGCTGTGAACAATAATCCCATTGACTAGAGATTCTATTCAGAAAAATGATACTCATTTATTTGATAAAATTATATTATGGAAAGATAACAAGATATTTTTCATTTTATGTTCCTAAATTGGTACCTAGCACTTGGGGTGTTAAGTTAATATATATTATGTTAATAAATTAACAATGCAATTAAATAGATTTTATTTGTATTATTTTTTAAGTGATACATATGCTAGTGCAGAAAATAATAACTAATAATTCAGTAAGAAATATCTTTCCTCATAGGGTCTTGCAGAAATTTTTGGGAAGAAACTATGACACAGTGGATTAGATAGTATGTGTTGGTGGTAAACAAAGTATTCTGAATATAGCAAATGTAGAATAGCATTAAATTTTTTAGAGAAAAGATACATATAAGGAGAGTTACCTGAACACAAGAGACAGTGAGGTAACTTGGGGTGGAAGAAGTTAACTATGAAGAGCCAGTGAAGAAAATCTGGAATAGACAGGAAAGTTTTGACAATCATCCTCAATTCATGTCGAGGACTTAAAAAGAAAATAGAGCTTACCAATACACCCTCAGAGAGAAAGGTATGGAAAAGCAGTTTAAAATCTGGAGGTGGTTTCAAAAGGCATTTTGCCTTATTGGAAAAGAAGTTATGTAAATCATGAGATAGAAGCTCAATAAGACAGTTTAAGAGCTGTCCAAACAGAAGTCCAGAGTCTATGGAAGACCCAACCATGGCATGGGGACCCTAAGAAGTTAAAGAGAAGTAATTTGTGCACCCTGGGATAAGAATTAACCAAGGCTGCGGATTTCGAAGTTTGGGAACTGACAAAAAGAGGTGTCTATGGCAGCAGAAATGGTGTAATATTATTATCATTAGAGCTATTGCTAAGCAATAGCCTGTGAGCGAGAAGAAATCATGCAGGTCTGAGAATTGAGAGCACCATTATCTCACCCAAATGTTTAAGCTCATATTCTTCTGGGAAACAAAAGAACTGTGTAGAATTGTGGTTTGCATCTTGGGGAATTGTGGATATTATTCTGACAGATATTTGGTCAAGTTTCTCCCATCATTGTGTTTCCTAAATCCTACTGAAGATCTATATTCAGAGTGATGGCCCAGGAAATCCCTTGGCTCATGCCTACCTCTTGCAATTATAGTGACTGAATCTGTCCACATTCAGTTGTTGGAAACAAAGATATATTTTTTCATTCCCTGTCTTATAATAATCTGTAGAGTTTAATATTTTGGAATATTGTTTCTGTTTGTAAAACTTAGATATTGAAAATAATTTAAAGGAAAAAATGGAATTCCAGAAATTATTTCTACCAGGACATCCCTAAGGAATTATTAAATTTATTAATTCAGAGCCTCTAAATTTTTCAAGAGGAAAAATTAAATACCTTTATGATGTTAAATATACAAAGACACATAAAGCTGAAAAATAGTCTAAAAAACTGGCCAGTTTCTGTTGTACTTGACCATATTAAAAGCATCCCCAACAAATGCTGATTCTCCATATGTTTCATGACCTCTAAAGAAAGAGGGTCAAAGCTTTGCAGGTTCATTGTATAATCTAAAGCTTCTTGTATAATGTGCAACAAGTCTTTAATTTCCCCTTTGTAGAA
Organism: Eonycteris spelaea; assembly: GCA_003508835.1. Lineage (NCBI taxonomy): Eukaryota > Metazoa > Chordata > Mammalia > Chiroptera > Pteropodidae > Eonycteris > Eonycteris spelaea. Next base: position 584,002 of record PUFA01000281.1, read on the forward strand.
CACTAAATATTTTACACCAGATTATTCTTCCATTTCATAAAGTTTTCAACTATAAATTTATTTTTATAGTTCATAAGGTACTATCACTTATTAATTTGCTAAGAGTTCTACAAGTTTCTGTTATTATTTCCATTTTATAATGAGAAAATTAACGAGTTGAGTTATTTGGCATGAATCTATAGATAGTATTGGACAGAGCCAGGATTCCAATCGAGGTCATCTTATTTGAAATCTGGTGGTCTCTACTATATAAACTTCCTTTCCTTCCCTGTGGACATAGAGCAAATTTGTAGCATGACTTCTTTGATCCTGGGATTTGCTTAGCTTCCGAGATCAGATGAGATCTGGCTTGTTCAGGGTGGCATAGCATAGACAGATGGATAGTTTTTAGCTTTCTCTGGCACTGTTTCTTAAATGTTTTAATGGAAATTTAATTAAATTTATTTTAAAATTTATTTAGTTTATTTAATTAAATTTATTTAGTTAAATTTATTTTAATGAAAAAGTGGAGGGGGAACTTAGTCTGCTCTAAACAGAAATATCCTGACCTGTATACTAAGAAATAAATGTACAAACCAAATCTGAAACACAAAAACGAAGTGGTAAACCTCTTCAATCTCCTGATACAAAGACAACATTGAAACATCCTTGATTTTCTTTTATTTACTTAATCAATGTTTTCTGCCTCTACTTTCTGCATATATTTAACTTCAGTGACCAAGTGCTTTGCAGCCTATCATGCTTCCAGTGCTAGCTGAACTATCCAGTGGGCCTAATTTCTTGTCCAACAGATCTAATTTCTTGGCCTTAGCCATTTTTTTAAATTTTCCTTTAAATTTCTGAATTTCCTTGATCCTTTATGACTGCAGAATCCCAAAACAGATATGGTTCAAATAAAATCTGAGCAGGTAAAATTGTAAATGTATGGCTCATTTTCAGAGTATCATCAAGTTCAGTGCTTTTGGGGTCAGGTTGGCCAAAAAGACCTATAAATTATATTATGTCTGTCATTTGATTGAATAACAAACATTTATTTTTTTCATTATTAAAAATTCAACTAAAATACTGTTACTAATATTAAAGAAGATATTAAATAATGCTGAATGCAATATATGTACATGCACACCCAAAGAAAACATTTAAGAACATTAGTTTCTCTGAGTGTCAGAGAAAAGCTTAAAAACTATCCATCAGTCTACAGCCATGCTACCTGAACAAGCCAGATCCATCGGACCTCCGAAGCTAAGCAGGATGGGAGAACACTAGGAAGACCAGGTGCTGTAGCATAAAAATTAGGGATTATAACTAACAAGTTCTTGCAATCTGTGAGGTCAACCAAGGGTTACCTTCTGAAAAAAGAAGAGAAAAGAAAAGTATCCATCAGAAGGCCAAGAAGTAAGACTGAATGGTAGGAAGGGTTGTGTGTGTGTGTTGGGGTGGTGGGTGGGGTTATTTGGTGGGAAGAAATGATAGATCTTATTTATAGTAATCACTCAGCTCTCAGCCTTGTGGAGCAATTTGAAAGGAAATCTTGCGTGGTGACTCTGCTGACTTCATTATGCTTGAACTATCATAGAAGGATTCAGAGTGAGGGCTTCAAACCCAGTCAGAGACCCAGTACCTGTTACAATATCTAAAGCAAGTCCAAGATAAGATAGTCTTACTGGGACACATGGTAAGAAATATTCTACAAGAACAAGCCCTATAGGAATTAGACATACAAGTTCAGGAAGCACAAAGAGTGCCAAACAAGAATAATTTAAATAGACCTACACCAAGACACATCATAATTAAAATACCAAAGGACAAAGACAAAGAGAATCCTAAAAGTAACAAGAGAAAGGAAGCTGGTTACTTACAAGGGTACTCCCATAAGAATATCCGCTAACTTTTCAATAGAAACTTTGCAGGTCAGAAGGGAATGACAAGAAATACTCAACGCTGTGAAAAACAAGAATCTACAACCATGGCTACTCTACCCAGCAAGTCTTTCAATTAAAATGGAATGTGAGATAAAGAGCTTCCCAGACAGAAAAAAGCTTAAGGAATTCATCACCAACAAGGCAGCATCATGAAAAGTGTTAAAGGGTCTTCTGTAAAAAAAGAAGGGGTAAAAAAAAAAAAAAAGAAAGAACAAATATGAATAATAAAATGACAGTAACAATGTACCTATCAATAATCACTTTAAATGTAAATGGATTAAATGCTCCAGTCAAAAGACAAAGACAAACGGTAACTGAACAGATAAGAAAATAAGACCCATGCGTATGCTGTCTATGAGAGACCCACTTCAGATCAAACAACGCTCACAGACTGAAAGTAACAGGATGGGAAAAGATATTTCAAGCAAACAGAAATGAAAAAAAAAAAAAAAAAAGCCAAGGTGGCAATACTTATATCAGATAAAGTAGACTTTAAAACAAAGCCATAATAAGAGATTTAAAAAAAAAGGGCATTACATAATAATAAAGAGATCGATAAAGCAAGAGGATATAATCCTAGTAAACATATATGCACCAAACATAGGAGCACCTACATACATAAAGCAATTATTGACTGGCATAAAAGGAGAGATCAATAGCAATACACTCACAGTAGGAGACTTTAACACCCCATTGACATCAATGGACAGATCTTCCAGGCAATGAATCAACAAGGAAACAATGGGCCTAAAAGATACACTAGAACAGATGACTTAATAGATATTTTCAGAGCATTTTACCCCAAAGCAACAAAATATACATTCTTCTCAAGTGCACATGGAACATTTTCAAGGATAGGTCACATGTTAGAACACAAATCAGGTCTTGATAAATTTAAGAAGATTGAAATCATATCAATCATCTTCTCTGATCACAATGGTATGAAACTAAACTAGATATCAACTACAAGAAGAAACTGGAAAACACAAAACATCTGGAGGCTCAATAACATGCTACTAAACAATGAATGGATTATTAATGAAATCAAAAAAAATTAAAAGATACCTAGAGACAAATGAAAATAAAAACATAACAACTCAAAATGTATGGGACACAGTAAAGCAGTTAAGAGGGAAATTCATAGCAATAAAGGCCTTCCTCGAGAAACAAGAAAAAGCTCAAATAAACAATCTAACCTTACAATGAAAAGAACTAGAAAAGAACAGCAAACAAAGCCCAAAGTGAATAGAAGGAAGGAAATAATAAAGATCACAGTGGAAATAAATGAAATAGAGACAAGAAAAACAATACAAAAGATTAATAGAACCAAGAGCTGGTGCTTTGAAAGGATAAACAAAATTGACAGACCCTTAGCCAGACTCATCATGGAAAAAAGAGAGAGGACTCAAATAAATAAAATCAGAAATGAAAGAGGAGAAATAACCATGGACTTTAAACAAATACAATGGTTCATAAGAAAACTATGAGCAGTTATACTCCAACAAATTGGACAATCCGGAAGAAAAGGGCACATTCCTAGAAACATACAATTTCTCAAGACAGTCAAGAAGAAACAGAAAATCTGAACTGATCGATTACCAATGAAATTGAATCAGTAATCAAAAACCTCCCAAAAAACAAAAGTCCTGGACTAGGTGGCTTCATAGGTGAATTTTACCAAACATTCAAAAAGAATTATCACCTATTCTCAAACTATTCCAAAAAATTCAAGAAGAGGGAAGGCTCCCTAACCCCTTTCATGAGGCAACCATTACCTTGATTCCCAAACCAGGGAAAGAAAACTATAGGCCGATATCTCTTATGAACACTGAAGCAAAAATCTTCAACAAAATATTAGCAAACCTAATTCAGCAATATATTAAAAATATCATACACCATGATCAAATTGGGTTTATTCCTGGGATACAAGGTTGATTCAATATCCATAAATCAATTAATGTGATACACCACATCAACAAATCAAAAGATAAAAACCATATGATCTTATCAATAGATGCAGAAAAAGAATTTGACCAAATCCAGCATCTATTTATGATAAAAACTCTCAGCAAAGTAGGAACAGAGGGAACATATCTCAACATAATAAAGGTTATATATGACAAACCTACAGCTAACATCATGCTTAATGGGGAAAAGCTAAAAGCATTTTCCTTGATATCAGGAACAAGAAAAGGATGCCCACTTTCACCACTCCTCTTCAACATTGTATTGCAAGACTTAGCCACAGCAATAAGACAAGAAAGAGAAATAAAAGACATCCAAATTGGAAAGGAAGAAGTAAAACTCTCATTATTTGCTGATCACATACTATATAGAGAGAGAACACTAAAGATTCCATTAAAAAAAAACTGTTAGAACTGATCAATGAATTCAGTAAAGTAGCAGATTACAAAATAAATATTCAGAAGTCAGTGGTATTTTCATACACCAATGATGAACTTTCAGAAAGAAAAATTAAGAAACAATCCTATTTACAATTGTGTCAAAAACTATAAAATGCCTGGGAATCAAATTAACCAAGAAGGTAGAAGATTTGTTTTTAGAAAATTATAACTCATTGAAACAAGAAATTGAAGAAGATACAAATAAATGAAGGATATACCTTGTTCATTGGTAGGAAGAATCAACATTGTTAAAATGGCTATACTACCCAAAATGATTTGTAGATTCAATGCAATCCCTATCAAAACACCAATGGCATTTTTCAGAGAGCTAGAAAAAATAATTTTAAAATTTATATGGAACCATAAAAACCCTGAATAGTCATGGTAATCTTGAAAAAGAACAAAGTAGCAGGTATCACACTACTTGATATCAAACTATATACAAAGGCTACAATAATCAAAAAAACATATTAATGGCATAAAAACAAGAACATTGATCAATGGAACAGAATAGAGAGGCCAGAAATAAATCCATGCTTATATGCTCACTTAATATATGACAAAGGAGGTAAGAATATACAATGGAGTAAAGACAGTCTCTTCAATAAATGGTGTTAGGAAAATTGGACAGGCACATTCAAAAAAAAAGAAGAAGAAGAAGGAGGAGGAGGAGGAGGAGGAGGAGGAGGAGGAGGAGGAGGAGGAGGAGGAGGAGGAGGAGGAGGGGAGGAAGGAGGAGGAGGAGGAGGAAGAAGAAGAAGAAGAAGAAGAAGAAGAAGAAGAAGAAGAAAGAAGAAGAAAGAAGAAGAAGAAGAAGAAGAAGAAGAAGAAGAAGAAGAAGAAGAAGAAGAAGAAGAAGAAGAAGAAGCTGGACCATCTTCTTACATTGTATACAAGAATAGACTCAAAATGGTTTGAAGACTTGAACGTAAGATCTAAAACCATAAAACTTTTGGAAGAAAACCTAGGCAGTAAAATCTCTGATATTAACAACAGAAATTACTTTTCAGATATATCTCCTCAGGCAAAGGAAACAAAAGAAAAAAATAAACAAATGAGACTGTATCAAACTAAAACTTTTTGTACAGCAAAGGAAACCATCAACTAAACAAAAAGATAACTGACTATTTGGGAGAAGATATTCACTAATGATACATCTGATAAGGGGTTAATATCCAAAATTTATAAAACACATATAATTCAACAACAAAAAGAACAAACAATCCAATTTAAAAATGGACAGAAGACTTGAACAGATACTTCTCCAAAGAGGAAATACAGATGGCTAAGAGACATATGAAAAGATGCTCAAGGTAGCTAACCATCAGAGAAATGCAAATTAAAACCACAATAGGATATCACCTCACACCTGTCAGAATGGCTATCATCAATAAATCAAAAAACAACAAGTGTTGCCAAGGATGCAGAGAAAAGAGAACCCTCATACATTGTTGGTGGGATTGCAAATTAATACAGCTGCTGTGGAAAAATGTATGGAGGTTCCTCAAAAAATTAAAAATTACCTTTTGACCCAGGAATTGCACTTCTAGGTATTTATCCAAAGAAAACCAAAACAATAATTTGTAAAGATCTATGTGCTCCAATGTTCATGGTAGCACAATTTACAATAGCCAAGATATGTAAGCAACCTAAATGCCCATCAACAGACATTTGGATAAAGAAATTATGGTTCATATATACAATGGAATATTACTTAGCCATTAAAAAAATGAAATCCTACCATTCGCAATTACATGGATGGACCTAGAGGTTATTATGCTGAGTGAAATAAGTCAAACAGAGAAAGATAAATACTGTATGATTTCACTTATATGCAGAAACTAAGGAACAGAAAGAACAAACTAATCAAAAACATACTCACAAATATAGTGGACAATTTGGTGGCGGACAGAGGGGAAGTGAGGTGAGGAGCTGGGAGAATTGGGTGAAGGATTAAAGAAATACAGATTAGTAGTTGATAGTTGGGCACGAAGATGAGGAGTATGGCACAGGGAACACAGTTAGCATTAATATGATGGCCAAGTGGAGGGCCAGGGGAGGGAGGGAGCAATTGGGGGGATCGTTTTATGAACAGTCTAACCGATGTACTGTATACTTGAAACTAATTTAAATAAATAAATTTATTGTTTTTAAAAGCCCTTTTCTCTTTAACAACTGTACCACCATATGATTAACATAAATGGCACATTGCAGTTTTCGTCATCAGAATTAGATGTTCCTAATAAGATGTGTTTTCAATTTATTGTAAACTTCCAATTTATGTAACTATAATATGAAATTTATAATTGAAAGCAGCTTTTGATATTCTAACATTATTCCTACTTCACTCACAAGTATAAGTTAATTATAATAATAGAAATTGAAAATGAAAGATATTCTAACAACTGATTTTATGAGTAATGAGTTAATCACAAATTCCCAGAAATATCCTATGCACACCAATTATGTTAATGCCACCTAAGTACAGAAAATATATATATACTGGTATACCTATGTTTTTAAAAATGTTTGCCTTATAATTACAGTAATGACCCAGGAGTGAGATACTGCCTGAGGGTTAACAGCTAGCAAAGAAAATACATTTGGCATTAAACCCAAATAAAATAAATTTCCCATGCTTCTATAATTATTTCAAAAACTTCATTAACATATATAGACTATAAATAAAACCATCAATGACCTCTGGCTCAATATCTGTTCCTCTTTTGAATGTTACCCACTTCTTAATTATCTGAAAGAGTTGTCAAAGACAAATTATAAACCTTTTTAAATAAAATGTCTTACAAATATGAGAAATACTAGAGGTATATTATAAATGCTCTTCCAAAACAATGAATAAAACTGTAGTCAAAGCAAAATGGTGAAGCAGATGAATACCCAACTGAGAAATAAATTAGCAAACTGAAAAATATTTCTGAGGAAATCACTCAAAATAAAACATCATAAATATAAACTAATATAAAATGTAAGGTAGAAGAATGAGAAGATATACTATAGGTCTAAAAGAATGTGTGAAAAAAAAAGAACAGAGAAAAGGGGATAATTTATAAGAAAATTGCTGAGAATTTTCTAGTAGCGATTATTGAAAAGTAAGACAAAAAAATTAAAGAAGAAAACAGTCCTGAGAGAGTAAATATAAACAGATTCACACTCAAACACATCGTGAAGTTTGAGAACACCACAAAAAAAGAATATCTCAGAAGTTACTAAAGGAATCTCAAATAACCTACACAGGTATGACAATCAGAACTTTTTAGCAATAATAATAAATACCAGAAGACAATGAAAAATACTTGTAATATTTTGAAGTATTGAAGACCAACCTAAACCCCTAAACCCAGATATACGATTATTCTATAGTAAAGATAAAATGGATTCATTTTCAAAGACAATATAATGAGTATTTTACTAATCACAATCCTCTCTGAAAGAACAACTAAAGAAAAATGAAGTAATGAGCAAGAGTAAAATAAAAACCAGAGAAAACAACTAGAAGACATCAAACAAGATTGAACAAAGAAACAGATAAACATATTTCTAAGTAAAATGTTATCAAAAAAAAAAGAAAAATAATGATGATTTGTACTTTTTAAAAAATATATTGAGGTAGGAACACAACACAAACTCTACCCTCTAAACGAAATTTTAAGTGCACAAAACTGTATTGTTCACCATACACATGTTACACAGCATATCTCTAAAATTTATTCATCTTACACAGCTGAAAATTTACATCCAATTGAATAACAAGCCCCTGTTATCCCCTGCTTTCAGGTCCTGACAACTACCATTTTAGTCTGTTTTATGAATTAGACTATTTCAGATACTTCTTATAAGTGCAATTATGCATATTTGTTCTACAGTGACTGGCTTATTTCACTTAGCATAATATCCTCCAAGTTTATCCATATTGTCGCATGGAACAGGACTTCTTTCTTTTTCAGACTAACTACATTGATAGATACTCTGTCTAATGTATATGTACACATTTCTTTATTTTTTTGGAGTAAACATTTGGATTGATTTTTATTTCTTGGCTATTGTGAATAGTGCTGCTATGAATATGGGGTGAAAATACCAACACCCCATTCTCAAGACCCTATTTTTAATTCTTTTGGATGTATACCAGAAGTGGGTTTGCAGTATCAGAAGGCAATTTTATTTTTAATTTTTTGAAGAACCTCTATACTGTTTCCATAATAGCTGCATCATTTTACATTCCCACTAACAGTGTTCGAGGGTACTAATTCCCCCATATTCTCACCAACACTTTTTTTGTTTTATATATAATACCCATTTTCCCAGGTGTAATGTAACATCTCATTGTGGTTTGGATTTGGATTTCCCTATTGGCTGTCTATATGTCTTCTTTGGAGAAATGTTATTTCAGTTTTTTGCTCATTTTAATTTTTTTTTTACTTATTAATTATAAGAGTTTTAAAATATATTTTAGATATTAATTACTTCTCAGATATAGGATTTGCAAATATTTTCTCCAATGTCTTAGGTTGCCTTTCACTCCATTGAGTATTTTCTTTAATCTAGGAATTTCAAAATAAGTTAGAAAAAAATACTAATGGAAATGGAGAGTGGATCATGGATTTTGCAGGTAATGTATTCTTATACAGCTGATATGTGACAGAGATGTAGCTACTGAAACAATAAAATAAAAGACAAGACTTTCAAACTAGTAAAAAGGAAAATGAATAATAAAAATATTATTCATTCTAATAGATCTTAGAAAACAAGAAATAAAAAAGAAAAGAAAAAGTATAATAATCAGTAAACATAAAGTGACAGAAAGAAGTAACATATATTAATAATCACAACAGATTAAGATAGTGTTAAGAGGACATGCCTGAGGAACATGTCTGTGCAGTCTTAAAGGTTATCAAAGACAGATAATGGGCTCATTTCATGCTATTTGAAATGAGCAAATATTACTAATGATCAAAATATTTAGCAACATCAATGGTGGGTCAGGATTAGAAATAATTTTGTAACATTTGGAATTTGCTAAAAGGGAGAGTCCACATTAAAGAAAATTCTTAAGTCCAGTCTGGACAAATGCCCAAGATTCATGTTGATTTTATAGTTTTTTTTTTTTTAAATGCTAAGTTTTCTATCCTGCCGAGGTTTTTCAGGTACATAAAATCAAAAACTTATAAACATGGAATATTTTTCTCAGTTTGAAGTAGCAAGAAAGTATTCTGAGTGTTTTACTCATCATGATATCCCAGGGCCTTAGTTCAGTGTCTGACACTTAACACAACCTCAATAAGTAGTCCTTGAATTGAAATGAAGACTGGCAGATTTAATATAGTCTTAGGAAAATAATAAAAAATGTAAAAAGGATAAAAAGTATAGCCTATGATAGTAGAAATAGGAACAGAGTTATTAAACTTTACAAAATCTCATACAGTGGGAAATATAAATTACATACAGAAAGTCATGAATAGTTTTTAAAACATATAAAAAAAGAGTAATTTTATCTGGTGCCTTTGGGTATAACCAACAATAGAGCATAATTCTAAAACTAAAAGTATTTTGTCTAGACAAGTATTAACTTTTCTCAAATAAGGAATTATTAAAATTGGTATTTTCCATCTCGAGGGAGTTTCTTAAGAAGTAAATATTTTAAAGACAACTTATACCCAGATTAACAAATTTATTGAGTTTTCCATCCAAAGAATGAACTGGGAACTTTGGTTATACTTTTCCATCTGTAAGGGACCAAATAATTTTCATTAAGAGGGAATATATCAGAACTATATTTATTGAAATAAATATTCTTCCTAGTAGGATTTAGGTATGTGGTAAGGGATTTTCTCTATGCAAAATTGTTTTTTAATCTTATAAATTATTTTTAAATCTTCCTAAAATAAAGTAGCACAATATTTACCAGAGATGACTTTATTTTACCTAGCCCACAGCAACAGAGGAGATAAATTTTTAGGTCTCATCAGATTTTAATTAATTGTCTTTTTTTTCTTTTTAATTTAGAGAGTGCCTACCCGTACAACCACACACCCCTCCCTCCTTAGTGGATGGAGAAAACAGGATTGTTCTGTATCTCTATTTCTATAAAAGTATAGTGATTTTTATTTACCTTTTTCATAGGACACTTGAAAAAGGTATAATCTTTACTTCAGTTCAAGCTGCTAAATTTTAATTGGGATCATTTAGACCTTATTAAACCTTCAGATCTAAAGTGCATAGGCTCTAATAGGTTTTCAAATTTTTATTTATAAACTGCTCTTTTTCCCAGGAAGTATTTCAGACAATTTCTCAGATTTCTTTGTACTACAGTGTTTCACAAAACATGCCTAATCAATAGCTGGAGAGCTTGCAGAAATTCAAATATGTGGACACATTCTGGGAGATTACGATGTGGTGATTTGGGGAAACCTAGGAATATGTGTTAAGTCTCCCCAAGTGATTCTTAAAATCAGACATTGTTCAGAAACACTAATTCACTACCTGTCACTCACCCCTCCAGCACTTCCTCTGTGTGCCATATGGTGTTCTGCACCCCTAAAGGAGATAACACACCCTGAAGGATGAGCTCATACCCTCATCCCAAGAAGATCAGCCCTGAGCACTGTGACCCTTGTTCAGAAGTTCAAAAGAGATCAATGGCAGGATTTGTTTTGGCTTTGTTTAGCCAGAATGTATCCAATAGAGGTATTGAAAACATCTGCCTTTTTTGAAGCAAATATGGATGTAATAAAATAAGTGCTGTATTGAAACTGAAGAACCATGTGGAGACATAAGAAAGGAAACTCGTAACTTGTACAGAATCTCTCTTATAGCCACGAACTTTTCTGACTCAAGTTGGCCAGCTCAAAAGGAGCACAACAGCCTGGACTCTTTGATGTGGACTCCTCTTGAGAAGGCAGGTCATTTTTGCCATGTTTTTATACCGCTTTTAGGTTAATGCTTTTGCTTGCTCAAAAATGCAAATCAGGGCCTAATTTTGTGCCAGTCGTATAGTACGCTCTCAATAAATGCTTGTTGAAAAAAGAAGACTGTGAAGAAATAGATGTTTTAGAAAACAAAACTAATAGTTTGTATTAAACTTTTTAAAAATTTTCCTATTGATTTTAATTAAGCTCTTGCTGAGTTTCAAAGTCAAAAAGGTTTTTTTCTTTTAAGGAAAAAAATATTCTAAATCCTTCCCACAGGTTTTTCATATTCATAATGGATAAAATCAGAATACTGAAGATTATAATGCAAATACTCAAATTACGGCTTATAAAATCAGCCTGCATCTATCAGAGATAAAAAGAATACTATGAGATAAAAATAATGATGGATTGTGTTCTTGATGTGAAGAGTAGGAATTATAGCTATTTTAGCAAAAAAAAAAAATACAGATTTTTTTTTTTATGGTAGAATTCTTTTTTAGTAGAAAAGTATTTATTGAGCTTGTCTCTCTCTTCAGAGATCAATTTATAAGAACTTCCATTGCAGGTTTATAAACTTTAGTCTGTTTTCTTTTAAAATACAGGTTTATTCCAAGAAAGTCCCTTATTTACTTCATGGGGGAAAAAAATCAATGCTATTACAGAGAAGAAAAGACCTTATTTTCATTTGGTTTTTTGAAGCTATAGATATTAGAATTAACATAAGTACTTTTCATATAATCTCTGAGAGAAACATAATGACCAAATTGGAACATTGATAATCTAGAATTTAGAAAACAGCTAATGTAGAAATGTTGTTGGTCTTTTGGTTGATATTTCACCAGAAGTAATTAATTATAGTATGTGTCATTTTCAATGGCATTTCTTTTTCTGCCAAATATCAGAATTCCTTGAACTGTTTAGTAGAAATGCAACAGAACACATTATTTGTTTTTATATACAAAATTAATGCTTCAATGTAGAAAATTCCACACGCAGAGTTGGTAATTTTTCCTCAAGAATATTAAAATGAAACTGATAAAGTACAATTGTGTTAAATCAAACTGTTATGTTAAATGAGGGACAGATAGAGGAGATAATTATAGATAGATAGGACACAAGGTCAGTAAAGATAATATAGTATAAAGTGTATAGAGCAAGCTAAACATCATCATAGCTGTCCAGTCTAAATATATTAGAATTGGGTTATAGATCTTGAAGCTGAAAAGAAATCCAGAGTCATAAAATTTAAAAAACTGAAGAGACAGAAAAATTGAAAGATCAATTAAAACAAAACAGCACTTTTCTGCTAAGTTGTTAATTAATACAATTCAATTTGCCAGAAAGCGGTATATATATAAAAATATAAAAATATTTTTTAAAAAGTTAACAGGACATTGATAAGCAGGACCTTACAAGATCTTTCCTCACCACTGACACTTTGGATGGATTGAAGGACTGGCCCATATGATTCTCTTCATCTTGTTCCTGCTCATTTAATGTACCCTCAAACAGCAAAAATGATTCAAGCCTTGACAATCATAACTAAACAGTTAGCATTTGACATTCATTCTCACCAAACATCACAGGGAAATAATGAGCAGTTTAGAATCTATATAAGTATATGAATTTCTGTGAATATTTTTTACCAGGTAAAGATTGTATTTTTTTAAGTGAGTTAAGTTGTGGTGGTGGATCTGCTTATGCTAGAGTAGAAAATAAATGAAGCTACATAGAGAAGTTGTATTCTGAGAAAGTAAAGAAAATTCCTTAAGCCCAGAGCTAACATCTCACACTGAAAGAGAAAGAGAATTGCCTGGCCACTTGGGTGCCTTTTCTCTGTGCTCTTCTGAAGACATGCTTTCCTTTGATAATAGACGCTCGTAAATACAAGTCATTGAAATGGTGGGAAGGGGAATACTGTGACTCCATATGCTTTGAGAGGCTTTGAAATTCAATGTGATATCCTTTATGTTGGAGAATGGCTAAAGATCAAGGGCAATCAATCCTGATGCTTTCAAATTTATATATTTTTGGCTGGAGGGACTGGAAAAGATTTACCCTACTGGAATATTTCAAGTCTGCTCTCTCTCTTCTTTTTTCCAGGTCTACATCCTGGTGGAATAGTAGTGAAAATGTTTGCAGATGGATATCAGCTGCTGAGTCTAATTAAGCCATTCAATAATAAATAGTCCAAACAAACAAAACAGATTAACAAAACAAAACAAAATGAAGCAAAACAGAATTTCATCATTTTTGCTCTACCAATATTTCATTTTATTATAAACTTTGCTATTTTACCACCTGGAGTAAGTAATGTACACTTCATCTCTATCTTATTATAAAATCACACCATAGAGAATCTAGGTCATATTTGTTATTATTAATACACAGTAAAAATGTCAAGTATTTTCTATTTGACCTTTGCAACACTCGTCACCATCCTTCATCTCACTACTCTGTCTCCTTCAGGTTGTCCCAAAAGTGAGAAATAAAAATCTTTGTCTTGTTAGAATTAACTCTTCCTTTTTTTTTTTTTTTTTCTGATTCTTACATAATCTTGGACAATCTTTTCTCATTCAAGAGAAATAACACACACCTGTTTCAGGCTGACATAGTCTCTTAGGCCTTTTTGTTCATTGATGCTGTTACTTAATCTTGTCAATTATTTCTTTCTCCCTAGGAAAGGTATTTCATCTGGATGAGCTTTCTTTCAACTTATCTTCCTTCTCCTTTATCTCTCTCCATTTCTCCTACCACCTTCATATTCAAGGCTCCTAACGTCCATCAAATTTTCTTTGAAAAATACCCTTTAATCTAAAGTGGGATTCTTTTTTATTCTTGTAATTTTTAAAAATGGATATTTGTACATTTTCAACTTCTCTTAAAATAGATATCCCAACAATAGAACAATCAACTAATCTAAAGTAGTTTTAACATATGAAATACTTAAGTTCTTCACTTTATAGCAGCACTTTTGTGATAATTCATAATAATAATAATAAATGCATAACAGTAACACCCAAAATTTATCTTTTAAAAATCCAGTGTGTCCAGATACACTCCCATATCAGGATATGTTACATTAAATGATTGGTTAATTGACCTATGATAATAAGAAATAATAAAATAGATCAAATCCAGCAGAAAACATATAACCAAACAAACAAAACATAAAAAGAGAGAAGTAACAATATACTTGTATATCTTTATAGATAACTAAAATATTTTGGAGGCAAATCAAGTTTTTCATGAAGCTGAAGGATTGGTTTCATGATTTATAACAGAGCTGTTAATACTAGAGTAGAAGATATATAATAAAGAAATTTTTATTTGTTCAATAAAAATGAGTAAAACAAAATATAATAAAATAAGTGGATGTTTTCTCTTATTTGCTATCAATTATAGCTAATTGTTAAGATAATATATCACATTATGTAAAATTTGTTTCCAAATATGTATTGATAAATGTATTAAAATAGTACCATACTTATAAAATTAGAGCTCTAGGGGAAAAAATCTATGATATGTTAAAATAAAGCCATTTAATTCCTATAAATTTTAGCTATTAGAATAAATAGTTCGCTTTTGATGAAAGAAATACAATATTGCTATTTTAATAGAATTTGGTTAATAGGGGAAAAAAATCCTAATTTTTAACAAAAGAACTGAAGCTAAGGGGCATCAAAGTAAACTAACTGTCCCCATAGTGATTAGGATGTTTTAACATATAACAGCTACACATACTCTAAAAGTACTGACATCTTTTCCATGTGTTGGAAAATTGGAGTGGGGGAAGGATTTCAAGTTACTGAACATATTACTGTGAGAATTTTTACCTGAGATGTACATTATTCAAATGCATTAGCCCAGTACTACTGGTGATGGTACTCTGTTTATGCTCAGTTTTACAAGGATAAGATAATAAAGTGAATTATATTGTAATTTGTGTAAATTAATATGACAATTATAGGCCGATACCTGTATTATTCTCACTAAGCAAGAGTCCAAATGAGCTACTATGAAAAATGGTCTCTTGAAGTTGTGATTGGATTAGAAGAACCCTATACAGGCTGGCAGAATTTAGTAAATTTTGCTGACTTAATAAGTAGGAAAACTAGTACAGATCCAATGTCTTCTGTCATTTAGAAATGACTAATTTTCTGAATAAATTTGTCTAACCTTGACCAAATGAGAAGAGAGAAATAAGGTTGGAATATAATTCCAGGATGCCATTAAAATCCCTGACACTTTTTTTGCCATTTAAAGGCAAATTGTATAACTCGTAAAATCTCAATTTATCAATTTTTCAAGTGGACAAGTTAACATTTGTAATCTCTCAAAAGAGCTTAGAGAGGTTTAATGAGGTGACATATCTAAAATGTTATCTAGGGGAAAATATTTTTATTATCTTTGCAGATAATAACTCAGCTTGACTGGAGAAAGAAAAAAAGATACCACAAGATATCATTGTATTATGATAAAGCAATGAACTACCACCTGCAGGAAATTGGCTTCATGAAAGGCAATGACAAAGAGCACATCAGGATTACATGAAATCAATCAGAGGCAGGCAAGAAGAACACAAGCCAGATGAAGTGGAGTCTTTCATGACAGGCAGGAGAATATATCAAAGCCATCCTTGCTAATTTCAAAAAGCCCACTCCCTTCTCTAGAGGTGAGAACATTACATCAGACAGCATGTTGGCTCTGCTGGACTTCTGTGAAGATGCTATAACTCCATTTGTGAGTTTCTTAAAGAATGATTTAGAAATGAAAAGGGCCAGCAAGCCTGAACACCGTTAATTTAGATCACCAGAGGGAGAGAATTGAACGCACAGTTTTCCACATTTACTTCTCCATCAGGAACTTGCTATTTGTATCAGCTGGACCCTCATTTATGTATTTTAATTCTGAGCTGATATTCATTTAAATTCTTCTTTTCAAAGAAAATGCTGGTTTTTTTTTTTTTTGTCTTAAATGAAAGGGAGATATCTTTGCAAAACAAAATAAGCCAGTTAAAAGTAGACACCATCTATACTTAAATGACAAAATAGAAGATAGGAGAAATGATGATCCAAATGATAGATGTGATAGATCATGATCATAGAGAGCACTCCATGAAGGTAAAGTTTTTCCTAGGAAGAGCAGGTACTGCAAGTAGTTCTGTGTAAGCTCTGGAATCCTAAAGTCTCTAAAGCATTCGAGTGCTCCAAGAACCGAGCCAACACTTACTAGTGGACAGGGCATTCTGAGAAACCTCATGGTGCTCAGTGTTCGTGGACCAAGGATGATGCCATGGTGTTTAGGCACATATAACCAGTTGTTATATGGAACCAGCTTGTATAATGGAATAGGATTGTATATAATTGAATGTTGGAGACATAGAATTACTTCTAAGCTTTAAGTGGTGTAGGCTGTGATTGATAGCCAAGCTGGAACTTCCTAGTGGTGTGATGGTACTTTTTCATCTGAAAATTACAAAATCTCCACCTTCAATGAATATCAGAGAGAAAATAAATTAATGAAATACCTTAATTGCATTTTTTTGGTGTCTTCTATTTGAGCCCTTTCTAATAATAAAGATACTTTGAACTAACAGAAAAGCCAATGGAAATTGGAGGTCATTAAAGATTATCTTAATCAATTCATTTAACTATAAAAGTTGGACTTAAATTTTTTGAGCTCAGCAACTCCCTTTTGAGTAAACAGAAAATATGATATTTATATTTATGAAGACAGAGTTAATGTAGTTTCTATGAAATATTCAAAGTATGAGTTCTTCAGTGCTCACTTTTTGTAATGAATTGATTAGAATGACATTTTCAGAAAGGGTTCCATAACATACAATTAAAATAAATTATTTCATGTTTTCTGTTGTCTTAATTTATGCAAGAAAGAACTAGAATACACCCCCCAAAAATCTCTTATATTGTTTTATCTATGTTTCAAGTGGACCCTGAGCTGGGATAAGATAGAAAATTCTACTTTAGATAATAGCAATCTTTTCTAAATGTATAAGAGAAAATAGTTGATAGATAAATGTTCTCAATTTTATGTTTTTTTCCTATATTTATTTTCCTAAACACAAGTGCCCGCTGTCATTTGTCTTAGTAATACTGATATTCATTTTGTATCAGTATTACTAATAAGCAGCAAAATATAACTTAAACAATGAATATGGGTTTCAATATTTTTGATTATTTGGGATTTGCTGGCTTGTGGTGGGGACTTAACTTTGCTGACCTATAACAGAGTCATTATTCTGTTGGAAAAAAATCACTTCTATTTAAAAAATAAACGTGTAATACACACACACACACACACATATACATACATATACATATGTATATATTTATTACACACATATATTTTTAATATAATTTTTCTTAGACTAGACAATTGTGGTTTTCAAGTGTCTTATCACTTGGGTGAATATTGACATTTCAATTATTTCTCTCATACTTGAAGATTATCAAACATGTTTGATTTTCAAATGACAAGAAAGGATCACCTGCTATCTCTGATTTACAATTCACAAAGTCTACAAATAATGCTACCTAATCAGCACAACAATAGCATGGATGGGAAAAGGATAATGGAAAAACTAGGCCCTAATTGTTCTATTAAAATAGGAGCAATTCATCACTTGGCAACATTAGGCACTGATAACTTGGACTGTGTAAAGAAGACCTTTCAGAGTTTTCAGTACACTTCAGTCAACATAAGGCACTGGTTAGTAAAAATGGTACATCTATATTAAACTATAGATATTGGTTGCTGAAGGGAATTAGCAATTTTTTAATTAGTAACATTTTAAAAATCATTAAAATAATATATTAGGGAAATTAAATTATAGCGAGCAGACCATATGGATTTTTTTTATTTACTGTATTTCATTATGACACTGATAAATGACATACAATTTGTAACACTGTCATTTAATAATTAAAACAATTTTTATTATTTTGTTTACTGGTTTCTCATTTCAAGAGACTGTAATTTTGCCTTGTGATTAGTAACAAATCTCAGTCAGCAGCACCTTCTAATAGAACTCAGCATGGACAATTTTTCACGCAGATTCAATCTCTGTCTGAATCACACTAATCCTTTGATTGAGCTCAAGGAAAGGCTTGGATCCTGTAGAGTTCCTGATGCACCGACTATTCATAAAAATAATAACAAGGTGCCAAGCAATCAGAAATGTAGGCCTCGCACCTGCTCTTTGCCCTTAGTGAGACAGATCCTGGGATGAGCTTTATTGATTCTTCACTGGGACTAGATCTAACCTATTGGCAATCGGAGGACTAAAGGGCTTTTAGGAAGTTTGTTCTTTAGGTGGTGATTGAGAGGACCTTTTAATGGTTGTATAAGTCATGATTCTTTAAAGGAGACACAGTAGAAGTTTATTTACTTTTTAGGCAAATTAAGCACTCACACACACATGTGAAATAGCTATAGTACATACAAAAATGTAAGGTGCTTCCGTATTTTGTATTTGAACAATAATAATATTGATTTTCTGAGTGCCAATGTTTTTTGATGGTTTAGTAAACTTTTGAAGATATGTTAATACTTGCCAGTGTCAAAGGAACTATCTAGACCCTATAAACAGTCACTTAAAGAATAAATCATTAGTTTGTACAGCATGCTTCTTTTTAATCAGGCAAACAAAGTTACTGACTTTCCATGTCTGAAATATTAGCTCTTTTTAAATATCAATATATTGATAATTGAAGACCCACATTGTGGGGTGAGATTTATTAGTCTATAGTCTGAAGATCATTAGAACACCAGCCTCTCGTTGGCAAATGATACCCATGCAGATAATGGAAGAAACAATTTACTTTATGAAAGCTTCATTACTCACTCAGGCATGTGTGTACTTGCTTATAAATCTAAGTGCCACCTATAATCCAACATACTTCTTCACTTTCTTTAAAATCTGCTCTTTGACAACTTTGTCTAATCTCAGTAAACAAAATTTCTATTTCATTAGTTGCTCAAGTTAAAATCCCTGATCCCATTTCTGTGTCCTTTCTTCTTCTCACACCCCTTACGAAACTTATCAGATCCATTTTCAATATGAACCTAACAACATCTAGCAACCTTTGCTACTTCCAACTTACTCTAAAACATCAGCCTCTCCAATCTGCATGCTTTAAATAGTGTAATGAACTAAGTGTTCACCCATCATTCGATCTTGCTCCACTAAAGGCTGTTTTACAAGTAGTTACATTGTGTCACTTCTTTGCTCAAAACTGTCTAATGATTTTTTGTCACACACGTAAGATCCAAAGTACTTTTCGTGTACTATAAAGCTCCAGCCCAGCCCCCTTCTTCTCACTCTCAACCCTCATCTCCCACAGCTCTTCCCTCTCTTCACTCAGTCCACTCTCAGACAGACATTGTTCTCAGTTCCTCTCAATTACCAAATCTGTCCTGTTTCAGAGCCTTTGTTCTTTCTGTTACCAAAAATCTGTTTGACTCTACTGGCTTCCTTCGGCCTTCGGTTCAGAACTCTCCTCTTCAGAGATGCTATTCCTGACCAGTCTTTATCAGCAGCACCTCATCCACATTGTTACCCTAAATCCTTAACCTGCTATATGCTTCCTCAGAGCACTCATCAACTCATGTATTCAATTTATTTACATGTTTTTATCTTTATTGTCGTTACCCTCCATAGCAATGTAAACTTTATGTACAAAAATTTAGTTTTGTTCTTTTTAAACTTCGAGTCCCCCAAACTGTGCCTGGCACTTATTTGAGGTGCAATTAATTATTTGTCAAGAGGATAAATAAACTTATAATGGAGTCATAAAGGGACAATTGTTTAAATTTTATAAATAGAAACTACTATAGGAAATACTATTATAGATTTATATATCTTTTTTGTCAATAATTAAATAGAAACTAAAGTGAAAAAAGTTTGCATCTTAATTTAAATTAATTAAATTTAAATGAGATTAATATCTTGATTTTTAAAGAAATGATATATGAAATGATTAATGTAAGATTTTATTTATGGGTCCACATGTTTTAAAAAATGATAAGAAGCTGACCAAAATGCTAACTTCTGTCTTCTACGGGAGTTTCCTTGTCATTCTTTTTAGATCAGATAGAGTAAGCTAAGTTGTTAGTTGTTTCACACGAATATGAACATGAATTAGCCAGCTTTCTATATGACCAAATGAATTGCACCTAGTGGAAGGGTGTTCAGCTTTCAAGTAAAGAACACCTGGGAAGTGGGGAGCGGTGACCCAGTTCCCTTTAGCCTTCTGGAGCAAAGGTGCCTTAGAGTACCATGGATACACCTCCCACCCAACCACCAGAGTTGAATCTCTTGCTCAAGCAGGCCACCCAGTTTTCCTCTCCTGGAAATTTTAAACTGAGCTAAGATATTCCAGTTTATTCTGACTGGCTTCTTAAAAGGACGAGTAAATTGAAAACAATGCAGGGATTATCTTCTGCTTGTCACGAGAAATGAGAAGCAGAGACATTTGTTGTATAGAAAGAAAGGAAAATAAAGCAGATGAAAGAGAAAGGGAGAGAATGAGAGAGATGAAAAGCCTATCCTTGGGGTGATATTTTCCCATTTCTGCTAAGAATCAGGGCTGCATTTCTATACTAATCTTCTAGGAGACAAACTTGTAGACTTAAAATTTTTTAAATGGCATCTCTAAATTCTTTTCACTTGTTTGTCTTCTTAAGCTATTGACACTGGATTTCCATTACTTGAAAAATTTTGATTAGTATTTGGGAATTCAAATAAACACAGAAATCCATTAAGCAATATCCATTTAGCAAATCTTCCTTTAACCAACCATGTATGCCTTAATCATTAAATTAAAATCATCTGATTTCTAGTTTGCTGTATTCTTTGCTGTATAGAAAATCAACGAATAAAACATATTCTCTGTCTTTCAAAAAAAAATTACTAGGAAATATTCTGCCCACCCATATGGAAGTTTGACTAGCAGAAAAAGGTAATTTTTGAGTGTCAAATGAGAGTTGCAAATAATGAGTGAAAAAAAGAAAAAACTAAAAAGGCTCTAGTTTTACAGAAAAGTGTTGTTTACGTCCATAGTTAAACTGTTTTTGTTTTTTCTCACAGTGTCATGGGACAGAAAGTTTGAACAAATAAGTTATAAGGTTCAAGTTCTCTGTAAGTACATTTGGGGTGTTTTGTTTGAAAAGTACCTACATGTTCACAAAATTTGTTCTGGCTGCTAAGCTAATCTTCAGGCTAAAAAAGGGGGGTAAAATTTGCTATGCAGCTGAACAGCTATCATTTCCAGAGAACTCCAATTATGCAGTGTGGCTTGGGACATGTCAAAAATTTTAGAAATTCCAAAATGCTGTCATTTCTAATTTTTTTCTTCCAGTGGCCAGTTTTAGTATAAAAAAAATTAAATTTGTTTCTAATTACTTAATCTGTGATTTTAAGAAAAATTATCCTTCTTCCTTAGATCAAGAAATTAGACATATTAGCTGTATTAGACATATAGCAAGAAATTAGACATATAAGACAAATTATTGCCTCTTCTTAATTCATCACACTGTCTTCAGAAATATCGACTGATCTATCACATGATCTGAGGTTTATTTAAGTAAACTACAGTAGTTGGAGATTTCTTATTTTGTGGTATACCTAATCAATAAAATTTACATATTTGCCTAATAAGTAAAGCAATTTGACATTTTTTTATATTATTCGGCTCACATGCCTTTGTCAGTTATATAGAAACATCAAATAAAAACAACTGATACTCACTATATACAACAACATTATACATAAACAGGTATTCATGTTAAGATATTTATTTCTTATTTCTTTATAGCAGTAATCTGTCATTCTGAAATCAGGACAGCTTACTGATCTAACATGCAGCGTCAGTGTCGTGTAACTCAGTGGCCTCATTTGCAATCACTGCTTCTCTGAAGGGCTATGTAATTACATCATCCCTAGAGTCCAAAATAATACAGAATATCCTTGTAAGGAAGTGAAAGGACTTGATGAGCTTATGCAAGAGCTGCAGGGGGTTTGAGAGCCTTGGGCTAAGTGCCATTGCTCCATAGGGATTCTGAGATTGTGGGGCTATCCAGCACTAGTATATTATTTTTCAAAGTGAGGTCATGGAGAAGAGGCTAGAACCTCTTAATCAGTAATAAGTAAAGCTCTGTAGAAGTTATAGTGGTTAACAAATTTGTTTTGGCAAAGAATCATATCTTTTCAACCTCCTATCATCTGATGAGAAGAGTATCCATTGTGGAAGCTTCGACTCTACACCTTTGAAACTCAGGTTATGTCAAGGCTGCCCAGGCGGTGGGAATTTTAAGTCTATTTTCCCTAAGTACCAGGTCCACGCCTACTCTCTCCCCTTGATACTATACTTTTGAGGGAGGCCTGGAATCAGGGATGATGTGTCTTCCAAATCCCCACCTCCCCTTCCTTAGACAACAGGGTTTCCCCAAAGCTCTCGCAGACTGTCATCTCTGTGTCCAGGGGAATGGTGGAGAACTGAAGTTTTGACATGGGTGTGGCTGACACACATAATAACCTTGGGAACTATGTGATCCATCAATGGCCGAACTATATTTGGCATGAGAAAATCAAAAAGTTTTTTTGGTGAGGTTTCCAAAATTTAAAAGAAAATGTTGATCACCTAGATTCCATGCGATCTGTATCTCTCTGCCAAGTGTTGGAATCAGCTGTCCAGGGCAAGGTGGGGCTGTGTGGGCAAGGCGTGGGCAAGGCATCATCTTCTTACAGGGATGCCAGTCCTCGCAGAGCCAAAGTTAGTACCTGCAGCCATGATGGCAGGAAGCCACAGTGCTGGGGTGACAGCTGCAGAAACGTAGAGTGTCTGATCGCACTCCCAGATGAATAGGGCTTCCTTGTCTTATGATAGCAGATGGCCCAAGCCACCTGGGGACACTCAGGTTTCTGGGTGTGCACGTATGATGATCTTATAAGGAAAACTGGGAGAAGGGAGGAGACTGAGAGTGCTTAGGGCAACCTAGAGAGAGTGCTCTAGGGAAAGCTGGGCTTTCCCAATAGTTGAGATGAGATTCTAACCCCAGTTTTCTGTCTTTAGTTTTGGAGTTCTCTCAGTTCTACAACAGGGTTCATTTGTTTATTAATTGAGTTTAAAAGCAGTTAAACTATATATTAGTGCACCAGGATCATGAACAACACTGACAAAACACACACAGAAAGGCAGGAATTGTACACACTTCTTTAACAATATTGGAAAATCATTAAAGTAAAAGTATTGTAAAAAATATATATAAAATTTTTAAAAAGAAAATTCTGTACCTGTGCCACAAAAATATAAAAAATTTTATCAGTGAAATATGTAGTTCTCTTCTCTTCTCTTCTCTTCTCTTCTCTCTCTTCTCTTCTCTTCTCTTCTCTTCTCTTCTCTTCTCTTCTCTTCTCTTCTCTTCTCTTCTCTCTCTCTCTCTCTCTCTCTCTCTCTCTCTCTCTCTCTCTCTCTCTCTCTCTCATCTTTTAAACTATTAAGCTTCTCATTCTCCTCCAGAGGATTTTATCAGATTTTTTTTTAAGGGAGTCACCAAAAAACACATTGTTTGCCAGCATTTGGGCACATGAGAATTTAAAAACCTGCTTGAGAGTTAATCCACTCTTTACCAGATGGTTTCACAATTAACTGTCTTTGAATTCTCATTTAAATCTATTTAGTGGCTAAAAGCACGATATAAATAATCATCGCTTGTAAAAGTTCAATAAGGAAGAAATTACTCACCCAACCACTCTCTCCACTATGGCACATATGTGAAATTACATTTCTCCAGCAACTCTAAGGTAGCCCTCCGATACTTTCCATTTTAGCGGTGCTTGTTACTAGATTAGGTAACAAGGTGCAAAATGGGATAATAAAAAATGTCATATTTTAAAGTGTCTGGTGTATAAAGGGCTCAATAACAACTTTTTTTTTTTCTTTATAGTGGCAATCTTATTGATTTGGGAGTGTTGGCCCTTACCTCTCACTACCATACCTCTTATCCAACCCTCAGGAAACATTTTTATAAATGGGGATAGTTCTGGGGCAACATATCAGTAGCAATGAAAATGTGAACAAGTTACTTTCAGCAAATGGAGATTTTTTCAAAGTTCTCATTGGTTCCTTTTTGGCCAAACTCTAATTTAGAATATTGTGAAGGGGAAAAGGAGAAACGTCATATTTTATACCACTATACTAGGGAATAATCTTTACTTGGAATGTAATCTTCTGTCATAATATGTTATGAAAGCACACACATGGATGGTTTCATAATTACAGTATTCAGAGCTGTAAATGCTAGACTGAAGATTGCAAATCCACTTTCATTACAACCACTTGTTTTCAATCACTGATAACATTTGAAAAATTGTCCTTAGGACTAAAATTCTCACAATCTAACAAATAAAAGAAGGTGGTAATGAATTTATGTATCAAAAAGAGAGTAAAGGAATAGAACAAGTTAAGCCAAAACCTGCAGTACAGGCAGTGACCATTCGATGACAGCATCAAGCCTGTCATCTGAATAATGCATGGACCCTTTCTGCTATTAAGCAGATAGGTATAATTTTCTTCTGAGTGATATGAATCATTTGTTGTTTAAGCAGTATTAATATACCAGATAATTTTTAATCTTATACTCTATTTTCTTAATAGTTATATAAATGGCAAAATAATTATGTTTGAATAAAAAGTACTCCAAACTTTTATAGCATTTCATGTTGTGATTTGCAATATAACTTTTAATTTCAATATTCTGTTTCTCTGACTTGAAAAATTCACAGGATGATTATTAGAATGTAACACACATTTTAAGAAGCAGCATATGCATGAATGAAAAATGGCTTTAAGAGGCATTGGAAATGAGGTAAAATGTTAGGATATAAGGATGTAAAATGTAAAATGTTGAAAAAGGTTATACATAGTTTCTTTTTGAGTTTATAAAATATCCCTTGCAATTTTTTAAAAATATTTTTTCAGTCTTAGTAGAATATCACTGAGTGAAAAATGCAGTAAAATACTCTAATTATATTGAAAATATATGATATAATCATAATATAGTCAATGCAACATCAACCAAACTCCTCTGAGTAACAAGTCTATAGAGAAAAAATGTTTATTCCTCCAACTAAATTTTTGAAATATTTGTTCTTTCCACACCAATTTGAAAGGGTAGACAGATGTTTCCTCTGATTTTTATATTTTTCTTTTCAATTGATATTAGAATACTTAAGATTAATATAGTAGTCCATTTAGGCTTCCATAACAAAATACCACACTTTGCATGGTGTTTATAAAGTGCAGAAGTTTATTTCTTGCAGTTCTGAAGGGTGGCTGAAAGTCCAAAATCATGGTGCCAGCATGATCAAGTTCTTGTGAAGTCTCCCTTCCGGGTTGCAGATTGCCGAGTTCTTGCTATGCCTTCACATAACTGAAGTGGCTAAGGAGCTCTCTGGGATCTCTTTTCTAAGGGCAAGAACCTATTCATGAGGAGTCAACTTTCATTTCAAGAGCTATCACCTCTGAAAGCCCCACTTCCCAATACCACCACCTTGGGCATTAGGTTTTCAACATAATATTGAGGGACAAAACATTCGATCTTTAGTAACTTAGAGACCTATGTTGTGCATTTCTACAACATTTAATGTCTGTGACAATTTAATACTTGAAAATAGGTTTTACCATATCTAGGAGATTTTTTTATTGTGTATCTATTGTGAATCACCAAAGTTCACATATATCATTTTAGTTAAATCTTGGAAGATTTCAACATCTTGGTAGAAGACATCCAATACAATCATTTCAAAATCTTTCACTTCCAAATGCTAATTTAATTAATCTCCATTCAACTCCTGTTACCCACTCTCATGACCATTTTTTTAACATAATTATCATTATCTAGAAACATTCTTCCTCTGAAATATTAAATGTTATACATTCCAGTCTTTTACCAGAATATTTTTATCCTTAAATTCTTATTATCACTGTACTTCTTCTGCCTAAAGATCTTCAGTCTTTCAACTCTTTCTCTCAATCTTTCAACATTTCTTATTTGGCTTCCATCCATCTTCAAACTAGAACACGCAATGCATTCAACTAACCACTTCTCTGCCAGTATCCTTAACTCCTTTGCCTCTTTGATCCCCTACCACACTGATTCCACAAATTAGGGTCTAGAACAATTCAATCATCTGTCCACCTTCCCCATTCCTACTGTTGAACTACAAAATGCTATATCACAAAATTTCATGATTTGTCAAGTTATCACTAGCAATATGGAAACCATAGTCCCACCTGGGTTCTCATTAGCTCTGAATTCTTCAGACCCCACACGGGGCAGTTTCACCTCCAATGCCCCAGAGGAACTATTCCAAATATTTGTCATTTCTTCATCAGCAAATTATTCAATCATTTCTATCTCCCATCCCTGTGGTTTGACACTTGTTGCTGTGTTAAGTAGCATTAAAAAAATGTAAGCTATTAGAGATAAATTCTTTCAAAACTACAAAGCATTATCCACTTATAATATTCATACACTTTTCCTATGAGTCTCAGAGGAAAAGCAGGCTGTCCTGTTATTCATTGATTCCTAAGTGTTTGAGTCAAATGTCACCTTCCTGGTCTCCTGTAGGTCTTGTTTTATCACCTTTTCACTTAAGTAATTTTAATTTCTTGTTCTCAGTATTAGCTCCTTTTCTCTTAGTGCATAAATAGATGAGCAATTCTATTATTTCTATCAATTTCTGACTTTTAAAATTAAACTCACCATCTGAGTACCTCCCACTTACTTCTTCAACACACATTCTTGCACTCATGAATGGCTGTTTATTCCAGTGGTATTCCTCATGATATCATTAATGACAAGCCCAAATCAGTCTATATATCTCACTTTTTCTTTTACTTACCTATTGTTACTTTATCTACTCTTTCCCACTCTAAGTTCTTTCTTCTCTTGAAGTTTTGGTACCAGCCATTTCTGACTCCCTGTTTTCTTCTGTGATTACAACTTCGAAGTTTATTTTCCCTTAGGATCCTCTACTTATTTCTACACATTCAAAGTACGGGGCCCTTAGGATTCTGTACTTGGCTCTTCTGACTACATCACATTTCCACTAAAAGTGATTTCCTTCATTAGTATGGTTTTTAGTTTCTACTAATATTCAATGACCATTAAATATATGCCTTAAAATAAGATCTAAGTTCCAAGCTCATAAATCCTATTGCTTTTTCACCTACTCATAGATACCCCCAGGTCCAAGTGGCAAAACTTACTAACATAAAACTGAACACCTTTCATCCTCCTCCTCTCACAACTATCAATACATCAATATATGGTCTTCTTTATTGAATCCTGTTTATCTAGGACAATGGCACTATAGATCTTCCAGTGAGAAATCTGCTTGAATTATTCACTTGTATCCCCAACTCCAGGTTAATTATTGTCATCTTTTAATATCTATTATGTCATTTTATATCTTATTTATTTGATAATAAACTGCTACTTCTTTATTTCAGCCTTTAGTACCTCTCACCTTAACTATTTAAATAACTTCATATCTTTTCTGTTGTCCTTGAATCCTTTCCCCCAATTCATCCTCCAAATGACCAAGAGAGTTAAGATTCTTCTTATTTC
This sequence comes from Eonycteris spelaea, assembly GCA_003508835.1. Taxonomy (NCBI): domain Eukaryota; kingdom Metazoa; phylum Chordata; class Mammalia; order Chiroptera; family Pteropodidae; genus Eonycteris; species Eonycteris spelaea. The sequence continues at coordinate 611,914 of PUFA01000281.1, forward strand.
ATTAAAGGAAAAGTTATTTTAATTAGGAAATTATTTATGGATATAGAAAAAAATTTTTCTTAAACTTCAAACAATGCAAAATAGCACATAAAACATAATTAAAAAGTTAAATCTCCCTTCTGCTTACTCAGGAATAATATGTTTTAAAATTTTTTAAACAATTTTATTTTTTGCTTCTGCTGCTTATCATAATACATGAAAATAAAAATTTTATATATTTATCTATTGATTTATTCATTTTAATAGGTATATATTAGTTCTCCACTTTTATAAATGAAAACAGCATAATTATATTACTTACCAATTTCTTTTCCACATTCAACTGCTGATTTTATATTATATAATTATTTTTAAGTCTTCCAAGTGTTGTCTATAAAGACATATAGATGCTATGCTTTTGCTTTATTGATTCACTAAATTAGTTTCAGTTATAGTAACTGTGAGTTTCTGCTTAAAATCCCTGCATATGAGTCATAAGAAAATTGGCCTGTCTGTACTTCTCTTTACTTGTTTTTTCTTATGCTTTCTCACCTCAGTCAGTATATACCATCTTTTTAAACATTTTTAGAGCTCTTCATATTTGGTTTCTTTTCTCTGACTATCATCCATTATTTTACATTTTTTTTCTCTTAGTTGTTTTGTAAATAATGGATAACAAGAAGCATGTAATTTATTATCATATACACTACCTCAAGTAATATTTTGACATAAAGTGAAGTAAATGTAATCTCATGACCCTAAAATTGTGCTACTTGAAAAAAATGTTTAAACATCATTTCCAATGTACTCCTTTTAAATGGACCCCACACATTACTCAAAATCATATTATTGCATTGCATAGTGCTGGAATCACATACAGATTTGTGTTAACCTGTGTTTTAAATTGCCTTCTCATAACTAAAATCTTCCATATTATTAATTATACTGTTTATATAATTAAGCATATTTTCTTCTTGAAGACATTTTTCATGGACTCTTCTGATTTCCTGTTATAATTGGTAGCAAATGCATTCTTTGTATGTACTGCAGTTGACTCACTGATATTTGTTTTCTTTGTACTGCAGTTATTTCTATTGTTTCTTGAATATAGTCTCTTTTTTTAAATTTTTGTTGTTGCTATTGGTGTTTTGACAGTTTTTCCCAAGAGCATTCTCTTTAAAAAGGACATAAAACTCTGAGTGCTTTCTTATATAAAATTATTTGATGTCACCCTTGATTAATAACTGTGTATTAGACCAGGATTCCCAGAAAACGGAGCCTAAGGCAAGACTTAAGTGCAATTGCAATCTCAGGAAGAATTAGGCAAGCAGGAAAGGAAAGCAAATCCATATGTATCATAACTAGCAACAAAGGATTTGCATGTGCATAAAATTGACTTAAAACTGGAAGAAAGAAGAGGGACAATTTTACCTAAGGGTCTTTCTTCTGGCTCCTTTCTCCCATTAGTCAGTTTGCCTTGAAGAAAGATAACTCACCTGCACTTCTGGGTCCCATCACCTACTCTTTTAGGAAGCTGCTGAGGAAAGCAGATCTCTTGCCTTTATTCAAGCTTCAAAGTGATAGATAAAAGATATTTAAGAAAACATTACTTTCATGGCTGATCTGTCTCAGACTTAGATTGCTGTTAATGCCCATTTTATCTGTCAGAGTCACGATGGCTACAAATGTTTCAATAGAATCTATGGAGGTCCATATTGTGTACCTGAAACAGTTGAGAAAAGAATTCTAGGTAAAGCTTTCTCCCTTAGAACTTTAATACTTTGTTTCATTGTCATCTTACAATCACAAACACCAGTGAAAAGCTTGGTGTCAATCACATTTTGATTCTCTGTAAGTTTTTCGAATTTCTGCATTGTGCTTGGAGTTCTCAAATATCATGATGATGTATCAAGTCATGCATTTTTTCTGCTTACTATGCCTGGCATAGTGATTTATATAAATCTGTATATCTATGTATCTTATTTGTTTTGGACTTTGTTCCTTCTAATATTAAAATGATCATTTTCCTCCCATTTTCAAGTTATCTCATTTAATATGTTCTATTATTACAGTTTGAATGTTTTAATTTTACATTATATGTTTCTTCATATGTTAGTCATATTATACCTTTTCATTATTTGACCTCTATTAATAATGGTTTAATCTACTTATTTTTGAAATTATTAATTTTGTATTCCACTTGTTTTATTACTCAGCCATTTGATTTTAACTATTTTGCTAATTTCCTCCAAATCTATCATTTTCTCTGATTCATGTGATGTTTTTATACATGAAAGTGTGTTTTTTAAATATCTTAAAAGATGCTCATTATAATTCTGTTTTAATGTTTTTTTATATTATTTTTATTTCTTCTTGCATGTTGTTCTCTTCATTCAGTTGGTCTTCTTGCTATTTTTTTCTCCTCAAATAGGGATCTTTAGTTAATAGTTCGGTTTATGAAAATATCTTTGAATTAGCTAGTGCATAAGGTGGTTTTTAAAAGTTATTCTTATAGCTTTTCTTTCTCAAAAAAAAAAAAAAAAAAACAAAAAAAGTCTCAAATGTCTTTCCTATGGGAGAGCTAGCTCACTCAGGGCTCTATGCAAATAGATGGATTGTGTAACTGAAAGTTTTCTCTTTAGTGGTCATGGTCAATGGTCAGCCAGTCATATTTAGATCACCCCACAGATGCAAAAAATTGTAATTGCATCAAAAATAATAAAATACACCAAAAACTATAATGTTAATGAAATAAATTAAAGTCACAAATAAATAAAAAGAAATGTTGTGCTCATGGATTAGAAAAAGTGATATTATTAAAATGTTTCTATTACCAAAAGCTATCTACAGATTCCATGCAATCCCTATCAAGAATTAATTCAATGGTATTTTTCACAGAAATAGAACAAATGGTAATAAAATTTGTACAGATACACAAAAGACCCCAAATCTTGAGAAAGAAAAACAAAGCTGGAGGTATCACACTCCCTGATTTAAAACTAATTACAAAGCTATAAAACTTAAAATATATGGTATTGGCATAAATAGAAACATACAGATCAGTGGAACAGAATAGAGTGTCCAGAAAGAAATCCACACATATATGGTCAATTAATTTACAACAAAGGAGGCAAGGAGATATAATGAGTAAAGGATAGTCCCTTCGATAACTATGTTGGGAAAACTGAACAGCAATACACAAAAAAAATGAAACTAGACTACTATATTATGCCACACACAAAACACAAAAATTAAATCAAAACAGATTAGAGACTTGAATATAAGTCTTAAGTCCATAAAACTCTCAGAAGAAAACATAGGAGATAGGCTCTTTGACATCAGTTCTGGTGTTGATATTTTTTGTATCTGACTTTGAAAGCAAAGGTAATCAACAAAAGAAAAGGCACTTTACTAAATGGCAGAAAATATTTGCAAATCGCATACCTAATAAACGGTTAATATACAAAATATATAAGGAACTCAATAGCAAAAAAAAAAAAAAAAAAAAAAAGAATAGTTTATTTAAAAATGGCCAGAGGATCTGAATAAACATTTTTTTTTTTCAAATAAGACATATAGATGGCCAACAGGTAGATGAAAAGATGCTAATGTCACTCATCATTAGTGAAACACAAATCAAAACCACAATAAAATAGTACTTCACACCTGTTAGAATGGCTATTATCAAAAAGATAAGAAATAACAAGTGTTGGTGAGGATGTGGAGATAAGGGAATTCTAATGCACTTAAATTTGTGAGGCTACTATGGAAAACAGCATGGAGGTTCATAAAAGATGAAGAATAGAACTACCACATAATCCAGCAATTCTACTTCTGGGTATTTATTCTAAGAAAACAAAAACCGATTTGAAATGATATATGCTCTCCTATGTTCATTGCAATATTATTTATAATAGCCAGGGTATGGCAACAACCTAAGTGTCCCTTGATTAATGAATGGATTAAGAAATTCTGGTGTGTGTGTGTACATATATAATGGAATACTACTTAGATGAAAGCAAAAAAAATCTTCCCATTTGCCACAACATGGATGGACCTTGAAAGCATTATGTTAAACAAAATAAGTCAAAGAAGAACAAATACTATATGATTTCATTATATGTGAATCTAAAAAACAAACAAACAACAACAACAAAAAGTAAAACTCATAGATACAGAAGACAGATTGTTGGTTGTCAAAGGGGAGGAGATTGGAAATGGGCCGAATGGGTGAAAGCGGTCAGGAAGTACAAGCCTTCCAGTCATAAAATAAATAAGTCACGGAAATATACTTTAGTCAATAATATTGTATTGCATATTTGAAAGTCGCTAACAGAGTAAATGTCATCACACAAAAAAATTAACTTTATGTGATATGGAAGGTAACTAGACTTAATGTAATTTTTCACAGTGTATACAAATATCAAATCATATTGCATACCTGAACTAATATGTTATATGTCAGTTATACCTCAATTAAAAAAAGAATGCTATGATATAAAAGTGATAAAAAGAAATGGTTTTTTGAAACCTTTACATAGAAGTTATACTGCCAAAGGAAAAATTCTGAGATGCAAGGGTATGTATTATTAACAAGAATGACTTCAACACCTTGAAATATTCCATGGAGGATATTACTTAAATCTAAGAGTGGTTATTAGAGATTTGTTCACCTAACTTTTAAGAGCTTTATTCTTTTTCTATATTACAGTGTTCCTTGTTTCATAGGCTTCTTTACTAATCAAAAATGTCATGACTTTTATCTAACGTACTGTATACCTGAAACCAATATAAAATAAAAGTAAAAATAAAAAGTTGTTCATTTATATAAAAAAATGTTCATTGGTTAATGCTGATGAATTTTATTTGATTTTCATTGGTCTACAATAATTATGTTATGCTATGCTATTGGTATGCATGAAATGTGAATATATTTCAAATTATATGTTGAATTATGTTGATTTGTTTATATTGGATCATTAAAGAATTTTAATTTGATCATTTCCAGCAGAAAGGTTACTAGGAATAAAAGTTATAGGCAGAGGTGCTCCAAAAATGCACAGATGGATTGGGATGTCAGGTTAAATGAATATTCAGTTTACACGTCCTGGAAGATTTAACATGGCCCCACTTTTTATGCTAAAGAGGTAAAATTTAACATAGATCCTTATTTTCACCAAGACAGGACTATTGTGCTATTTATATGTTTGAACTTATGAATCTGTGAACACACAGAGAAGCTTCAAGCCATCTAACCAAAAGCTAGAATTTCAAAGAGTAGATAAAAAAAACTACTTTTTAAAAAAGAGAAAACTTACAAGATACATATCAGCTGAAAATATCATTATACAATCAAGCAAATAATTAAATGTATAGAAAAGAATAAAAATAAAAATTTCAGATTTTGTGGTCTGGTAGCAAAGAGGTTTGTCTGTTATGTGTGTGTTTGTTTAATGGGTTGAATTTCAAGTTTGAAAAAATATATTTCTTCTTGTTCTCAGCAGACATATTCTACCTGTCCTCTGCCTCCTACTTCTTCCTCCCATTTGAATGGAGTAGCTGTCCTTTCTCCCATGTCCTTGCTGACCCTTCCAGGGGACATTGCCTTTTATCCCTTCCTGCACCTGAGAGGAACTGGCCATCTTAGTCATTCTCTTTCTTCAGTATTTTGTATTTTGTCCTCTCTTCAGGTTCCCACATTATAGCAACATACCCAAATTCCTCTTACACAGCTACTGACCCATCCTTTTACCTACCAAATTTATATCTCCAATTTCTCACTTACCACTCAGTTCTCCATATTCTCAATCTAACCCTGTCCACCAATACTCCCTTGAGACTTCTTTAAGGTTGGCACTGACCTCTGACTTCTTACATTCTATGATCTTCTATCCTTATATACTTGATGTTTTGGTAACATCTTTTAAAAATTTTATTCTACTCACCTTCCACTCTGCACATTTTTTAGTCTTTAACATTTGCTCTGTGCTGTCTAAAGAAAGAGCATGCAGAAAAAGATGAACATCCCAGTCACTTGAAGTTGTCCACAAATATTTATGCTTTTACATACTTACGTCTTTAAATGTACTATTTCTTCCTTGTAGAAATCAATTGTAGCTTCTTATATAATAAATTTTGGCTCCTATTTCAAAACTCATCTCCAATGTTTAAACTGGGGAACTTTCTAGATTTGGGTGGAATGATTTAACTGTCCCTACTCCGTGTTCTCAGAAAAACTATGACTTCTTTCCCAAAAATACAGCAAAGTGTTCATATATCTCTTTATTATAACTTGCTGGAGGACAAGTCAAGCCATAGTAAAATGTTATCTTCTAATACAGTGCTTGACACATAGCAGGCTCTTGAGTAAATGGACGGAAATTAAGTTCTTTATATTTATTTTTTATTTCTTCCCTTGTCACATATTTTTTAACATCAGTGTTGAAAAACAAGGAGAAAAAAAGATACCTTTTCAAGTTAGACTCTTCTGCAAATTTTCATTAAATAAACTTATTAAATTATGTCATGCACCTCACATTATAGTAGGTATATACATTTAACATGTCTATTTTAAAATCCAATCAACACATTTCTTCCTTTGTAACCTCAAAATTACCTTTCACAATCTTGTTTGCACAGATGTTCTTGCTTAAAATCAGTTTGATTTGTATATAAAACTACTGTACGATGATGAATTTCATATCGTTTTATTTTTACCACTGGAGATGCTCTCTTCTTGGTAATAGAAGCTCAAAGAGGATGCTAGATTCTGTGTAGATCTATGTCTGCGTTCCATGTGTCAATCTGCATTAAACCTCTATAAAGACTTTTTTCTTTTCTTGAGGAATTGATCGTAGCAACCCAACTCCGGAATTCAGTTGAGAAAATCTAACCTCAGCAATTCTTTTATTGAAATACCAATATTCCATAGAGCTGTGTTAAAATTAACCCAGCTTCCAGAGTTCAGTTCACAGTTGCTATTATTTTCACCCAGACTCATTGCCTAAGCAAAGGGCTTCCTAGGGTGACAGACCTCTCTGAAATACCAAAGCAAAAACATATTTAGATAATAAAATGCTATTACAGTAGTCTACCTTGGCTCTGGTCTATTTTGCATTGTCTTTAACTGTAAACATGTCATAGATATCAGCTAATTGCAAATATTGTGCTGTCTTTTACAAAACACAGAGTCTAGAGTCTTGTAGTTCACGCACTAAGAAGCAAAGCAATTTACAGATTCATTGACTTTAATGCAATGAATATTCCCCCATACCTTTGTGGCATATAAAAAGGAATAGTCAAAAGGAAATCATAAGAATTTTGATTTTAGTGTGATGATATAGAAAGCTATAAATGTTAACATGACTGTTTCCCCTGATACAAACAAAATTATTTTCATAAAGTAGTTTTTGTATCTTACGGCTGCTAAGAACATACTTCTGTTTATCATATTTGTTTCAAACTGCTTGCCTCATCTGCAGTAAAGCCCTTGGCCACTATCTACTCATTTATCTTTCTCTGAAATTTTGGAGGGAGCTTTTCACACACCTTCCCCAGCGTGAACTTAGTTCCTGCTTTTTGTTGTTATGCAAAGCTTCTCAAATGTTACCCATTTTTTCTCCTGCTTTTTGCTTCCAGTTTTTCTTCAGCTTCCACACCTGTCCTATTCTTGTTCATCTGACAAACATTAGATTTGTATATAAAATTAAGAATAAGGAACCATAATTCAAAACCAGGAGAAATTCTGGAAGCAGCATTCTTATGTTTAAATTGTTGACACGAAAATTCACCTTTTATTTTGGCTACAAGACGTTCTTTCTTTTTTCCTTTCTTTTTTTCATCGTTCATATAATTTCCAAATTCTGTATCATTCAACTCTCTCCACTCTTATTACTAGATCACCAGCTCCCTAATTACCTCTCAAGGCTGCCCTCACCAGGTCATCACTGGCATTTCACTCTATTGAATATCCAGACCAGATAAATGTTTACTGTGTTCGTTCCCCATAGAATCTTAAAAGTTTATGTATACAAAGGCTTCTGTTGGTAACATGCAGTTATAGATCTGTTTGTTTGTTTTATTTTTAAAAGCTTAAGTACTTGAGTAAGATGGTTCATCAAACAATATACTGTTTCATCAAATAGCATACACTGTTGTTTATACACTGTACACTTGGCTCTTATCTTTTGCATGTATTATTCACCTTGCTTTTGTGTTCTTGAACTTCGAATCTACACCTAATTTCCTGCCTTTGTGCTTAAAGAAGTAGCTAGTCTTATCATAATCTGCATTTAGGACATAGTGTCACATACATGCCAGCATCTACATTACACATTGGAAATCACTGGTCCCATTAATAAATGTAAATGGCATTGGCATTTAAAAAACAATAAATGCATTTGTAAAGGTACATTACTGTTGCTTATAAACAAACATCCAGTTATGTCATTTAAATGCAAAATGTTTTTTAAGATATCTCTTGAGTTATTATTTGATTAATTTATACTAAATATTCATGACACTGCAGTTTCAGGTTTTAAATAGCTACATAGAAGCTATGCTTTACAAATGTGTAGTTATAAAAATTCAAGAGCATATACACGAGAAGATGAGAAAAAATAATAAGCAGAAGTGCTTAGCCCATTGAGCTGACATGCCTGACTCTCTCTGAGAATTCCTGTTGCCATGTCTGAAAGCAGGAAAACATCCAGGAGGAACTGAGTTTGAACAACGGGCATCTCAGGTGAGGCCCCTGAGCAAGCGATGGACAGCTTATCTGCAGCAGTACCATCAGAGTTTCCACAGAGTCACCTTCTAATGAGACCAGGGGATGGCTGCGCTGGGAATTTAGACCGCCAATGGGAGAGAATTTTCTCAGAGACTGTTTCAATGTCATTTTCAGGCAAGGTTTTACCTACTTGATGATGAACGCTTTAGGCTTATTGGAACTCTGAAGCTGTTACAAGAAGTTGCCCTGGGTGATGGGATGAGGGAAAGATTATACAGTCATGGGAGGTTTGCAGCTGATGTGGCAGGTTAACTAACAGTGTCAATGATGAGGCATGAGGCAGTAACCAAGAGTTAACTTTCTTTCGTAGGCAGAACCAAATGCTGCCCCTAAGTCTTGTTTAGGAAGACTCGGAGCACTCAATTTTCTGTGCATCTGGGTTGCAAGCACTTCTGCGCCTGATTCTGTGAACACATACAAATAAAAAAAAAAAAAATGCACAGTTTGAATTTAAATTCACCCAGAAAGGAAAGCAAAAGAGCTAAAAAGACATGTTGATTACTTATAGAGGGAAACAATGATCACTAAATCACACTGAATGGTGGTATAACAGTCTTTTCACTTTTTAAAAGCTTACAGTTAGGTGAGAAAGTAATTTGTAAACATCTTTAAAACTAAAGTGGTTTGTAGCTGAGACTGCCAATAAAACTTTTCTAAATGGAATTGATTTATTTTTAACAAAATTATTGATTTGGAGGTTTACTTTTATAGTAATTAATCTGAACGGGCTTATCAATTTAGCTTGAGTTTTCCTGCTCTTAAAATTTAAATATTTTGGATAAATTTTTACAGGCTTTTTAATCTTAACTAAAATTTAAGGCTAAAAAAAGTAGATATTTCAGTAAATGCTATTATAATGTCTGGTTTTATTTCCTTTGACAAATGTATTTTTCATTAATCTAATTATTATCAAGTCTATGAGTGAAAAATTTCTGCGTAACTTAATTATCTAATCCTAACAATAACTTCTATTTATATAAAATTTTACGCTTTTTAAAAAACATACATTTCCATGTATTATCTCACTAGTTCTTTTTAAATAAACATTAAATTATGGCCTTTTAAAAAACAAAGAATGTATCTTTTATTTCTTTTTATTTTAAGATCTTACACAGACTGTCACCCAGCAGGTATTCAATGAGTGATTGCTGAATGAATGAATGAATGAATGAAAGTATTTTATGCTTTTTGATACAATCGTAAACGGTACTTGACATATATAAACTTTTTATTTGATATTTAAAGATTTCAAAATTTGGAAGTTTCTGTCAGTAAACTCGTAATGGCTGGGTTAAACATTTTAGTTTACAAAGGGTTTCCCTTCCTTGACCCTTCTTGGGGTTGAGATGGCTCAACTGAAGTAGGTAATGGTACATGCTTGAAATAAATTGTGAATTCTTCAAAAACATATGCTTCTTTCCTTTTCATGATTAGATCCTGGCACAGAGAAGATACATATTACATGTATCACTTAATTAATAGGTAAGAATATAAGATCTGCAAAAAGTTTATTAATGACCCAAATCACCATTACAACTGTTTTTAACTTTGAGAGTAGTTAATTGTCTATGGAAGGAGAATTGAGGAATAAAATGAGCAATTCAAAAAAGACAACTATTTAGCAATATGATATATAGACAAACTTTATTTTTTTTTTTTTCCCAGAAGAGACATATGTTTGCTTGGGATGGAACTCCATTGGCATTGATCAAATGCAGTTTTAGTGGAAACAATGTTTCCATCACCCAAGACCAGGTGCGCACACGCGCGCGCACATAACCGCACCTAAAGAGATGGTAGCCACTTGTAAGATCTACCTAGAAGTGAAAGGGTTGCAGTGAATGTCCTTATAAGAAATGTGCTGTTTCTTTGTTACTGTATCTATACCTCATAAATTACCTTCATTCGCATGATCTCATGGGAGCCTAATAGCAGTCATGGAAGGGATAGGGTGGTTGCTCTTACAATTCCCATTATATACAGCCCACGGAGAACACGTGACTTTGGAACTTTCAGCTTTGACTTTATGTGGGCTCATGAGCTGCTGTTTTACTTTGTTATTTTTGGTCAAGTATGTTCTTGCACAGGGTAAAAGGTTGTGTCCAGGTATTCTTTCTAAAATATAGAAAATCACGAACTGCCTTGTATGGTGACAGAAAGAAGATAATAGTCTCCCTGAAGAGAAATGTTTTGTTTTGTTTTGTTTTTTAATCATTAAATTCCTCTCTTTGCATCACCTTTAGAAGGACCATCTTAACTGGTTTAAGTATTTATATTAGAGTAGGTCCAATACTCACATTATCTTTCACTGCAATGTGCTTAATTTTAAAAAAAAAAGGGGGTCGGGGGTAATAGATTTATACAAATACACCGAACTTATATTTGACAAAGGTGTAAAACCAATTCATGGAGATGTAAGGATAGCTGTTTCATGAGATAGTGTTGAAATAATTGGACATCACAGATATAAATGTAAAATGTATAATTATAAAACTTTAGAAGATAATATAGCAGAAAATATTTATGACCTGAAGTTAAGCAAAGTGTTCTTAGATATAACATCAAAAGCATTAATTATAAAAGAAAAAATGGATAATTTGGATTTCATAAAAATTTAATGCTTTTGTTCTGAAAAAAATCCTGTTCAAACAGTGAAAGTTCATCTAAACTCATCACCAAACTCTTTAATCTCAACAGTAAAGGGAAAAAACAATTCAGTTAGAAAAAATGAGCAAAACACTTAAAATTCACCAAAGGTATACAGATGGCAAATAAACACATGAAATGATGTTCAACACTGTTACCATTAGGAAAATGCAAATTACAGTGAGATGACATTACAAAGGTATTAGAATGGCTTTAAAAAAAAAAAAAAAAGCTTCTGTAGAAACCTGATCTCTCAAACATTGCTGGTGGGAATGTAAAATAGTGGAGCCATGCTGAAAATCATTCTGGTAATTTCTTAGAAAGGTAAACATATACCTAGCATATGACCCAGCATTTGTACTCCTGGGCATTTATCATAGAATCATCAACATTTACATTTACACAAAAATCTGTATGTAAATGTTAACAGTTTTATTTATTGTCACCGCAAAAAGGAAATAACCCAAGTGTCCTTCACTGAGTAAATGGTTAAACTAGCAACATTTCTTTCATACTATGCAATACTACTTAGCAAAAAAAAGAAAAAGAAAAAGAAAAAAGAAAAGAAGAAGAAGGAGAAGGAGAAGGAGAAGGAGAAGGAGAAGAGGAGAAGAAGAAGAAGAAGAAGAAGAAGAAGAAGAAGAAGAAGAAGAAGAAGAAGAAGAAGAAGAAGAAGAAGAAGAAGAAGAAGAAGAAGAAGAAGAAGAAGAAGAAGAAGAAGAAGAAGAAGAAATAAAGAGAAAACAACAAAAGAAAAGGAGAAAGGAATAAATTATTGATACACGCAACAACTTGGAAATATCAAAAGAGCATTTATGCTGAAAGAAAAAAGCCAATATCAAAATGTCCCATACTATATGATTCCATATATCCTCAAAATATAAAATTATACAGATGGAGAATTTAATGGTTGTCAGAGGTTAAGAAAGTAAAGAGAGAGTGTAACTATAAAAGTAGAGCATGTGGGAATTTCTCTGTAGCAATGAAATAGTTTTATACTATCTTGGTTGTAGTGATGGTTATTCAAATCTATACATGTGATAAAATGCTTTAAAATCACATGCAAAAATATTTTTAAATTAGTGTATAAAACAACTGCTAAGTCTGAGTAAGAACCATTAGGCTGATTAATTGGATTATGCCTATATCCATTTTCTGGTTTTGATAATGTACTATAGCCATATAAGATGGTACCAGTGGGGGAGCTTGGTGATGAGTACATCTGATCTCTTTGGACTATTCTTTGCCATTTCTTGTGAGTCTAAAATCATGTTTAAAAGTTTAAAAATGAGGGAATTTCCCACTAGTTTATAGACTTCAAGTCCAAGCCTTCTTAGATTAAAGCTTCTAATTTTCACATGATGGGGAAAAGTTTTTAAAAATAAAAAAAAAATTAAAAAAAGATCTTGACACCAATGTGAAACGAAGGAGAATTTAAATAGTAAAGTGGAATTTAAATAGTACTTTAAATACTTTTTTTTTTAATCCACTCATTTATTTCCTCAAAAACTAGATGCAGAAGAGCATGAGGATAAGAGTGTGGAAGCAGGAATCTGGCTGCCTGGGTTTGCATACTATGATGTGGCCCTGCCACATAATAGCTGCGTGAGCTCTGACAAGTTCTTCAAACTTTCCGTGCTGCCGTGTTCTTGTCTATAAAATAAGAGTAATAGTAGAACCAAACTGTTAGTTTTGTGATACTTATATACATTAATATGTGTTAGAAGAGTATAAGGTATATATTAAACACCATGTACGTGCCAGTTATTGCTATTATTTATGTGTTCTTTCATTGAAAGTTTGCTTTATTCAAGATGATTTACTATAACTTGCAGAAGATAAAAAGATGATTTAATCAAGGTTCTGTGTCCTTGAGGATCTTAGAGGTTAGCAGGAGACAATGAATGAAAATGAATAGCCCAAGTCAAAAACATGAAATCCTAAGTACATAAGGGACAATTAAATCTGATGTCTGAGAAAAAAGAGCTGGAACAGCATGTTGGGGATATTAGGGAGGGTTTGTTTGAAGGAAGACACCTGAACTGGGCTTGAGGACTAGATTCGATTCCACATGTTTCAGGGGAAAGCATTTCAGATAGCAGGAACCACAAGGCCAACGAGAGGAAGTAGAATGGAGACTGCGGTCTAAGAACTGTGTCCAGTAAGACTGTGTACAGTCTAGAATGTAGCAAGACATTGGTTATCAACACCAAAAAGCATGTTTAAAACAAATAATGCCGATAGCGAACATCGGATTGAAGACCTGACAAAAGATTATCCTTTCACAGAGAGTGACTTGCAAAGCTACGATAACATTACATTTTCTGAATTCTCCCCCTTAGTGCAGCAGTGATCCAACTTCACTGAAGCCATGACTGACCTCTGGCAGAATTGCCATCTAATGTAATACTAAGGCAGGGAGATATTCTGAGACACCTCGTTTTCTTAATTGTATCCTTGCTCTTCCTGGTGATTTCATGAGGGAGAGAGCTAATACCTTTCTGTTTGCCTGGATTTGCAGCACTCATTCCCCTGAAAAGATTTGTCTAAATTAATGTGACTGGCAATTGTATTGTTCAGATGATTGGCAGGGAAAACAAAACAGTGATTGCAGGACTTGTAAAGCAACCCTGATTGGAGCAGTTAACACCTATTGTTGTGGCATTGATTCAATCCCATTTAGCTTTGAAGTGGTTGGATAGCTGTGTAATCTTCACAGAATCCTGGCTTTGCATTTGGGACTGCAAACAGGGCAATTTCTAGATAATGCCCTAGAGACTTTTTTTTTTTTCCCCCCTTAGAACTGTTCAGTCCCTCTGGAGGGGGGAAAAAAAAAAAAGTGGCTCATTAAAGGAATAAAAGGTTGAACCTGTTGGGGAATTAAGAGACCACGAAGGGAATGCTTTAATATTTTCAGATAAAGATCAATGATTACCTTGTGATCAGGTTTGGTGATAAATGAGAATTTTATCCTTGAACCCAATTTGTACATTGTACTGTAGGCAAAGGGACATTTCTATTGCCTATATTGAAAGTATTGATTGAGTGCCAAGAATTACTATGCACTATATCAAATGAAGAATTAGATAAGCTCCCACCAGGACACCTATGATTTAAATGCTATTTTTATTATCAATGTCCCAAGAGGAAAATAACTTCTTCCAATAAATTTCCATCCTGACATTCCATTCCATCTTCTCTCCATTTTTCTCTATGCATTCTTCTTTGACACCACCCAAAACATGACCCTTTTCATGTAAAATCTGAAATTGAGAAAGCGATTTTTTACAGCATTACTGCTATTTTCTTTCATTTTGTGTTTTTAAAAGCAGAGTTCTTGAGAAAACTTTTCTAGGCATAAGTCCCAACTGAATAACTATTTAAGGCCCTTTCAGTAATCCATAGAGACAAAAGTATATCAAGTAATGAAAATCCATCATTTTCTTTTAATTGCCTCTTTTTAGTACCTTTTCAACTTTTGATTTCTTGTTTCCTTATCTTAATGGTTCAGAAATATTATCATTTATTAACTTTTTGTCTTTCACTTTGAAAGTTGTTGTAAACCCTTTAATCGTAAACTTGGAAAATACTAAAAAGATATCTTAAAATAAGTGATCACCAGAACTACATAAATGATATGAAACCTGCTTCTAAAAGTTTTTTATCCTTCTACTCCACATCATGTAATGGCTTGTTCTTTTGAAAGTTTCCAAAATCCTACACAGGAAGAATAGTATAACATAAATCTATATGTTGTTATAGCAAAAGACAGTCTTAGAAGCTACTTTATTGTTTTATTGGTTTACTGATAGACTATTACCTATAACATATATATGTGCGTGTGTATATATGTATATATATACACACGCATATATGTGTATGTGTGTAGTGCTATTACATAAAAGATGTAGTCGAGTTAGACATTTGTATCTCCTATTGTTATTACCCAGTATTGCTTTCTTTTGTCATAAGCCACTGACAGAAGCTTCGGATGCAGAGCAACACACTCCCTTAATCAGATATTGAAGTGTGTGTAAGTGATCAAAGGTTAAGGGAAAACCTGGTTGCCTTTGATCACCATCATGAGTTATGACAAGCTGGCATTCTTTGTCCACTTCCAAGGGTTCCTTAGCCTAAAGGAAATGTGTATGGATTAGATGGAGTGAAAAGTTGAAGAAGGCAAAATTTTGAACATTTTTGACAAACCAAACAGAAAAAAAGATGGTTATATGATTTAACAACAGAAGCTACATATCAAGTCCCTTGTTGTCACAAAGATGTATAAAAATCCTCTGAAAATTAAAATAACGAGAGAGAATAAAGGGAACTCACTTTAAGCCAAAGTAAATGGGAAGTTAATAAACTCAAAAGGAAATATTTGTATTATATTTTTATCCCTTTAACTCCTTGTTAAATGAATAATTTAAAAAGTCTTGTTTTGCCTTTTGTTCTACATTATATGACCCATTCCCCCAAAGCTGAATTGTAGCCCATCTTGCCTAATATTTTCCACTTTGGGTCATTCTCAAAGAAACAATGTTTATGCCTCTTCAGTTGTTTACTACTTTTTTCCATCATATCTTGATGATCAACCTTGATATGTCAAGCCTCCAGTTTCTTTGCTCTTCAAATCTACCTCTTCTTCCCTTTGCTCACCATTTATGCATAACTTCAGGTCGGATATTGCTCTTTGGACATGTCAATCATATTTCCTCATAAAATTTCAAACATCTCCCGTCAAATTTCTACCTTTATTCCCTGCAGATTTCACTTTGCCTCTTCATAGAGGCTTTTAAATGTGTATCATCACATTCTGAGAAAAACATTATTATGTGCTTTATGCATTCACAAATGTCCTCTTTAAAGTATCTTTCGAAAGTCCTTGCCTCCCTTCTCTTTTATCACCACCTTTTTCCAGGATATATTCTTAATTAGAAAGAATTACAGTTGACAGGATAAATAAAGGAAGCTCGAATTTAGACACTGAATTAATTACAGCGGGGCGGTGCTGCATCGCAGAGCGGATGATTCCCCTATAGCCTCCCCACCTCTTCCAGCAATCTTCACGTTACTCTTACCCTGATCGAAACAGCCCCAAAGCGGCAGAGACTGAGTGACATGACACCTACCAGCACCATAAACCATATATGTACGTGAACATACATGTATTATCCATAGACATGCTATAAATCTCAAAATTTATACAGAAAAATAATATATAGTCTCTGCATATCAAATTTTGCATATTTGCCTCAAACTTTTTATCTAATGAAATAAAACATTGCAGAGAAAGCTCTCAAGTTCCCTTCTCCTACATCCCCCCAAAAAATAACAGATAACCTGAAATTTCTCTACATACTTTTTATTACATGTACCTATGGTAGTATATAGCAAATGTGATACAATAGATTTTTTAAAATCTTCTTATGGCAAGGCATCGTGAGAAAAGTTAAAACACAAGTTGGGAGAATATATTTGCAATGTAATGAAACAACAAAAATTAGTGTCTTACATACAAAAATAATTACACAACCTTAGAAACAGAAAGCTCAGTAAAAAGATGGTAGCATTTGGAAATGGTCCCAGGGGCAGCATCTGCACACACTGGGTGGGTCTGTCCACAGAACGTTGGAGAGCAGCTGTTCAGAAACCTCAAACAGAGGTCGATGCAGTATCAGTTCTGGCACTTCATCATTCAAGCCATCAACTTGCATTATTATTCTTGTTTGTGCAGAAGAGAACTCAATTTTGATGAACAGAACTTTAAAGATTTCAAATTCGGGGACAATTACTCTCTAAAGATCTTTTAAAATATATCAACCTGGGATCTCTTGAAATTTGCAAGGGACTCTCAGTTAGTTATTTACAGGTGTTTTCGACAATTACTTTAACAATTAGATATGTCCATTTCGCTTCTCAAAAAAATGAGCATAAGGACATGTTATCTGTTCACAAGAACGACATAAAAATACTTTTGAAATTCTATAAGTACTTTAACAGAAAAGGGCTGCATACACTTATTCTTATATCCCTTACATATAACTGAAATTGAATAATAAAGGCATAAAACTTCATTTATAATAATTGTGAAATTAAAATCTTGTATACAGAGGTTAGGACATACTATGTGAGGAAATATATATAGCAAACAATTTTTTTAGAGAAATGCACATGAAGACTTTATTGTTCTCTCCTCTCTCTCTCTCTCTCTCTCTCTCTCTCTCTCTCTCTCTCTCTCTCTCTCTCTCTCTCTCTCTCTCTCTCTCATTTTCCCACTTCCCACAGTCACAGGCAACTCTCTAAGTGAAGGAGGACAATTAAGAGAACATGGAAGACTTTTTTTTCAAAAAACAAACAAATGCATATATGAAAAAAAGGAATTTAAAATAAAGGGGGGAAAAGGCTAGTAACTGTAGGAAGTTCTTCCTTGATTTTAAGTTATTCATAGTATTTATCATGGCTCAGCTATCCTCATGATCAGTTATTTTTATAAAATTTATTTATTTTTTATTATATAGTCCTGTGTTTTAATTTAGTTATTCCAAGAAGCAGATGACAAGACATGTAAAGAGATTCGGGAGTGGAGAGGGCAAAATGTATATGAAAGATAAAGGGAGGGAAGTAGGGATACGCAGAATGAGCATACTCTAAAATGTTTGCTAATTATAATCCCCACTCTTAATATCCATAGCTTTATGTCATTGTTCTCCGTTAAGTGTGAACAGGACCTGTGACTTGCTTCCAACCATAGAGCAGGGCGACAGTGATGGATGCGACTTCTGTAAGATCTGAATAATGTGTGTGGCACATAGTGAGATAACACAGTGATATCCATCTTGTTAACAGATTCTCTCCCTTACTGAATTTGATACAACTATCGTGTTGGGGAGGTCCATGTGGCAAGAAACTAAGTGAACCTCCAACCAACAATTAAGAATTGAGGCTCTCGATTCAACAACTCTTGATAAGACTGGCATTCTGCCAACAACCATGTGAGACTGGCAGTGGATTCTTCCCCATTCAAACCTTTAGATAAGATCCCAGCCATGGCTGACACCTCATTTGTGGCTTTGTGAAAGACCCTGAGTAGAGGACCCAGCTAAGCCATACCCAGATTTCTAACCTATAGAAAATTAGAAATAATAAATGCATCTTATTTTAAACCATTACGTTTCTGGTAATTTGTTACCCAGTAATAGAAAACTAATAAAACATCCCAAAAATGTACGAAAAATATGTATCAGTTGTATCAGCTAGAGAGATGTTTTGGGACTTTATATAATTAACTATTTAAATGGATTTTGTAATGTATGTAGTATTCTTCAGACTTTTAGAATTTTCAGTTTATTATTATTTTTTGTTCATTTCAATCCTCAAACAATAATTCATTAGTTCTTAGCTAGTACGTAAGATCTGAATAAAGTGTCTGGCATATAGTGAGTTATTAGAAATAGTATTTGCCACTTCACCATGGAGAAAAATACTCAAAATTAAGTTTATATACACAAATTACTTGTAGTCCACACTTCCTTACCCTGTATTTTACCTCAGTGTAATATAATGTCATATCCTATCCCTTAATTGCCCTTATGTTCCACAATAAATTGGATTTAACAGCATGGAAATCTTAGATGTCATAGTAATCTGAGTGAGTATGTAGTAAAAAGTCTACTGATAGAAATTATCCTTGAACAATAAAAATGACCTGTTCACAGAATGAATTTAACCTGGTAATTATGTAGCAAATATTCAGCGAGACAGGACTTCTGATTCCTGTGTGCTAAATGTTGCACTATCATTTTTTATTTTTGAAAATATACATTTTACCCAATGTACTACATGCAAAATGCTGCCTCCAGTTTAGCCTAATATCTCACAATATAAGGATATGAGTCACTCTTATAGGAGGATTTGGCATTCTCCTTGCAGTGCAAATCCATTCTTTTATCTCCAATAGCAGATGTTAATGTGAATTCACTGCACACTTTTGGAAAGGGGGAAAAAGCTAAAGGTTTGGGCTGTTTGCAAATCGTCTGTTATTGTACCTCTTTAAACTACTCTCTTTGACTGCATGAAGCTTTGATAGCTCATCTAGTTGCAATAGCATGAGCGTAATGCTGCAGGCATGAGGCGATTGGGGGCAGTGTGTTATTGACAGAATCTCCTGAATGATGATTTATTATGAACATCAATGGGAACAACACTTGTTCTTTCTAAAAAGCCTGTTTGTTCCTCTTGCCTCACCTGGGAGGAACACACTGCCCAGGACAGAGACACTATTTGTACTGTGATATTTAGCCTTCTCTACAACTGCTGCATTTTTATATGGGTTGGTGATTTTTTTTTTTCTGGTCCCTATTTTGATGACTTACCAATCATTTAGAATTGATACATGCCCAGAAATATCTGAAAGCCAGACTATTTGGCAAGAAATAAATAAAATAAGCAAGAAAGAGTCTCCATCGAACAAAAAAAAAAAACAAAAAAACAAACAAACAAACAAAAACACTTTGCCTTTGACTCCTAGTTGGTTTCCTGAAAAGAACAGAAGATGCTTATAGTATGAGGGTATTCATACAAATTTTATGCTAGAAAACAAAGAATCTTATGTATCATGTATTACAGGCAGGCTATAATACAAAACTGTTATTATTATAAAAACTGTTCTCTTCAGATGCACATGCAGGCCCTCAATTTTAAGTAAATTAAGGTATTATTCTTTAGAATTTTAAATAATAAGACAAAATGTTTAAATGTTTATTTAAAACTAAAAATGATAGTCACTTCAAACTGGTGAAAGAGACCATCTTAATGCAGACTTTAAGCAATGCATTAAAAGAATAATTTCAGCTGTTGGTTAGATTTCATATGGTTTATGAAATATATATGTATATATACACTGTATATATGTGTATGTATCTGTATAGATTTATATTTATATACATGTATGAATATATACTATACACATATGCATATATATACACATATGCATATATATACACATACACACAGTTGGTTTCCTTTTCTTGCTTAATATTTTCACCAAATTAGAAATTTCTAAATCGTATTATAGTTCAACAGAAATACTAGCAAGGAGTCAATGTCTTCTTCAAGGAATACTGATTATTTAGGTTTGATATTGACCAAGGACTATAGAACAATTTCTCATTCAAACTACTTACAGAATTTTGTTAGATGTTATCTAAAAGATATACCACATTTGAAAGAACATGAAAATTGTTGAATGATAGTAGTGAAAGAATCTCTAA
Source organism: Eonycteris spelaea (assembly GCA_003508835.1). Lineage (NCBI taxonomy): Eukaryota > Metazoa > Chordata > Mammalia > Chiroptera > Pteropodidae > Eonycteris > Eonycteris spelaea. The sequence goes on from PUFA01000281.1 coordinate 632,596, forward strand.
ACCACTATTTGGTATAATTCAACTTTTTAAAGTATGTCTTCCTATTTCTACATGACCAAAATGATTGGTACTGAATAGTCAGGCTTCAGAATATCTATCACTGAGACATGCATCTTTGGTAAGTCCCTTACAAAAAAAATTCTAATATTATCAACCTTTCTTTGAGGACCTTTTTTGTCAATAGCTACTGTATTACAATAAGGAAAAATCACAGTCTTATGCTTATTGTTCAATTATAGGGCAAACATATATACCTGGACCACACGTACAATGTTCAGTTTTTGTCAACAGTGAGTGGAGATTTAGTGCAAATTGCTGACTGTCACTCTTCACTGTGAATCAAATTGTTTGTGTATTGGCATTGAGGTGCAACCTATGCTATTTACAAAACAATACCCTTCCTTTATGAACATATATTTTATTTTCCATTAGTACATTTCTCAGTCTTTATGACTTACAAATAATCTTAACCACACAAAACAATTTTTATCCTTTTGCGTGGGTTATAAGTCATACATGGAAGAAGAAATCATAAAGCACTTCTTCATACATTCACCATCCATTGAGCAAGAACTGATTCACACTGCAAATCATCGCTTTCTCCCAAGTGTAATGTCAAATATCTGTTTAGAAGTATGCAATGCTAACTGTTCTTTTGTATTGTATAAGTGGATATTACATAATATCCAATGAATTTGCTTGATAAAGACTCCTATTTTCCCATCAAACATATTGCCCTCAATAAGGATCATACTTACATAGTGTCAATCTTCCCCTCCTGCAGAGGAAACTATAATTTTGCACTTGAATTAGAAGGACTTGATTTTTTTCAAAGAAGTTATTAGGCTTTATTTTACATCTTGAAAAAATTCAATGGCTTTATTCTCCTCTTTAACAAGTTTTATAACTCTTGGGACCAGGAGCAAAGAAAATACTGATGCAAAAATTTTGATTTTTTTAAAAATCCATTTAGTGATTCCTAACCACATTTTTTGGCTGCTATGAAAAAATAATCATACACAGACACAATTGTTCCAGCATATATGTAGATTCACAATCTATAGTCATGCCACAGTCCTCTCAACTTAAAAACATGTTTGATGCCATTCTGGATTTTAATATTTATTTTAACAGTTTTATAGAATTTTCTATTACCGCTTAACAAATTACTACAAGTTTTGAAGCTTAAAACAATACCCATTTATTATCTCACAGTTTTAAAGAGTAAAAGTTCTGCTGGACTTGGCTGTATTCTCAGCTTCAGTTCCCACAAGGTTGAAATCAAGATAGCAGCTTGGCTAGGCTCTTCATAGAGGTTCTGGGGAAGAAACGACTTTCAAACTCATTTATGTTTAGCAGAATTCAGTTCTTGTGCTTATGGTTGTAGGACTGAAGTAGCCAGGGACCTATTTTTGTCATTGCCAGGGAACTCAGTGCTTTTTAAAGCTGCACCCATTCCTTCTAGGTGGCTTCTTTATCCTCAACACTAGCAATAACTTGTCAATCTGCTTTATCGCAAAACTACTTTAAACTGTTATTCCATGCTGGAAAGACTGATTAAGTATAAACAAAATAGTGAGGATATCACTGTCAACAGTCACCCCGTTTATTTATTTATTTATTCATTCATTTAATTAGTTAATTTGTTTGTTTGTTTATTAATTTATTTTGGTCGGAAGGAAGTGACACACTTGTGTCACAAAGATTAAATGCAGGTGCCATGCCAATCTACGTATCTACAAATAAAATAGCAATTTATTATTTAGATAAAAATATGTATAAATGAGAGACCTAATGTTTTCTTCCCATCTATGTAGTATTTATCATGGATACTTACCCATTTTAGGACACCATTATCACCATTTTAGGACACAGTTCCAACTACAGGCTTCTGCCACCTATTGCCTGAGGAACACAAGAAGTGCCAAGAAATTCATGTTCCCATGGGCAACTCTTGCCAAACACTCCTAGGAGTTGGTTAATAATTATCTGCTTTCCAGCCCCTCATTTAAGGTACCTCTGAAGAATAGTCTACACTGCTTTCTAGAGTTCCCCAGTTGAATTAAAAATCAGTTGTACACAAGAATAACCTGCTCAACGAAGCATTCTCTATAAGATCCCTTTTCTTTCTTATCTCACTTCCTCCTGTTTTGTTACTTATGCTTTCTGGGATCTTCCCCCCTCCCCAAAGACTTATACAATGTTTGCTTCAGGGAAACTCAATATAAGACAACGCATCCATGTATCAGCCTGTGTTCTCCCTGGCTAGCCTGTGCCACACTTTGGAAAACACTCTTCTAAAAGATAAGACCTGTACATCTCATTTTATAGGTAAAAGGGTCTCATTATCGGGCCCTTTCCTATTACCTATTATTCCTCACAACTCCTCCTCACTTATAGTACAAACACGCTGAATTTCTCACCAGGCAGTAAAAGCTTTATTCTCTTACAAATTCTATTTCATTGTATCATTCTATGATCTCTCTTTAATATTTGGCAAATTCCCTGAAGGCCTGGATCATTTTGGGGTTCTAGAGCCCAACTAGTTGTTTTTTGTTGTTGTTGTTGTTGTTGTTGTTGTTGTTGTTGTTGTTGTTGTTGTTTTTAAATCTGGAATAGATGACTGAATGAATAGATTAGTGGATTAATGAATAAAAGTCCACCTAAAATACCATTTAAACAGATTTGATCACTGAAAATGTTTTTTTTTTTTTTTTTAACACATGGTCTCATATGTAGCATAACGGCTGCAATGGGATAGTGTAAGTGTTGCGACAAAGAATTTTGAATGATTCTAGTAACAACCAAGAGATCAACTCTTTAAAAGCTACAACTGTATTTGAAAAGATGCCATCTTTACTATAACAAAATACAATTTTCTTCTTTTCAAGAACTAGGCCAAAGAGATGGTGTAATATAGGTAAGCCATGTAAAATGTATTAATAGTGTGCCACATAAATATATATATATTTTTAAAAGTAATAACTTTCTTAAAAGGAATCTATGGACACATAGTGTTACTATTTCACCAAAATAATGTGTGGAATAGCTTTCTTACAACCAAATTGAATAACATACACAGGTATCACTAGAATTGACAAGTGATTTTAATCATCAAATACTCATTTCTTTTATAGATTATCATATCAAGAAAAGAACGTTCAGTCCACTTCTCCCAAATGGCATTGCGTGGTTTGTATCAAAAGTTACAGTCCATGCAGAGCAAAACTGAATATAAGGCATGACTTTTCTGACCAACTGTCACACTGAAGCAATGCCTACTCACGACACAACCAAATCAGGGAAATGCTCAGAAAAACAAAGCAAAACAAAACAAAAACAAAAACAAAAGATTAAGCAGTGAGCGCCTAAGTGGAAGCAGTCATCAACAAAACAGTTTTCAAGTTGTGTGCAAAACGGGATTTAGTTTAAAGAATACTGCAATTTCATTTTGAAATGTAATTCAATAAGGCAAAATGAAAGTTTTTAAGGTTCAGCATGTACTATATAAAAGATCTAAATAAATTTTGCTGTTCTGACCTTTTGAATGTTCTTTTTACACAATTTCATTCCTCATGCTTTCCTCTGTTTCAGATTCAGGTCTATGTAACAGAAAGTAAGCCGTCAAAATACAAAACATGCAAACATTTCAGAAGTACAGTTTCTGTAAGCTTGATACAGCCAAAATCTTTCTCAAATTAAATTCTAAAGGTTAAAAAGAACTCAGCACTAAGAGTTACAAAGAAAGAGGAAAGATACATCCTTAGGGAGCTTTGAGAATCTGCTTCTACAATGTCGTAATAATCTGATTTCCTTATGCATGTTACTATTCTTCATTTTCAGCCTTCAAGAGTACTGGCTTTTGGACAAAACAAGTTTATAATGACAAATAAAAACAAACGTGTTTACAGAGGGGTTTCAAATTTTTTTTCTTTTTCACAAAGTTTGCCATAAGGAAAGTCTAAAGGACTGTCATCAGGGAGTGAGTTTGGAATCTTTAAACTCACCTGTCTTTCACAAAAACAACCAAATATATCTCTATCAGAAGCCATTGCTGCCAAAATAAATTCACTTCGGGCAGTAGGTATTTCAATAGATAATAAACTGGATAAATTAGATGCCAGAGTCTCAACTTAGGAAATCCAGATGGAAACACAGATCAAAACACTGCATGGCTAGAAAGCATGGTAAAAAAATAGAAACAGAAAAGGTCTCCGCCTGCTTTTCTTACAACACCATCAAAGACATAGGGCTTTTTGAACTTTGGAGGGAAAACATGGGCAAAAAAAAAAAAAAAAAGAAATTGTTACAGTGAGTGCTAACTACCTTTTTTCCCTCTCAATTGCACTGACATTTTCACAGAATCTAAGATCACATAAGTGCAAATACTATACTTTAAACTGAAATATGAATTAAATAAAAAGATTAAATAAAAATGAAAATCTATCTCCTAATTATAATCTTCAATCTCCACTTTAATCTAGTGTTTAAATTTGTTTAGATATTAAGTGTCTTTTTCTTTCTTTGCCTCCAATATTTTTAAGATGTTACTAAATAGTTAAAATCGCTCACCATCATACAGCAAAAAAGAAGAATGCAGCAAATTACAGAATTCTAAAACTTAAATAAAAATACTACAGACTCAGAAGAAGGCATCCACATAAATATCCACTAAACTGATAGCAATGGATTGCATTAACATGTTGTCTTTCTTCAGCATCATAAATAATCCATATTGCTCTTATGGATTGAAAACAAAAATGCAATTCTACTTATTGAATATTCCAATGGTCAGCTAATATTTGCACCATAATCCCCTTACAAGTTAAATGGAAGCCAAATAACATATTAATCTTACACAAAAACAATGGCTCTATTATCTTTGTTGTTTCTTGGATTGTGAAGCAGATACCAGCAGATGTTTCCATTTCTGTTGTTATGCATAGCACAGACTTCTGTATAAACCACAGCATCAAGCACTCTATATTTGCATTGATGTTTTTCTTTTGACTCTTTGATTGGAATGATATTATTATTATGCTCACTTAGTATGTATTGAGCACCCACATGAGTGCATTCACAGCTGCATAATACAAAAAGAGAGCCGCAATGCTATACAGAGATTTGATTTTTTTTAAATAACGAAACTCCCTTTACTCGCATTAAATAGGTTATTACCTAAGAAATGTTTTATTTGTTTTAGTCTTGCATGGTTACCTATTTGACAAAATTAGATCAATTTTAATGACTCCATTAAATTGAAATGTCTCCATTCAGAAAATGGACCAAATAAAATCCATTCTTTAGGTAGTTAAAAAGCATGAAAATGAAACTTGGCAGAACGCTCAGTCCTTTCTGTGAATATGATTGCAGACAGAAATAAGAAAGGTATGTAGTTAAAGTCCAGATGTTAGGATTTTTAAGAAAATGTTTTTTCTTCCCAGGGCAGCAAATTTTTAGGGTAAAAAAAAAAAAATCACAGCAAAAGGTAAATATTGCCTTGAATGTTTTCAGAGAGCGAGGTGTCATGTAAGCAACAAAGGCACATTGTATATCTGAATTGACACCAGGCCTTGGGAACATCATAGAAACTACAGATTCAAGGACTTCTCCCTATATGCAGAGACTGTAAATGAGACTATTTATCAGACGCTGGAGTTATCAGATAATTTTCATCTCAGCCGCCACTAATGAAATCAGCATAGTCACCAGTCACAGTTGATTTTCAGATACATTCTCAGTCTTTGCAGAAGTAGCTTGTTCCTGTACATTTGCAACTTTAAGATGGAGTGCTTTTTGTGTGCCTAGGCAGTGTGTAGAAGTTGACCTTAGACAATCTTATACTAATGGTGGGATGGTATTTTTAGTATGGGATTTTAAAATATTTTAAATGCCTCAAAGATATTCATATCATGTAACCCAGCAACTCAACATCATTTGTTTATGAAGAATTTCTTCAATTATCTCAATATTTCTCAACACTGTGTTTGGCACTGAGATAATTGCTAGAGACTCAATGGTTAAAAATAAATATAATAACTTTAAAATATATTTTTCACATTCACAGAGCTTGTAGTCTAGTAAAAAAAAGGCTTTTAATTTTATTTTAAATTAAAAATAGACATATACACAGAATCAATACATAGCACCAATAAGAGCAATGGAGGGAAAATACAAGACATTATAAGAGAATAACATTATGAGGGGTACCCAACTTAGATTAGGAAGTCAAGAGACCTATCCAAAACAGGGTTTTTCCAAACTCTGTCTACAACTTCTTCCAGTTGATGTGTGCAACTCCTCTCTTTATGACACTTTTTGAATCTCATTAAGATCAAGTTGATTGTACCTTCTTCTTGCTTCCCAATCCATCAGTCCCTTTTTATTCACTTTCCTAATCATCCTACTTATGTTTCATGGTGTATTACCTCAATATGTCTTTGACTAATACCCTAATTCCCTATCCCTTTGTCTTCTGGTTACTTCCCCTCTGGCAAACTCCACCCAGATTCCCTTCCCCCAATCTCAACTGCTCCTGAACTCTAAGTTCTGCTGGAGGAAGATCCACGCAGATTGGTCTCCCTGTGCCTTTATGACCAAAACTCTAATGGATCCTTAAAATCACTGTTGTCCTACTGCATCTTAAACCTTCTCACATCTCAAATTTTCCTCTGTGCTTCTACTACTTCATACTCAGTTGATCTACTACTTCGAAATCAAATCAAATAAATAATAAAATAAGTAAAATAAAATTAACCATCATACTCAACTTTTAACTTCCCAACACTAAAAATGCAAACCTGCACAATGGCACCCATCTCGTACTTCTTACTACCTGTAGCTATAAAATAGAGTCTCTTCTTCCTCTTTAAGACTAATTTCCCTCTACTTTCTCAGGTTTGAACCTAGGTATTGAACCTTCTTTCTCTTGATATTTCACTTCTTTATCTCAAAGTATTTACATATTTTATTATATTATGTTTAATATAAATTAATATAAATTCTTCTCTATTATTTCTCTTTATATAACACAATTTTTTCAGTTATATGTGAAGTAGATTACATCATTTATGAATTTAATTCCAGAATAGCTAAAGAAGCTTTACAAAATATTCATTATATAAAATAAACATTTTGACTGATGAGATCAAAAAGCCACAGAAGATGTGGGTATGGAAAGAAGTGAGGAGAGAGAGAAAAACAATAGTTGGGTCAAAAAGGGGAACCCCCCGCCCCCTCCAAAAAAGGTGGAGAAGGAAAAGATTGATTACTAAGCCAAGTTTGGAGTTTTGGCTCTTACACTGGTGTGATGATTAGTTTTATGTCTCAACATGGCTAGACTATAGTTATTTAATTGAATGCTAATCTAGGTGTATTGTGAAATGATATTTTGTAGGTGTAATTAACATGTACAATGTATTGATTTTAAGTAAAAGAGATAATACTGGATAATCTGGGTGGACCTGATCCAATTAGTTGAAAGTCCTTAAGAGCAGAGCTGAAGTTTCCCTGAAGAAAAAGGAATTCTACATGTGGAGGACAGTTTGTGTCCGAGACTTCTGTTCCCGAAGGTGTGGCTACAGATTTTAGACAATAAATTTCTTATTATGAATACCCTACTGATTCTATTTCTCTGGTGGAACCCTGACTGATACACATGGGACAGGACATTCAAACTACTGAATAAAATTGCAAAGATGGAGAGAAAAAAATGAAAGTTGCATTCTGATTACAAGACTGGCAATTAGATGTGTTCAACATGCAATTTACACTCCACCTGTCTTTTGGTTTACTCTTGCTCATCTTTCACTCATTGGCTTTCAAAAAAAAAAAAAGCTGTGAACTTTTATAAATAAATAAATAAATAAAAAGACATTTTGTAGGCAGAAAGTAGTAAGTCAAAAGGAGAAGAGCACCAGATGAATCTGGAGCCTGAGAGGGCGGTAGGAAGAGAGCCAGATTACACAGTACTCTGTTGGCAACAACAAGGATTTTACATTTTATCTAAGTGCTAATGGAAGCCATTGAAGCATTTTGAGAAAAGGAGTGATATAATCTAATTTAAGTTTAAAGATCACTCTGGCTGCTGTGTGGAGTGGAAAAGGTATTTGAACAGGCCAAGAAGGGAGCCAGGGAGACCTGACAGGAGGCTATTATAGCACTCTAGGTAAGATAGTCTTTTATGAATCTATCCCCCCCAAATAATTTTGAACAGAACATTTTATTTACAAGGATGCTATACTTAGGAGTATACATAAGTAGGGATTGGCAAGGCCTCCAAAGCTAAGGTCCATTTGTTAAAATGATTTATTTCTTCCTTAGGTTATCAAACTGTCTCTTAAATTACCTACTACCTGTGCTAAAAATCATGAGTTGTTCCTAAAGATTCAGCTTCCATCTTCCCTACCTACTGTGTGAAAGTATGATCCACATGGACTGCATCACCTCAGAGGGTACCTTTGTCCATCCGTGCATTATATATAATGTACTAACTAGTTGTTTGAATAGAGGAACCCAGTTTCTCTATTAGCTCTTTTTAGCTAAAGTTGCACTATTTAGCCCTATAACAGAAAAAGGTCTTGTTGTTTTAAGGCACACATCCAGTCCACACTCTTCTTGCTCTTTAACTTTTTAGAGTCTGTTGTAGAAATTGCTATTTCTCTCCTGAAGGGGTGTGGCATACAGAACTCTTTGGGACCCCCCCCCCCGCCCATGCTGCTAAAATAATGTCCAACTGCTTACTCTAAGGTCCCTACATGCAATAGCCTACCTTTCAGGAGGATTCTGTACCACTTGCTGACTGGGAAAAAAGAGTCCACTTTTATTATAACTAGGATTTGGGAGGTGAGGAGACAACACTAGGGCTTGTTTTTGCATTTTGCATTTGTTTTTGCTTTTACTAAAATATATGTATATACACAGAGAAATAAATATATCTGTCAGAATATATAAGAAAAATGCATAAGAGTTGTCTTTGGGTAGCTCTAATATATATCACTCTTACTTTCTGTTGCACAGTTTTTTTGCATTTTCATTACTTAAAAGTTTTTATATTTATAATCCAATAATTTTTTTTTTAGAATCTCCAGTCAAGATGGCAAAGTAGGTAAGCACTGTTTGCCTCCTCTTACAACCATATCAAAATTATAACTAAACTATGGAACAACCATCATTAAAATTCACCTAAATTCTAGCTAAACAGAAGTCCTACAATTAAGGACATAAAAAGGGGCCACCTTAAGACTGATAAGAGGGGCAGAGACATAACAGAATGGTCCCACATTCTAGTATGGTGATTGAAAATCAGGACAGTATCTCAGTTGCGGAGGTTCCCAAAGAGGATTGAGGGATTCCAGCTCCACATGGGGCTCTGAAGTCCAGAATTCCAATGCCCAGAAAATAAATTCTCACAAAATCTGTGTGTGAAAATCAATGGGGATAGTGCCTGAGTGGGATGGAGGGCTGGGGATCTTGAGTACAGACTTATTTACTAATGGACTTACGCTGAGCTCCAGTGCTGGGGCTAGGGACATATAGGGAGGAACTGAGTTGTCTGGCTTCAGGGCAGGGGTTGGAGGAGTAGTATTGTTCCAGACAAAAGTCCTGACAGAATCCATTGTTTCTTTTTGAGCTATCTCCCAACCTAGCATACAGATGCAGGCAGCTACCATATCTGAGTCTTCATCAACCTGGCTAACACTGGTCACTCTGCCCTGGTGATTCCCTGAGAGTCTGCCCCACTCAACTTGCGGGGCCATCCAGACCGCTTCCAGTGGCTTTTCCATCTAAACAGCTTATCTTGGCTCATACTTTGCACTTTCCTAAAATCTCTCAAAGTTTTGCAAAACCCAAACAAGAAGTATCTGGCCTCAGCATGAGCCATACCTTTTGCTGAGTAGCCCCAATCACAGCATTAGTGGTACCTGATCTCAGTTCACAGCTTGGCATCTTGAGGCACATCTAAACCCAGCATGGGTGGTGGACATCTGTAGATTTCTTAGTGGCTCATGCTAGGTGGCCCAGGGCAGGACACAGGCTGTAGCTGAACTTCTTAGTGGGGCTCTTTCCAAGAGGCCCAGCAAACCTGGTAATCAGCTTTGGACTGAGTCAGAGCAACACCTGGGGCCATATCTGAAGACAGCTTACCCAAAAGACAAATTGGGAAGGCACCAGAGCCCTGTGAAAGTGAATCCTGCACTGTAAGGTAAGTCCTACACAGCAGCCCTCCATTGTAGCCATCAGCCAGTTCTCACAACCAGCCAGCCAAGGGCCAATCCTTCTCAATGATGTGCAAACTGGCCAAGGCTCAACTATAACAGAAAAGCGCACATAACTCATATAGAGAACACACCTAGAACACCCAGCTCAAGTGACCAGAGAGACTGTAACACTGAGCCCCACAGGACACCTACTCGTTAAAACCACTCTACTAAGACTGGGAGACCTAGCAGCCCTACTTAATACATAAAACAAACACAGGGAGGCAGCCAAGATGGAGAAACAAAGAAATATGTCCCAAATGAAAGAACAGAACAAAGCTCCAGAAAAAAAAAAAAAAATGAAGACCAGTGATCTACTAAATGCAGAGTTTAAGATACTGGTTGTAAGGATATTCAATGAACTTAAGGAAAGAGTAGATGAACTCAGAGATAGAAAACATAAAACAGAACCAATTAGAAATGAAAAATACAATAAATTAAATGAAGAATAAATTAGAGGGAATCAACAGTAGATTAAACAAAGCAGAGAATTGAATCAGTGATTATCAGTGATTTAGAAGATAAGGTAGCAGAAAACACCCAAACAAAACAGCAATAAGAAAAAAGAATGCAAAAAAAAAAAAAAATTGAGAATAGGTTAAGGGACTTCTGGGACAACATCAAGTATACCACATTCACACCACAGGGGTACCAAAAGGAGAAAAGAGAGAGCAAGGAATTGAAAATCTATTTCAAGAAATAATCATAGAAAACTTCCCTAACATAGTGAAGGAAATGAAACATAAGCCCAGGAAGCACAGAGTCCCAAACAAGATGAACTCAAGAGGCTCACAGCAAGACACATCATAATTAAAATGCCAAAGATTAAAGACAAAGAGAGAGTCTCATAAGCAGCAAGAGATAAGCAATTAGTTACCCACAAGAGAGCTTCCATAAGACTGTCAGCTGATTTCCAAGAGAAACTTTTCAGGCCAGAAGGAACTGGCCAAAAATATTCAAATGATGAAACATGAGGAGCTTCAACTAGGATTACTCTATCCAGAAAAGCTATCATTTAGAATTGAAGGACAGATGAAGAGCTTCCCAGTCAAGAAAAATTAAAGGAGTTTATCACCACCAAACCAGTATTATAAGAAATATTAGAGGGACTAAAAGAATTGAGAAAGAAATGCTATCAATTTTGTGGTCAGTAAAGTCCTCTTGTGGAAGTGAAATATGACTGAGCTCTGATTGGCAAGAAGGATGTTTCTACTAGAAGGAACCATAAATTCAAAGTTCCTAAAGGGAAGTGAGTTTGTCTTTTCCTAGGAACCAAAGGACCTAAAAAATGGGAAACTCAAATGAGATGGAGTCTTAGGCTATAACTCATACATAGGAATTTAGAGTCCTTAATATGGAGTTTAGAAACCTCAAGTCTGTAGCGATACATCAAAGATTTAACAAAGGATAATTGCAAAGTTAACACAAGTTCGGGGGTACCACCAGGCACCTTTTACATATGATCCTCTTCAGCAGGAAGAGGACCAATGTATATGCCAGTGAGCTGCAGAGATGCCAGCATGGGAAAAGAGGTTGCATTGTATATATTTACAAATGCTGTCTGAGAATAAGACAGAGTTTTAGTACTTCACCAGGTTGCATAAACTGTTTTATGGGATGTAATTGTTATCTACCAGTGTGGTTAATGGTTTGGATAAAAATATGACAGATGACAGATTCTGTAACGGCACCAAATGGGTTACATGCAATAAAGTGAGCCAGACTGACTGATGGCTGTTATTGCCCCAGGAGTAGATTTATTTCCAGTTATGCTCAACTCTCATGTAAAAATGTACAAAATAGATCAATTAACTCTTTCATAAAAATTTCCTTTTTATTCAGGGATATGAATCTGATCACCATCCTTTACAGATTTTCCCCAGGAGCTGCATTTGAATTCATGAAGGGTTATTTTAAGAGATGCATAACTCCTTCACACTTACAGCCTCAGATGAAATGATAAAAGAGTGACAGAGTTTATTATTTTCCCCCATTTTGCCTCAGTGCTCTTTTATTTTCACTTTGTAACCATAGGCAAGACTTGATCGATGGTATATAAAGAGTACAAGTAGTTTAAGAAAATAAGGCAAACTAATAGGAATAAGACTGACCATTTTTCATTTTCATAAGTCTTGAAATACATTTAGGATGCTACTCCAGTGGTCCCATGGATGCTAACAGTTTCTTTGCAATTGGTTCTAGATTAATGGACTGTGTTGCTTGCTAAGAAAATATTTATAAAGATACAGAGATTTCCATGCATCAATACATCATTTTTTGATAGGCATATCTAACATGTGTAATTTTTTTATTTATAGGCAGAAAAATTTGAAAAGGACTAATTATATCCTACATTATCACTTGATGTCACAGTATCAACAGTCTATTTTAAATGACAAGCAATTTATTGAAGAAATACTGCCACTTGGAAGTGCCAGTTTAAAATTAAATCAAATTACTTCTAGGAGATTACTACTTTTTCAAGATTAAAAAGAAGTAGTAGGGTTTTTGTAAAAGCAATCACAAGTTATGTAAGAGTATGAAACAAACCACATGAGTTTTTTAAAAAACATTACATGCGTATAGAACAATTAGTTGTTCTATGTGTCCCTAGAAAACCTATAACTAGGAATGACCATAAAAAACTGCAATAAGTGAGTAATTATAAAATGATTAGTCTCTCTTCTCTCATCACTGAACATTATGTGAAAGACTCCAAAGAACAATAAGCAACTTGCTTTATTCTTGGTTGAATTTGAATCAAGAAACATGTGGTCTAGTCCCAGGTCTGCCACTAATTAATTGTCTGACCTTGAGTACATTTAATCTCTCTGAGCCATAGTTAACGCATATATAAAACAAGATCTTTGGAGTAGATGACATTCAAGATACTTTTTATTTTATACTCTAACATGATATTGGTGTCTTCTCTTTAAAAACTTATATGTAAACTGTAGAGACTATAGCTGTTAGCTTAAAGTAAAACCTATAGTGCTTAAAAGTAATGATACCTGTATTAATTTTCTAGGATGGCCATAACAAAATATCATAGTGTATATGACTTATTTCTCACAGTTTTGGAGGCTGGAAGTCTAAGATCTAGTTGGTGACAGGGTCGGTTTCTCCTGCAGCCTCCCTCTCTCCTTGGCTTGCTGATGATCCCCTTCTCACTGTAGCCTTCCCAGGGCCTCTGTGTGCATATGTTCCCTTTATCTCTCTTCTTATGAGAATATCAGTTATATTGAATTCAGTCTCCACCCTTATCATCTCATTTACCTTAATAACCCCCACAATTCACTCAATTCACTCTATAAAAATACCTTAATATGTAATATTATTAAAACACCTTAATTATAGTGAAAAATATAAGTCCTAAGTGAATAAAAGTTTTAAGGTTGTATGAAATGGATCTATGAAACAAAGAGTTTCATAATTCTATATTTATATGTAATATACACATATGAGTGTACACATTTTCATTTATTATTGGAATCAAATTAGAATTTACCTCATTGTTCATTCTAATATTCTTGAGTATTATTTTTTAAAGGACTCAGTATATGATCTTTAATTATATAGGTTCAGATTTTAAAATATAAAAAAATAAAACCAAAAAAATTATAATAGATAACTAAGTTCTAAAATCAGCTCTTTATTTGCATACCAAATTATAGTAATGGGGGAGGTTTTCCTGTGCGGTGTTCACTATGAAAATGTTCTCAGGGTACGCCTTTCACTGTGTAGCAATGGTGTCTGGGTGAGGCCCTTCTGGACTTGTATCTCCCCAGTGATTCTGGTAGGGTATCTTGGTTCTGCTTTCAGCATAATCTCTGAGTTTGAGTTTCCCTCGAGCTTGAATGCCCCTCCTTAGTCATAATCCTTTGTGAGAAGCAATAGTTGTTGACTCTGCAAGGACCCACTAGAGCACTCTCCATTCTTCCACTGGGTCCATGACTTCGGGTCATTAGTGGGCATGAGGTATCCTTCTCCCTTCACAACAATGAGTCACAAACAGTTTCAAACTCTCTTTTAGTTCAAAGGGCCTTAAAAGAGAAGGCTCACAATGTTCTCAAGCTGCTTGAGAAAACCTCTAGTTTACATATACTTCTGAGAGACCACCTTGGGATGCAGGGTTATTTTATTGTCTGCTGGGCAGTGTTAGGTTTCTGGTTGGTTTACAGTGATATTTGTGTTAAAAGTCAAGATGAATGCAGTACTTCTACTTTTAAGAATAACACAATATCATGGTTTCCAAATATATACATCGATGATCAAAGGAACTCATCTTTTTGATCAATAGAGTGCCTAGTGAGCAAAGTATTATTGGCAATACAAAGAGGGGAGAGAAAAGATAGCTATTCCCAAATTTCAGACAAAAATCACAAGTCGTGTTTATATTAAGCTATCTCTCTGGGCATTCTCTTAATTTTGGCAAGCAAGGTTGGCTAATGAGTAATTATATTTCCAATTTCATACCATCATTATAATTTACACATTAACTATGACCCATATTGTATAAATTGCCCTTGAAACATGTCTGATGTGAACTTTTAAAAATTTATAACATTATCCACAGCTGTGATTTAAGGTCCTGATCCACAGATTTGCATCTGTGAATTGTGCCTAGTCAGTCAGTCCTACACTAAAGCTCTGAGAGGCAGAAGGCAGTGGCTAGGACCATAGAGTCTCAATTGAGATCGCTTGCATTCAATATAGGACAACCTGGCTTGATGACTTGTGGCCATGTGAGCTTAATTAGATAAGTCAATCTTTTAGACTCTTTTTTCTCATCAGTAAAGTGGAAATAGTAATACCTCCTACCACATAAGTTGTTGTCATGAAACTCTGATGAATGCAAATCTCTAAGTAGAGTGAGTGCCTGGTATACAGTAGGAGGCAATAAACACTAGCTATAACTATTTTGTTATTTAAGGAGTTGTTGCTGTGTTCCACTTTAGAAAGATGCATGTATATTCAAGAAATAATTAAAAAGGAAACAAAATGAAAGGTACAATAACTTATAGGTATAATTTGTATTATGAAAACTATATATGAAAACATCAACAAATAAAAACAAATATTCTTAAAAAAAAGGAATTGCAGGTTTTGGATTATGTTTATCTAAATGCAGGATGTCAAATTGATATTCACATTCATGTTTAAATAAATCACCAGTTTATTAGAAAAATAGTGCACATGATATCTTAATAAATTTAAATGGATTATCATATGTTATGTTTGTTTTTTGTTGTTGTTGTTTAAAATCATGGAAACTAACATCGAATAGTAATTACAACCATATCTATGTTAAGCATTACCTTGAGTAGCTTAAATGAATTAAGGACAAGCTCATGGTCTTGTAGATTATGTCAAGGAATTCAAAATCAAGAGAAAAATTCCAATTAGTAAAATGGTGTAGAGTAAAGAGAAACCTGGCTATATTGTGATTCTAACCACAAACACTTTACATTTAGTGGCTTCGCAGGTGTGGCAGACACCACCCACTCTCCCCCTTCTCTCTTGCTGCAAGTAACTTTTCCCAATGCAGACACAAAAATGCTATTCATTTGCTTCAGCAGCCTCTTGCAGCTAGGGCACAGGAATCTGATTTTAGGGGAACTCTGTCTCTGGTTTATGAGAATGGACTTCTTCCCTGCTAAAAAGAGCATGTTTAGAAGAAAACATGACTTCTGTCTTGTCTTTAGATAATATTTCCTCAAGAAGTTAAAATCAGAGATAGCAGCTATCTTAAGATCATAGGATCAAGCTAAGGGTCTTTTTAAAGAAGCCAGACCTGAAGCTTCTGAATTAATCCCGGAAACATTTTTCTAATGTGAGATAATGAATTCACATTGTTTAAACCTCTTTTGACAGGCATTTTAATAGTTACAATCAATGTTAGAGTTTTTAAGGAGTAGTTATGCTGATAATCACTTTCATAACCATATAAAATTGTTATAAAAGCATTAAGTTTGATTAAAATCAACATCATATTGGTTATTGAGAAATCATTCCCAAGTCTTAAATCATTCTATAAACTAGAAGAAGAAATTGATTGAACAAAAAGTTTAACATCCAGCAAATTTAATGTTTCCATTTAATTAAAATGAAGAGGGAGAGAGACAGGCAGGGAGGGAGGAAGGTGAAGGGAACCAAAATTTCACCATCTGAAGCTGCTTTTTGGAATATTGCTTTTAAGCTGTTTGTTAAGAGATGAGCCACAGAAAAAAACCTTGGCCCTCCCCCTTTTCCTGCCCAAAAGATTCATACAGAGAAACCTGCTTCAAGAATGAAATCTTAGAACGCTGAGTTAGCCTAATTTGAGTTAAGAATGGTAAATAAGAAGACATAAGGCAGGCATCTGTTAGCTAGATGCTCCCTGTGTCCCATTGTTTCTGAGGGGCGCAGCAAGAATTTGCCTGCCTTGTATGTTCTGCTCTTCCTTAGGGACCTGTATATTGCCCATCCATTCTCACTTCTGAAATCTAATACCCCATGTCATATCTACTCAATGTTGCTTCAATGTCTTTGGAATTTTTATGCTTATGTGAATTTCCCATGCACATGTATTGCAATTTTGATTTTCTCTTGTTAACCTGTCTTTGTTAATTTGATTATTAGCCCAGCTAGAAAAAGTTAGAAGGTGAGAAGAAAAGAATTAATAATTTTTTTAGCCACCAGAGCGGGAAGGAGGAAGAAAGAGAGAAAGAGCGTGAGAGGGACAGAGGAAAGGAGGGGGAGAGAGAGAATGTTTAGAAAGATGTTTACCAAAATTTTAACATTGTTTTTGCTGAATATCAATTAAAATAGATTTTATACTTACTGAAAAATGACTGTGAACTCATCTCCACTTTTAAATTTTTTATTAATATAAATAAAAATCATGGCCATTTTCAGTTTGGAAAAAAATTAAATAAAAGTGAGGATAATTTAGATCTTATCAAACTGGTGAGGTTGGGAGAAAGCAAAGAAAGGGGGGATTCAGTACACTTACTGTAAAATGAAAATTTGTGTAATTTTTCCAACAATTTAATAATGTGTATCAAAAATGGAAAAAATATACCTTTTTTACAGAGAAAAGCCACTTGATCCTTGGTGACTTTTCTGCATAGCTTGGAGTGGCAAAAATGTAGCAACCACCTGTTTATTATTAGGTCAACAGCAGTTCAACAACATCCATACAATAGAATACTCTCAGATACATACAATATAGAGAAATGTTCATGACATGTATAAACTTTCAAAATGTATGTATGTATATGTATGTATGTATGTATGTATTATTTTTTACAACTTCTCTATAAATGTGTGAGTGCAGATACATTGAAGCAAAGTAAAACATTCTGAAAGAATAACCACCAAATTCGTACTGGTAGTTTTAGTTAGAACTGGGTATTATGGAAAAGCAGAGAACTTTCACTTTTTACTTTGACATGCTTTCATTACCTGATTTTTAAATAAACTTTAGCTTATATTAACTGTGCAATTTAAAATGTTTGAATTAAAAAAAAAGGAAAAAGGAAAGCAAGGATTTGTTTCTATTCTTTTAAATTATGCTATTAAAACTCTCAAGACGCTGGCTGGTAAGCCAGTACATCTGTGTCTAAATTGACATTGAATGTTATGTGAAAGGTTAGTGTGCTCTTAATAGTTGCAGAAGGCACTCTGTCCAGGTGGCCCTTGAAAGAGACCAGAGTACACAAAACTGTTTCGTGTGTTATTTTCAAAAGCTTGGCATGCAGGATTGTTTGTTTTTGCCAAAAATAATGACTTTATAGATATCTAGCTTCCAGACAAGATGAATTATTATCAAACAATTTTAGCATGCAATTTTAATAACTAAAACACTTTCTAAATAGACAGAGAAATTAACTGTGTGCATTCATTCTCCATTTCATTCTTTATGGACTTTCAACTCCATCCACTAGCTGAAGGATCCAAATACTTAACACCTCTAAGCATGTTAACTAAGTTTTTTATAGTAGCCATCTTTTCTCAGTCTTCTCATATTTATTTTGACTTTAATTTTTTCCCCAAGTGATATCAAATCAAGAGTCAAAGAAAATATGTGCTTGATAATCACCAGTTTTCACTGTGGACGGCGTTTCCACCTTTGAATGGGTTATAGTTGCCTGGATATTGACTCGTTCCTGTCAGGAGTAAAGCGAGCTCCCTTGGACAGACAGCTCAGAGAGTATTTCTCCTCTTAAGAGAAAAGTCTGGAATTTCTTCAAAAAATTAAAAACATATCTACTTTTTGCCCAGCAATTGCACTTCTGAGTATTTATCCAAAGGAAGTCAAAACAATAATTGGTAAAAGCTATGCATCCCTATGTTCATGGAGGCACAATTTACAATAGCCAAGATATGGCTGCAACCTACGAAGTATAGTTCATATATACAATGGAATATTACTTGGCCATTAAAAAAGTGAAATCCTATCAATTGCAATGACACAGATGGACCTAGAAGTGATTATGCTGAGTGAAATAAGTGAGACAGAGAAAGATAAATATCATATGATTTCACCGATATGCACAATCTATGGAACAAAAATAACAAATGAATCAAAAACAGACCTACAAATACAGAGGACAATTAGTGATGGCCGAGGGGAGAGGGGTTGAGAGGCTGGAAGGTGAAGGTTTAAGGAAGTACAAATTAGTAGTTGATAGAGGGTCATGAGGATGGGGAGCACGGCATAGGGAATAGAGACAGCAATAAGGAATGGCTATGTGTAGAGCCAGCGAGAAGATAGAGCAATCGCGGGGATCATTTCATAAACCATATAAATGTCTAACAATGTATACTTGAAACTAATTTTAAAAATTACTTAAAGAGTAAACTCCATAAAAGAAATTTCTATTCTGTATTTTTTCCATCAGATCCTTAGAAGAAAAGATCAGTAAAGTAAACAAATAAATAGCTAAACATGTAAAAGTCTAGCATAACCAAAGTTAGGCATCCAAAATACTTAGTTTACTGTTTAGAGGTCAGAATATATGGATACATATTTCTTCTGTTTCCATTCGTGATTCACTGCTTCAAAATTTGTTTTCATTTTTTGCAAGAAAGGCTATTTGCCAGACGAGGAGTCCATTTTGGAGCACAGATAAAAGTTTCATAATCTCTGTTTCCTAAAAGAACTCAGTGCCTACCACAGGCTTCACAAGCTCCTTCTAGCCAGTGTCTTCTAACGTGTGAGGTTTTAAATCAGGCCATATTGTTGAGAGAATGTATTGACTATTTCTATGTTCATTGCCAATATTGACCGCACGGACAATAAAATTGTAGTCCTCTCTCAGTCATTTGGAATGTAACCATTTTCTTTAGTTATCCATTTTGATTTTATCAAAATGTCATAAAGGGGTATTTTTACAATTTCACTAAACTCATTTCTAATTTATATTATGTTATATGGGAGAAAAAAGTATTGTAATAATATTCTCATATACAAAATAAGTAACTAGACAACATTTTTAAAAGTAAATCCATAAAATTAGGAGACTATGAAGCACACACACAAATATTTCCTTTTGTGCCAAAATTATTTTAAAAATCCATATTAACTAACTGCCTTGCTCCACTGTGTTCAATAGCCTTGAAATGTCTCATTTTCTTTGCCAGTTGCAGGGTCTAATGGAAGCATGTGCAATTTTAGTAACACTGTGAAAAGACACTGGTAGGAGATTTATTTTAAATCTTGTGCGAAAGCTTGGTGCTCATTAAAATAGAGGATTAATAACACTCTCCACTAGAGCCAGGTATAATGCAGGAAGGCATGCAGGTGTCTGAGTGCAGCTCTGCAAATCCTCCTTCATCTTGACCTGCTTCCTCCCTGTTATTCCAGTCTCATCCTGTTTGAGGAGAGACTCCAAACCATGCCAGATTGCTCAGTGGACTTTGCAACCTGGTTATGGTCCAAGGAAGCAAAAGAGTAGCATGAAATTCCAATTTCTCATCTGACATTAAAAAGAATGCAAGAGGTAATAGTATTGTGATCTCTACAATGATAGAGGGAAAGACCTTCTCTCCTTTAATTGAGCTGATAAGAAATATTGGCCTCAGCCTGTCTGCACTAGAAACTATTAGACCCACTTTTATCTTAATAATTGGATGTAAAAATTTCGTGAGGTAAATATTATTAGCTCACAAAAGGGACAATCTTAATTGTAGAGAGTCAAAAAGAACTTTTAGATGTAACTGGAAGCATGAGAGTCATGTGTATCTATTTAAAAAAAAAAAAATTAGCACAGGAGTGTCCGCAACTCTGCATTTTTATTTCAAGGTCTTACTGACAAAAAGTTGTTTGTTTTCAGTAATATGTATGTAATGTACTGATGCTTTTCTATCTCCTTATTTATTCTTTTCTTGTTAAAAAGCCTGCATTATCCTCCTCTCCAATTCATAAAGACTGAGGACTGAGATCTGCATTTTAGAAATCTAGATCTACCTTTATAACAAACACTAATGATACCAAGCAGCCTGCTGGTATGTTTTACCAGTTTTTAACTTCAAATTCTGCACTATAAAATTCGAATTCAGCATTTGAGACATTCAAAATCCCTCTATATTTCAATCCAGTCTCCCCGTTTGTTTGTTTGTTTGTTTTTGCTTCTGAGAGCAAAACTAAAAATGAGTGGTACTGCAGTACTGTAGAGGATTAAACTAAACTAGATCAATAATAGGCAAGTTTTGGTGACTCTGAGTGACAGCTGAAGTCATTTTCTATAGCAGTGTCCCCCTTCCCTCCAGATGCAACATTTCTTTCTCTCTGCCCCACCTTCTTTCTCCCTCCCACTCTATTATATTGCACTGCTCTGTGTTTCCTTTTAAGCCATTCTCTCTTTCTCTTACCTTTGCCTTATCTTTGGTCTGATGGGAGCCCCATAAAATATTGCTCAGCCCTTTCTCTAG
Organism: Eonycteris spelaea; assembly: GCA_003508835.1. NCBI lineage: Eukaryota > Metazoa > Chordata > Mammalia > Chiroptera > Pteropodidae > Eonycteris > Eonycteris spelaea. The sequence continues at coordinate 653,772 of PUFA01000281.1, forward strand.
TTCTAAAGTGTAAAAATATTGTTGACTATTTTTTTCTTTTGCTCATTAATTTCTTTCTATTTTTGTCATGCCCGAAATCCCTAGGATTGTTTTTAAAATAATCCCACAGAAGTGTCATATCAAAACCAACATATTGTGACCAATACTATTTTCTGTCTTAATTTGAGTCCTGGAATAACAAAAAATAAGGTGCAATGTTTTTTAAACAAAATGTTGTTTTACTCATTGGAAAGTTTGTTCTCATTAGTTTTTCTCTGATATTGAATTTGCTAATGTGTTCTAATGGTGGAGTAATAGAAAATATTTCCACTTTCCAGGCTTCAGGAAAGAGCTAATTTGTTTAGAAAAGAAACATTTACTTACATTTTATGAGAAAAAAAGTGTATGGTAATCTAGACATGGACATAAAACAATAAGCCTTTACCAAAACAACTCATGGAAAGTCTACCCCTACAGCACCTTCAGGGTAACACCTGGGTCTTCCGGTTGTGAGACAAAACACTGGCCTGGACGTTAGATCTGCCATCAGCCAACTGCACGACCTTGGGCAAGTTACATTCCCTCTAAGGGCCTCAGTTCTCTCATTTCTTAAAAAAGGTACATAGATTGAATGATTTTCCCAGGCCCGGACATGGGACCATAATATTGAAACAACATTTCCCATTTTGAGTGGCCAAAGGGGTTAATTACCCACACAGTTAATTATCACACTGTTTCACTTCCATTGCATTCTTGAATTTTAATGGAAGGATAGAGAAAAACAGTACCAATGTTCAGTTCCTTTCTGATGGGAAAGGACAGAGTTGCGTTGTCATTGTTTGACTATTTTTTTACACTGTGTCCTATTGAAATCTCTACCTGCCTTAACAGAAGTCAGTCAAGAAGTCTCTAATTGCACCCCTCTATTTGTATTGTCAGCCCGAATCACTTTTTTATTTGAATAAAATCTCTGATATTATTAGTATCATTTATGTCTCCCAGTAGAGGGTAATATAACTGAAGTCAACAATTAATCGGGTAATCAAAATATGTTGTAAATGCAATGTTTATATGGAAGTGGCAAGTATTTCCTTACTAAGTTTCAGGCATAGTGTTAATTGATTTATCAATAGCTCATATTTCTTTTACAAAACTCTGCAAGGTAGACATAATTATTATTCCCATTTTAATGAATAAGAAGTTTGGATGTATAGGCAGAGTTAAGACACAGGGCTCTTTGATTCCTAAGTGTTCAGTAATTTCTCTATTTCAGAATTCTTGGTAATATAAATTACGAGTATTAATTTGATGTTCATATTTCTATTAATTTGACTTGTGAGGAAATTATTTTTGCTGAGCCCAGAGTTGGTACCTTACAAGTTTCTTTCTTTGTGATAAATTTTGACTTATTAGCAGAACTAGAATTTCCCTTTTCTATCTGACAGCCTTTTTATAAATATACATTTATCAAAGTAAATTTTTAGTGAACTCACATTAGTTTTAGACCTAGGGCTATTCACGTAGCCTGTCCATGTGTGCATCCAAAGGATAACCAATTTGATAATACTTTTCATTTCAGACCTCTCATTCACTAATTTACTTAGTTCTCTTAACTTATTTAAAATATCAGCCCTGTAAAAATAGCAGTGATTACATTATTTCTATATGTTTATAGTATATAGAGGGTGCCTGTTTTTCCCAACTGAAAATATAGGACCCATTTAGTCTGGGGTGCTGAACAGTAATAATTATTAATAAATAATTTAGAAATCATTTTATTTCAATTTTATGCCAACATCTATAATCACCTTGTCTCTTTACTAGAAAGCATTGTATTTATGATAGGAAGTATTTGAGGAAAGGTATTTTGGGACCTACACTTCTGAATATTATGTGGAAGGCACCAAATGGCTTTCCCCCAGTGGGTTGTCTTGTATTACAGAACAGTTTGATTCTAACAGACAGAGACTAAAAATGCACATGAACTTCTAATTTTAGTTGCATCACGAGAACTCATTGTGACATTTTCAATGAGGTTAAAGGCAAAAAAAAAAAAAAAAATCCCTATTGTCGCAGATTTCAATTACTGGGAAAGCAGCTAGACTATGTCCCACACCTTTCTAGTGCATGACCTGTCTCTAATTTTCTCTTTTCCCTCCATATGTTATTTAACATGTAGGGCAAATTTTTATGTGTGGAAAGCTGAAATATGGATCATATTAATATTTTTAAAGGGATAAAAGGGCAGTTTGATTCATAAAAGAGAATCAGGTAGTGTGTGTGTGTGTGTGTGTGGTGTGTGTGTGTGTGTAGACCAGGAATCTGCCCTCAACCTGTCCTTGCAAACCAGAGCTTTCATGCCTATGCCACAGCACCAGGACCCTCTGTTAAGCACAACATTCTCAAAATCCCTCCCTTTTCATATGCGTGCTCTCTACTCTCTGCTATGTTCTGCATCTACCAGTTTAGAATCTTTAAAAATCAGGATTTTTTTTTCTCCTACTCTCATTGATTTTGGGCCTCTTTTTGCTGTTGTTGTTAGTCAATTTAATGATGTACTATTTGGTTGTCGCAATACAATGAAGCACATTTTCTTATTGAGCATAACTTATCTAATGCATCCAAATCAGTATTCTTCTTCAAAATCATTCCTATTAGGGTATATAATAACTCCTATGATGGAACCCAATGTCCCTATTCCCAAGTGGAAGAACACTTATTTTTCTGAATTACCGCTCTGAGCTGATTTAGCACCCAGAAAACAAATACTAATGGACAATGATCACAAAATACATATCTAGCAGAAATTTCTTCCTTCACCTTCTTACATTTTCCTCTGCTTACATAGTTCTGTCCTTTCTTTCTTCTCTTATAGTAGTGACCCAGCAACACTTAAAGATGCAATCTCTGAAACATTTTGGATATTAACAAAAGGCTAAAATCACCTTGCTGGGATACGGTTTTCCTGTTGCTACAAATTCTCTTTCTTTAAAACCCTGAAAAACTTGATGATCTACTGTCTTTAAGAAAACCTTTACAACATTAATTCTTTGTCACATAGAAAGTAACAAGAACATGAGCGTTTCTTACAATATTCCTTATATGATAATAATCTTCAATGGTCCAAAACAATGTGTACAAAATCCTAGGAAAATCCTTCTTGGTTGGTATTTAACTCAGCATCTTTGGAATTGTGTAATTAGATTCCATTTATAAGATCCCTAGGCTGCTGAAAAAGTTAGTGAAGCTTGAGGGTCTCATGACTGTACACAGTGTTAACTTGTTGATCCAATTATTGGTTTGAACTCCATTAGTTGGATGGAGCAAAGAGTACATCAACCAGGTTAACCTGGTACCAACTGACCTGTCCTATAAGAGGAAATAACGACTCCTTTCTCTGAGGTAGAGAGTACTCCGCTACATCACCTGTTGGGGTCTGCTAAAGAAAGAGTTGTCCCTCTACTTATTCCCTCAGTTCAAATGGAGCTGAGCATAAATCTCCTCCCTTTATTACTGTGCACTGACTCCTTCCTGACCATGAGCACTCTGTGATAGGTACACCTTTCAGTTAGAGAATTTCCATGTGACTCCATTTCCTACACCATTTGGAGACAAGAGGTTGTAGAAGGTAACATATAATTAGTTTATATGTATGTTGTTAGAACAACCCAAAATAATTTAAAAAAAAAAGCCAGAAAAAAAAACCACACAAACAGCTAGAACTATAACCTGAGTAACAGCCCTTAACCATTACTATCAATATAGCATGTGGAAAACAATATCAAAACATTGAATGTCCTTGAAATTGACAAAACATATTTAATGTCATAGATTGATCATAAACATTAAATATTTTAATTGATTTGTGTAGATTTAGGTGCTGTTTAAAGTGATAGAATTTAGATGAGGACTGTTAGAAGGATAAAACCTGCTGATTTGGGCAGCTCAGAATGGCACTTCAGATTTAGAAAGGGCCTCTGTTACCAGTGATGGGGCTGAGATTAAAAAAAAAAAAAAAAGTGGACGTGGTACAATGAACAGTAATCTTGAAATAAGGAAATTTACCAGGAAAAGAGAAAATCATTGAAGATTGTGCACAGTCATAGCTCTTGGTATGTTTCTATGCATGTCTTCTAAACACAATGTGGAGATGGTATGGAGAGACAGAGTTGAGAAAAAGGCTAAGATTTGGTGTGAGGAACAAGGTGTGAATTTTAGCCTTTACTGTATGCCTTCTTGTGCTCTGGGATACCTGCCAGTGCAATGCTAGCCACCCAAGGAGTTTCACTAACTAACTCATTCGCAGGAAAATGAGATTGCCACTCTCATAGTGAGAACTGGCAGTGAACACCTTTTTCACCATTTGTAACTGCTGTCTAACCATTGAATACATCTTGAATAATATTTTCACTTGAAATAACATATTGGATGTCTATTTCCTATACGAGACATTGTCTGCTCTCATAATATATAACATTTCATTACTTGACATCACAACACACGCGCAAACAAAAAATTGGGTGATTCTATTGAATTTGAACATAAAATGTCATTTTTCCCTTTGATTTTGTCTGTGATGTTATTCACGTAAAGAAACAATTGATGAAAAGTCTGCTAAATAGTTTAATCCATGGGATTGGACTGGGATAAAAATATGATGGCTATAAATACTATTTTCTTTATTATTTCTTTCACTTGTTTTTCATAGATAATGTCCCTTGCCATAGTGAGTAGAATCTGGCAAGTTAACAGGTGATTAATCAAGTTTTAATCAGTGAAATATCCTGGCAGGTCTGATTCCTGGTGAGAAGTCAATGATAAAATCTCAGTATCTCAGTCTATGGAGCTACTATATTAACCACTGTGGTCAAATTCCTATTTATTATGGTGTTTGAGACAGGAAAATATTCCACTGTCAGATGGTTATTTTTTAAGAGAGAAAATAGTAATGCAGCACAACTTTGGAACACTTATCTTTACTTTGTGTCAAAGAGCCATACTATTAAACTCTGTAATGGAAGTACCACTTCTTTCAGCTTTCATCAGCAGTCCAAAATGTCATGCAATGAGAATTTAATTGGACAAAGTGACTATTTGACATGCAGAACTGAGCTGTGTCATCAAGACTCCACAGGTAGTGAACACTTGGTGACTGGTGGGTGGAAGAAAATGTACATTCTAATAAGGGGTCAAGGGACTTCAGGAGTTCTACTATGTAATTACCTAGCAGTAGGTGAGATGGTGCATGTCAAATAAGAAAATTACAATTCTATCACTGAAGAACAGGGGCATCATATACAAAAAATAAGTATAAAACAAAGCTGAAGCCAAAGTTATCTAAAACTGTGTTATTTTGCGATCGGCTTTTAAAATATTATCTTTAAGTGGAAAACACAGCGGAAACTTTTTAATACTAATGGTGTATGACAGGATGAATAACCACCTCATTGGCCAATGTATTCATAGCAGGTTTTGTTCAAATAGTTGTTGGTAGGGGGTAAGCATTTACTTTAATAAAATTGATGGCATGTAATAATAGGCAATATGTTTCATGAGATTGCAGATATAAACTTTTAAATGTTTTTGTATATTATGTAATAATAAATGCAGTTAGAATTTATTTATTTGTGCTGATTACATGACTAAGGGATAAAAACTTAAGATTAATTTGAATTTTCCACAAACTGAGCACTAGCCCACGGGTAATGGCCGAATGTTAGTACATGTCTGCTGGAGCTACGTAGCCCAGGGGCCTTGACGTTTCCTTTCTGGAATGGATGACTGTGTTTGCTCATCTCTGACTTGCATAGTATTATCTTGAGAAAAGCTGTCCTTTATGAACTTGACCACCTCAATTTAATAACCCAGTAATTAACCACACTAGTAACTGTGTTGTCTAAAACTTACAAATAAATCAGGCTCTAATAGTTCTTTTAAATAGTTTTTCAAAAGTCAGACTATTTTTAATATAATTAACATCAATAGTCATTAAAGTTGAAAGTTAGCTATGTAAGTGTAATAAGAAAGAAAAAAAAAAAAAATGTGTTCTAGACATATGAAGAGTATTAAGTACCATAACCTGTATATTTAGCTGTGCTTCTAATACACAGCTGATTTAGGGATTTGAGTTGGAATATTGAGACATTGCTTCTACTGCGTTCTGTAGCGGGAGCAAGTGCACACAGAATCCAGCATCAAGAAAGTTAAGTTCTTCAAAATGAAAAAGTTTCAGCTTTCTTCTGGCATGGATGAAGAATATGAGGTGGGAAAAGTAAAGGAGAAGATTTGGGGCATGGAGGTGATCAAGAGAAAGCTGGTTAGAGTGGGAAGCAGGGAGTATGAGGAGTGAACAATTTCAAATTGGAACTTGTCCAGTTGTGTTGTTGGCAAAGGACAGATGTGAAAAGTTGTTGATCTAGAGAAAAGAGAAGGAATGTTTGAGGGGCTGGCAGGTGGAGCTGGCTCTGTGTTTGATGCAACTCCAAATGCAACAGCTGAGAAAAGAAACAATAAGGTATATTTATGCAGATACAGTTCAAGATTTTTTCTTGAACTGAGATCACAAAGAGAGGAAAAAGATTAGAAAGTCATAAAGGTGTAGCCTCACATAATTACACACAACATTTTGAAGAGTCTATTCAAGGAGAGTATAGATTTCTGCAGTAATGACACACTGAATTCTCAGTATTTGAAAGCTTTTTGCTAAGCACATGCATGAACAGAGACTAACCCCCAGTAACAAGGGAGAGTCAGAGTGAGGGGAGGCCCAAGGTGAAGTTAAACAATACACTAGCACCTTCCTGGGTACCAACAACCAGGAGTATCAAACTATATTTTCTAAAACTGTGCTGTATTTTTGGAATGGATTTATAAACCTTTTGCCCCTGCTTGCTAACTGTATAATTCTATAATAATCTAGCAAACAAAGATAAAATAAAAGTACATGAGACAAAGAAAAAGTAATACTTATTATTTTTAATACTTAAGTATATTCATATAGGCCTCATACTTAGAACAAAGACCTTGACTATTATACAACACACACACACACACACATTTGTTTGTGTCTCTGTATATATATTCACCCTAAAAGGTACTGAGACTTCTGGACCCAAGAAAGGACATTGAAGCCACCAACACAGAAAATTATGACCTTGTTTGATGTGGTTCTCAATGTATTTAGAACTAATATTTAAGACAACTATATTATAAATGGGGAAGAGTAAAGGGACTAAAGAAGGTAAGTTTTCTAGATTTCACTTTAACTAGTAAAATGATGATACTACTAAACTATAATGTTATGTACATATAATGCACTGTTTAGAACCATCATTAAATACTTATATTAAAAGATACACTAAAATCACTATAGATAACTCAAAATAACTCATCGCACAGGGAAATGTAATGAGATGCTCTGCTATTGTGTCTTTGTTATAACTGCTACTCTCCCCATTCCCGGAGAGGAATCTGTGTTCCATCACCTTCCTTCACCTGATGTTTTTCCTGTGAATTTCCCATGAGGAGTTAAAATGTTGCTGAAATGTTGTCAGGGCATCATTGTAATTTTTACAAATAGTTATTATTATAATTATTTGACCTGTTTATGTATTATATTGATATAAACAGTATCTGTGTCAACCTTTCTCTAAGAGGAGCTGGGACAAAGGGAATTTTATGTCCAGACGTCGCTACTGCCTTAAAAGTGTGAAGCAAGGGCCTTCTGACTTGAGTAAATAAGTGCTGTGATCACACTCATTTAAACATCTTTGTGAGGTATAATCGATATACAATAAACTGCACATGATTAAAATGTAAAAATCTCACATATTGCATGATTTCATTTACATAATATTCTCAAAATTATGAAGTGTACACATGGAACACACATCTACACTTATCTGCCACATGTGATAAAATGTCCTAGAATTATACACTTATATTGAGCCAAAGTAAATTCTGATTTTGACATCGTATTATAGTTACATGAGATGTCACCATGGAGACGACAGGGTGAAGGGTAAATGGGACCTCTCTGTACTATTTTGGAAACTTCCTTTGACTCTAAAGTTATTTCCAAACAAAAAGACAAAAACTGTATTGACAGATGCAAGTGATCATATATTGAATGATTCCAACCATATAAAGTTCTACAAAAGGCAAATCAATAAAGGCAGAATTGGGATCAATGACTGACCAGAGCTAGGAGTGGTAGAACAATAGAAGGGGTTGATTACAAATGGGCATGAGGAAACTTTGGGATGATGAAAATGTCTGCCGTGAATTGTGGTGCTGGTACACAGCTCCATAAATTTAACTGAAACTGAATAGTACATTTGCAGTGAGTATATTTTGTGGTATGTAAATTACACTTGAATCCAAGTGTTAAAAATATATTGTCTTAGCGATCATGGGGAAAATAAGGTCACGTTGACCTTTTCTTACCTCTTCTGTTAGAATTTGGTATCGTTTATAGTTTGAATTGCATAGTACTATACAGGAGTAGTGGGAGGGCAGTGACAGGTTACCTATGTCTGAGGCCTCCAGCAGTCTTCTGCAAGCACCAGTGGACACATGTCAAGGCAGATGGCATGTAGCGGGGAGCCTTGTGGGACACACCAAAGGGAATCTTTTATCCTGGTAGCTGCATCGGTCAAGTTATTATCTGTTCCTGTTGAAAGAGTAGAAGACACTGATATCAAAATCCATTATATATCCTTTACAGTTTGCTGTCTGTGGAAATACATTTTAAACATATAGGAGGCTATAAATAGTTGCCATTTCAGAGTATGTGCTCATTCATTGTCAGCAAATCATGCCATCATCTTTACAAAGCCCTAGGGAAAAAGACAAATGTTCACACACACAAACAAAGCCCTTCTAACCTCTATAATCATGGTTGAATCTCTGAATATTTAGTATCAAGATTTCAGTGCCCAGCATGAGAAAATACGGCCAGTGTCACACTTTGCAGACTCTGCCCTGAAGAGATAGATTTCTGCCCAGATGTATTTTGTTTAAAACAGCAATATTTTTATACTTCTATCACTTATTTATTACCCTGACTGTAATAGTCTGTTTGTTTATATGTTCCACTAGACTGTTCATGTTTGAGTGGGAGGTTGGGGAGGGGGAGGTTTTCTTTGTGTTCCTAGTACCTGTGAGAAGACTTAGCACATAAAAATTACTTAATACGTGTTTGTATACTTGACTAGTAGTAGAGAGGCTGCTGTAAGTGAATACAGATATTGGAATTAAATTTGGAAGTCAGGAACTCTGTAAATTTTAAATCTACAACATATTATTTATAAAATACAAAGTTAAAGTAATTTCTTATAGTTTTAACATCTTATATTAAACAAAACCATGTCTTATCACAGCAGTAGGAATCTGAACTATTCAAGAGTATGTGACCTGGGATAAATACTTGAAACATAAAGTTAGGTTTAAAATGTAATTAAACTAAAGGTGGTTCTAAAAAACAAGCAAACAGAAAAACAAGTGATAAAAAAAATGCAGCAAATGAAAAGTCTACTACTATTAGGTTAAAAGTAGCAGTGATGATAACATAATCTTGAAGTAGCCTATACATCTCTCACATAGGAAAAAAACCCTTAAATTATTAAACCATAAATCATTAGGTCAAAACTACCTGCTATAGTCTGAATGTTTGGGCTCCCTTCAAATTCTTCTGTTGAAATCTTAACACCTGAAGGCGATTGTATATGAGGTAGCACCTTTGGGAGGTATTATATCATGAGGGTGGAGTCCTCATGAATGGGACCCTTATAAAAGAGTCTCCAGGGAGATCTCTAGTTCCTCCCACCATGGGAGGACACAGCAATGAGGTGCTGAGGTGCCGGCTGTGAACCAGGAAGAGAGCACTCACTATAACATGGGCCATACCTCGATCCTGGACTTCCAGCCTCCAGAACTGTGAGAAACACATTTCCGCCGTTTATAAGGTGCCCGCTACTTTGTAGCAGCAGCCTGAACTAAGACATTGCAATATTCTATATACCATGTGTATAAATTTAAAAGGGAGGTGTATTTGCCTGCTTAAACTTCCATAACAAAAATACCACAGACTGGGTAGCTTAAACAACAGAAATTTATTTTCTCACAGGAGGTCAGAAGTTCAAAATAGAGTTTCTGGCCAATTTGGTTTCTGGTTCGGAATCTTTTCGTGGTTTGCAGAAAGTCCCCTTATTGCTGCGTTCTCATATGGCAGAGAGAAAGAGAGCTCTTCTGTTTCTTTCTCTTCTAAGGGCAATGGCTCTGTTGCGTTAGGGCCCCACCCTTATGACCTCATTTAACTTTTATCACCTCCTCACAGGCCCTTTCTCCAAATACAGTCACATTGGGGTTAGGACTCCAATATGTGAATTTAAAGAGATGCAATTCAGGTCATAGCAGCAATGAAATATAGAGATAGCCTATGTTAAATCCCTACCATGGACCAACACCTGAGCGAAGAACGTTCTTTTAATACCCTGACAAAGCTGCAGAGTAGTGTTATATTGTCCTACTTTATTAAGAAACAATGATGGTCATATCAAATCCTTTTTTCAAGGTTGCACAGCTACTGTTGTAGGATTTTTACCCAGGAGTTTCAGGCTTAAAATGTTTCTTACTTTATTGTTTTTTGGGAAATGATGGGTAAATGACTTAAATATTTATTACATAATTATTTTATTTCACATACTTTTCCCTGTTTAAATACCTGGGATATTAAAACTTTCCTGTTAATATGCTCCATACCCTCTTAGCTAACCTTCAAATTGGGCTATGGCCAAAGGGAATAGCTCATACACATACTGATAGCCTCCACCATTAGTTCCTGCATCTATCTCTGCTTTTCTTCCTGGGGGCTTTATCTAGCACCACAGAAAGTTGCCAAGCCCAAGGGCAGGGCAGCCTTTAAATACCAGGAATTTAACACAATCAGGTACCATCACCAAAAAAAGACTCATAATCTTGGAAAACATTGTTAATGAGGGGCAATTCTAAGGAAGGTTCTACAAGGGTCCAAAGGGTCCCCAGAAAGACTGAGCCCCAGTTACCCACAGGAGTCACATACTTATTATTTCTCTTCCCTACCTGCAGTTTGTGCTTCTTGGGATTACTCCCCAAAAACACTCCCTGCACTCAGGATCTGCTTTTGGGAGCTCTGACATACTCCCTAGAATGGTGACCTCTTCATAGCCTACCCCCAATCTAGAATAACTTCTTTATTAATTCTCCAAACCTAACTGCTCTTAGAAAAACACATCAGTTTGTTTTCAGCAATTAGTTTAAAAGTGGCATTGCATTGCAGTGTGAATTTGAAAAAATAATAAATAAAAGATGTATTATTTTAATCAGTGATACTATGTAAAGATAAACCAGTTTCTTCATCATCATCCTCATTAAAACCATTAATGCATAATGATTATGCGACCTTTGTTTTTCACCCCAGGAATGTCATTTCCAACTTTATCTATGGCAAATGAATTTATTGTAATCTGAATGATTATCATCCTATTTACATACATAAAGAGTATTATTAGAGTTTCCCATTGTTGTCATATTCCGTTCTCTCATTTGCACCTCATAGCTATGCGTTAACTAGGACAGATATTATCACAATTTCACACTTGAGGAGATAAAAACTTTAGAGGAGCTAAGTCAAACTCAGTTACGCTACTACGTTTTTTTTTTATATCAACCAAAAGATAATGATTCATAATCCGTAATTCTAATATTTCACAGGGTTGTGTTGTCTTATTTATAATTATTATATCTTTAAAAATTTTCTATGGACTTTTGGACCAATTGCTTACTTTTTAGTTACTATAACTTTGATTCGTATTGCAGCCCCTAATGACCCAGAATACCAAAACAAACTCAATTTCATCAACATGGATCTTTTGTTTCCTTTAATATAAGTCAACATTGTTTTTTAAGAGCAAGGATTTTTTTTCTTAGCTATCTAATGTCATATCTACTCAATTTACTTTGATATCCAATAGGAAATATATCAATATATGGTGACTTAGTATTTGTATGTATTGACTCCTGTCACTCATCTACTTTGACTTTCTCTAAGCCTCTTCTAGCTTCTGACCAACAATCTTGCCCTCCCCCCTTTGCTTCAGATCTCTAGCTGTTTCTGTACATGGCAGCTTCCATGTTAGATAGCTGCTACTTTCACCAGGCAACCCCTGCTTCCCAGCACCACACACCTCAATCACTCCTTGCAAAGCACCAACTTCACAGCCCAACTGCCAGTGTTTGGCCCTCTTCTAGTGAGGATGATTATAAACCTCAAGTTTTGTGAAAACAGATTAGTGCAGTCCCAGACTGTTTGGGCAAAACTCAGATTTCCACCTATCTTTCTATTTGTGTTTCTCTCCTTTACTCTCACACTACTACCATACTCACAACACTTATGACACCAGATGTGTGGTTTTTATTTTTATTGTTTCCCACACCAAGCTATTATAGGCCACCAGCTGGGTGTTCTGCTTTTTATTTTCAATTCTAACGATATCTACCTACAGATTCCATAGGTTAAGGGCTCAATCCCGTGAGACTGACCCCCCTCACTTCACATACTAATAGTAAATAGCAGGTTCCCAGGACATCCATAATTCATTTCCCAACATTATAGAATATCATGCTGAACAGGAGGCAGCATAGTACATGCAGTACATGGGTTACATTTGGCTACAAATTTGGATGTTCCCATGACCCCTCCTTGAGTTTGATTAATTTGCTAGAGCAGCTCATAGAACTCATGATAACACTTATTTACATTTACCAGTTTATTAAAAGATATGATCAAGAATACAGATGAATAACCAGATGAAGAGATACAGAAGGCAGGTCTGGTGGGGGCGGGGGTCCCAAGTGCAAGAGCTTCTGTCCCTGCGGAGTTGTGTTGCATCTCCCTCCTAGCATGTGGTTGTGTTCACCAACTTGGAAGCTCTTTGAACTCCTTATTTGGGGGATATTTTATGAAGGCTGTATCACATAGACATGATTAATCATTAACTCTATTTCCAGCCCACCTTCCAACTCAAGAGACTGGGAGATGTGGTGGCTGAAAATTCTAAGCTTCTGCTCATAGCTTGAGGTATCAGGTGACCAGCCTTCATCCAAGAGCCATCCAGGATCCCACCCAGAATCGTTTTGTTAGGACAAAAGACACTCCTATCACCCACAAAGTTACAAGGATTTTAGGAGCTTTGTGCCAGGAACCAGGGACAGAGACCAATCAATATATAGTTTCTACTATCTCACATAGATGTAACTATGTTTCTAATAAATGGTGTTTGTGGTTATGTTAATGGTATAAACAGCCAAATATTTTCAAAGAGTGGGTTTTGGACCCTCTAAGACCTGTGTGCCATTCCACCTTGCAACAAACTTCTTTTCCTAATTCTGTAGTCATATTCTGATAAATGCAATGGAAGATGAAAATCTATTTTATAGACTTGATGTTTTCATTAATTATACTGAATAGAGTGAACAAGATATTAAAAATGAAAATCATTGAGCAGACTTCTGATTCCTCACAAGTTAGATAACATCTCTAGGTCTGATCTACTTTAACTAATAAAAATCTTTTAATGTCATTTAACATGCTTGCTTTGTTTTCATTAAATTTGATTGATTTAGACAGTAGGTTGCTACAGTTATATAATTTAGAAAGAAATTGCTTCAGAGTATAACAAAAAATACTTTATCAGAAAATAAACTTTATATTAGGTAAATCATCCTGGTGTCATTAGTCTGCTTGATGACATCAATGACAGTGAAACTGTTAACTAGTAAATCAGAGTAACCTCGAAATTACTGTGAAACATTAGAGTTTTAAGTAAGACTTTAGTTTAATAGTGTCAGGTCCTCCACTGGAAAAATTACATCTGGTAAAACTTTCAAATGCTGAATAATTTCTTTATTTTACTTTTTAAAACTTTTTGGACTAATGATTTTCCCTTACTAATTTGATTGCTAAGCATCAGTATCAAATGTATCTAACAAGAAATAAGTGAATTCCTTATATATTTCATAAGGAACAAAGACCTAAAACTTACCCAGCATCAAAGTTTTATTCCTTCCTAATGTTACTTAGGCTTTGGGTTTCACTGAGGAATTCACTGAAGTGGAAATATGATAAAGCAATAATGAGGTTAAAACCAGACCCTCGGACAAAATAAAATCTTAGTCAAGAGTTAAATGATAACAATGAAGTACTTTCATACTTTATACCAAAAGATTAAAATAAAATGATTGCCTGACTTGTTAAATAAAGAAAACATATAATGTCGATAAATATTACACAGAACAAAATTCTTGTTGAGGCAGATGTGACTAGAATGTTTGCCATTCAAAGTCTTCACTTTAGTAGATGCCTTATAAACTGGAAACTTTCATATAAGCTGACATCATGCTTTCCTTTGTTATCATATCTGATACTTCATGGAAAATAACAATTTCTTCTACTTAGTTTTTATTGATTTAAACAATGTGGTATATATATTTTCTTTTTTGTTACTCTGATGCAAGTGCCATTCAAATTCAGAAGATGCTGAGATAGCAGGCTGATTAAATTACTAGGAGTATTACATTATTCTTATGAGAACTTCAAAAGAGAAGCATTTACTCATCAGAGAAAGTATCTTTTGTCTTGTTAGAATAATACCATAAGACTTGTTCTTAAGCAAGTAAATCTCAGGAGATCTTTCTAGGTACATTGACCTATCAATGAAATTGATAATTCTCTAGTATTCTATTAATGGTACAGAATTAAGAATTGAAATATTTTCTTTTTTTCTTGAGTGAAAAAATTTTCATGCATTATTTTTAAAATTTTATAATTACATTTATGTATCATTGTGTAAACTGGCAAAAAATCAACAAAAATAAAAAATAGAAAGCACCTATAATCCCATCAAAGATATATCATTGACTTTCTAATTTTTGCTTGTATACACATATATACACACATAAACACAAAATCAAAATTGCATATACTATTTCGCTTAGCAGTATTTTGAAAACACTATGTAAGTGGCTTATAATATTTATTGCAATAAAATTTATCATATTAATATGCCATAATTTATTTCAATATCTTGTAATTAAAATTATTTTTTACTTTACTTTTTATATATAATACTGTGATGATCATCTTTGCACTTAAAACTTGACCACATTTCTGATATTTCACCAGAGTGAAAAATAATAGAATTCTAAGGACACATGATATAAAATTCCAACATTACAATCCATATTGCCAAATTATTTTTATAATATTTCTTTACCAGGGCTCTGAAATCATGTATATACTGAATTCTGCCAAATGTTTTATTATAGCATGTTAAACCCAAACTGTTTTTGGCTTTGATTTTCTCTATTATTTTTTTATGTTACAATGGAACTACTCCAAGTATGAGGAGGATAATTTACTACCATCAAAAAATGTGATAAAAGTCTATGTGTCACCATTTATCTATAAATAAATAATGATACATTTGATAATGCTTTTATATTGGCCAGGAATGCAGTACCCTAGTATTAAAATACTGTTCTGTTTTACACATTCAATTCAAAAGATAACTAACCTTTATAACATTTTTAAATCAACTCTCAAAATATCACTGTTTACTAACCACAACATGAGAGCACCCTGAAAATGCACACTATAAAAGAAAGCAATACTTCTAACAACTTTAGAGAGTTGTCACATCCTTACTATTTGTCAATCAGATTGAATAAGATTAGGGTCATATGTCAATTTAAATCAAAGAATTCTAGATAAAACCAAAACCATTGCTGCAAACAATGAACCATAACATCTTCAGCTAAATTTTTCTGCCTCAGAAGTATTCTGTCAAATGATGCACAATAGAAAAGGGACCAGAAAGCATACTAAGATCCCCTGACCATCTGTTAGTAGATTATCAAACAGAGGTTAGTGCCAATAAGCAGTAATGTAACATCAAGGTCAGCATTTAAAGGTTATGGTACTATATTTTCAAGAACCGTTATGTGGGTTCAGACCCAAACATCTTTTCTGTGCTAAAATTAGAAAATTTTACCTGCATTTTGTTTACTATGTTCAGTATCAAGTATGAAAAAGATAGCCCTCTCTACTAGGTAATATATCTCATTTTATTGCTTTTCCCTCCCATGGAGAAAGGTTGCATTTTCTTTCTGACCCCCTACTACTTTCATTTTGTCCTGCCCTGGGGTTACAGTTACAGAGCAGGATATATCAAAATGTTGAGATCCTCTACTCCATACTATGACCTTAAGGTAATGCTTAAACCTAAATTCCAGATAGATCTGCAGCAAACTCTATCCCCACTAAAGTAGGAAAGAAAGGCCTGATTTAGATGCACATTTATTCTTTTTTACAAAATTGATGTATAATTGACATATAACATTATACTAGTTTCAGGTATACGATGTTATGTTTCAATATTTATATATGTTGCAAAATGATCTTCACAATAAGTCTAGTTAATCTTAGTTATCAAACACAGTTACAATTTTTTTCTTGTGATGAAATCTTTTAAGACCTACTTTCTTAGCAACTTTCAAATGTGTCATACGGTATTATTAACTATAGCCCCCATGCAGTACATTGTCCTCACGACTTACTTTTTTTATAATGGGGAGTTTGTACTTTTTTTACCCCTTTCACCCATTTTGCCTATTCAGCTCCTTTCCTCTGACAACCATACCAATATTTTCTCTGTATCTATAATCTTGTTCTTTTTTTTTTTTTAGATTTCACATATAAATGAAATCATATAATATTTGTCTTTGTCTGACTTAATTCACTTAGGATAATGTTCTGGATGTCTATCAATGTCACAAATGGCAAAATTTCATTATATATCTATCTATATCTATGCCTATATCTACATCTATCTATCTATCTATCTATCTATCTATCTATCTATCTATCTAAAGATATATCAATATATCTATCACTTCCTCTATATCTATTCTTCCACTGATGGAGGTTGTTTAAATGTCTTGGCTATTGTAAATAATGCTGCAATAAATGTGCGGGTGCACATATCTTTTTAAATTAGTGTTTTTGTTTTCTTTGGATAAATACCCAGAAATGAAGTTGCTTGATCATATGATAGTTCTATTTTGGTATTTAAGGAACCTCCATACTGTTTTCCATAGTGGCTGCCCCCATTTACATGCCCACCAATAGTACATGAGGGTTCCCTTTTGTCTACATCCTCACAAACACTTCTTTCTTTCTTTTTTGATAATAGCCATCCTAATAGATATGAAGTGATACCTCATTGTGATTTTGATTTGCACTTCTCTGATGATTAGTTATGTTGAGCATCTTCTCTCTCGTATACCTGTTTGCCTTCTATATGTATTCTTTGGAAAAATATCTATTCATATTTTCTGTCCATTTTAAAATTGGATTGTTTATTTTTTTTGCTATTGAGTTATATGAGTTATTTATGGATTTTGATGTTATCCTCTAATCAGATATATGATTTATAAATATTTTCTCCTATTCAGTACAATACCTTTTCATTTTGTTTTTCTTCGCTGGATGCACATTCATTCTTAAAGCTAGGCCATAGCAAGGTTTGATGTAATGATTAAGTTAAACTCAGACATTTGGTCAAACACTATTCTGGGTGTGTTTGTGAGGTTATTTCTAGACTAAATGAATGTTTGAATTGGTGGACTGAATAAAGTAGATTGTCCTCCCTCATATGGGTGGGCATCATCCAAGAACTCAAAGACCTGAGTAGAACAAAGAGGCTGAGTGAGAAGGAACTCCTGCTTGACTGCATGACTTGAAACGCTGGCTTTCCTAGACTTTGGTCCAGACTGAAATATCAGTTCTTCTTGTCTCGAGCTTGCCAACTTTTTAAACTGGAACCACTCATCAGATCTCCTGGGTCTTCAGCTCATCAACTGAAGACCTTGGAATCTATAGCAGTTTTAAACCAGAGCATCACCTCTGACCCTTATCACGAAACTTTAATAGTATGCCCGGATAACCAACACAGTCTAACCTTCCACATTGCCATAATCTTGCTCCAAGTGTGGAGCTGCCCTCATTTCTGGCCTAGATAATTGCAAAGCCTCCCAATTTTCTTTCTGCTTTGGCCCCTGCCCCCTCTCTCATAGCCTGTTTTCAACACTACAGCCAAAATGAGCCTGTTAAAACATAAATCAGATCATATCGTTCCTCTGCTAAAAACCCTCCAATGGTTCTCATCTTACTCAGAATAAAAGCCATTCTTTACCCGAGCATGCCTGGGCCCACCTGATATGGCTATTCATTCTCTCATCTCCTATCCTACTTTTCTTTTTCTCATCCTCTCTATCCCCATCCCCCACCTTCTGCTCCTATTGCTTCTTAAAATCACTGGACATTCTCCCATCTCAAGGCCACTGCATGTGTTTCTCTCTATGTGGAAGGTTCTTGTCCCAGATATCTTTATTGCTGGTTCCTTGGCCTCTTTTGAATCTTTATTCAAATATCACTTTTTCAATGAGACCAGATATGGTCACTCTATCTAAAATTACAGCTACCTCTGACACTCCCTGTCCCCTTTCCTTGCTTTTCATTCAGCATTTACCACAATCTTGTATATTTTATTTATTGTATTTCCTGAAATGTAAGCTCTATGAAGACAGAGACTTTTTGCCTAATTCATTCGTTGCTATCACCTCAGCCCCTAGAACAGTGCACAGCACATTTTATGTGCTCAATAAACACTTGGTCTGTAAATCATTACGTCTTAGAAACATTACATTAACATTGCTATGTGATGAATGAGGTTCACAAGCCTAAAGAAGAGTATCTTTAAATATTTAATCTCACAACATACTTTCCCCCCTCACTTCCAGTTACTATTGTTTAAGACACAGTCCTTACCCTGAAAAATCTAGCTGAGAAGAAAAGATACTTAAAAATTGTATATTATTTGCAAAATGGCAAGGCCAGGATTATTTTTAAGATATATGCTTCTACAACTAGAAGTATATACTGACTTTAGACTCATTTTTTGTTTTTTTATTTCTTCCTTCTGAATTAAAAGAAAAGAGAATGAGAATGTGTTGAAACAATGTCATCTTCATCTTCCTCCTTTTTCTAAGAAGATGCATCTTGTTCTGGCTAATCTCACAAGAATTCCCTAGATTACGTTAGTCATCACTACTACCCATTCTTTAATTTACCCACAGCGTAATAGCTTCATTTACAGACCTTTTTTTTTTTTTTTTTTTTTTTTTTTTTTTTTTACTTACTATAGGTCAGAAGCTGCTCAGTAACTGAGAATTGAGAAAAGCCTTTGTGTCCCAGGACTAATGGGGCTTCACACTACTGCCCTTCCAATCTGTTGCCTTTCTTCCCTCTCTCTCCCAAAGTACTGGTAAGTGCCATTAATGTTGACTCTTAATCATGCTCAGCTGTATCCCTTCTTGTTGACTCCCATAGCTTCTCTTTTCTGTCAGCTATATCATATCTCATCTGAATCATTGTGATGGATTTTCCAGGCCCTGGGCTGGTTTGGCTTCTGATCCTTATTATATTCCACCTGCTAGAAGATAAATTAAAATCAAAACCTCTGAAAAACTTAAAGAGCTATTACTTCACTGCTAAAACCCCTTCACTGTTCACCAAAGCCCTCAGAATAAAATTCAAACTCCAAAGCGCAGACAAGTTTGCTCATGATCTGGCATCTGCCGAAGTCTGCATACTCAACGTTCCTGACTCATGAAGTTTTACCATCCAGCTGTGCTTAACTATTTAAGGATCCTTAAAAGCGCCACGCGGAACTTTTTGCACAGAATATCTCCTTTCTCACCCAGCCTCTTGGCTGGCTAATTCCTTCTCACTATTTAAAACTTACCTGAGATGTCACAGCCTCCAGAAAGCTCCCTGATCATGTTTTGCCTTTTTCCTCCACAGCTCTCTTTTCTCCATTCTGGCTGGAATACCAGTTCCCTATGATCCTGTACTTATATTTTTAACATAGAACTTTTCACACTGCTTTGTGGTTACAGGGGCTCTTCATAGTTCATTTCCTATTTAAGTTGCAAAACCTTCAGGACTTAATGAACTGTAACTTCTTACTGTCTATGGCATCTAGGCTTCCGATGTCAGTCCTGGATGTGGCTGAGCCTCCTTTCCCACGATTACCATCGTAATCTTAGAATGACTGTTATCTTGGGTAAAGTAGCTTAGCATGTTTCCAGAATTTTTTATAAGGGAGAATGTTAACCCTTTTCAGGTAAAAAACACATATTTTCCTCATTTATTTTGTTATTTGTAAAATGCATCTTGGTTGATTATAAAAGGAGAAAAAAATAGTTTCTGCTCTTACATGCCTGGGAATGTATCTAGAATTTTGCGTAACTTTTTGGAGAAACAAATTGATTTTATACATTATTTCACTATATAATTTATGGTAACATAACTGCGACATATAACTGGAACTCTCATATTGTTTCTCTGATTTCCCACTAGATTGGGAGTCTCTTGCCTTTATAAGAACTGCAGTGGTTCAGTTATCACTTGCCCCCGGTCAACCACAAAGAAAGACAGATGTTATATGCCTGTTGGAGAAGCAACCCAACCCCTCCCCTCCCCACCCCACATCAGATCCCTGACTGATTTTTTTTTTTTTTCTTTTCTTCTTGCCACACAGTGTGAAAAGCTGGAACGGAGCTGCTATGGAATTGTTTGTTTCTCTCCCACTGTGCTAAGATTTACCCTCAGAAATCACCGCCTTTATTTCTGTTTGGTGCTTATCACCAAAAATTCAGTGGCTTTAAGTTACCTTTCAAACAAGGCTTTGGACCAGGGCACTTTGATATGATTTGACTTGCAATCTCCTCTCTATTGGTAGGTTTGTTTTCTGAGAGGCAGAAGAAGAGGGACACTTAGGCTGTACTTAAAGTGCTGAAATATAATACTAGATTAGAAATGTTAAGTATTAAGTACATAGACATTATATATGTTACAGGAGTTTAATGTCTCCATTTAAAAATATAGTTTATGAAAAGTAACAAAATTAATCTTAGCAAAAATGATGTAAAGACACAGAGCTTAAATTAGATATAAATTTATATAAAGAAGGTGCAGTCATAATAGAAAAAATAACATGTTCAACAAATAGTGATGAAAGGAGGTCAAGACATATACATCAATTTATATTTTTAGCCACACTATTAGGCAATCTGGGCATAACACAAGAATAATTGAACCACGCATAGGTGTTGAGAGCATGCTTTGAAGTCAGAGGGGCTATGTGCAAATCCTCATTTTGCTTATTCCTGAACTTGGGAAGTTACTTATTCTCTCTGTGAAACAATTTGCTCATTTGTAAGATGAGAACAGCAGCAGTAGGAATTGAAAGACATGGAAAATGGCAGGTGGCACTTTATAGGGTTTGCAAGAACTATTAGCGATTATAAATTCTATTACTATTATCGTTATTACTATTAACCTTTCTTAGATATGCACCTAAAGTGTTTAGATACCCAGAAACTTACTGCTCTCTAATAATAAAGTAGAGAATTTTGAAAACATTTCACAGATTACAGTGTTTTTAAGAATCTGAAGAGCTGTGGTGGCTCAAGGGTCTGTTATTTATAGAACTCATTTGGAGCAATCCAAATCTGTCCTACTTTATAGTCTCACATACAGTATCTCCTAATTACATATGTTGCTAAAAAAAAAAAAACATGTTTCTTTAGTGTCATTTAATAAAATTAAACCAATCAATCAATAAATCTCATCTTTGGCTGTGTATTATTCTGCCAGCCAGCAGGTTGCCATTGTGAAGTGAGTCTTGGGACTGGAATGAGTACACGGTCCCTTCAGGTTACATTGTCCCACATCTTCAGCTGTTTAATTCATAAAGCCTGGGACATGGTCAAATACTTTTATTAACCATACCTTTGGTCAAAGAAAGATAAAATAAAGGGTTTTCCTTTGTGAGTATGACTTGAGTATTTTTGAATTGCTATCTTATGAACACTGCTAATGCAGGGCTCATAAGCTCATGTTATTTGGTCCCTTGTTTAGGTTGCAACCCTGAGCTATTTAGTTGCTATGGTGACAATAACGATAAAGGCTGATTGAAAGAAGATAACATCTTATTTGGGATTTTGTTGTTGTTGTTGAAAGGGGAGAACACATTCTGTATTGCCCTATTAGACAAGATATTGGGTTACATCCATTTTGATTAGCAAGTCTCTCTCTCTCTCTCTGTACAGATTGTTTCAGTGTGATACTTTATGACTAAACTCTCTAAGACTTGACTTAGGATTTAGCAAGCTTAAGAGAATCTAATCTTCATCTAATGGGATTTTTCTGAAAGTAGTTGTTCAGTATATGAATTATTATGAGAGAAATACTAAATTTAATATCAAAGAGCCAACCTCAGAATTTCAAGCAACATAAATACACCTTTTTCATTGATAGAGTTATTTAATTAGAATCTATTCACAGAGAACTATAGAAACTCCAGCAATAAATACATTATGAAGGGCTGATTTCGCTTTAATTCTCTGATCCCAGCTGGAACAAGGTGTGATTAGAGAATGGTTTAATTGTTCATGGACATCTGTCTTTGGAGTCAATTGAAAAATAATATCCTGGGCATAATATGACTTACAGAATTTTTGACATTTTTATATCTTTCACAATCAAGGCTTTGTCAAAAAGTCAGTAGTGCAACTCCTAAAAACTTATGGATACATTTAGAGTAGAAGGGAATAAAAACCTGGTAATATATCAATATGCACAGCTGGAAAGCAGATGTTCAATTGAATGATCTCAGTACTTAGAGAAAGCTATTAAACCTGTTACTTACTTAAATGAGAAATTCTCATGATTTATTGTTCTCATATTTGACTTACTTCATTTTGTGTCTTTAAATTAACTCCAGAATTATTATTTCTATTATTGTTGTTGTTGTTGAAGCCAATTACCATGGAAGTTTGACTCTAAGCAATACAGTACATGAGTGTTAAGAAATGCCCAAGGCTGCTGTCAATCAAAGTAACCGGTGAGTTACAAGTTATTTACTGTATTGGGAAATGAAGTGATAAATGCGTGCCAACCAGTAAAACGTGACTTTTAATATTAGATATACAAACTTAAATTGGTTTTTAAATTCATCTATCAGAGTCCCAAAACATAGTTTTAACGAAGACTTCATTATCAAAAGAGGCATATAACATTCAGCTCTTTAAAGTACCAGTGACTGTATAGTATGCTGCACATGGGATGGAAGAACGTATCTCCATGGAGGCTGGCTCATTTTCATCCTTTTAATGATTACTGGCCAATCACATAAGCTTCCACTAGTTCCTTTGATTCCACCAAATTATTCATATGAATCATTTGCTGGCTCATAATATTACTAATTTAGTGAACCTGAAAGAGAAGATACTTCACAGCGTGTTTTTTTTTTTTTTTTTTAGCATCCTTAAAAAAAATTAAAGACCACATCTTGATAGCATTATTTGATGTTACATAGTTACTTCAGGTTCACACTGCATGGTTTCTTAGCCTGTGATTTACTAACAGAATTTCCTTAAGGACCAAATCAGAGAGCAAAACTGCCCTGTAGTACTAAAAATACTTAATGAGATGCCCAGAGGGCCTGGCAAGGAAAATTCCAATTCTGAGAGTACCACTTAAACGTAAGTACTGTGTTCCCATCCAGAGGGAGAAAAATCCCTTTTCTCAGTCTCTTACTAAAAACAAAAATTAAATGCTTGTGAATTGGTGCTCTATGAGTCTAGCTATGCCATCCCTCAGAACACATAATTAGATAATTACATTTTAGACAAAAGAGTACTATACTAATTCACAAATTCTAGCTAGGGAATAGAAATTGATACATGAAATATGTATCGATACAAATATAAATACATGCATATGTGTTCTATGCAGGCTTGAGCCATTATGGGCCATTAAAAACACTGGAGCAAATAGCTCTGGGAATTAAGCTCTAAGAACCCTCTTTGTAATCAGAAGGCAGCTAATCCCTGCTCACCTATTTGAATGCTTAGCTTCCCCAATATAATATTAACTTATTACTTTTTATTTGTGAGGCTGCATGAGCATGCAAATATTGGCAAAAATGCCATTCCCCAAACATCTTCGGATGCTTTCAGGTTGAATAAACCTAGAGGTAAAATATGCAGCTTGGATTTGAGAATTTTTAAAAAGATTAACTGTAGGTTAAATTCACTAAATTTATACCAGCCACTCTGCCATTTCCTATGATCATCCCTCACTTAACTCCTTGCTCAAGCTTATTTTCCCTCACAAAGTTGCCTTACTAGATTCAGAGAAGTGCTCTCTAATTTTTCCTTCCATTTACCTATAAATCCTCCACCCAGAGACTGCAGCCTTTAGATTTCTTTCATGTTAAGACTTTTGTGCCTGATTTGTCTGCTAAAATATAATAGTCTTGCATAACTCCCACAAGATGCCACCTTATATCATCTTTGACCAGAACCACTGATGATAATGTGACTATTGTGGTTCTGCTAAGGAGGAACTGAGAAATTTTGAGTTTTTCTCTTCAAATATTTCATATATAGATACAAATGCTGTTGGCATAAAATCAAAAGTGTTAAATACTGTGAGCATTAAGTACTGACACCTCTATTTTCCTATTAGATTTCAAAAAGAAATGCTTCTGAGCATCTTCCCTTTCTTTTCAATCATAGCTGTTTCTTGTGTAACAATTGGGGAGTAAAATACACACACACACACACACACACACACACACACACACACATATACTATGTACATATGCATGTACAAATCTGCTCAAGAAGAAGACATGAGTATAAATGTAGTAGAATTGATTTTATTGCCCTTAAACATGTAAGTCAAATGTGCTATTACCATATCTTATATGCTAGTATTCAAATTCAGCAAGAAGCATTTTCTTTCTTACTCCTATTTCCTTCCTTAATCTCACTCTTTGTTCCTAAGGAAGATGCTCAACAACACCTTCTGATTTCCCAAGTAGTGTTTTCTCTTAATCCTAAAACAATATTTCTTTAAAGAGAAACACATTTTGAAAATAAGTATAGATTTCAAATGTACTGTTACATGTGTTTATGTATATACATACGTATTCATATATATCCATATTCATACCTATGATACTGCATTAGCCATAGAAGTCCATTTCAGCTGTCATGGAATTGTATACTTATTAAGTGTCACTAGAATCCCAGGCATCCTGAGCTTTAAGGTGAATCATGTACCACCACAAACCCATAGAAAGTAAATGGACTGAAGGCTCTAGATGCCCTTGTTACTCAAAATCAAACAGTCAGCACCAGCACACAGCACAACCTGGGACCCCACACACCCTCTCAAGTGACTAACATCTTTCGGACTCTAAGGATACAACTGTTCCACCTCTTTTGCCCTATTTCTTCCAAACAAAATGTTTCAATAGAGTGAAGTGTTGTGGCTTATCCCTGCCCAATTTATAGATGGACGATATTTCAGAGGGCAGAAAAATTGAATTGTAGATGTGCTTAGTTACAAAAACTTCAAACTAATTAACCTGTCAATTATTCTCTCAGTGGTAGAAATGCAAGAAATTCATGCATGACAAAGCATATTTGTCAGTAGTTCTGAGTATTCATTTTCTTGCTTCTGTTCACATTCCAATTTGTGCTTCCAGAACACTAAAACTTAGCACTTCATGCACATGGCAGATGAGAAATATTTCACCATATTAAACAATTCTTATTATTTTTTAATTTGTATATATGTTGGTGTTGATTTTACATGCATGAAGTATGACACAAATCCTGACAATGCCACCTAAAGAGATGTGCTAGAACTGTAAACTGTTTTATTTGTATAAAAGGGTTTATTTGTATAAACATTTAAAATTTAATTAATTTTACAAAAATCAATTAAAGCTTTACATTTATTTATATAATTAGTTATTCAATAATCATATACTATATTTTCAAAGATGAGTTTTGAATACAGATGTTCCTAAACTTACAATAAGATTGTGTTCCAGTAAATCTTCAAAATTGAAAATATTTTATATCAAAAATGCATTTAACACACCTAACATCATAGCCTAGCCTAGCCTACTTTAAACATGATCAGAACACAATATTCAAAACCTATTGGCAACACAGTATACTCTAGAATATGTGTTGTTTATTCTAATGACTGGGTGCCTGACTGGGAGCTGCGGCTAGTGGCTGCTGGTCAACATCATGAGAGACTTTGTATGGTATATTGCTAGCTCAGGGAAAGATCAAAATTCAAAATTCAAAGTACAGTTTCTACTGAAGGGAACTTTCACACCAGCATGAAGTTAAAAAGTCCTAAGTCAGTCATTAAGTCAAGGACCATCTGTGCTTAAGATTTACTTTTGAACACATAAAAAATAATTTTGATTTCTTATATTTACTTTAATTTACATTCTGCTAAAAGAATAAGAAGAAAATATAATTGTATTCAAAATGTAGACTTACTATCAATAAAACAAAAATTAGTAAATTATTTTAACAGGATAAATTTTCTAAAATAAAGGCAAGAAATACACATTTATGGAGTAATATATAATCATTTATGAGATTATCTACATCTTTATTTTTATTCCTTATTTAAATACCACCAAACCTTTAATGGTTCCTACTAATAAACAAAAATATCTAAGTTCAATTGAAAGTCTTTGTATTTGTCAACATACAGTTTTATAAATACCATAGCTGAACCAATTTGTGTGATATTATCATTATGAAGGTATATTTGTCAAGGTAGAAGGATAAAACACTCTTTGACCCATAATTTTAAAATGTTTAGACATAAGATACATATTTCTACAGTATTTTCTTTCCAAACTAATATTCTATGTAGAGTATGATATTTTAAAATGCTTTAGAGACATTTTGAAAACAAACACTTAACTTATTTGAAAATTTTGACTTAGTAGGGGCCATAAAGCTGTTCCCCACACTTCTGGCAAGCTGCCATAGGAGAGGCATGAAATGCATGATATCTGCTGTGTTCCCAGCTAGTCCACCCCAAACTGTTAGGCCTTTAAAACATAGAGTCAGAGAAAACGATAACTGATTTGAAGAAATCTTTAATCGCAGAAATCATTAAACCTTGATGACTCCCGGAGTCTCCAGAAACACTAGAATGTGGAATATAATAGAGGGTAGGAGATTGGGTGATAGGGAAAGTGGGCAGGAGGGAAAGAAAAGAGACGATGACACCAGTTATCTTTTATTCTAAGCTAGTAGGGTAATTTTTACAGTAGTTTGTTAAGATCAGCTTCATATTTCACAGATTTTATGTTTTAATTTGTTTAATTTTGTGTGTTAGCTGCTTAATATTAGTCTGTCTCCTGTCACATCATTGGCAGGCCCCCACAGGGGTGAAAAGATTTGGGTTGATTGTTGGCTTGTGACTGCTGAGGAGAATAAAAACTCATGTAAACTTCTGTCTAAATGTTCTGAGACCTAGACACTAAAGATCATTATTTCATTCCCATTTTCTTAAGTGCTAAAGATACAATGCTGGGAATTTTAAGGAATAAATCTATTTCGGTTAAATTTTTATTATTTTTATATTGAAATAGTTATGTTGTTTTTGATATATTTCACATATTCATTATACTTGAATATCAAATAATTTTAAGTTAAAACATCTAATAAAAGTCTACTAATGAGATAGTCAACTACACAATGATTTGTATTGATTTAATAGAATAAATAATCTGGAGTCCTACCATTTGTTCAAATTTAATTTTTTTTTTTCTTAAATGTGGACAGCCACATTTGAATAAAAGTATCTATGTGAGGAATCAACTGCACTTCTTCATTACCTGTAAGGTTTACTTTGGTTTGCTTTCCAAAAGGTTTTTTAATACTCAGATTCAGGCAACATTCCATAAAATCTTCAATATTTTTAGTATATACATAAGAGTGAATAAACTTCTGTATTATTTTTTCTCACAGAAAAATCATAAAACTAATGACATTAAAACACGTGTGCTTTACCAGATTGTATATAATTAGAAGCACTGACAAAAATTCAAGGGTTATCAATATTACTAATATCTTGACTTTTTTCCTACCACTAAATTCATTTCTTTCTCTGAATAGCCTTATTTTGTTGCAAAAGGTAATATTATGATGTTTTCCAAAATCATCCTCAGAAGTTCAGTTTTTATTTAATATGTTATAAATTTATTTATTGCAAAAATTTGGAATATAATTATGCTCAAGGTTAAGGAACTTAATTAGCAAGATTGGTGTGTCACAGTAAGCAGAAAGAAAAGAAGAGAGAAATAATTTTTTCTTCCTTTAAGTAGAATTATGAATTACATGATTTAAGGGTACCTAGTCTATGTAACCTGAAATATGCACATAAAGTATAATTATTAATCTACCTATATAAAAAATATTATTAGGACCATATTAGGTAAGATGTACAGAAATAGGTTTCTGATTCCCAGATGAATCTCACTAATTTGTCCCAAACTGAGTATTATTTTACTGTGGATAAAGCTTTTCCTTGTTATAGGCCTTCTTTAATATATACCCTCTTTAGACTGACATACATAACTTTTCCCTTTAAACATTAAATTCCTTTCTTTTTTATAAAGAGAAAAATGTATTAAAATAGGCTAAGCTATCCACACCAAGATATCAATGAGTCTTATGTAGATGATATTTAAATAATATTGCTATCGATTCTGTGAAATATGTTTTACTAGGTTACATATTTTTTAAGTGTAATATTACATATTTGATCTTTCTGTGGAGTTGTGCATTATTATTTCCATAATAAATGTTTACTTCTTCTAGTTTTGTATTCTTCACAAAGTCATGAATTGAAAGAAAGAATAGTGGGAGAGAAGGGATAATGAAGGGAAGAAGGAAGGAATAGAGAGAAGGAGGGAAGGAAGGAGAAAAGAAAAAGGGAGGGAGAAAGGAAGGAAGGAAGGAAGGAAGGAAGGAAGGAAGGAAGGAAGGAAGGAAGGAAGGAAGGAAGGAAGGAAGGAAGGAAGGAAGGAAGGAAGGAAACCTGTATATACTGTTAAGTCAATGAATGTGAATCAGGAGAATGAAAGGTGGCATTTGCTGTCAAAATCTTGATACTCAAGAGCAGCAGATCTAGGAACTAATGATTCACACAGATGTTGCCTGAACCAAATCTATTTCTATTTCCACATTACATATATATGCATCTGTTTGGCTATTTGACATCCACATACCTAATCAGCAAAATCATGTTGGATGGCATCTTGGTTCAGCTTAGATCAACTATAGTCCTACTCTTAGATGCCAGGATATCAGCTACTTTTCCAACAATACTTACTTAGAAAGGAAATCAAAATATCCACTTAAAAATTTCTGTACATCTGTCTTAATGTCCTTAATTATTATTGCCCTAAAGGATAATATCCTTATAATTGCATAGAACTCTGGTGCTTGTAAAGTACTCTTTTTTAACAGTTGGAGCATCACTTAAATTTTTTTTAAATAAATACATAGTATTTTCTAAAATATATAGAAGATATTAAATAGAAATTCACATATCAGTTTTCCTAGTTATTATGGTTCTTTTCAACCAAGTATTTTAAAATGTTTTTGGTAATTCTTTCATCAGTTCCAAGAATAATCATCACACAAGATGGTATTATTGGAAATTCTATCACAAATGAAAATAATAAACAAAAATGACCTGCTTAAGGTGACACATCCAGTCTGTCATTGGTGTTAGGAATAGAGGGAAATCTGTTACCATAACTATATCAGTAGAAGAATTCACACAATTATTCTAATCATAATTTAGATCAAACATAATAATATAATTTCAGCCTCTGCCAATTTTTCAGATTGGTGTAGAGAGATGGATAATAGTTAATATCAAAAGAATGAGTTTGTTTCTAATAATATACATAAGTGTAATTTATGTTTGTTAAACCATCATGCTGTTTAAATTGAAATCCATTTATGATAATAACATTTTCTACATATCTGAGAATAAAACTAACATCAGGAATTTCCTAATAATGGGTACTAACATGTTTTTATTTACATTTTTACACAATATTCTAAAATATTACTCTAACGGCAACTTCTGAATATGCAGGAATAATAGTTTTTAGTTATCTCTTAGAAGTATATCTGTGTGCTTATTGTAACATATTGAAAAGATCTTTTAGAAGTTTTTCTCAAAACATGAACCACTTCTAGGGAAGTTTCATTTCAGCAGATTTAATAATCACTTAATTGTCATTTAAGTCACAATGGAAACATATTATAATGACATTCCTTAACATTTTATATGGTTCATAAGCCAGTGATAAGAATGATCTTTATAAAATCTTTAATAAAGTAACTGAGGCTAAGCCTTTCACAATTAAAAAATATATATTTCTATAAAATAATACAAAGTTAATTTGTATTACAGATTTTTGGAACATATTGAGTCCCCTAGTCTGATATCTAATGTATTTTATAACTCTAAAATTTTTTCTATAATTCCAATTTTCACAAATGTATTTAATGAAACTATGTTACTATCTATTATTAGAATATCAAGGTCCAAACATGTAGGTGCCACTGTATTAAATTGTAGAAATTTTGAAACGTTAATGAGAACTGAAGCCCTTAAAAGTTCTGTGGTATGCAACATATTCTAAGCATTTTGATGTTGAAAACCTTTTTTCCATAAAAGTCATTTGGAAGCTCTTTTCCACAGAATATTCTTTAAAAAAAAATCTAGAAATCAACTTCAGTAATTATTACTTGATTATTTATACTCTCTCATGAATTGTTGATAATGAGGAGGATGATGTTTAAAGTCATAGATTTCCTATCTTGATTTCATAACATTATTCGGTAGCTTCGTTTTTTTCAATTGAATATTAATATTTTTGAATGATTTCAATTTCTAAAACAAAATTATTTTAATAAAATTTATTTTAAATAGTAAATACACTTACACAAGTCATAAAATAAAATAATGATTTAAATTAGACTATACAACCTTGGCCAAGTTAATCTGATTGATTTCCTGGGTTATTTAAAATCTACTAAATAAATATGTATTTTCCATGACAGATTGACCCATAAGAAATTAACCTGATATGTTCTTAAACATGAGAACATTTAACATAAAATAGATACTCTATACTCATATATCATACCTTTGTAATTTATGTAGTTTAATGCTAAAACAACTTCTACTTGTTTTTTCTTTGAAAAGCATTTATTAATTACCTATTATACATCAGGCAATAGGTTAAGGATATCATAGTGAATCGGATAAACATGCTATTTACTATAACAGTCTTTTTGTATTTAGTAGTAAAGACAAACAATTAAGCAATTCTTATATCTGAATTAGAATAATACAGAGTTAGAAGAATTGTACATAAGGGATAAACTTTTACATAAATTCGTCTCCTACCTTTTAAGAATATACCAAGCAAGCCAATTATAGCTCAAAATAGTTCAATTTATTTCACATGTAAATATTAAAATTCAATTATCTAATGGTTTTACTTGAATGTACTTTTCATGACCTTTTTTTCCTACTGTTAAAGATGATATTTAAATCAAAGATAAGAGAAAACGCTTCAGAGTCATATGTAAGGAAAATTCTTAGAAGAATGTTTTTTTAAAGGACAGCAAAAATTTTGATGAGCATAGAAAAAGGGCAGGTGGAATGATATTTAACTATTTCTTTAAACCATCTAGTATTTTTAACAATAATGGTCTCACTTATATCATAAGTTTTTAACAGAAATTTTAGTGCATAATAATGTGAGATATTCTGCAAAGCAAAAATTACTATAAAAGTAGCAGGTATTTTTATTTTTATAATTCTAATATATAAACATCTTGTTTTCAGAAATAAAAATAATGGCAAGAGCATGGGAACCCATATATATTAAGTATTTATAGAAAATTTCCTAGATAATTTTTTTAACTTCCCCCACTTTCTTAGGTATGTGGTAGGTTGCAAAATGACACAATTCTTTGTAATTTGTCCCATCAAGAGGTAAAGTCTATTTCTCCGCTTCTTGAACTTGAGTTGGACTTGTACATTGTTTCATTGGGAATAATGTGCAAGTTCTAAACCTGGTCACCAAGGTTCTGCATTCCATTGTACCTTAACCATTCTGTGAGTGCAAGCTTGAATCAGCCTGCTGGATGAAGGGAGGCACTGTGAAGAAAGAACAAGGAATCCAGCCAACTGTCTGCCAGACCTCTGCTGACAGGGCAGCTACCCTAAAGCACAAAGGTGTACAGTTGAGTCCAGCTCAGAGTGCCAATCCATACAACCATGAGCAAAAAAAAAATAATTGTTTTTAAATCACTAAATACTGGTGTGATGTTACTTGATGAGAATCAACAGAACACTAAAATAATAATAATAATAATAATAATAATAATAATAATTAATTAATTTTACAAAACCTAGAGTTTCTACACATAGCTCATAGCTCACTAGGAGCAATCTCACTGAAAAAAAAAACAAGATCTATCTCTCTTCTCTACATGAAGATTTATGGAAGTGAATCATGCTCGGCTGGAAAGATTTTAAGGGTGTTTATAAATAACTTAGACATTAATAAAACATGAAACTTTCTATATGTTTTAAAGTTTTTGACCAGTTGGGAATATCATCATTAACATTTGGTCCATGCTCTAAGACTTAATAACCTAAACATTCTCAATATAAAGGTGACATAGGTGGTGTGGAGTGTATCCACACGGGAGTGCAGAGGGAAAGCCTTAATCCATGAAAGTTTATGTTGAGCAAGCCATTCTAAAAAAAAATGTAAATAATAAACTACTCTGATACTTTTTTCTATGAGCTAGTCATCTTTTTGCTAAATGAATTTATGAATTGCTTTAGGCACCATTTAAATACCATTGTAGACTTGATTATTTAACTTTATTACCAAATTTTATTTTTTTTCTTACAATTCCCAACGTTTATAAAAAGAAACAAGAGGACGTGGATGACAAATGTAATTGGCAAAGTTAATTAACCTACATTTTTTCCACTCCAGAGGTGAAAGTTCAGCCCCAATAAAGTCTGCTGATGTGGAGTAAATGTATTAGCATGTCTGTGTTGAAGCCTCTGAAAATTGCACGGAAACAACTGGATCAAGCAATGAGTATTTATGGTCACAAAGGTCATAACAGCTAAAATCACAAGGGATGTTTGGGAGAGTGGTTGTTATGCCTAAAGATAAAGTACATCAAACAAGTGCTCCTTACTAAAAATGAAGAAATATATTCATGTCCTGCCAAGCCCTATACAAGGCAGCTTTAAAAAGCTATGTGTAGACAAAGATGTGAAGAGTAATGTCCTATTCATATTTTCTTACTTTACACTCATACAATGTTCACCCTCAAAGAGGGCAACTATTGCCAATAAAAAATACAAATGCTGAATGGTGATCAAGAAGTCAGAAGAAGAGGTGTCTCTGAATAGTATACTTTCATCCTAAAATCAAATCTCCTAATCACTTCAAGCATATTCAACATTGGCATCATAATTTTGCATTTTTGGGTCAACTAACTTTTTAGCTATAATGCCCATCACACATTTTACAAAAACAAAACCTGAGACCCTTTAAAAGGTAAGATATATTTAAAAAAAAAAAAACTAAAATCTTAATATTCAAATTTAGTGTTGAATAGCTATAGAAAAAAAGTTTTTTTATTTGTTTAGTAGTTTTCTATAGAAGTGTACACATTGCTTATATTACAGAGAAATATCACAGAGGGAGCCCATAGGTCTCTTGGTTTCATCTTTCTTATACAGAAATTTAGACTATTTTTCTCTCTTAATAAAACTAATTTCCCTTAGACTATAAGTCATATATATTTTCCCAACCAAAATACTGACTCACTTTTTAATTTTTTCCCTTAAAATTTATATTTCAGCAG
The DNA here is from genome assembly GCA_003508835.1 of Eonycteris spelaea. Taxonomy (NCBI): domain Eukaryota; kingdom Metazoa; phylum Chordata; class Mammalia; order Chiroptera; family Pteropodidae; genus Eonycteris; species Eonycteris spelaea. Next base: position 687,744 of record PUFA01000281.1, read on the forward strand.
TTTGAGCAATTGGTGTGGTAACTGTTGGATGCAGCCTCCTGCCGGAATGAGATACACGCTGAGATGGCTGAGCAGTGCACCAACCACTTCCTTTACCCAGGACACCTTGTTAGGAAAATTACAACCACAAATCAATGAAAAATTGTGAGAGCTACTAATTCTTCTCCAAAACAAGAAACTTAATCTCAAGAATGCAAGAGAGCTATTTTTAAAAGATAAAATTACTACACTAATATGTTAGAAAATAAAAAATATAAATAACATTTTAAACCCCTTTAAAAACAGTATGTTCAGTCTATGGCCATGCTACCCTGAACAAGCCTGACCCCTTTTGATCTTGGAAGCTAAGCAGGGTTTGGCCTGGTTAGTAATTTGATGGGAAACCACCTAGGAAGACCAGGTGCTGTAGATGTAAAAATTAAAAAATAAGGGATTGTAAGCTGACCAGGTCCTTGCAATCTGTGAGGTCAACCAAGGGTTGCCTTGCCTAAAACAAAAACAATATATATATGTAGCACATTCACATAAAACTTCAAATGCTCTTGCTATAAATATATTTTTTTAAAAAGCTTTTTTATGGAGTGAAAGAGATTAATTCTTTCTCAAGCAAGTGAAATAATAAAACAAAATAGGTACTCAAGATTTTCTGTTGAATAATTTTGAAAACTAGATTTTTATAATATAAAAATTTGAAAAGCATACTTTAATCAAATGTTGAAGCTTAGTATAACTAATAGTAGGCAGATTGAAATTATGCAGCTCATAAAGTAAGGCAACATAATGTATAAACAATGAGTTTAATCTGAATCTAATTAAGCCTTTAGACTTAACTTCTGGTTAACAAGATACATAGGAGATGAAGAAACAAAATACAATGAGGAAATAATCAGGCAAAGCTCAAACATGAGACATTCTACAAAACCTCTGGCTTAGGCTCTTCAAAAGACAATATTATGAAAAATAAATAAAAAGATAGTTGGGGAGGAGAAATTAAAGAGACTGAAGAGACATAGTAATCAAAGCAATATGTAAACTATACAAACTCAGGAAAAAAATGCTATAAAAATATGACCAAAAATACCAAAGGGAAGATTTGGATATGATTTAGATATTAGATGACATTAGAGAATCATTGTTAATTTTTCTAAATATGATAATGACATTTTGGCTATGTAGAAAAATGTCCTTATTGTTAGGAGATGCATACTGAAATGCGCAGGGGTATCATAGTTCTGTAGCATATATATATACAGCCTATGTATGTGTGTGTGACTATGCATATATACTTTCCAAAATGTTAATTTAACTATTGATTAACCTAAATGGAGCATATACAGGTATTTGTTGTGCCAGTTTTTCAATTTTCTGTATGTTTAAAGATTTTTATAAAACACATTTAGAAACAAGTATCTCACATTTACATATATGTACAAGTGACCCTTGAATAATGCAGCAGTTACGGGACCCAACTCCCACCACAGTCAAAAATCCATAAATAAGTTCCGACTCCCCAAAACCTTAGCAGATGACTGGAAGTCCTGCCGATAACAAAGAGTTGATTAACACATATTTTGTGTGTTATATTTATTATGTACTATATTATTACAATAAATAAACCAAAGAAAAGAAAATGTTATTAAGGAAGAGAAAATATATCTACAGTATTTACTGGAAAAAAAGCTGTGTGTAAGGCAAACCCATGTAGTCAAACCTCATTAGTTCAAGGTTCAGCTGTATACATATACATTAAAGGTAGTAAATCCTTGTTTGAAAACTGTAAGTAAATTAAACAAATAATACAGCATTCATTGCAAAAAAAATGAAATTGTGCAACAATATATGAAGCTTTGACTTTGAATATACATCCATGTTATAAAGTAACCCAATTCCACTCCTTCTTTATTACCCTCTTACTCCGAAGTTAGTGCTACTCCCTGTGCTGAGATGTTCCTACTTACATTTGCCTATGACATGAAGATAAGGTAGTTCATACTTTCTATAGTGCCATGCAGCAAATTATGTGATTCCATGCTTACCTTAAAATCTTCTGATTCCTAGGTTCCTCTCTAAAGGGAAGACAATGGCTAGGGATTAAACACAGATGCCAAATTGGTCAGAAGAAATATAATCCTGTTTAAAACCAACAAACTCTATTTATAAGACTATTTGTGAGTTTGAGTAACATTAGTTCTTAGAACTCAGTCAAATCTGGGTTTGTTAATTTAATTAATACTCTTGATTTGAAAAATGAGAGGGCCTGCTATAACATTCTGCTGAAACACCTTTCCTTTCCTCATTACTTTCTTTCTGCCACAAGCATTTGCTGAGCACTCATAGGTCTCAAGCATGGTACTAGGAGGTGAAGATGAAAACAAAATATTGAGTTATTTATTAATTATTTTCTCGCATTTTTCCTCCTTCCCTGCTTCACTCACAAGAGTAGCATGTAAACTTTCTTTAGTCTCCTTTTAAACTTCCTTTTTTGCTTATTACTGTATAGAAATGAAATACATTAAGAAATGGAAAAATCCCTTTGCTGTGTTTAATGATACAATTATTATAAGAAAGTAGACTTGCTTCTCCCATCAAGAATGACATTCTGTGCCTTACGCCACAGGCTCTGAGATAGGACCAGTAGGGAAGGTTACTAGTGCAGTGTGGAGTGGTGACAAATGACAGCCACATGAGCAAAGGTGGACTATACCTGTGCAGTCAGACAGTGAGTGAGCAGAGCTTTCATTTCTATTGCACAGCATATACATAGGTGACAAATATGGCTGACTTGGCTGCCTACCCAACAGGCATGACACACCTTCCTTCTTGATAACAGAAATTTTGTTCTTTGCTGGGCCTCCATGTGCTTTTGGCAGGGCTTGTTTCCTCCCTAGACATACTGACTGAATTATGACTGATCAAAGATAATCACTGTAACATTCCCATTGCCAATATCTGCTTTAGGTATGGGCATAGGAAGCAATTTAACCAGCAAGTCAATAACAGATAACTTCTGAGGGATACGTGCTGAGGATGCTTTACCTCTTGTATGAAAATATAGGCAGTGGAATTAATATTCCTATCTTTCTGCCTTTGATGTCACTATGATACCTGAAATTGAAACAGCTAACTCATAATCATAAAAAGGACCAACCATGAGGGCAAGCCCACATACTATAGAGAGAAGAGAATAGAAAGATGGAAAGTACGTGGTTTCTTGATGACATCATGGAACTGCCAAATTAAACAAATCTGGAACTATCCTTACCTCCAGACTCATATTCTGTGAAATGGTAAATGGTCCTTATTTAAGCTAGCTGAGTCAAGGTTTATTGTTTGCTGATGAAAGCATCCTATCAGATCCAACTGTAAGTGGAGAGGGTGATGAACATTTTGAAGCTCAAAAGTTTCTGTCTTAGAATTTCACGTGATGTGATAATTGATTGTCAAGCAAGCAGAAAAGGGGAAGTAGTTAGAAAAAGAACAAGACTCACATATTTGTTTTAAAAAGGGCTTAGTGGACTGGTCAACCAGAAAGTCTGCATGTAGAGGTAGAGCTGAGAGTCAAATCATAGTGTCAAGAGAGAATATCCCTGGACTTGTTTGAAGTCCAGAAAACTTCAACCCATGAATAGCAAGATGAGATGTCAAGGTGAGATGATGAAATACCACGTTAGGAAGAACACACAGATATGCTCCTATGCAGGTAATACTCAGTAGCATGGAAGAGCAGGCTGAACCTCATCATCTGAGACATCAGTTTACAAGAAGCAATGCCTCAATGTGATCCTGCAGTACATCGTAGGGAACACTGCTATTAGATAGAGTCACAGAAGGAAACTTCTGGGTTGGAACTAAGGCCTATGTACTTGGTCAACAAGGAAGTGAAAAGGATATGAGTTATGATTTGGGGGAATAAACCAAGTGGTTAAGCATCTTGAACCAGGGCTAGGAAAGGAGAAAATAATAAGTGTAATATGTAAAAGATAAGCTATGCCAGTATCACACACATAAAGGAAGAGATATTAGGATCAATACACAGATGAGTGAGGAGATACCGTTTACCAGTGCTGTAATTGAGAGATAAACTTTGGGCACCATGCTGTGCTGAAGATAAGAGATACAGTATCCAAAAAAAATGAGGCCAGAGGGGTACTGGGGGTTAGTTTGGTTGTGTCCTAACGCGTCGAAGGTGGTTGGCTGGAGATGTATGAAGAGACTGAATAAAATAACTCAGTCCTGGTCTTGTGAGTTCATTTCTTGGCAGCTGAGAAAACTGCCTCTCTTCTTACAATAGGACAAAATCTTATTACTTAATGGCTTGCAGTCCCATCTAAGTACTTCCTATGATGTCCAGAAGCTCAGGCTAATTACTGCTACAGGGGCCTCTGCGGTATATATGCGCCCATATTCTTTACTGGCAGCAGTAAATATCACATCTTGTTGGCAATAAAGGGGATACAGGAGACAATGCAGGAGCCCCACTGACATCAGTGAGCTACTGAGTAAGTGATTCAATATTTAGTCTCAGAGGCTGTGGAAAATATGGTGCTGATGATACAAGAGGTTGCACCCTGTTCGTATTGATGTAAACTCAGAGCTCAGTCAAGAAGATGAGGAATTATTGTGGTGAGATCCATGAAGTGGGGAGGTCAGTGTAGAGGATGGTGGGGAGCTAACAGACAAAGGCTGGGGGAAAAATGAGCTGCAGTTATGCCCTGTGCACTTTTCATCCTGAATTCCGAGCAGATTGCCTGGCACACAGCAGGTGCTCAATAAATAATTGTTGGATGAATGATTTAATTAATCGAGGACATTTGGTAGCCCATTATGATCTAAGGGTAATACTTCACAGTGAGAAATATATCTTTATTGTTGCAATCCACATGCTGACCTAAAGTTTTTTGGGCACTGTATCTTCAGCATTTAAACTGGCCATATTTCTCAGTTTATAAAATGAAATAAATGCTAATGTACTAGCAAGGGAATGTAAACAAGTGTTGTTAAACAAATTCAATGTGACTAAAAAGAAACTGCAGCAGGTGGATGAAAGTGAGCCCAGTTAAGATATATTTGCTTTTGTGCCACAGATTCTATGATTTTCCAAATGAGACTGTCAGATGATAAGGGAATGGGGACTATTTTTGACTCATAGTTTTTAAAAATCTGTGAGAAATATATTTTCTTATCAATATTTTATGCTGTTTTCTTTTCATACTTTGCTTTTGTGATGCTTCTTTTAAAGATGTTTTGTTCCTCTTTATTTTATGCCATTGTTTATGCTGAATTTGTTGTTATTTTTACATTTACATTCCACAGAGAAATGATACTTAACAGCCTAAAACCCCAGAACCACATCAGGATAAAAGAGGTGATTTATAAACACATAATAGTCGTTTTTGATACTTTTTATCATTAGTCAAGCTGAGAGAACAAATTGGAATTTGAGCTTCTGGTGGGCTTTCTGAAGGGATCCTCAGATAAATGTAGCCAAAGATAAAAAATAGTTCCAATTAAAAGATAATGGATATTATACACAATTATGGTTGTGGCCAAGTCAAAGCACTTTGAAATTAAATGTCTTTGTGTAAGAAACCACAGTGTTAAATAAAATAATCAACAGGAATTTATTTCAGCTTTCTTTGCTCAAATCTCACGTGCTCATTTCCTATTTTGGTAGGAAGTTACAGTCTGTTTAAATAAAAAGAAAGAAAACTTTCCAACCTGCAGGAAAGTATAATATTCAAACTAGTGTAGTATTAAGATTATTTAAACTCTTCAAAGGATAGCATCTGATTATATTTATACCAATTTAATTTTGCTTATTTAGAGCCCCAAACCAGAAAGCTTCTGCCTGCTTCATAATATCTGACCTGATGCTGACTCCTTTGTGAAATTTCTATGTGTAATTTACCTTGGCTAAATTTATCATCTATGATGAACTATGATAAAATATACAATAGAAAAAAAAGATAAAATTATCATTTAGAATTAGATGCTAGCACACACCAATTCATAGGCTTAACTATACCTGAAACACACAATTTTGGTAAAGAGGGGAGAGCAAAATTAGGACAAGAAAACGAATAAAACAAGTGTACCATTGACTCTGGCAAAATCACTAGAATCTAATTGGTTGCTGAGGTGAACACGTCAGGTACAGATCTTAGAAAAATAATTTTAACACTGCATTTTATCCTTGCTAGCATGTTGACCATCTGATATTACAGAAGATAAAGTGAAACTCCTCTAATTTCATCGGAAATTTGTTAATGTAGCATATAGTGTCAGCAAAGGGGTGGGAGTAATGAAGGCAGATATATGTAGGTGAAATACAGTCAGAGATTATCATGAGTTATCTCTTCAGGCTTGATTCAATTTAAAACTCCCACAGTCTTCTCAATCTTCAAGGCAAATTAATCCTTTGTCCCATAGATCTTCTCTATGTACTACGTACAAATTTACCCATAAAGCCCTGTGGCTGCTAGCTGCATTTTATCAAAAGTTGGTACCATAGTAAAACAAATCAGATCACTGGACTCATTTTGTCCTGTTAGGGCTCTGCTGCATCAGGTAAATGAAAGGAACTGCTGCATCTCTCCAGAAACTGGTAATGTGGAGATATGCCTATTAATTTAATTCCTTTGTTTGTTTGTCCGGTACCCAATTTCAAAACACATGGAATGGGAAGGAGGATTTGAGATTAGAACTGGCTATCAAGACACTCCCCAAATGAGGCTTGGGGGACATTTTGGGAATGGGTACAATAGGGCCCCTAATGTTTATTGCTCCCACTGCAAAGAATACAATTAAGGCCCCTTAATGTTTATTGCTTCAGCTCTGAAAGAATACCATTAAGTCAGAAACATCACCTGATGGCATCCTCATCAAGCCATGCTCCATGAGCACAGATGGGACATTATGTAACACAAAGAGAGCAGGGCTGCTCACCCGGCTGCGTTTGAAGAACAGTGTCAGGAACCTTTCTTTAAACAAATCCAATAACATGATAATGTGGCAGCCCACCTCCCCCTCCACCACCATCCTGTAAACTCTGTGGCAACCTGAACAGAACTGCATTAATATTCATGATTCACGGTCTTAAAAAAAAGAAAGGAAGAAAAAAAAAAAATACCACCACTATATGCTCTGCTGTATTAGTGTGTCTAATGAGAATAAATTAAAACCCAGCAGAGACATGACCCTGAACCTTTTGCTTCCTCTTAACTGTCAATTTGACTTTCCTGAGCACTGTGATCAACTGCATTCTAAGTGGAAGTTGACACTGGCTCAACTTTCTGCAAATGCAGGTAAAATGAAATGGGAACTGCCTGAAACTCACTGCTGATGTAACCTGGTTCTGCACCATTACCCATAATCTGTGTCTTCGGCTTTGTGTAGCTCTAATTTCATTTCTTTAATAGCATGGCTTTTGATAAAAATCTCTCCCCCTCCCATTGCCAAGTCCCCTTTGGGGTGTCATTGCTAACTTCTTACACAATGCAACTTCATTTCTCTAAGAAATTCCCATCAGTGGTCTTTAATAGCAGGTTAATGGGCTGTTAAATCTCAAATTTTCCAAAACGATTTTGTTACCAGAAGTAGTCTTCCTCTTATTTCTAGTCCAGTCAATAAGTGGCTTGTTTTAAAGGTACTTAATGCTTCATACACTAAGAGATTGTGTCCCAAATCAGACCAAACAAGAAATACTTCTCATTCCCTTATGATAATCAATGCCATTTTAGGAGAATGTCTGTCATGGGTCCTATTTTTCATTCCTGCATAAATCAATAAAGGCTCTGAAAAATAAAGGAAGTTTTGCCAGCTATGTGCCTACAAATATTAGATGAGAGGGTTCACAGATAGCAGATCATCCATCCATAAGCTGGTTTTCAAACCTCTACTGTCATATGCTTCATGACTCGCTTCATTAGCTGCCACTGCTACTTTGTTTGGCTATTCCTTTCTGAATCCTTCATTAAAAAAATCCTAAATGATATATACCTCAAGTAAATTCATTTATCAAAAGAATAGAGTGCAAGATTCTACATAAACCAAAAACCCAGATGTCTTGCTACAGGATTTTTGTAAAGTAAAATACCCTGCTGGAGTTTTTCATAATTTCTAATTGAATCAGTGCTATAGAGAATTAGAAATCTAGCCAATATGAAGATTAAATTTTTCCTAATGATTTTTAAGAATAGTAGGTAACTATTAAACCCATGACAATTAGAATAGGTGACAAAGAGTAAACGACACAATAAAGAACTTTCTGGGTGTATAGTTCTTGGATCTGATACTTTACATGTATACTGCCTTAGGCTAAAATAATTTATTACGCACTTTTCATTGAATGCTTAAAATTATGGTGGTTATGTGCCAGTTCTTAACAAATAATCTTCAGGGATTTGCATATGATTTTTATAAAACATAACAATATTTCTTTCTAATTGAATACTATACATATATTGGGTACTGGATACATGTATCATCATTTATTATGAATGAAATGGATACAGTTCAAGAAGCTATTTTTTTTTTTTTTACCAAGAAACTTAAAATCTAACAGGAGAAATTTTTACAAGTAAATGAAAAACTAAAGTACAAAATAAACATTTTTTAAAAATTGAAACACTTCTTAAATTTTAGATGTGTTACTAATAAATGAAATATTCCTTAGGGTTTTGATAATAGTCAGAAAATAAGCAAAAAAATATAATGTACAAATATAAAAGAAGAGAATTCTTATACAAATAAGAGTTCATCACAGGTGAATATCTTGATGGATGCAGTATCAAGGATACAATATCTTTCCATCTAATGGATCCACCATTGCTTAAGGGCTCATTGTCATTTGCATCTGTGTTCAGAAGGGAAAAGGAAAGGTGCAAGGAACATACTTGTGTAGGGAAGGAAAAATAATTTCTCTCAACCGTTCTAGGTTCTCGGTTGGTCTAATAATTAAATTTATATAAAACAAATTAACAGGAGAAAAGCAAATTTAATTTCATACATACGGGAGCCCCATAAAAATATGAGACTCAAAAGCAGTCAGGCAATTGAGGTTTATGTACCATTCTGAACTAAGAAAAGGGACAGGGGTCTGGGGCTTGAAAGGGGAAGGAGACAACTCACAGGAAATGAGAAGAGAAAATATTTGGTAAATAAATGTTTCCCCTGCTATGCAAATAAGCCTTTCAGATGAAAAAGTTAGCTCTGGTAATAGCTTTGTTCCTGGTACAAAACTCCTTTCCTAATTCATTTAGGGAGTTAAGGGGAAGATTTAAAGCCTTTTGTGAGTCCGCTGAGTCTTGATTGTCTTTAGCTCCACATGCAAAGTAGCACATTTTGGAGGTGGCATGTTCTTTTCCCCATTGCCTGCTTCTTAAAAGCCTTGGAACAGAAATAGCACATATTGCTTCCACTCATATTTCATTGGTGAAGAGCTCGCTAGTGTTTCCATTTTTAAATTGAAAAACTCTACTGGATCAACTTTTATCACCCTCTGAATAGGAATCTTTGAAGCTGGAATCTAAAGATTTCTTTTTTTTTTTTTTTTTTTTAGAGAAAAGACAAGAGAAATTTCATAGAGAGCAGACCTAAAGTTAAAATTAGAATGTTAAACTAGTACAAATAAAATATAATACGTAATTGTATTAGACACATGGGTGGTGAGTGTTGGAGAACAAAAGGAATTAGGCAGCGGGGAATACCCTGTGTTGGACTGTCTGGCTGTGAATGACAGAAGAGTAAAAAAGTGAGTCAGTCTTTATTGATCAAAAGTAAATGACTAATATAATTGATAGGGAATTCAGACCTGAGAGGAGAGGATATGAAATCAAGATGGATATGAAAAACTAGGAGAGTAGTAAATAAATGAAGGAAATCAAGTGTCTGCTAAGCCAAAGGTAAATAGATGAAGAATATAAAAATAGAAGTCTACAGAAAAGTAATTTTAAGGCAAGATATTGGAAAAGAGGTCGCTTTTATTGATGCGGTTGTGAAATGGGTTCCCCTGCCCCCCAGTGGGTGACTGAGTGGAGATAGAGATCATTGGAAGAAATGACACTAAAATTCATGGAAGGCAGATGTTAAGGGGCATCACTGTAAACATGGAAGTTTTTAATGGTGTCAAAAAGAATGAATCCAGCAGGTGAACCTAATAACCATAGTCTTGGCAGTGAGGATCAAGAAAAAATTTCACCCATTTTTGGATTTTTGAATTGAAAAAGAGTATGTCTTAGTGAACATAGATAGTTGTGAGAAATGACAGTATGTTAGGGTCACTGTTTCACCACATTACTGAAAATATAGTTTAGAAATAGAATTTAGTATCTTAAATAATGAATTTTAGGAGTCAAGTCATTTCTATTCTCTGAGGTAGTAAATACATTAAAAAATAAATAAATAAACAGCCCTGGGGCGAATATTTTGTTAGATATTAGATACCGTGTCTTAACCCATTTCTTGAGAGCTCAAAAAATAGAATCTTATTAGTTTGATGGTATCACATTTAGATGTATTAGAAGCAAAGATAACAAGGAAAAACAACTGTTAATCCATAAATAGTGTTTTTGTCTTTAAATCTGCTCACAAATTCCAACTATAGTTAATATTCTTTGCCAAGTATAAAAATTGTTTATAGAATGTATTTACTTCCTGCCAAATGATTATGGTCAAAATACTAGCTTATTTTTTTATTTGCTAAAGGCATAATAAAAATAGATGTTAGTCATTTTTAGTTGTCTCTAAAACGAGATGAGTGAGCAATTTAATAAATTATTTGGCTAATTAATCTTTGTTTCCGTAAACTTTAGATATAATTACAGTCTTTAGTGATAGCACATGGAAGACTCTGAGGAGCTTTCCTGGATAAGCATACACTTTGATGGAAAAAAAAACAGAGAGTGTGGCAAGAATTGGAGGGTCTGGGTCCACTATATTCTATAAGTATATACATGATGAGTATATTTCAATCAGTAACTGCATAGGTATACATCAGAGTAAAAATTAGAGCTCAAATCCATATAACATAAGGAGAACAAAGAAACTTTTAATAAATATTTTCTGGTAGCTATGTGTAAGAAAGATCATTAAAATTTATGAAGAAATAAAAAATAAAGAAAGAGAGGAAAGAAGGGAACAAAGAAAAGTATCCCATTTATAAAAAACACAAGTTTGACTCATTTTAGAAAACATTATGCACACAATTATATGTGAAAGTTTCACTAAGTTGAGTGGATAGTCATTTGATTTTCTAAAAGAAGTTAAATTTTAGAGTGCACAACAGTTATTTTAGGCTTTTTTTGTAGTATATAATAAATGTTAAATGTAAATAAATTACAAATCATCCACACATCACTAAATGTTAAGTAGACACTCATTAAACATTTATTGAATGAAGGAATGATAGTTCAATAGATTTCATTTCAAAGAATAAGTAAAACAGTAAAAAGACTATGAAATCCATTATACTCATTATTAATAGTCACTTCTTTACTTACCCTTGAGAAAATATTTTACTAATGTTTCTATGGGGAAGCACAAATTACATTTATTAGATTTTAGTATCTTCACAGTAAAATTTGTTGAAAAAAAGACATGGATTCCAAGTAATAACATGACAGTTACTTAATAATAAAAGAAACTACTATATTCAACTGATGTGTAAAAACACAGGCTCAAGAATATGAAAGCTGTCCATAGAATTCCACAGAGATGCATTGAAAAGTTGAATGCACTTTCCTTTTTGTCCATGAAGTTAGGGAAGGGCTGACTTGAAGATTCAGTGCTTAGCAAAATCGTGGAGTTGGGAAGAAAGAAGAAAGCAATGTCACAAGCAGACAGGCAGTCCCAGGGCAATGCTTTGAATAAAGAGGTCAATAGAACCCGGACTGGACAATGGCACTTCAATAACATTTTCATGATGAATCTTGGGAGACTACATAGGAATTCATATTTTTTCTCATAAAAGAATATAATCTGATATATTTTTATCTCTTTATTGTCTCTGCTTCCTCTTATACTTTCATAACTTCTTTCCCCTTTTCTGCATATTAAATGCAAATTGCTGGAAATGTCATTGCTGCCTCATTTTCTCAATGCTGCATGTGGGGCCCTCTTGCTCATCACTTATTCATTTCCAAGGTCCTCAGGAGGCAAAGTAAGCAGACTTGCATATACCAGTTTTAAGGTTTTGCTGCATTCAAACATTTACTAATGTTACATTTGGAAATGTGTATTTGTTAGCGCCTGGTAGTCCTTGGCAGTCTTATTACAAGTGTCGTTAAAGCATCATAATATTTGGAGGAATAGCTCTGCTTCAAGATATTCAGTTTCATTAATGAACATTATCCATCTGACACATTTGGTAAACACCAGAGCATCAGAGAACAGCTCATCAGGGGTAAGCTCGGCCCTCTAGGCTCACTTGGAGAAGCTCATGAACTCGCTACTGTTCACCCTCATTAGGCTTTAGATGCAGAGAAAAAAAAACTGAAAACTGCCAATATTTGTATTTCAGAATTTAGAGGGTTTAATGACTTCTTTTGTTGTTGTTGTGGAGATTGGTGGACAAGAGAAAAACAACTGCTGTGCGGAAGTTCTGTTTTCTTTTCTTTGGAAGATGTTGCTGTTACCTTTAAATTAAGTTCAGAGAAAATACAAACAAGATTAAAAAATAACGCAACTCTTTATCTAATTCCTAGGTTTTGAAAAGAATTGTGAACATCTTTCAGGGCACAAATACAATCATCCCTTGGTATCTACGGGGGATTGGTTCCAAGACAGATACCATAATCTGAGGATGTTCAAGTCCCCTATACAAAATGATGCAGTATTTGCATATAACTTACGTACATCCTCCCACATACTTTAAACCATCTCTAGATTATTTATAATACCTATACAATGTAACTGCTATGTAAATAGCTGTTTTACTGTACTGTTAAGAGAACAATAAAGAGATTTAAAAGTCTGCATATGTCCAGTACAGACGAAGCTGTTGTAGGTCTAACTACATATTACCTGTCACCAACATAGTAAATTTAAATAAATTTAAAAAATTTTTAAATTAAAGTTGACATACAATATGGTATTAGTTTCAAGTGTACAGCATAGTGGTTATACATCTATATAACTCATAAAGTGATCCCCTGATAAGTCTAGTAGCCCCCCACCAAACATCATGCTTAGTTGTTACAATATTATTGGCTATATTCTCTATGCTATATATTAGATCCCTGGAACTATTTCATAACTATCAGTTTATATTTTTTAATCACTTTGATTCACATTTGTTGAATCCATGGCTACAGAATCTGCCTATGATATGGGCTGACTGCATTGCTGAGAAAAAGCCAAGAAAAATATAAACATTATTTTTCTCCAAAATGACATTTACCCTTAAAATGGTGGCATATAAGGCAGAAGCCATGGGTCACATTCAACTATAACCCATATTCTATCACTGATAGAAATATTCAATGAAATGGAATATCCAATGAAATTAAGACTAATTTCCCCAAAGTAATATGATCTCAAGTCCATATATACCTATGGACTACAAATAAAGTAACCTTTCTAGCAAGCAAAAAATATATTTTTCTAATTACCATGTGTTATAGATTAGAATATTTGGATATATGTGTAATTTTTTTATATAAAAGATATGTAAGCATATCTTATAATCTACCTGGGAATCAAAGGATTTAAAAGTCCCACTATCAAAAATATCTTTAACATTGTAACTACCCATATTTTAACATTCCAAAAATTTTCAAGTTGTTTTATTATAGTACTTGACAAAGGCAAGTATTTATTTAACATGTGGACTCAGTAAGGTTGCTCATTTTAAAGATATGGGGAATCCAGCCTCCTGAATCCCCTAAAATCTCCGCATTCTAAGTGTACCCACTGAGACCATTCAGACATTTGCTCCAGACTATAAAAAGAAGAATCTGTTTACCTTTCTCAAAAGATTTTGTAACTATCATGAAAATGATAAAACAGTGTAGTTACTGATGAAGAATTTGAAATCAATTCAGTATGTGGAACTATATCCAAGAAAACTTCGATTCTTAAGATCAGTAACCTTTGTTTGTCAAATATTTATATTCTTTAAGGAAGGTGCAGTTGACACTCATTTTTCAAGGATTTCATATTTCTAAATTTGCTTCCTTGCTAAAATTTATTCGTAACCCCAAAAGCAGTACTTATAGGCTTTCATGTCATTTACATTCACACATAGAACAGAGTAAAATTTAATTTGCCCAATGTGCATTTCCAGCTGAATTCAAACAAGGCTCTGCCATCTTTCTTCTCTGATACTGTAAACATGTGTCCTTTCTGAGGTCTATTTAGTTCCATTATTTTGCCTTTCTTTGTTTTTTGTTGTTGTTGTTGTTGTTGGTAATGTTGCTTTTGAAGATTGTCTCCAAGCATATTGCTAGGTGTGCTGTGGTGTGCCTTACAAAGAAAATGTGTGTTATAGGTAGGTTTTGTTCAGATATGAGTTATAGTGCTGTTGGCTGTCATCACACTGGTAATGAATCAATAATACATATTAAATAAAGTGTTTTTAGGCAGTAACACAGATGAAATAAGGTAATGTGTTGATCAGTTGATGAAAATATCATGATCAGAGGTTCACAGGAACCTAACACTATTTCCCTTAGGAGCAATGGTTTCATAGTCACTGATTCCATGTGCATGGCAATGTATAGAACAGAATTACCACAAATAATAAGAATTGACTGTATATATATGTTTGATACATCCTCTTAGGTAAGACTGAACTGTTGACAGTACTTCTTTCTTTGTCAGTTTATAAATTTATTGTTCATCACACCCCAAAATCTTTGTATGTGCTGCATAGTGCATTTCTTAAGAGGAAAAAATGCAATATTATAAGCGTTCTCTCACTTTTTTTCTGGGTCACCCGAGCATTTCAAAGAATGTCAATTAATGAGGATTATCATTAGATAAGAATAATTATCTCCCAAATGTTTCTATTAGATTTTGTTTTGGTAAGTCACATTGAAATGTTATCATTATATCATCTTCTCCTATTCTATTAAGGATTCGTCCATATTTTTATGTTAAATAGCATAAGATAAAATATTTGTTATACATAACTATTCTGAATCCGATACTGTATATATGTATACAAATATATAAATTTGTGCCTTATATTTTAATTTGTAGATATATATATACACAGAGTATTGATTATTTTATATATAGTGCAATTACCTCAGATAGATTTGAAGATAATATACATTTATTATAGAATTAATCTAAAGAAAACAACCATTTCACTACTGTTAACTAGTACCTATAATTAAGTTAAAAATTGAATGAATGAAAAATAATGTAGTTACGGTATTTTACAACATCAGAAGTTTGTACATACACTTGATTAAAATAATTTCATTTGCAAAATACAAATAAATTAGTATTTCAAGACCTTGATCCAAGTTGTAAGAGACTTCTGAAATTTTCAGTTTAACCAGCAATTGGTTGGGAATTATTATGCACTTGGGTTTGATATTGACACAAATAGTCAGAAATATAGATACACATTAAATGTTAAACAAATACATACATAATAATAAAACTGTATTTCATCTGAACATATTTGGAAACAGAAACCCAGTGAAAAGCATAGCAGGAAAGGCCATAAGTTAGACAGGTAGCAGAAAAATAAGTGCGCTATGGAAAGACTAGATCTTCTAGGCGAGACTCAGGTTGTGGGGGCCAGCTTGAACCAGAGGCAGTAAGTGTTGGTAATGGTGGTGATTTGAGCACAGTTTTAATCTCGGCTAGCTGGAGATTTCATGCCTATGTTCCTTGTTTTCATTTTAGAGGGACCTTTACTTATCTCAGACACTCTTGCCTAGGATTCTTACTGTAATTTGTCATCCATAGTTGGCCACTCAGCAAGCAACGGAACTTAAGAAGCAGAATCTGTTGTTCCAAAAAGGTTTCTGGGTAGTTATAGTTACCATTCAGACCTGTCATAAAAAACCAAGCAAGCCCTTTGATTTAAATTTCTTCGGGCGTGTTACTTAATTACCTTTTTAATTAGGATAAAATGTCTTTTCACCCTCTCCTATTTGAATACTGCCATTTTTGCTTTCGGGGCCAAGTTATAAATACACTGCAATGAATAGCTCTCTCTCCCTCCCCTTCCTTTCCCCACTGAGCCAGCTGCTCCTGTGTGTTCAACTGTCAGTACCAGTGCTGCAGAGGAACTTAGAGTGCTCCCTAATAACTCAGGGAATCGGTGCTGCTCATCGCTGAGGCTGACAGCTAAACACAGCTCTAGGGAACTGAACGTGCAAGAGGAGCAGAGAGAAGAGGGTAGATTGATTCTTTGAAATGCAAGAATAAAATGCCTTCGAAAATAGCCATAATCCTGCTGGGGGGTGGTGAGGGTGAGAGCCAGGAAATGTGTTAGTCAAAGTGGGAAAGGGAAAATAAAACTCGAATTTAAAAGTCAAAGAAAAAAATAATTTACAAGAAACTATTTCTTTTTGTGGAAACATGTAATCCAGGTGAA
Source organism: Eonycteris spelaea (assembly GCA_003508835.1). Classification (NCBI taxonomy): domain Eukaryota; kingdom Metazoa; phylum Chordata; class Mammalia; order Chiroptera; family Pteropodidae; genus Eonycteris; species Eonycteris spelaea. Next base: position 704,299 of record PUFA01000281.1, read on the forward strand.
GAGAATTAGAAGAACTCTCTTTTGTCTTTTGGGACCAGAACTGAGACATAGATTACCGAAGTTGAGGACCATCTGCCCAGCCCTGCCACAGAGCCAAGTTTTCCTTTAGGAAAGAGATTATCTGGCTGAGAAAGAGCCTACAAGTAACTCCTTGCGTGGTCTGTGTGAGAGTTTCTAGAATTATAAAATGTTCTAACAAGAAGAATCCTCAAATAAAAGTTTTTAAATTATTTTAAATTTTATAAAATTTCACCTGACATAAAATTTACCATCTTAACCACTTTTAAATGTACAATTCAGTGGTATTAAGTACGTGCACATTCTTATGCAACCTTCATTACCATTTATCTTTAGAATTATTTTTAGCTTGCAAAACTAAAACTCTGAACCCAGAGTTTTAACCCGTAAACAATAATGCTCCATCTTTTTCTCCCCCCGCCCCCAGTTCCTGGCAAACAACATTTTACTTTCTGTCTCCATGAATTTGACTACTCTAGATATTTTATATAAGTGGAATCATACAGTATTTTTCTTTTGGCAGCTAGTTTATTTCACTTAACATAATGTCCACAAGGTTCATCCTTGCTATAGCATATGTCAGAATTTCCTTCCTTTAAAAGATTGAATTAATTATTTTTCCATCCATTTGGACACTTGGATTGCTTCCACCTTTAGGTTATTATGAATAATACTGCTATGAAAATAGGTATACACATACATTTTTGAGATCCTGTTTTTTAATTTTTTGAATATATACCCCAAAATGGAATTGTTGGATCATATGATAATTCTATTTTTAATGGTTTGTGGAAACACCATACTGTTTTCCAGAGTGGCTGTACCATTTTAAATTCCCAACAGAGTGCACAAACATTACAAGTTCTTTACATCTTTGGCAATACTTGTTATTTTCTAGGTTATTTTATAATAACTATGAGGTACCTGAGATACATTTGACTCTAATTTCTTTATTCTGCAGATTAAAAAATGGTGGCTCAGAAAGATTGTTTCTATCTGCATAGTTATTAGTGGTACAGGAATAAAAACCCAGGTCTCTTGGTCAACAATTTGAATTCAGGCCTCTAAAAGTGTTTTGTTTTGTAAATGACAGTCAACAATGCATCTAACCTGACTACAATTGTCCCTTAACTTTTATTCTATTTGCACACACTGACATAATTTGAAACTATGGTTCTGTCCTCCTAAAGAATGTCCAGACTAAATAGAGAAACAGGGACACATGAAAAAAAAACTCAAGATAAGCTACAATTTAAACATGAGCCAATCAATAATGTTCATAGTGAATATAAGTGCTGAGAACCTGTAGAGTAATGAGGGTGGAAAGCAATAAAAATATCTTCTGTTAATTACATATAAAAGCTAAAAGCTGATGATATAGAGCCTAAAATGTAAATATATATATATATATATGTAGTAATATTGGACAATAAATTATGAGAAATCAAGTTATCAGAAATAGTACTGTAAAAAATGTATAGTTATTGTTTTTGTTAATGTTTATAAGAAAAGATAGTGTATAGCTACTAAAATGTTATTTTCAGGTTTTGAGTTTCATTTGTTCAATCAATATTAATTGAGTACCTGCTGGAAGTGAAGGACCAAGATTACAGCCCAGAACAAGACAGATAAGGCCTCTGCTCTCTTAGAGTGCCTTTTCCCATGGGAGATCACTTTAAAGAGGCAGATAATGAGATTGTGATGAGTCAGAAGTCTCAATTTGGTCATCAGTACGCTTAATATGGCTAGCAGATGGCCAATTTTGTTCAGCCTGAAAGGTATTTTTGTTTTAAGTGTAAATTACATGATATTTAAAAATGGAAATTTGGTATAAAAATCCAAATTTCTGGCTTTTCTTTTTTTTTTTTTTAATTTCTGACTTTTCTTGAGAAGTTGTGAGATTTAGAAAAATTTCAGAAAGTTTAGTCAAATAGAATAGTTGGAAAAGCCATGGTAACGAAATAATTTTATAAATGAAATTTGAAATATGAGAATTAATCTTGTTTACTCAGTTCTGGGGAAAGAACATTTAAAACAGAAGAAACAAGAAGCCCCAAGTTCCAGAAAGTGGCAAAAATTGGAAGAGAGTGGGCCAATGAGATTTTAGATTATGTTCCAAGACTTGAAAAGATGTTTAAATTTGACTATAAGAGTCAAAGCTGTTACCAAAGAGAAACATACAGAGATTTCTTTCTTTTTTTCTGTTTTTTCAGATGTGCCAATATAAAGATACATATCACCCTTATTGTAAGATAAAAAATATTTTAAAAATACAAAAAAAATGCTTTTTTGGTGAATAAGTGTTTTAAATATGATTTAGAAAAGGGAAAAATAAATAATTTTTATAAAGCAAAATTACTACTGTCCTTATTGAAAATAATTATTGTCCTAACTTGAAAATCATTTCATTCCATAAGTTTGCTCCTTGTAGCAAAGATGAGGAAGATGAGGTTGAATGAGTCAGGAAGAGTTATCTAAGAAAATGGCAGGAGTTAGTAACGCACTGGTGTCACTGTCTATACATAAACCAAACCTATCTGGTCTATAAAGGCAAAATCAAGCGCTGTCCTCAATCACAAAATGTGAATGCACTGGGTAATTCTTTGGTGACATCAAGTTTTAGAAAATTACTGTGTTTTCTACACCAAGAAAGAAAATTTTTTGAGTCATGGGAAATGATGAAAACAAAAGAAAGGGAAATATACAATATAAATGATAGTAATTCAAAGAAGTCATGATAATAACCCCAACGACATTTAAATAAGACTGATCTCTGTTCAGGCCCAAATTGTACAATGAGCAACCATGACATTGATGGCTGAGTGAACTCAAACAAAGACCCAGGCATGAATCTAACATCTCTTTTACTGTAACAGAACTCTATGATGATCTTGAATTATACTTCACTGACTCATAGATTCATTTATAAAGCCAGCCTAAAATCACCTTTAAAACAAATTCTGCAAAATAGATAAAGAGTTAAAATGTAAGCAATAGGCATCAGAAAATTTGTAAAACATTTCTGTCATAGTAGAAATCAAAGTATGTAGGGACCACTGAAGAGTGCCCTTGGCCTCAGCAATAAATTGTTGAAATAGTTCTTCTTTGAAGGGAAATAATAGAGTATTAAATCAATGCAAAGGTATGAATCTAAACTATGGCTCAAGCTGAGTTTGTGGGGTTGTTTGAAATGATATTATGACATTGGATCAGTTTAAAATATATGTGTGAATTCTCATATATTCTTAAAATCAGCCCTAATGCTGACATTCAATAAAATATGAAAAGCTTATGTCTGAATAGGTGAAGAAATATGACTATCTTTTTAAAGATATGATCAGTCATTAAAGCTTAATTTTTAAATCAATTATGGGAATAAATAGAACTCTTAAAGTAATCAACAATTCATGATCAAAAATTATTTTCCAATACCCTCTTCTCTCCTTATTCAAAGAAATCACCAAGTCCTATCATCCTATCAAGTCTGCATTTTTAAAATGTCTGATTCCATTTCCTCTGCTTTATCTACCCTACCACTGCCCCATCTATGCATAACTCATATACCTGAGATATTATATAAATCTAACTATGCTATTCATCTATTCAAAGAACTTCACCTTCTATTCCTTCTTTAAAAAAAAAAAAGGAAATGAAAAAGAATTCTTTAGCTTTGTGTGCAGGATAAGATCTGCTATAACCTAGCTCTTGTCTGTCTCTCTTTCTAGTCTCATCTTTTGCCATTCTCCCTCACCCCTACATTCCAAGAATATAGAATGAATTAACAAGTGTTTTGTGGAGTACCTTCTATGTACTAGGGTGGGCATGTGGTGATTCTTGCCCTCAAATGTATCATTCACTTATCAAGCAGATGATTTGGGACTGCAAACATGGAAGCGAGAGGAGAATCCAAGCTCTGGCATGCCCTGCAGAAAGGTTGCTGTACTCCTGGGCGCCTCCTGGATCGGAGCAGCCGTGAACAGCCTGCTCATCTCAGCCAGGCACCATGGCTTACAGCTTTACATTTCATAATACTCTGATCCAGCAATGTTCTTATTGAGTCAGTGTAAAAAATGACAGTAGTAGTAATAGGTAAATCATAGTAACCATAATTAACTAATCATAGTATCCATAATTAACTAAATAGGCTATTTGTGATAGACACCTATCATCTCGAATATTCTTATCAACTCTGCAAAGTAAATTTTAGAAATCATAAACACAGAGGGTCTGAGATGTTGAATCTCATATAGCAGAAGCAGGATGCAAGCTTTAGTCTTGCCGGACTTTAAAAGTTCACTCTCTTTTCATTTTGTGTCAAAGAGAAAAAGTTTTCTGGAGTTCATGTTGTATTTCTTTTTAGAAGAGAAAATATTTTAATGCATTTTTTCTTCTCTTAGCCTCTACAGCACTTTAAAAACAAAACCTCATCCTCAGTGTCTAAGTGAGAAAAATAAAGAAGGAAATACAGGTATGGAAAGAAGTACAGAAAAATAAATTAATAAGAAACTTGAAAAATAAATTCCCTAATATTGAAAAAAAGGGAGTTCAAAAAGTGATTTGACCTAATTTGAATCTTCCTGGGTGGCAGCACTACTGGCAAGAAAATGCGTTTAAAGTAGGTGAGTGCCATGCTTCCCTTCCCAAAGTTAGGCAGAACCCGTCAGTGCAGTCCTACGGAATGCCTGCCAAATGGGCTTCAAGCATGACACGAAGAACGAAGAACAAATCCCTTAATGTGAGATGCCAAAGGACAACTTATGTTCTCGCATGACTCCAAAACTGGTCGCGGCATTTCTGGTCTGGAGAGAAATCTTGACAAGGTGTGGATGAAGGCTGTGTGCCCAGATGAGAGGTGCTGATGGCTTATACCACCTCTAATTTCATTTAGCACCTAAATGGTATGCAGCATAATTCTAGTGCTGGAGAAGGCAGCCTTTATTTGTATGAGGTACAAGTCCTATAAATAGTCCGTTGACATTTGTAATCTATTCAATTCTATTCCTAGCTTCTATGTTTTTTTATTTCATTGTTGAAGAATCAGAGCAGGAGAGTCAAATATCATAGCAGATATTTCTTTTTCTGAGTGCTGATGACTGCCCTGGGAGAGGAAAAGCAGGAATGATATTAACATGCATAGACAACTGGCACACAGGTTATTTTACTTATTTATTTATTTTGGCAGGGACATTTTAAATCAATGGAATGGGCATGGGCTTTGGAGACAGATATAACTAGATTTTAATGTGGAGTTCTCAGCTATTCTGTAACCTTAAGCAAGTTAATTAAGTTACACTGAATAACAGCATAAGTGTTTACACAATAAGAATAATAATTAGTTGATAACTTATATGAAAATATGCTTAACATATAGATGGGGCACAATAAATATTTGTGTGTTTTTCCCCCCTTATTTAAATAGCTTCTTGCAGGAAAAAGAATTTAGCCATGAAAAGTTGCTTATTTAAGCATGGCATGCGAAAAATTTTAAAAAGTACTAAGGAACTGTCTGCCCTTCACCAATTCATTTAACATCTCTGAATCTCAGTGTCAACATCTTCCAGAGAAAATTATATCCCCAAAAGCAATTATGAAACAAAAGATAAGAATAATTCTGAGTCTTATAATCTTTATTCAGAGATCTTTACTCGTAGAGTTTGAGGAAAAAAATGTTGAAAAAGCAAGGTACTTTGATACTATTAGGTAGTCATATTTCTTATTGGGACTAATAAATACCAAAAATAAATGCTAAAGATAAGACATATTTGAAAAGCAGTGTTTTTCCTTTGGAAGTTGCTCCTTTCCAACATTTAAGATGATTTTGATGTTCTCTTAGATTGCTTTTTTGTTAGAATTGTTTTTATATTGACACATACCTAACCAATCCTTAGCTATTAGTACTAAAATGTGTTTTCTCTCTGAGATATAAATGATGTTCAAAGGCCAATCACTCTGTACAAATGTCACCATCCTCAAGATTGATTTAGCATTTCTCCACCTTGAACAGATTCTTGAATTAGTTATACTTGAAGAAACCAAGCACATCAGATATATCAGTGTAATGCTTATAAAATCAATAAATGGTGGTCTGTGAGTCTTGTTATAGCTATGCTATTGATTGAATTTTTATTATGTCTGTAATTACAGTTCAAAAATGCAATTTGATGATCTTTTAAAAAGTATTAACTCTTAAATCTCTTTAGCATAGGACCTTGACTCTTTCCTTTTTTTTCTATTATTTTACAGTTTAACCTATTCCACATCCAAACAAAAGCCTCAATAAGACAGCTCTTGATTGTAATAGTTAGAATGGTCCACTTATATACACAGATAACTACTGAGTAGGGCTCCTTTAACTTAGAAATTTATGGAGAGAATCAAAAGATTTGTAAAGATTGATTCATTTCATGCTCTCTAATGAGATTCGGACTCATATAATAAACCCTAGATAGTGTGTGATATTTATTTATTTTATTTATATTTTGGATTTTTGATGTTCTTTAGTTGCTTCTCACAAATTGGTGATATTTATTAGTGGCATGACTAAGTGAATGATTGTGCTTGAATTTCACTCCTTTTCTGGTTCTCTCACTTCCTATTTCTCCTATATATAAAAAAAAGGACTATCAAGAATATCTTTTCTGTGTTCCAGTGTCCTTATTATCACTTCATATGATGAATGGAATTCACTCAAAAATACCTCAGGGTAATTCATGTATGCAACAACTACTTTAAAGGTGGTCATTTGAACTATTCATAATCACTCCAAGGGGGATTAAATACCTAATTAGAAAGGACACAACCAAATGCCATTTGTTGATTAAATGTGGCTGAATATTATCAGTTTCTGAAGGTTTGGATTTATATAATCATTTTAGCAATTTATAAGTTTGATCAACATAGAGGCCTAGCTATTTGGTTAAATTCATTTATGAAGATGGGTTTTTATTGGTGAAATTTGTGACTTGACATGTATGTTAATTTATTTTGGAAATCATTATTCTCTAATAAAATCAATGTTATTCATGTATGTGGATTGGCTTAATTATTTCAGAGGCAATCTATACTTTCTCATGAGCAAGGTATAAAACTCTAGCAAGCCCTTTAAGGCATACCCTTAGGATGGTAACTGAGGCTAGATGTCTACTGGTCTTGCATCACCCAATTTGCCTCTAGAATATTGTCACACTTACAAGTACCCTTCACCTACAAAGTACTAGATTAGAACCTACAAATATGGGAGACTGAGGTTTCATTCATCTTATAGAGTTAGTGGTCTGAAATGTTTAATGCCTACTTGCTAACAAATGATTGTTTAATATATGTCTGTTTGGGTGGTAGAATTTGATCTGAAACTTACTTTCATCACTGCTTGGTTGGGAAATATTGGAAGTAGGAGCTACATAACTCTAAAATAGCCTAATAGTTGTGCATAACTAAGTTTTCTTAGGTCACTTTGTGGCACAATATCTTAATCATCTAATTGTGTCTCTGATCAAAGTACAGTCTCTGTGAGGTAATTATTCATTGGTCTCTGTGGGAGACTTTCCTTCCTCCCATAAGTCTTGAACCATGCTGAATGGCTTGGTGATCTCATAGTTCACGACTCTAAACCAAGTGCTCTGTGTTAAAATCATGTGGTTTGTGTCAGCTCTCTTTGGGATCAGCATGTTCTTTGAGAGGATTTAAGCTCTTTCTAGCTGGAAGAGTCACTTCTTACTCAGGGCTAAAACTTCAAATGGACATCTTCTTATCAAATTTGAACAGTGATAGAGTAGTAACACTATTATACTCAGTTCTGACACTATTATACTCCCTGCCCTGAAGTGTAGAGCTTTACTGCTTTATGGTTGTATGCCTAATGTCTGGGAGGAAAGGCAGTATGCTTGTCTATTCTCTAAATTCTATTTTACAAACTATGTGGAAATGATGTATGACATGCTACTGTATATAAATATTACATATTAGCATATATTAATTTTTGAACAGACATGCCAGAGTTCTGGTTTCCTGGACATCAGATTCTGAAACACTGAAGTTTGCAAAAATTGGTCATTGCATGAAAGGGGCATAATATTAAGCAAGGCAGCCTCTTTCTGCTGGTGACAATTTCTGAAGAAGGACCTGGCTTGTAAGCTGTCAGCAGCCAACACTCTTAGGAAGTTGAAGAATAAATACCTAAAGGAGGGTCAGGTTGGAGCACTACAGTATCACTTTCAATTTAGTCCCTGGTTAGGACTATTCTCAATGAGTATTAGGTCACTTTTATTTTTTTCTGAAAGCATTTTCCTCATCTGATCTTGACTCTATCTCAATTTCGCCCTTGATTTCTTCAGTGCTACCTTAATTATCTGAACTTCACCACCTCTCCTCATAAATATCATGAACTCTGAAGGGACCATAGTCATCAAGTGAATAGTAGAGTCTCCTTTTCCTGTTCAACATCAACTCAACTGCTTCCAGAACTAACTAATAAGGATAATATAGAGACAAAGCACTGCTGAAGAGGAAGACAGATTTGATTTCTTTTGGCTTATTGTGATCTCTGCCTCCTCCAATGTGAAGATGGAAGCAAAAGAAAAAAAAAAGAAAGAGAATTCTACCGTGGAGTCAAGTGCCCCTGAGGAGTAAGAGAGGCTAAAAAAAATGAGGAAAGAGTAAGTCACTATTTTATATAACTTAGTAAATTAAAGAATGTCTTAATGACTAAAAACTGATCAAAGGTGAGATAACAATCAGGAGATTAGAACTGTACCCAAGTAAAGAAAGGGAACAATGGTAGTAAAAGGGAGTTCAAGAAAATGTTAAATTGTTTCAAAAGAATATTTCTGGGAAACCAGAGAAAAGAAGAAAGAAGGAGCTGGACTGATAGAAGGGAAGGTGGGTGACTTCCGTTCCACTTAGGCCTCAGATAGTGTTCACCTTAGAGACTGTCCTCTGTGCTCCTGAGGTTTACAAGACTCCACATTAATGCGACTCGTGGTCAGAAACAAGAGAGTGATTAAGTACAGAACTACTGCCTACAGTAAAAAGGTAATACTTTTAAAAAGTATACTATTTTCTAAAATTTCTAGATGACATTTCTAATTCTGACCTTTTACTTAAATCACTTGCAGGGGTATCTTACTATTTTCAACTCATCGGTTCTTTTATTCATTCAAACTGTAATTAAAATGCAACTTTCACCATGAAGTCTTTCCTCATAAGAATTTTTATTTGCAGTTTTATCTAATCTTAGCATGCAAATTTAGTGACACTTTTTTACCTATCCCCGTCCTGGTTTATGACGTTGTGTGTGTAGAAATCTATTCCCTAGTTCCCTTCCAGCTTATCAATCCTAGAATTTTGCACATAGCTTTAATGTTAATGAACTATTGCAGAAATAAGAAAATGATAATAAGGATACAGTTTGTCATTCAAAATGACATCTATTTTAAGTGTCATTTTGGCCATATTTCACAGGAAAGATTATATACTTCCTAAAAGTCAGATCCCCGTAAGGGGCCATTAGTCATTCCTCAAGACTTCTTCATTGTTAAATTCATTTATATCTATATTTGTATCTAGCAATATTAATATCTATAACTATCTCTAGTTCTATAATATGCACATCTCTATCCACAGGCACAGAAATAAAGATATAAAAGGATCAGGGGCTACCCGTCATCTTTAAATATAAAAGAGCAATGATCTTCACAGGCTGTTTCAATGCAGAAGAATGTCCCCACAGAGAGGTCTGTAAACAGAATGACAGTACAGTCATGATATTTTATTCAGAGATATCAGTGTTTATTTTTAAACAAAAAGGAAAGCTCTCAAGGCCCATTAGTGTTCTCTTAAACACAGACAAACTTCACCACCCACCTTCTTTGGAAGCTGTGATAATATTCATAGTACTCTAGATCATTTCAAAAAGAATAAAATATAATGAAGAGCTGCTCTGACAAATACAGATTTTACAGAATCCTTTGGACAGGCAGCTTTGGAAATTCTTCTCTCAGGGGAAGTAAATTTAAGTGGAGCTGTACTTGAGTTTAGTTTGCATTCCCCTCTCAATTACCATCAATGCAGCTGAATCAGGAGCTACACCAAAATTCCTGAGATAGCTTTTTAAAATTCTGAAATGAAAAAGAAAATATTCCTGCAGATGGAGGTGAAAGAAATGTTGGTCCAAGAGGGACAAGATCCCTGGAAGGAGGAGCTGAGGGCATGAATTATGAAACAAATGCTCGAAATACCCAAGGCAGGATACATACATTGTGATCCTTGTTTTTTTTTCTTTTAATTGTTTAGATCTGCAAACATTTGATCTGATTTTTCTTGATGTATAGTAATTATTAACAGATATATAATAAACAATTCAGGTAATTATCATAATGTGGGAAAGGAACAGCCAGTTAGTGTAATACGTTTGGGAGACTCTCATTCTTGCAAGATTAGAAAACTCCCAACAGTGTAGCCCAGGCAGCATGCAGGGGCAGAGCCCCTGTTATGGCTTATTGCTTAAGCATGATTCCACTAGCTACTACTATACCAGCATTTAATGGTTCAAAACATTAAGATATGTTTGTAAGACACAGACATTATTCAGCAGTGTTTCTATACTACCAGTAGATAGATCATTGCTTAGGCTTTGAGTTTTTAATAAGTAAGAGGCATTTTTACTAATTAAATTGTAAGTTTCAGAGCTGGTTGCTGAATTTAAGTAATTGCAGGAAAGCAGCTCAATTGAAAGTGGTAGTACAATCTGATATTTATAACAAAATGCTATTGAAACGTAATGGGCAAAGTGGAGTAATTAGAAGTGGAGTTATTTATCTCTAATTTACTTTTCGACCTTAACTGAGACCCATAATTCCAGCCATACAAAACATTGAACTATTTCCTGAAAATTATAAGTGCTTTGTGAGGGGGTTTCAACATAGCACTAAGAATACCTATGGGAGCATTATTAAAGTTGCCCAGAATGTGCATCATGATGCATTATTCCTCGTGTGACAGCTCTGTTCTGCAAAACACCCATGCACGTCTATACTGCAGCACACTTCCCTCTGTTAACCTGAGGTTCCATGGGCAGATCTAAATTGTGTCTATACAGTCAGGATGTGAGTCTGTTAGATAATAAAGCCAAGTTTTTCTGATTACAGTAAGGTCTTTGAGGATACTTTAACAAGCATATAAAAACAACAACAACAAGCAAGCAACTTGCTCCACATTTTATAAACTGACTGAACAAATAGGTGTCAGATTGGAGACAGTAAATGTAAAATTTGATTTTGATTTTCAATCATTCTATCACAATATAGATGTTATAATTTTACCTGAGTCCATAGTGGGTGGTACATTCAGTACTATGAATATATAGCTGGAACAGACCAGGATTCCAAGAATGACATTACATATAGAGATGAATGAAATTTGTAAAGTTAAGAATTGGTTGAAGTTAAGATTTTAGTGGATTTATTACTTGGTGTGAGCCACCTGTAAAGTAGAGAGAGACCTGATTCTGTTTGTTACTAATTCTGTAACCTTGACAGACTACTTCATCACCATAAACCTCAGTTTCTTGGTCTCTCAAATCAAATTAACACTAAAATCTGCCTCATTGGCTGATTTAAAGACTTAAATAAAGTATTATGTAACTCATTTAACATAACATCTTGGTGATAATAAGTGCTCAATTAATGTTAGCTAAACAGTATTTTAACCAGTGATTAAAAAAAAAAAAAAAAAAAAAAAAACAGACTTTGGGTTTGAACTTCCAAATATGCAACGATCATAGGTCCTAGTAAAAGTGAGAGATACGAGAGAAGTGATAGTTAATGTGTGTTCCTCTACAAGCTGGCCCCTTTAAGTTCCACTTCATAGGGCTGTTCAAGAACATAATAACGGGCCACAAACACAACCGCCCTTCAATAACATGAAGGTGAGCTGCACGCAGAAGGTGGGCAGTAGGACTACAAAGGTGCAGAGAAGTACAATGGGAGGAAACATAAAATAGCTGTTGATCACTGGGAAGTAGTAACAGCAAACAGGCAGTGCTGCGGGGACCAGTCAGAGAAGAGGTGGCTCAGAGGAAGGAAGACAACTGAGCTTCCCATGAGGCAAATTCGCTGAGCTCCAAACAGCGGGCGGCTGGGCAAGTCAACCAAAGGATCTTCCCTTGTACTCTGGCCTGGGGTACTGCGCAGGTCAGCTGGTCTTCTTTCTCCCCGCGGTTGGTATATACATCCAGACAACCACTTCTAGAGACAGCCTGGGAAAGTGAAAAGAGCAGAGGCTGTGTGTTTTTCTCAGAGCTCCACCACCTACCAGTTCGGTGAACTTGAGCAAGTCACTTGACCTCTCTATAGTGCAGTACCACGGTCTATAAAATGAGATGGTATTGTCAGCCCAGCCAGCAATCAATACATGTTAGTGTCCTCTGAGTTTCTTCTCACACCCACATAATCTAACATGTGGCTTATTTATTTATATATATATATTTTTTAGTACAGGACTCAGCGTTTAAAGCACCTGGGAATTACTGAAGTAAATCCATTGTTTCTTTGGCATGGGGACCAAGCAAATTTCCATTCTCTGTAACAGTGGGGAAATCATCACCACCCATCATCTCTCTGCAATCATTTCAACTACAGCAGAAATTGTTCCCGTTCTTTATCTTGGGATTACTTTTGCTCTGGGAAGCTCTGTAGAGCTTCAAAATTCTTGGTGCATTTGATGAATTTTGCTTTCAATCCAGATCCCAGATGTAGACCTTTTTAAAAAAAAAAAAATTATTTTTATTTTTTTAAATCCCTGGCGACCAAACTTCAAGTCTTTTAAACCCTCAAGGAAAGCCTGCTGTCATTGGTTTTGCCCTTATCCAAATCTGTATGTACTTCCTGACCACAAATTAGGTCATGGATAAGTTTGGAGCTGCCAATCAGCCTTGGATTCATCAAGCATTTTAAACTGCTGGTGCTGCAGTACAATCGCCAGTGTGTGCCACAGATAACAGTATCATTTGCATAGTTACAATCAGTTAGTGATAGAATGCCTGAGAGGCAGAGGGGATGCGTGGCAAATGCAAAGTCACTTTCAGATTTGCATTCATTTTGGTTTTAAATGGGGAACAGAGGACCTGACTGAAAGGGGCATCGCCTCCTGTTCAGCTTGATTCTGCAGAGCCTGTGCCTATGGAGCGTTTCAACTCTTTGAAAGTGCTTTGTGATCTTCCTATGAGCTATTCTTCTCAACAATGTATGACATACCTAGTAGGCATTATTATCCATAATTTAGTGAAAGGGAAGTGAATCAAAAACAGGTTGAATGACTTGTTCAACACTGCAGGAAGTCACAGCACAAACAGAGGAAGAACCCACAGCTTTGTACCAGCTCCCCATCTGTTGCTAAGCCCTGTTAGCCGCATTTATTACCTGTACCCAATAATTAGCCAAACTAAGCGCAGCCAAATAAGGACATTGTATTGTTTTTTTTCTTCTTCTTCTTCAGCATCTCCTCTCTTTTGAACTTACTCATTTGACTTGCAAAACATGGTAAAAATACCACATCCCTCCTCCTCAAAAAACTCGGGAACAATAAAAAGGAGAGCCAGCTGGAGTTCATTTATTCTGAGGATGATGAGCACAAGGAGTTAATGTTTTTAAATGCTCTGATTGGTGCTGTGAGAGAAGATTGTAAACCTGGAGAGAATTGTGCTCTACTTAAATGACAAGTACCAGGATCTGATTGATATTCTCTGTAAAGTTTTCCCCAGTTACATAGTTTTTCCTTGGCACTTATGATTTATGGAATATCCTTGTATTAATTAGGCATATGCTAGTATTTTGGAGAGAGAGGTAATAAGACAATTCTCTAGCATTTCATTGCATAATATACACAATTTATTGAAAAGACATAATTTTAGAAACTGGGAGAAAAGGTTAAATACCTTCTTCAGGTACTATAGAGGAAAATGCTGTCATGAATAGCTAGCAATCCCTAAATACAAAAAAAAAAAAATTAAGTAACTTCTTTAGTAGAAAAAAAAAAGTTAAAAACCACAGCATTCCCTGACTCAGCAAACAAAAGCAGTTGATAAATGCACCTGCTACCTTGTCTAGAGCTGATCTAGCCTTTTCAGGGTGGCCTTATGAAGTTAAGATCTTGTTGAAGAGTAATGAACAGGAGGAAAGATGCTGCTCCTCAATTGTTCATCATTAGAGCTCTGTATAAGGGCTTGAGGAGAAGCAGGGACTGGGATAAATCTGGGCTTTGAACCTCCTGATAATTGGTGCTCAAATCTTGGAATCTGGGTATTATTCTTGGCTAAAGTGTCTGCCACATAGCTAGATTGCTATATACATTAATATGTTGAAGACAGAGTGGTGCAGGCATTCATCCTTGCAAAGGGAGCTGGCAGAATTGAACTATGTATAAGCCTGACCTAGCGTGTCACTCTGAGCGATCTCTCAGTACCTCAGTTTCTCCCACATGGAAGAAGAATGACGGTCACTTTTGGAGAGGGAAAGTAGACACATACGGGAGGGGAGCTTATTTTATTAAATTCTGCATAATTATAAAAGCAAACCTACATTATTTTGCAGAAATTCAGCAATGTGAATGAAATTTTTGTTGAATACCTGCTTGTATGTAAACTCTAGGCACTTAACAAAAGATATTTCTAAACACCATAAGAACCCTGTAGACCAGGTGGATCAGAATGACCTGCGTAGGTAGCTAAAAAGGAGAGCAAAAAGGCTTCTAACTCTGGGGCCTGTGATATTGCTCCAGAGGTCCTGTTTGAAGTTTTTGGACAATTCATAGGAAATCCTAATGAGCTTCTCTTTCTGTTATCTTCAATCTCTTAGTCTTGCAGCCATCAATCAATTTTTATTAATACAGCTACAACCAGGCATATTGGATCTTCCTTACATTTCTTGTTTTTCTGTAAGACCCAAGTGTGGTATTTTAAGGCATCCTGAGCCATCCCACCGCAGGTTGACAGACACCTTGCTATAAATAGGAGGGTATTCTCTCCTCCCTCTCCACTCCACCAACTACAGATTCTTTTATTCCCACTGTAGTCCAGGAATGTAATAGTTCTTAGAGCCTGGAGCCATGGGCTGATGTACATATGTATTATATCAGATAAGTCCTACATATTTTACTATTTTAGGATGATTCACTTAATGATTTGCAGCAGCCACAGAAGTGTAGGATCAGTTTTTTTTTTTTTTTGAGTGTTTCCAACATGCCACAAAAACACTAGTGGCAATGGTTACTCAACCTGGCTTAGTAAGATGGTCTGCTGGTGAGGGAAAGTCCAAGGAGGCTGAAATCCTTGTCTAGGCTGTGAGCAGGAGATAGTTAGAGTGGTCGTTTTGTCCATCATACATATATCTAGTTGCTTAAAAAGAACTTAATTTTTTTTTTGTCCCCATCTTATACATAGCCATACTATTTAAGCTGGAATAATTAATTTCCTACTAAGTCTAGCTAGGACATATATGCAATATATTATATTTCCCAAAATAACAAATCTGAGCTGCATGATAATAAGGTGATTCAGACTGTAAATTCTAGAATTAGTTGCTAAAATCCTTAGTTGTGATGTTTGGGGAAATTTCCTTTATTTCTTTGTCTTTTGCTTCTTTCTCTGTAAAATGAAATAAAAAATGAATGTACAATATAGGGTTGTTTTGAAGATTAAATATGATAATATGTATATAAAGAGCACATAACATCTCCCAACACATACTAAACACTACATAATTGTTTTTATAAATACGTTTATACACATGCATACAAAAGTCACACACAAGGTGAGCAGTGAGGTTGTATGGATGCTTCCTATAATAAATTTACTCCATTACAGTAGATTTTACTGTTCTCATCTTATCCATGAAGGAAAAGCATAGATAGATTAAAGTGGCTTCCATAATCTTGCACAACTGGTTATTTATCAAGTAGAAGTTAAATCAGGATTCTGATGCTGGCTTGCCCCTACATGTAGTCTCCTTAAGCCACCATGCTCTGCTTCTAACAACATAGCCCTCTCTGCTATACAATGATTAGCATGGACAAAAAGCAAAGAAAGGAAAGAAAGGAGAGAAAGAGAGAGAGACAGAGACAGAGAGAGAGACAGAGAGAGACAGAGAGAGACAGAGAGAGAGAGAGAGAGAGAGAGAAGAGAGAGAAGAAAGAAAGAAAAAAAAAGAAAGAAAAGAAAGAAAGAAAGAAAGAGAAAGAAAGAAGAAGAAAAAAGAAAAGAGAACAGAGGAAGAAAAGAGAGAGAGACAGAAGGAGAAGAGAGAGAGAGAGAGAGAGAGAGAGAAGAGAGAGAGAAAGAAAGAAAGAAAGAAGAAAGAAGAAAGAAGAGAAAGAAAGAAAGAAAGAAGGAAGGAAGGAAGGAAGGAAGGAAGAAGGAAGGAAGGAAGGAAGGAAGGAAGGAAAGGAAGGAAGGAAGAAGGAAGGAAGGAAGGAAGGAAAGAAAGAAAGAAAGAAAGAAACTTCATGAAAACTGCTTTCAATTTTATCACTTCTTTCTACAATTCTTTATCACCAGTCATCCCCTAATTATCCCGGACAACAGATATGCAGATACTAGTTCCTTCCAACTGATTTTTCCTGCAGGAAAGTTACCATTCCCACAGCTCTAATGGATAATGTTTTCAAGTAGTGTCCCATCCTATAAAAACTGGTATATTAAAAATAATTATTGAAGACCTACATGTATGATATCCAAAATATGAGTCAATAATGCAGAAGAGGAAAGGAGAAACTGGGATATCAGAATGTATAATTTGGTTTAGCTGAAGAACAATTCCTCAGAATGCTTATATCTCCCCCTGTTTCAGGAACACAGTGTTTTCCTTTTCATAGTTGTTGCTTTATTTTGTTTTTGTTTTCTCACAGAATATTACATAATCATATA
This sequence comes from Eonycteris spelaea, assembly GCA_003508835.1. Taxonomy (NCBI): domain Eukaryota; kingdom Metazoa; phylum Chordata; class Mammalia; order Chiroptera; family Pteropodidae; genus Eonycteris; species Eonycteris spelaea. The sequence continues at coordinate 721,232 of PUFA01000281.1, forward strand.
AGCAAAGAATCCAGTGACCCCAAAACTGTTTTTTAAATATGGCCTAGATAAACAATTCTGTTTTCTTTTAAACCAATAAGCATGCATAATTCTGACTTGCCTGTGATATTAATGAAATATATTTCTTTGTATAAATGAAAATCATCACTAAATATCCTTTTATAATAAGAATTAAATAAATAGAGAAGTTAATGATAAATATTATAATTTAATAATAAGAAATATAGTCCCATAAAAATGGAATAATTAATAATAGGACCTCTTAAAAACTACATAGATCCTTCCAAATCTAGTCCTGAGTGAAAAAGTTAATGCAGCAACAGATATGAGACGCCTTGACTGAAAACAGGGGTGTTTCAAATCTCAGTTTCTATCAGTTGCTACCTGTCTGAACTTGGACAAGTTTATAAATCTCTGTGCCTCATCATCTCATTTGAACACAAAACTAAGGATAATTTCTACTTTCTGGCATTGGAGTGAGGATTAAATGGGTTAGTTCATGCAACATGCTTAAAAAACATTTGTCATAGTACATGTTTGATATAGCTTTTGTTTTTATTGCTAACATTACTACAATTAGGCACATGGTAATCACACACTGATCTCAGAATAAGCAAATCTGTGAAAGTTTTTAATAGTGTTTTCTGTAACATTTCCAGAATAGTTACCATAAACTGTTGTGTGTTAGCTAGCTGAATTTTCAATGTATGCTTTACTGAAAATTCTTGTTTGCAAAGAACAGAAACCTACTCAATATAGCTTCAATAAAAGGGATTTTTGTAATTCTTACAAGTAACTAAGCTCAAGAAACATAATCCATTTGGGACTAAGGTTTACCAAATACTAATCCTTCAACACCTAACAGTCAATGTTATTTTAATTTCTCGCTGTATCTGCTTCATTTTCTTCAACCTCCCAACCAGCTTTTTGATCCTTCCTTCTCTCGCAAATAGCCCAAACTCACACCCCTTTGATTTCTTACTGGGAATTTCAAATCCAAATACCATCTGATATCTCAATATTTGTATTATCAGAAAAAAATCTGGTTGGTTTTGGGTTATCCAATGGTTGTGATCCATCCGGGCCTAATCAGCCACAGTCTGGGTTAAACATGGATATAGTTGCTTCTTACAGAGGCTGTGGGGAAACCAAGTAATAAAGCTTTTAAAGCAGAAATGTATAAAACAAAACAAAAAAAATTTTTTTTAAATTAAAGGTTTTTTTTTAAGTTATATTTACATCTAGCTATTTTCACATATATATTGGCTATTTTCACATAAATCTTATTTATACATATTGTAAGCTTTAATAGAATGTGCAGTAGTTCTAGTTTTCCCATTTTATATAGATCTGTATCATTCTTATTGACTTTACTTAATGAAATATTGGCTTTCCAGTGTCATTAGTATTGATCTTGCTGAAGGTGAAAGCGACTGTTAACTCTCAAAATCATCTGTAAATATTTAGTCATTCCTATTGATACTATGAAAAATAGATAAAGTGCTTATTTCCTTTCTTACAATAATATCATTTGACTGTAAGTGGAAGAAATCCATATTCTCATGCTAACTAACTAACTAACTAACTAACTAACTAAAACAAAAAACTCTGGATCTATATAAGGGACTACTTATATTCCACTTAAAGAATTAGGAGCCTAAGAATCTAAAAATAAAGTTTTGTCTTGAGGTGTTATTTTACCTCACTGCTAGCAATAGACATTTGAAAGTATCAGTGAGATGTAGTGGTCAACATTATAGGTGCTTTGCTTGACAATATTCAGAACCCCTTTCCTTCTGGGCACACAATAGAACTGCCCTTTGGGCCCTGTATAGTCAGGAGTAGTCATAAGACTCTTTTGTTACTTAAGTATTAGCAAAAGTGAAATATTTTAATTGAAAGTATTTAGTAATACTTCAGTGTTTAATTTCTAGGTCTTTCCTGCCTTTTGAGGTTGATTGTGGGAGAGGTCGCATTAAAATTCGAAGGAGCCCAAGTCATCTATTGAAGGTGGCTGCTCTGGACTCATAGATATCTTTGAGTATTTGGAAACAATGTTTCTTTTTGTTAAGTCACTGAGATTTGGGGCGTCATTTCCACAGCTTAACCAAACCCATCCTGACTTATTAGCATAGCTGTAAAATATTGATGTTCATTCTTTTTTTATTCTTTGGCTGAAACCAAAGGTTTACAAAAAATACCCAAAGACTTTCTTTGTATCAAAATGTGGCCAATTTTTGTCCATATAAACAATTAGAAATGAGAGACAATAAGAATTATGTCATAAAACTCAGCCAATCATTTTATCTCCTCCCTAAATTAACATTTGTTCAAGGTCAAGAGTCAGTGGAATGGACAGTTACTGTTAAACTTTCTCAGCCATAATCTCTAATAGTTCCTAGGAAACAAAAGAAAAGGGCTGAAAAGTAACTCAATAGTATAAAGTTATTTGGTATTATGCTTAAAAAATTTCTAAAGAATATGTAGATAAAAATAATTGAAAGGAAATATATAAATGTCAAAAGTTCTGTTAGAGAGAAGATATCTGAGCTATTTTTGTCATTATTCCAGTTAATGTATTTTTATAATTTAGTCATATTTCTTCCTTCCTTTCTTCTTTCCTTCCTTCCTTCCTTCCTTCTATCCTTCCTTCCTTCCTTCCTTCTATCCTTCCTTCCTTCCTTCCTTCCTTCCTTCCTTCCCTTCTTCCTCCTTCCTTCCTTCTCTCCCTCCCTCTCTTTTCTTTCTTTCTTTCTTTCTTTCTTTCTTTCTTTCTTTCTTTCTTTCTTTCTTTCTTTCTTTCTTTCTTTCTTTCTTTCTTTCTTTCTTTCTTCCTTCCTTCCTTCCTTCCTTCCTTCCTTCCTTCCTTCCTTCCTTCCTTCCTTCCTTCCTTCCTTCCTCTCTCTCTCTTTCTTTCTTCTTGACTTAAAACAACATGTATTTAGTAGCTTACAGTTTCTGTGAGCTAGGAGTCTGGGTCCAGCTGAGCTGGATCTTCTGGTTCAGAATCTCACAAAGGTTTAAGCACAATGTCAGCCAGAAATATGCTTCCCTCTGAGGCTTGACTGAGGAAGGATCTGCTTCTAAGCTTGTATAGTTGTTGGCATCATTCAATTTCTTACAGGCTGTTGGACTGAGGGCTTCAACTTCTTGCCAGCTGTTGGCCAAAGGCCAATCTCAGTTGTCAGAGTCCTTCTTCAATTCCTCCTTTGTGGTGCCTCATTAGTTCCTAGAAATCAATTTCCACCTGCTCTGTGCCCAAAGAAGCTGACTTCTATGGAGTGTATCAGTTGAGCCCCTTTGCCTTCCAACTTCTGGGAGGCACTGGCAGAAAAGGCAGACAAGGAAAGGATTGAGTTTATGTTTCAATGACTTTGGCTTCCTCCCTGCCAGGCCTTGAGTTGGCGATTTTTCTAAGCATAGAATGCAGCATTTTTAAATCCGATTGTCTTCAGCCCCAACTATTGTCTCTGGATCCTGGTAATCACTTCCTTCCCTTGCCATTCAGACAAATCATGGTAATGGCATGCCCAGTTTACTGGTACTGAGAGAGTTCACCATTCTGTCAGTTTCCTTTAACCTGCTCATACCTTGGAAGATATTTTATTTATTAAACTCTATTTCCCTCATTTGTCTGTGTCATTAGGGCCCTGATATAACATCCTTTGAGAAAAAATAGCCTAACCTTAATCTACTACTCAGTAGTAGTAATCACTATTTTTTTCCTACCAATATTTTACCCCATTGTTTTATTATGATAAAATATATATAACATAAAATTTACTATCCTAACCATTTTCAAGTATACAGTTCAAAGGTATTAACTACATTTGTAGTTTTGTGAAATTATCACTACCATCCATTTCCAGAACTCTTTTTACCTTGCACAACTGAAACTCTATAACCATTAGACCATAACTCCCCATTTCTCCCTGCCCTCAGCCCCTGACAACAACCATTCTACTTTCTCTCTCTCTAACAGCCCTAATAATATCTCATATAAATGAAATCATAAAGCATTTTGTGTGTGTGTGCCTGGCTTATTTCACTTAGTATAATGTCTTCAAGTTCTATCCATGTTTTGACACATGTCAATCCTTTTTAAGGCTGAATAGTATTCTTTTCTATATGATACTACATTTTACTTTTCTATTTATTCATCTATAAACAACTTAGTTTGCTTCCATGTTACAGTTATTATGAATAATGCTCCTATCAGCATGGTTGTACAAATATCTCTTTGAGATCTGCTTTCAATTCCTTTGAGTATATTCTAGAAGTAAAATGTCTGGATTGCATGGTAATTTTATTAATTTTTTGAGATATCACCATACTGTTTTCCACAGTGTATTTGTCATTTTCCATTCCCACCAATAGTGTCCAGGACTCCCAATTTCCACATCCTTGCCAACACTTGTTTTTGGTCTTATAGGTCTATCCAGATTTTCTATTTCTTCATGGTTCAGTCTTTTTGGTTTTGGGTTTCTAGAATTGTTTCCATTTCATCTGGGTTATTCAATTTGTTGTATAATTGCTTGTTGCAATCTCTGATAATATTTTAATTTCTACAGAATAGGTAGCAATATTCCCACTTTCATTTCTGATATTAGAAATGTGAGTCATCTCTTTCTTTTCTTTGCTCAGGTAAAGATTAGTCAATTTTGTTGTTGTTTTGGGAGAAACCGATTTTTGGTTTAATTGGTTTTCTCTATTTTTTCTTTCCTTTTTTTCATTTTGTTTTATATGCTCTAATTCTCATTATTACCTTCATTCTGCTAGATTTGGGTTTAATTTGTTCTTTTCTATTTTCTTAAGTTGTAAATTTAAGTTGCTGATTTGAGATTGGTTTTGGTTTTTAATATAAGTATCTATGAGAATACATTTTCACTTCACACTGCTTTCACTGTGTCTATAAGTTTTGATGTGTTCTGTTTTTGCTTTCATTAATCAGTATTTTCTAATTTTCTTGTAATTTTTCTTCAATTTATTGGTTATATAAAAGTATGTTGCTTAATTTTCACAAATTTGTGAATTTTCCAGTTTTGTTTCTGTTATTGATTTCTAACTTTTTCTCATTGTGGTCAGAGAAGATACTGTTTTTGACATCTATATTTAAAATCTATTGAGATTTAATTTGTGGCTTAACATATGGTCTATCCTGGGAAAATGTTTCATGCACACTTGAAAAGAATACGTATCTGATATTGTTAAGTAGTATGCTCTGTATACATTCATCAGATATAGTTGGATTTATTGTGTTTTTCAATCCTCTATTTCTTTACTTATCTTTTGTCTGGTTATTCTATTATTGAAAGTAGGATATTCACGTCATCAACAATCATTGTAGAACTATTTCTGTCTTCAACTCTACCAATTTTCACTTATATAAGAATGGTCTGTTATTAGGTACATTAATATATGTATAACTATTATATCTTTCTTTATTGAACCTTTTATTAATATATAATGCCTTTTTTTGTAACCATTTTTTTATTTAAAGTCCTTTAGTCTGATATTGGTATAAATACCCCGGCTGTCTTTTGTTTAACATGTATTGACTTTTTCTATCATTTATTTCAATCTGTTTGTGTCTTTGGATCTACTGTTTTGGATCTACAGCATATATTTATACCATGCTCTTATTCTTCCAATCTATGTCTTTTTATTTAAAAAATTAATCCATTTATATTTAAAGTAATAATTCATAAAAAAGGACTTGCTTCTGTATACTTTTTGCAGTTTTCTATATGCTTTTTAGCTTCCCTCCCTAATTTACTGCATTAATGCTTCTTTTATGATCACTTAACTTTTTGTAACAAGACATTTAAAATTTTCACATTTTTCTGTGTGTATATATTTCGCTGTTTCCTTTGTGGTTACCATGGGAATTACATTTAAAATTTTAAAGTTATAATACTGTAATTTGAATTTATATCAGTTTAGCATAAATAACAAAAAAATTCTGCATCTTTAATACCTCTCTATTCCCGAACTTTTCACTTGTCGATGTCCCAAAATTTCATCTTTATACAATGTGTGCCCCCCCCAAAAAAAATCCTAATAATTTTAATGCATTTGTCTCTTAAATTATGTGGAAAACAAATTGTAAAGTTACAAAACAAAGTTTCAGTACTAGCCTTTAGACTAAAAAATTTTTAAATCTATTAGTCTCTTAAATCATGCAGAATAGAAAAGTAGATTAAAGCAACACTGCTGTTGCAATGATTCTAGTTTTTATAATTGTTCATGTACTTTCTTTTACTAAGATATTTATTTCTTCATATGGCTTTGAATTAATATTCTTATATTTCAATTTGCAAGATTCCTTTTACATTTCTTGCAGAGTCGTTCCACTGGTAATTAACCTCTTACATTTTTATTTACCTGGGAATGTCTTAATTTCTCCCTTACTTTTAAAGGATTGTTTTGTTAAATATAGTCTCCAGAGTACCAAAATAGTTATATCAATCTGATTCTGCTGACACAGTTATCTAAGTAGGAAGACAGATTTCTGGTGCTTCCTACTCTGCTTTCTTCTCAGAATCCTAACATTACTTTATAAATGAATTAGTAAAATGTTTAAATTAAATAAATACAATATGTAAAAAGGATGAGAGTAAAAAATAACATGGATAAAATATACTCTTAATTTTGAATATCAAAAAATTGACCTCATCAAAATTTACACCAAAATTAAATTTGCACTGAATGTTGACATATTAACATGCCAGAGATATTAAAAGTGGTGATCTCTCTCTCTCTCTCAGGACTGCTAATATAGTTTTTACTGCGACATTGGGGGAAATAGCCTTTTGTTGTGGCCTTTCATAAAAAAAAGATATTCCAATATAAATAAGAAAAATGTAACCATCCACATAATAAACATATTTTCATAAACTTTCAACTCACATACTTTTACCACTCTTATACTAAAGAGTGAGTTTCATCTGATGGCAGCGAAGATAAATAACCTGGAGAGAAAATCACTAGTTTTTTAAGCTATATTTTCAATTGATAAGGTTTACTGTCTGCTGACTTTTAGTTGTTTCTCCCCAAAGTAATTAGCCTGTGTTTCTGTATTTTTAAACTGCTGTCACCCTTTGTGCAATTAGAAACTTGAGGGGAAAATGAACTGAAGGGATTATAGGATACCTAGTCTTCCTCTGTGGAACAATTTTCTTAGACAAATAATCCTCTCTTATTATTTACTCAGCTGCCTTCCTTACTGAGTTATTATTATTCTAGGAAAATAATATAAATAAAGAAATATTTTCTTTTATTTATACTCTTGACTTCTGGTCAGATAGTTCAAAATTGTATGAAATAGGGTCATAAACTACTTCAGCCAGGGACAGTGTTAGGGAGTTCCATTAGTGCTCATTAGGGCTACCATCAGGAAGAACCAAGAATGGTCTATCTCTGGGAAGATTAGGAGAATCATTAGCAAATTTTATTGAGTAACTGGTTGTAAGGCAGAAATCTAATTTCTCTGAGAGCATGTATAATGTTAGAATTTAATTCAGGAAATCTTCCTTTCTTCTATCAATTATTCATTCATTAGAGTCTTCAAACAAACATACTGAATACATATGATATTTGTACCTATATTAAATTCTCAAATTTGTAAAACACGTTTTCTGCTGTTTTCCCTCATCTGGTGCCTCTATGTTTTCATTTGTCCTCAATTCTGGACCATTCCCTCAGTCTGACTCCAGGGTGAGGTAGGCATAGAAGGGAATAGTATGGTAAACTGTTTATCATCTAGCTTGCGGATTCTCTCTCTTGTTTGGGAAACTCCATATCTTATGAGTCATAGAAGAGCAAGAATTCATAATAGCCTCACTTCTCCGGCTTCCCTTGCAGCTAAGATACAGGCAAATGACATAGAGACAAGTAATATAACGGACTAAACCAGCAGCAACTGGTATCCAGTTTTGGCAGAATCAGAGGAGCAAGGATACTGTTTAGACCTAACAAGAATAGGCTTTGCAAAATCGTGAGCTAAGGGATATTGGAAAAATTCCTGCTTCTCTAGTCCATGCCTTTTCCCTATGAGAGATTCTGAATCATCCAATAATCTGTAATAAATGATTTTTTCTACTTAAATTAGCCAGATCTAGTTTATGATGCTTGAAGTTATAAAATCTTCCTGCAAGACAGAGCTCGGTATCCTCAGAGTAAAAAGTAGATGATAAGTTGTGACCTAGGCTTGAAGAGGGCTCCAGAGAATGCAACATTGATGGATAATTAGTGAGTAATGAGGACGACTTCTGGAGCAGATAATATTTGGAAATATAAGTAACCAAGCTGGAAACTTTATTAATACCAATGGCCATTAAGCTCTAACTTAGGTGATAATAGCTGTATGTACCTTATTTAGTTCAGTGTTTCACGAGTTATCCCAGGCTGTTTGCTAAAATTGTGAGTTCCCAGGCTTCAATCCAAAAGCATTCTATCAGGATTTAAAATAAGCTGTTGATATATGAGTACTTTTCTTAAGCATCCTAGGTAATTCCAATATTCGGGAAAGCTTTAGAAATAGTGTATTATTTCTTTGATCATCACCAAAAAAACCCTGCAAATATGACTGTTCCATTTTACAGTTGAAGACACAGCTTCAGACAAGTTATTAATTCAAAGACATAAACGAGTGGTACGTTCACATTATAGACTCATGCATGTACTTTTCTGAATCTGATCTCTGCCTCATTATGTTATAACAATACTCATCAAAGACTGGTAAGTTCTTGAGATACAGATAAGCTTGAGTTTACCTTCAGTCTGACAACTACTGCCTATATAATGTCTAACTTATTTAACTTTCTGGACTTCAATTTCTCATTTGGAGAATGAGGGATTATAATATCTATCTATCTACCTTAAAATTCTTTGGTAGATAACTTGAAATAAAATGTATAAAATTTATGAAACTCAATACAGGTTTTTTTCCTCTCTCTTCTATTTTCTAGTGATCTATGTATTCCATAATGTGTTAGTTGTTTACTAAAACAATCTCCCTCTCTCTTCTGGCCACAAGTAGACAACATTTCACAGCTTCTATTTGCTGTAAACAAAAATAAGAAAATATCTTCTTTTTCCAATGTCATATTTGGACTCCTCTGGTTCCAACGACCTGCTGAATTCTGACTGATATCTGCCTTGGCCCAGGGGACCCTCTCTTCTCACTCTCTACCCAGCGCTACTTGAATGTTGAAGAAAGTGGAGCCAAAGTTGGAAACAGCCAGGTCTCTGGATGTGACTGCATGGAGTCACAGGTGAATTGTACATGAGTAAGACATAAGCCACCTTTTTGTTAAACTATTGAGATTTATATGCTTATATGACCCAGCAGCTAGTTACCCTGATGAATACAGAGAGAAAAATGTAAGTACATACAAGTTTTGTAATTTTAAAAAATTTTGTTTTTAAATCATATTTAAGATTCCAATTTAATCAACTGTGCATTGATTATGGTCATGAATGATTGGGTTTCTCTCTAACATGGCCAAAGCCACTATCTTACCTGTGATATGGGCATACCTGAACCTATGACATAGGAAACTTGAGCAGCTAGAGGTCAGTCCCCATGGCCTCAGAATCAGGCTCATTATTCTTGTAAACACTTAATACTTCACTTTCTGGGTCTTGGATTTTCTCCTCCGCTCCCCAATTACATTACCGAGCCCTTGACATTTTTCTCTCAGTTTCTTTACAACCCAAACTTCTGAATTGATCCTTACAAACTATTGTGAGACCTCTTTATTACAAACTTTCCCAAGATCCTAGATCTGTGACTTGCTTTGCTGAAAATATTGGAACTAGCATAATGGTTACCAAGGTTTATGGTATCCAGACAGAGCCTTTTAATATAATGTTGATTGTCCATATATTCTGTAATCCTCTTATTTCGTTTTTTGGTTTTTTTAGAAAGAACCCATTATTCAGTGTTCCAAGCCCATCGCCTTTGGAACCAGAGCACTGGTTCCAACCACATGCTGAGCGTTTAAATGCCTGAAGTCCCAGAAAGTACTCCTCTCATACATGGGCGATGGAAGAGTTGCTCCTCTGATGACCTGGCAAACAGAGGAAACTACTTTCTGGTCTCAAGTTTCCTTTTCACCTAGAAACCTAAATCTCCAATTCTCACATCTGGAATGCCACACCATTCTAGGCTCTAGGTTTTCAGGAACTAAAGTCATACTTCTGACCTTCAGTCTTGGAGGCTAGCTTTCCTCAATTTATTTATTTAATTGACCTGTCTGATCACAAGTTCTCCTTTTTTGCCTGCCTGATCAAATTTTGAAAGCTGGTAATAATTTCCTAGCCCCAGCTGAGAACTACAAAGGTAGAAAAAGTAAAAGATTCTGACTCTGTCCTCCTGAAGCCAATATTCTAGTTGAGGAGAAAAGTTGTAAATATTCAAACCAACTGGACATGTGCAGTGAAATGATGATAAACATAAAGTATTTAACACGACAGAACAAACTTATTGGTCTAATGAACAAGAAGAAGCCATTGAAAGTAAGTCCTGCAAGAACTGAGGAATATGTGAGACAATGTCATTCATGTATGCTGAATAAAACTGACCCTGAATGACTTGTTTTATAAAGTATATGTTATTTTTAGCAGATTACGTGCATTATATAATATGAATATTGAAGAAAATCTAAGTGATCACATCAGGATATTTCCCTACTGACTGGCACTGCTCTTTTTCACCTCTTAAAGGTGCCTGACTGAGGCTGGCTGACATGGTGGGAGGTGGAAAATGGAACTATTTTTCAAATCTTGAGTCCCTAAGACACACAGATTCCTCTCCCTGCCTTAAGTTTTATTTTATCTGTATTTCTAAAGTCACTCTATCTGCTTGAGTAGCGCAAAATTTAACTTGAGCTTTAAAATTCAAACAAATAAAACTCCATTAAATTCTCTCAAGGTGCAGACTGTGCCACATCAGGTAAGTCACAGTTTCACAGCTGCACGTACCTGCTTGGAACTCAATTACACTGACCCCAGGAGTCTCTTTCAACACTCCCTTCATCACTCTTCCTTCATTCAATGGGGTTATCACTACCTCTGATCCTTTAATTAATGGTTATGCTCGATGATTCACCTCTTATCACAGCCAGGCCCTGGGAACCAAGAGCCTAAAGGAACCCCAGACTTTAGTTTGAACAGTTTTTAACCTTTGTCACTCAAACCATTTATAGTGACATCCTCCGTAATCTGCCCCTAAAAATCTCAAACCATCTTCTTTCTTCTAATAGGAGCCTCTAATTTTCTGCTCCTTTAAAGATCTTCCACCCACTTGAAATTTGCTCTCTTTATCACTCTGTCTGTCTTCTACTCAGATCACTTACTATCAGAGATCAAATCCTTGGGCCATCCTCAGCCACACAAAATTCAAATTACCATGGGAGGTTTTGTTTCTTGATATAAACCCTAGCATTAACACCCTTTGCTCAAAAATTTTATGAGAGATCAAGATCTTTTCCCTGATGTAAATGATTTGAGGAAGACTTTTTCTTTTTTGTCATAGACTCATTCTATTTATTTTTAAGCATTGAAATCCACAACACCCCAATACCCTCAAATATTAAAAGTTAAATATCACTGCAGTTATGTAAGATTTGCAAGTAATAGATGTCATCTTTCTGTTTAATGCTATGCAAATCTGTCTCAGATAAGTTCGGAATGTCCCCAGAACAGGAGATATAACAAGAATTGAGGAGAACTCTGTAACCTTATCTTGACTGGTAGGAAAAGTACTTAAATGTTCAGATGTGGAAAACCGCCCCAAAATAACCTTTTATGTTCCCACTCTCTGCAGAAATATTTCCTAAAGCTTAGTAGAGCTAGGTAGAAATGGGCTCTGGATTAATTTTGACCTTCTGTGGCAATGCATTTTCAAGACCAAGAATTTATGTGTGCAGAATATTAAATGTCAAATGCAAATATGAAAATGGAGCTACAGTTTCAGATAGTCCCTAATTGATACTGAGCAGAGTATTCCCTTTAAATGTTAATGAAACTGTTGTAATTACTAAATGACCAAAACAGCTCAGAAGCCAGGGTTCACAGCTGTAAACCATTACTTGTAAATTACTGGCACAGGCCCGCATTAGCAGATGGCTCGCCCATGGAAGAAAACTTTCTCAAGATGCTTTTCTTCCAGGCCCAGGCTCAGGAGAAAATTAGATGAGCATATTAGAGAGGGCCAGAGTCCTCTTTGGACATGTCGCTGGAGATAAGCACCTTCTTTGATCTTCTTATTTTTTTTCATTACATTCTTTTTGGAAAGTGCTGAATATCAGAGAACACAAAGTAAAAAGAAGGAGAAACTGACAGAGCTTATAAATATTGCACGAAGGTTCAGATATGCACATTTCTGCTGGCTTCTTAAGGAGCAATGTGTTTCCTACATCCTGAAGCAGATGGACATGCTGGGATGAGGTAAATAATGAAGGGGGAAAGGGAGAGAGAGAGAGAGAGAGAGAGAGTGTGCGCGCGTGCGTGCGTGTGTGTGTGTGTGTGTGTGTGTGTGTGTGTGTGTGTGTGATGAGACCTGCTAACGAGCCAGTGGCAGAAAAGCAATTAGAAGAAAAATAGAACATTTGAATGGGCTTAGTACCCTCAAGACAGAGAACATCTATAAAGCTGTGTAAGCAAAACTGTGCAGTAGAAACAAACTATGTCTTTATTAGAGAAGGCCTGTGGCTCTCCACAGCTTTGTTCTGTAAATTTCATACCAGTTTTGCAAACTCTCTGAGGTTATTAACTTTAGAAGAGATTTTTTTAAAGGGTTGGGTGAGTCCTGCAGTTGAGCCTTACATTAATATGAATGAAAGATTAATTAAGACATCTGGCAAGAACAGGAGGAAGGAGTTTATCTTATAATGTATATTAGAAACTATCCTCAGAATAAAACAATTTTTCCTCACAATGAACTACTCTGTAGAGAAAATGTTTAGGGGATAATTGTTTACAATCAAACCAGAGAGGACTGGCAATTCATATCTCCTGAACAGTTTGAACCCCAAAGTAATATGGAAAGCAGTTATTAAGATTTCAAAATGTACCTTCACATAAAAAGAATGTTATGTTTAGAGAAAATATCAAATTAATATAAATAATTTGACCCATGTTTGCAGAAGGGACAAAGCATGGAGGTGTAGGGTATGAATCAGGATGTGGGTCAGAGTTGCCATAAAATCATCAGATATGAAAAATTGAGACATAAATTTTGAGAATTTTGTCAAGGTAATGCATAATACTGAACTTTCCAGGGTATTTATATTTTATGTCTGAAACCTATGAGACCAGAATAATCAGAGTTAGAACTGGCCCATAAAATCAGTAATGAATGATTAATGTGTTGATAGAGTGTCTTTTTGAATCTAGATCCCGGAGGTACAGTATTGCAAGAGCATGATGAAAAGACTCGAATTCTTCTGCCTGGATTCAGAACCTGTTCTGGGCAATATTCTGAGCTATCTGATGTTGGCCTTCAGTTTTTTGACACTTTTCTGTCTTCCTCATTCACAGGCACCCTAGAAACAACCCACCCCAGGGTTGGGTTGTTTCTTCTACTCTATAATCTCAGCCTTCCACCCAGGTCTGGTAAACATGATCTTTACTTTCTTTCTTTCTAGACTTTCCTCCTTTCACAGGAGATAATCTTTGATATTTTTAAGAAGAATGCAAGCAAGTGTCTAAAAAGTTTAATCTGATTTGTTACAAGAGATGTTCAATCAATCTTTAACTCTTTCAGAAATGGAAAGCATTTTCGGAAGTGGAACATTATTCAAATGTAGTGAATTTCTAAATTCAGGAAGAACTGCATTCTTAAACCTGGTCTTAATACCTACTAACCTGTGTAAACTTAAGCATGTTACTCAACTTATCTATGCCTCATTTTATCATCTGTATATTGGGGTAATAATAGTATCTACTCCATGTGATTAATTTGAAGAATTTGAAAGAATATACTCTCTGATAGATATTAGAATGTTCAATGAAAGTAACTCAAAAATATTTGAATTGACACATTCAAATAGTAGACATTTTTTATATAGTGAAAATAAGAGATTCAGTCACAGAAAAGAATATTTCTTACTTGGAAAACTAGTAACAAGAAACTCATCTCCTGGTTTTAATAATACATTATAATTATACAAAATGTTACCACTGGGGAAAGCTAGGTGATGAATAAATGGAACTTCTCTGTACTATTTTTGCAATTTCTTTTGAGTCTATTTCAAAATAATTTTTTTTAAAGTCAACAAACCCGTCCTTGATTTTGTCCCCTCATTTGTTTTTGAAACAGGTTCTTGAAAGCCTTTAGATTTTTCACACAATTCCCATGTTCACTGATATCAAGAGTGGTTTCAAACAGAGAACTGTGTTGTGTGAGTGCATGTGCACACACATGCATATGTGTGTACGTTGGGGCCAGTAACACTCATATATTTGTCAGTTTTGAGATGAAAGGATAACCATCTATGGTTATTTCAATTGATCATTTGTCGGGGGGGGGGGGAAAGAGTTTATTTTTGTATACTCTCTTAGAATCTGAAGGATTTTATCCAAAGATGTTTTAACAGTTAACAGACTGCGATCATGCAAGCATGCTTAGTCATTTTAAGACCATGAACCTTTTTGAGAATTTAATGAAAGCTATGAACCCTTCCCAAGAAAATGTGTTAAAATAAATTTAAACTGTTGGCGAGGCTGTGGAGAAAAGGCAACCCTCGCACACTGTTGGTAGGATTGTCAAATAGTACAGCCACTATGGAAAACAGTTTATAAGTCCCTCAAAAACTTGAAAATAGAACTACCACTTGACCCAGGAACTTCACTTCTGGGTATTTATCCAAAGAAAACCAAAACACTGATTCATAAAGATCCATGCACCCCTATGGTCATGGTAGTGCTATTCACAATAGCCAAGATATGGAAGCAACCAAAGTGACATTCAATAGACAATTGGATAAAAAAGTCACGATACATATCTACACTACAGTGGAATATTACTCAGCCATTAAAAAAATGAAATCTTACCATTTGCAATGACATGGATGGAACTTGAGGGTATTATGGTGAGTGAAATAAATCAGGCAGAGAAAGATAAATACCATATGATTTCACTAATATCTAAGGAACAAAAGTAACAAACTAAACGAAAACAGACTCACAGATACAGAGGACCAGCTGGTGACTGCCAGAGGGGCTAGGTAAAAAGGTGAAGGGATGAAGAAGTACAAATTAGTAGTTATAAAATATTCAAAGGGGTATAAAGTACACATAAGGAATACAGTCAATAGTATTGTAATGCCTATGTGCAGAGCCAGATGGGTACTAGAGTAATTGGGGGTAATCACTTCATAAGCTGTAAAAATGTTTAACCATTGTACTGTACACCCAAAACAAATATAAAATAGAACTTAAAAAAATTAAATAAAATAAATTTAAACTAAATGATATAAGCATTTTATCACTATTGTAAATCATCAGTGAACCCCTACTGCATGCTAGTAACAGTAATAGATGTGGAGATAGCAGAGTGTAGGGTGTATGAAAGAAATGAGATAAATCTTGTCTCTCTCCAGTGAGAAAAGGAATAGTAATGAGACATTATAATGTAACATGACTGGTGATATTTACTGGGAGTACAGTGTACTCTATCATATAAGAGGGGCATCTAGGCCAGACTTGAAAGAATCAAGAAAGATTTCAAGGGAAAATGAACTCTAAGTTGAAACGTGAAGGAGAAGCAGGCATTAGTCAGTTGATGGAGAAGTTTTTAGCATAAGAAGTAGATCATTGGAAAGTGTGGTTGCAAGAAAGAGTAGTTGCTCAGAAAGGCTAGAATATGACATATGAAGAAGAAAGGAACAATGGATAACATTGGGAAAGTGAGCAGGGGCCAGACCATGCAAGACCTTGCAAACCCTGTTAAAAAATCTTGACTCTTGAAGAACATTGGAGAATTTCTGCAGAGTTTTAAGTAGAGTTAAATTTGCATCGTAGAAAGCTTACTCTAAGCTTTCTGATGAATGGACTAGATAGGGGAAAAACTGGAATGAGGGAACGCAATAATAAGCCGAAAGCTGCAACACAAGGAAGAGATAACAGTGTCCTGTACTCTTGGCAAGGAACATAAAGAGAAGTAATTGGATGTGTGAGATATTTGTAAGAAGTAGAATAGATATAACTTTATTTATTTGGATGTGAAAGGTAAAAGAGAGAAAAGCTGGACTTTAACCCAAGATTTCAATTCTAAGTCACTGAGTTGCTGATGGCGCCCCTCATTTAGATAGACATCAGAGAAGAAACAAAAGTTTGAGTAAGAAGAGATTATAAGTTTGGGGCTATTTGAATTTCAATTTCTTTGGGCTATCCACGTATCCAGTGGGACATTTAGATATGCAGCTCTGGGCTATGGAAAGACATACTAGAACTAGTATGATTTGAAAATAATTAAAGGCACAGCAGTAGATGAGATCATACAAAAGAATGATAGAACTTTAGTTAATTAAGGTAAAAGCTAAATCATTGCAACAAAAGGACCTTACAATACCCTTACTTGGAGGACAAAGATATTCAGTTTTCTCTCCCATAACAGCCCCAATGTGATGAGACCGAACTGATAGAATGGCTGAACTGTACACAAGCATTTAGAGACACTTATATCTGGGTGACCTGCCATGTCATAGGTGTTATCATTACTGTGGCTGAACCTGGAGTACGGACATGTCTGGATTTCATCCATTTGTAATAATTGCCATTATAAATGCAGAGAAAGGAGAAAGAGTAGATCTTCAGATTTATATTAGTTTATAGGTTCGGTGATGAAAGTTGAGTAAATGGCTCTGTAAAGGAGAAATCAAGACCATTACTGAGAGCAAGTGGGGCATGGCAGGGTCATAAATCAAATGTGTGAAGGACGTTTTGATTGTCTCCATGGAAAACTGGAAACAAAGTCTTCTGGAGAAAGGGAGTGGTCCAGACTGCTGGTCATTCTAGAATACCTAGTTAGGTTTGGAAACTATAACTTTGTAACAGTCGTACCAAACTATTCAATCGCAAAATGGTAGAAACATAACATGAAGAAATCTTTACAAAAATTTATATTTTCTTGCTTTCATGTATTTATAAATATAATTACTTAAAATTTTACTTAAAATTTTAAGCCATCAAAAATTGAAGATCCAAATTTTACAAACATGACAAATTCTACCCCAAAGGAAACTGCAGCAAGAATTTGCTATATCATTAACTTTCAAAAATATGGAATGACCATTGATTTGAAAGCATGTATATTATCTTTGACATCTAATTTTGATATTTTTGGTGGTTTGTTTAGGTGGGTTCATATGCTAATAACCTTGTTTACAAAGATACACAAGTGTAATTGATATTTTCACAAATGGCTCTGCCAGGCACATAAACATTGAAAGTAACAACTGAATTCCCTGGGACTTCTTGACTTGAAATCCTGGCTTAGCAAGTCTTTGTTCTGAAGTCATCTAGGTCACAGTCTACCACAGTGATTCTCTCCATCAGGAAGAAGATGATCACAAATCTATGTTTCAACATTTAAGTGTTTGAGCAGAAGTATCTTGGGAAGGCCTCTATAGTTTTCTAGAAATTTGTAGATTTTTTTCCCTACAGAGAATTTAGCAATCCTATATCACAAAATAGTAGAAATACAGATTAACACAGACTAAAAACATGAGTATTCTAGCATTTATAAATTTGGGATAGTTGCCTGATTCTAGTGTTTGATTCAGAACTGGTAACTTGGATGCAATAGTTTGTTGTTTGTTATGGTGGTGGTTTGAGGTAGGGATGGGAGCAGTGTGTTAGTTTTGTTTTGTTTTTAGCAGCATCTGTAATTCAAGGCTGTCTTAAATTAATTACTTCATTCATATTGTCAAAAAAAATCCTTTCCTTAACCAAGATATAAATCAACTCCTCCTTAGTAAGTAGTTCTGTCCCCCTCCAATAAATATGCATACATACATACATACGTACATAGATACATACACACACACATACATACATACATACATACATACATACATATGGCAGAGTGAGAAGGGGGGTGGGAGAGAAAGAGAGAGAAGGTAAAACTCTTTCTCAAAATGCAATAAGCACTTAAAGTTTTTTTTTTGGAACATGCAGTAAAGGAGTTTATATTTTTCTTTTATCCCTTGACCAAAGATGCCAAAATGAAAGATTTAAATCCTTGGCTCTGATAAAGTTGATTTTTCATGGCGATAGACGAAGCTCCTTTCAGAATTGCTGGCAGAGTTTCTATGACATTGCATGCTGGTGTAGAAGGCAGTGAGTCATTATGACATGTAGAATACCTTTCTTCAAGATAGCGGCCAAACCAGATGTGTTGCCAAGCATTGCAGGTGCTCCACCTGTGCGTAGAATACCAAGATTTGTCTTCCAGTGGAAGCTTTCTTTGGCAAAGGCACTTTTCACCATATTGAAGACACATATTCTTTCTGGGTTCCAAAACAGGCTCAGAAAATGCAAATTTTTCTTTGATAGTGACAGTGCTCACACAGTTGATGAAGACTAGGAGCTAGCTTCACTAAGGGACATCTATAATTTTGTTCAATTTCATGCATCATGCAAATGACATAGCTGCCTTTTCCTTCAAGATTTGCTTTAGAATAGTGGAAAACATATTAGTACTTCTAGAATGGATGATGTTTGCTGACAAAGGTAATTTTCTTTGACAGCTCAAAGGCACAATGTGACTGAACATGGCTCTACAGAAGTCCTTCTAAATGGAGACTTATTTTGTTTCAGCATGAAGTAAACTTATATGATGCTGTTTCTCTGTTGAGAAATCTAAATTCTTGAAATATCCAATCTTAAAAGTTAAGGCTTTCTCTCATAAAATAGATCCATATCATCTGGTAATGTTTACATGATGTCCAGGTATAAGATTCTTCTTCCATTTGGTTAAATTTAACTCTGGCTTTTTTGCCCCATGATTTTCAGACATCTGATATGAAAGTAAGATCAAAGGATACATAAGTTCCTTAATATATATATTTTTTAAATTTATGTTTGCTAACTTGAGCTGGATCTGACATCCACGGTCATAATGGCAGGATACATTTTAATATATATCAGTAGAAAGTATTATAGAATTACCATATGACAAAGATTAGCTCATTTATTTTTTATAAAATCATGACACATCTGCTATGTGCCAGGAAATAAAGCATGAACAGAACACACCAAAACCTCTTTCTTCATAGAGCCTACCTAGTTGTGCATCACCAACATATGCTTCCTAAATATATAGTAGCATTCCACGCCACTCAGTAATTGCTTTGAGTAAAACAAAATTTTAATAACAATTTACAAAATTAATGCTAAAATAAATTTATATATATATTATTAAATAATGGCAAAGAGTATAAAGGAAAGAATTGTCCAGGTCTTTAAAAATTTATTTGGTCATTTTTATAGCTGGTTTCTAACTTCCTGAAACTGCTGCCTAGATCTCTAGGATCTCACAGACATAGTACATGAAGTTCAGGCACAAAGAAAAATATTAATTGTTGAAAAGTAAACAGCATATATTCAAAATGGGGAGAACATTTTGTTTATTTGAAGGAATTAAAAGATAATGTTTTCTGAGCCTTACCTCAATGGCAATATATTTATTTATACTACTATACTTACTTATATTACATTGTATCATAGAGTTTCTCTTTAAGCCACTATGTTTTTAAAGGTTTTTTTTGAGCATATGAAAAACTCCTGACAGTAACATTTTCAAGTTACTTTCCAAGATACCAGTTTAGTTATCACATATCTCAGTCAGCTTGGACTGCTATGGCAAAATACCATAAACTAAATGGCTTATCAACAACAGAAATTTATTTGCTCATAGTTCTTGAGGCTGGAAATGTGAGGTATTAGTGCCAGCATGGTTAGTTTTTGGTGACACTCTCTCCTCTGGGTTATAAACTTCTGACTTCAGTGTCCTCATATGATGGAAAAGGAGAAAGATAGTTCTCTGGCCTCTTCTTATAAAGCACTAATCCCAATCATGAGGGCTCACCTCTGACCTAATTATCTCCCAAAGTCTCCCTTCCAAATACCATCACACTGGGGATTAGATTTCAGCATATGAATAGCAGGAAGGGCACAAACTTTCAGTCCATAACCTCATCTCAAAGCTACTTGTCTTTGGAAAGGTTTGTAACCCCCATAAATTGCTTCGAGTGAACAGCTTTCCTTTGGAACCAATCTAATCTTGTCTCTCTGTGTAACTTCGACACTATGTATAAGTTAAACGGTTTCAGTCACTGCCTTCAAGCTACGGAAGTCCTTTTATTGTGCTGAAAAAAAAAAATAGAATAAGTACAATTAAGTTTCTACAATAGTCTCCAATTAGAAAGTAGAAAGACAAAACCAATAGTTGTTAAAAAACATCTGCTCTTTTGTCTGCCGGATGCAGCTATTCACCACTTACCCACAACCCTCCCACTCATGTGTTCTAGGAGTTTCCTTGCCCCACTACTAACTAGATATTTCCAAAGGAAGTTTTCATCTTTTTCAGATTCTGAACCACCTGTTCGTGGTGATTATTGTTAATGGAGTTACAATCTGACTTAGGACCAATACATATCTTGCCTTGGGATTTATAAATTCAGGTTTCATATATTAGGAAACTTAAATGTGGAGACTGCCAGTAACATTGTGTCTAGCAAACGTGGGAGAAGTCAACAAAAAGAGAAGCAGAGTGTAGAGGATAAATAACACTTATTCCCCCGGCCCTTATTACAACTCTGTCCTTCCCTTTGTTATGTTAGCCAATAAATTACCCTTGTTTGATAGAGGTAGTTCAAGTAAATTTATGCCACTTGCAGTAAAATTGTAAAATTGTTCTGATCATACAATGGTTCATTAATATTTCAGTTTGTAAATCTGATTAGTTACCTTATCACTAACAGATTAATTGTATCAATAAAATAAGTCTATTTTAGCATTTACATGGTACTTTTATATCTAATAGATGCTAAATCTATTTTTAGAATGTTAAATGTCGTATTTTAAAATGTAATTTTACATTACATTTATTGGAAATAATAATGACAATAAATTATATAGAAATAGAAAAAAGGAATGTTTAAACAAAAATTTTCAAGGAACTTCGAAGGAAAAAAGAAGAAAATATGTTTAAATGTAAAAAAAAAAATGATTCTTAGCCTAAGCATCGGAATTATATAACTTGGATTTAAATCATATTTTTACATATATTTAAGTATCTATTTTTTCAACAAGATTATAAAATAATGGATCTCTAAGGCCTGCACATCTATGAAGTTGTAATTTTTTTAAAAAAAACACATCATTGCCAAAAGAATATTGATCTTACAGATACATTTCACAAATCTACCATTCATCATCATTTTGAAACTGTGTGCAAACTGAGAAAATAATTTCTGTACATTATTCAGAAAATTATGAAATTCTAAATTGCTACATCTGTTTTTCCTCCATGTGTAGTGGAGGAAAAATAGTTATTTTCAAGACGGACCACAGAATTTCATATGGGAGAACATTGATGCTTAAAGAATAAAACAGTGCGTGTTTTGGTCACTAGATGAGCTCCTCTGAGTGGAGTCTGTTAATATGGGGTGAGAAAAGTATCAGGGAAACTGCTCTGTGTAGAAAAAGGAACAGCTATTTGGTAGTTGGAAACTGGGGAAATATTCATATTAGCAAAATATGACAAAACTGTTAGATGATGTTGAGTGAGCATTTGAGGCAAGTAATCCTGCTTTATACAATGGCAACTCAGGTCTCTCTTTATGTCTAGCCTTGCTCCGTGGAGGAAGAGGCTTAGTTCATGAGACGCCTCAGGTTTGTTAGAGATTTGTCCAGGGAGGTAAAGACATGCAAATGAGATCATGACAGTACCAATGCATAAAGAAAAAGGTTGGGGTCAATGGGATAAAGGTGTTAATGACGCTTAAAGAATATTTTTTATGCTGATACCAGAAAAATAAAAAAGATGCATTCATCCACCAACAAATGGTTATTAAGTCCTTGGTTACCATGTCCTTGAAATGGTTATTAAGTACAATGTACTTGCCAGATAATCTTTCAAGTGCTGGAGTAATCACGTTGCCAGGCAGGAGGGGGGGACAGAAAAAAAACAAAACAAAAACAAAAACAAAAACAAAAACAAAACAAAGCATGGCGTTCACAGAGCTTACATTCTAGTTAGGAAATACAAGTAACAAACCAAATAACTGAATAAAATATGTACTATGTTAAGTGATGATTAATGCTATTTTTAAAAAAAAGAAAGAAAAAAGTGAGAAAGAAACAAAGGTGGGGACAAAGGTGTTTGTGAAATTTTACACAGGCTAGCCAGGGAAAGGATGAGATGGTGACCCTTGAACGAAAGCACAGCCTTGCAGATATCTTAAAAAGAACAATTCAGACAGAAGAAAAGGTAAACCAAAGGCCCTGAAATAGAGATATGCTCGTTATGTTTAAGGAATGGCAAAGAGGTTATATTAGCTGGAAGAGAGAGCAAGTGAGGGGCAGAATAGTAGGAGATGAATATCAGAGTGATGTTGGAAGATGGATGTTGCAGACTGTGTAGGTCCTTGCCCAAATAATGTGCATGTGAATCCTGGCATTCTATTGAAATGTAGCTTCTGGTTCAGTAGATCTGGACTGGAACTTGAGATTCCAGATTTTACAAGCTAACAGGTAATAGACCACACTCTGAGTAATGAGATTATAAAGCATAAAAAGGACTTTGTTATGAAGTGGAAAGCCAATAGACAGTTTAAAGCAAAGTTTAGACATCTGACGTAACTTTCTAAAGATGATTCTATTTTCTTGATGATAGATTAAAGGGATTATGAGGTTAATGAAATAACTCAAATGATTGCTGATGGTGATGTAGGCCAGACAGGCAGGAAGCAGTGGAGGTGGTAAAGTATTGACTCTGGGTGTATTTTGATCTTGAATATGACAGAATTTGCTAAGAGAACAAATTCAAGGAATGAAAAAAAGTAAATGTGAATTAGAGCATTGACATGGTATGTAGAAGAGAATAGAAAGGTCAATAGAGGTTTTTTGTTTTTATTTTTGCTTTTGCATTATAGATTTTTAAATGTATGTAAACATAGAGAGAATTCTGTAATGTACCCACAGACACCCCTTACCAAGATTTGCCATTTATCAACATTTTGAAAAAATTGTAAGAAGCAGATTTTTAAAGGAAAAAAATCAATAAAAGTGTTTGCATACTAGTGAGAAAGGTTGACAAAAAAAGGAAAATGTGATGATTAGCAGAGATAGGGATAAATGCTAGAGAGATTTTCCTGAGTAGATGAGAGAGGACAGATGCTCATGCACAAGAAAAAAAAATTAGCTTTTGGTTGGGCATGAACAGCAAAGTAATTCTTTTGTGGAGACAATTTAGATAGGCATTAGATATGAAATTTCTCTTCTGTGTGCTTGTATTTCCTAAGTAAATGGGAAAATATGGGGGGGGGTGTTTAGCACTTGTGAATGAGAGAGTAAAGGTGATGGGAATTTGGAGAGAAGGTACATATAGTCTTCTAGGAAAGTGAGTGAATACTTATATAGCACCATTGTCCAGCAACACAAAAGACCCACTTAATCATGAATTTAATGTGAAACCACTTAGCACAACAGTGTTTATCTCCAGCCACATTCAGCCCTAGTGGATGCAAGGCTCAGAGTTCATGAACAGTTGCATCAAATTAGGAATGTGGTTCAAGCAAGCAAGTACAGTAAAGAAATAAAGTGGGGTCTTGGCGTAAGAGAATTAAGCAAGGCAGAGGTTCAGTGATAGATGTCAAACCTAGTTAAGCAAATGGAGAAATAAGGACCCAATGGAGGGACAGTGAGTGAGAGATGGACATTTCTTCAGTGACTTAATTAAATGAAATATTTATACAATTCAAAAATCGCTGGCTTTGAAAAGACTAAGAAAGAAAGATAATAATTTTCAAAGGTCCTTTGATTGTGCTTTAAGACAGCAGACACATAACCTTTTTGTATCATTTGTATTTTTTTTTGTTCATGCTTTTTGTTAATGCCTTTAAAAGATAAGAGGAAAAAACCACAACAACTTAAACATTTGGGATATTTTCTTTTTAATATTGTTAAATATTATAAATTGAAAATATATATTGTAAATATAAATATGTATGTACATATAGCTATAAATAGCTTCATATAATAAACTCTGAATACTCAAACTTGTCTGTTGGTTTTTCGAGATCCCACTAGTAAACTGATATCACTCAGATGGAAATGGAAAAGAGGATTTTTCTTCCTCACAGATACCATAGGTGTTGGGGGAGGATCACACCTCAGCTTGTTTTTAAAAAATACTTCACAGTCTGCTGTAGTTAAGAACACAAGCTTCCAGACTGCTTGAGCCTATATCCTGGCTTAGGCACCAAAGTAGAGTTTATTAACCTTAGGCAAGGTTCTTAACAAATTTCATCTCTTTCCTACATATAAAATATAGTTAAGTGTATGGTCATAGTCCATAGGTTAATTATATGCAATTACATTCAATAAGGTAATCCAAATGAACCACTGACTGTAATGCCCATGGTTTTGTCTTTATTGGATTTATTTCTCTTTGAAACTATACAATTTCCAAGCAAAAGCATCAAGGGTTTTCATAATTTAATATATAGCATCGATAGGTTTGGAAAGAGATTTATATAATTTGCTTTTATTTGTCACTATTTTAAATTTAATTGAACATTTTCTGAGAAGTTATATAGATATGTATATGTGTATATATCCATATATATCAAATGAAGAATATAAACAAATACAATTCACATATATTCTGAATTGTAAGAGAGCTACTACCTAAATGCAGAATGTATATTCTGTTCCGATTTAATTGGAAGGTTTTTAACATAAAAGGTAAATTGAATTTTATTGCTTTTTAAAATCTTTTTGAGAAAGACATCACACAGAAAACTTAGCAAAGTGACTGTAGATAAGATTTAAAGCTATTTTAAAATCTCAGCAATTGTTATAAAAAAATTTACCATTTTAAATTATAAAACAAGTGAGACATCATATATCAAGGCAATTTATTCTCTAGGTACAGTCATAGTCCCCTTCCTGGAGGTCACTCAACTATCTAAATGACATGATGAATTTATATGCAATTGAAGTAGTTAAAGTTTTAGAATGCAGTGAGTGGTTTCTATCTTACTTAGCTACCCTGCAGCTTATAATGGTTTTGACCATTCTCTCTCTTGAAATTCTTTCTTCCCTTGGTATCTTTGCCATTTTCTCTGCTAGTCTTCCTTCTACTTTTCTGGCCACTTAAGTTCAGTCCATTTTTCATGTTTCTTTTTTTTTTTTTAATGTTTATTTATTTATATTTCATGAAATGCTGACATTTTCTGAGTTTTTGTTTCATTCACTCCCATGATTTAAAATGATTTAAACTACTACTATTTTATGTTCAGGATTCATAAGTATATTAATTTAGCGATCTACTTTTTATTTCTAATTGCCTGTCTCACAGACAAAAAATTATTTGCCAGATCTGTTTTCCTTTCTATACAAGATGTTTTGATAGGCTAGATTCCTCAGTCTCCAGCAGTCAGCATGATTAACTTTGGACCCAGGAACGTGTGTTGATGTGATTCATGCCTCTTTTAGGTCTGACCCATAAAAACCTCTTATCTATATCTTCTCACCCATGAGCTCCAACAAGCTGATTCTAAGGATCTACAGAGGATAGACTAATGATGGAAGGAGTCTTGGTGCTTAAATGGCTGCATGAGCTTGGACCCTCTCCACACGCCATTATTAGATTAAGCTACTAAATTGTTATTTATTACAGCATTAGCCTACCCTAACACACATCTCTGGCTCAATAAGTTTCATATGGAACTTATAGCTTATTCATTGAAACTATCTTCTCTTCCTATTTGTCCTCTTATTTGGATCCCTAAGCATGAAATAGAGACATATTGTCCCTACCTGGGTATTCATCTTCATGGTTCATTATTCTCTCTTCTCTTCCCCTTCCATCATCTCATTATTTTGCTGATGTCACTCAGAGAGGTCCATGATCTCCCAGCCCCCATTCCCTCCTCACACAGGGAGATTTTTATGCCTTTAATTCCTCCAACTGCACATCCCTCACCTACACACAAACACACAAACTTGGCAAATTCCTATTCAATATCAAGATTTGGTTTATATGTCATCAGCTATGAGAAGATGACCAGTTGAGTGATATGACCCTCTTCTGTGATTCTATATCATCTATGTTTACTTCTACCATAGCAAATAATCATCTTTTGTCTGTCTAGACTAAACTTTATGGACATAAATACAGGAGCTGGATCATAGTATACATTTAGTAAGTATATGCTAAAAAATTATATGGTATAATGAAATTTGCAGCATAGATATGTCAGCTTGGTTCAGCAAACACATATTGGCCATATACATTGTACTAGCTGCTTTGGATACTGAAAAGGGATAATGTGTGCCTTGACATACAGCTTACTTTTAATAGGCTAACATAGAAAAAAACAAAACAAAAACCATGTCTATGAAACTACATTTAAATAATAGTTATGTTTAAAGGTTATAAATTATACCTGCAGAATTGCATACCTTTAACAGCACTGGCTCTGGTGCTTGATAAGAGCAATGGATTTTTCTAATGCTAAATAAATTTGGTATTAGTCTTATTGCAGCTAACTTCAATATGTCTTTGAATTCCATCCCAGTTCCACTGTTCCCCTGCTACTGCCTTTGTTCATGCTCTCTCCATTTCTCAGTTACAGTTTCCCAACATTTCTAGCCTAGACTTCCCTCTATTATATCATTGTATTGACTTCTTACCTGATCATTTGTACTTGATTTCTCCATTTGTACGGCAAACTTAACACAGGTTTGAACTCATCATTTTCCCTCCTTCATTTCCCTATGTCTGTTCTTCCTTCTCTTTGAATCCCCAATTTTGCTAAATATCATCAGTTATTGCTGATCTTCCCAGTCAGAAATATCAGAGTCTTTGTCAGTCTGTCCCCTAAATTGCTCTCAAATTGTTTTTTGTTGTCTATCTTCTCTTTCACTATATAAATTTATTTCCTGCCTAGACTAATAAATAGTTCAACCACAATTACCTATACAGTTCATGTTCCTACATCCATACACCAGCTATACTTTCTTAGGGCGATCTTTGTAATATTCAAATCTAAATGTATTCCCCCAGCATAAATTATTCCTCATAGGATAAAGCCCTAATTCCTTAGTTCTGCATCATCTAGATAACTTATCATGTCATCCTCTCATTTTCCTGTGCATTCTGACTGTATTACAGTTTGTAGCTAACCAAATATGAAATGCATTCTTGTGCTTGCACATTCTCTTCTAATTATAAACCTTCCTTCTTTTTTCTCCTTGTCTTTCTAGAGGCTTAAAATATAAGCACTCCAAAATGAAATAGAATGTGACACAAAATATGTTCCTTTTATTTGAAGTCATTTTAGTAGTTGCTGGAAGATCAACCGACCTAAAATATACCCTTGATTTCTTCAATTAGCAGGATTTATTAAGCTCTCAGTACACAGTAACACAAATAATAATTAATATTAAATCATTAATATTTACTAAGAAACTTCGGTTGGTTAAGATTAATTACAATCAAATAGTTGGTATTTGAGGGCAACATAAGCTGATAACAAGAATGATGATTAAAATATGTATATATCTAGAGATGACTTCTATCTCCATCAGCCTGGGCAGATATAGATATAAGAAATTTTTTCCAGCATAGCCAGTAAACATTGACTGTTCAAAGCCCTGGCAATAGATTTGTTCTGAGTCAAAAAAGAGTTAAGATAAAAAATAGAAAGTATCTTAACAAAGTAAACACTAACAAAATGATCAGGCTCCTTCAACCATCTGAAGAGCTTACATATACATTCAACTCAACAAATGCCTACTGGCCACAGCACAATAAACCATATAGAATATTCAGAGATAGAACTTTGTAAATTTGATAGGTAGATAAGATTGTATATCCTTACAAAGACAGAGCTTTGTAAATTTGGCAGGTATATAAGAATAATGCAATTGTTTATCCTCTCTCAGAGTGTCTGAGGCAAGTTGGGCAGAGGCCTATTTACTCACTATAGATAGGAAGATAGCCAGCTCACTTGCCTATGCAAAAAAAAAAAAAAAAAAAGAATGGAGTCCAATGTATAATAAATATACCACATTTATGATCAACCAAAGTATTAGATTTTAATTCTTAATATATCCACATTGATGTGTTCAATACTAATGTCAGTGAATTTTGTTTGTTTTCCTTGACATTTTACAAAACTGTAACTCTATATACAATGAGTATATTTATAAAAAACCAATGTATAAATTGAACTACATTTTCACTTAGATATCTACTGTAACTTTAGTATTTTGACATGTAGAATATTTTAGTTGGAAGTAGCTTCGGTCATGCAATTTCAGGTTCCCTGTCAAGTTGCTTCCAGTTATGACTTTTATTATTTAAAAAATCAATTGTTTACACCTATCATTTTATATTGCAAGTAATCAGTGGAATCACTATCAACACTGAAACCATGCAAAGGAAAACAATAACATTTTGTATAAAGAAGAATCTGTATGTTCTCAATATTATACAAATGTCAATAAAGACATCTTTAAATTATTTTTTGTCTATAAAATATAAACTAAAGTAGTAGTATTTGAACACAGTTTCAGATTGGAATCTTCTGTTCTGATTGGCGTGTCCTAAGTTCCTCTTATATAGAAATGTTAGCACTATTAGAGTCATTTTAAGTTCCACTAATATTATAAATTTGTTTCAAAATAAATTTATAATATTATGAATTTATATTACGCTAAATTAGTCTCCATGTTCAGTTTTCCTAAGTAATGCTTGCCATTTCTTAATGAATTTTCATCTAACCTAAAGCTATGCAATTGCCTCCTGCATAGCAGCAAGCTAAAAGTTTTTCTGTTATGATTCTAGGCCTTTTCTCTGTTACTGGATCCCTTGGAAAAGACAGTATCCAAATGTCAGATAAATGAAGTTTCCTCTCCTGCTGTCTCCTTTGGCACAATGAATAACTCCTGGGAAAACTCTGTCAAAGAAGCCACAGTGTTCTAAGAACTGGAAATATTTTGTTCTTTCTCTCAGCAGAGTCCATGTTTTGAGCAGTCAAATAGCTCCTCACCAGCTGAGACACCATCCTCAAGTCAGGTCTCTCTCTCCAGATATCCCTTTCTGTCTGGCAAGGCCCGTTCCCCACTCCATTTCTACCCTGCCTGAGGTGCCTTGTACCACCCCGAGTTGCTAATATCAAAGAGCTCTCTACTCAAAATGCTCTGTATCTTTGCCTCCCACCCCCTTTTTTTTCTTTTGCTTTTTGCTTTTTTAATTTATAGAAAAATCTAGAAAACTACAAAAAAGATGTCTTTTTTTTTTTTTTTTTTTTTTTTACTGCAAGAGGGTGTGGTAAACCATCATGTATGGTCCACTTATCTCTGATTTTTTTCTCAGAGATCTTTCCAGCCAAGATGACAGGTGGCTCAGAGAGGAGAAAGTCTCAGCAATTTAATTTATTTCCTTCCTTTTTCTTTTGCAGAGTAGTGGGAATGGCATTTCCTTTTATTTTCTTCTAGTCGGTGAATCAACAAATATTTCTTGAATAATTATTATAAATGTGGAGCAAATACAGGCTCTGGGAATAAAGCAGTGAAGAAAAGAGACCAAGTCTTTGCCCTCATAAGTCTACGAGTATCAAAGCAAGTAGAGGAGCAAATCAGCTTAATCATCTTTTTGACCTCTGAACAGTGATCTCACCCCTCCTAGATTTCCAATTCTAATCAAGGAGGCCAGGGGGAAATGCAGAACATAGGTGTCCCTTCATGTAATTATGGTGCCTTGGTCTATAGGTATGTTTCACATATCAGAACATTTGTTCAGACACAACTAAAAAATTCCAAGCCACTTCTACTTTCTGTACCTGTATGTAAATCATATCAAAAATATCAGGTCATGATCTGACTTCTCTACTCCAATTCATTCCTGTCAGTGAGGAGGTTTTATAAAATGCATGAAAATATATGTACTGACACAAAAATACAAAGCTAAATATCTGCAATAAAGAAATGAAAATTAACCACCATATTATTTTCCTAGCAAGAGAGTCTAGTTAATATAAAATCTTATAAGGTATAACAACACCCATAAAATATAGAAAATAGATAAAATGAATTCCTGAGCAACATGCTATAAATTTGAGGTTACCTTTAAATACGAAAGTCTGTGATATATATGTATATATCCATTAGGATCTTGGATTTGTCTAACTGGTGATTACTAATGCCTCATTGAAAGCAATTGAAAATTAATATATCTAGCAGCGAAAAAAATACCATTAAAGAAAGTTTAACTATGATATTTTTATAGATTTGCCAAGTCTCTTGAATTCAGAATGTGGGATAGATGGTCATATGGTAAATTGTTCCCACTCACTAATGCTTTCTGCTGCTTCATTGATTTTTGATCTTCAGATGACTTCAGTCTCATTCAGAATGTGTGGCAAATGAAAGATTCCCAATTTTCTTAACAAAAGGGGCAAAGTCTTAATACATCAATGACACAAAATTATACAAATGTTATAGACATAAGTCAAATCAAAGCCTTTCTAAATTTCTAGGTCTTTTACTGGAAAATTTTGAGTTTATGTTAAAGAACAAAAATGATTTTTTCTGAGAGTAAAATATGTTCAAATCATTATTTTTACTAATTAAGTTACTCATTAAGTTTATGTATAATAACACTATTAATTCAGTTATTTATTGAGTCATAACTTACTATGTGTTAGTATGCTTTGGTTACCATAACAAAGTACCACAAACTGGGTGGCTTAAACAACATTTATTTTTCACTGTTCTGGAGGGCAGAATTCTCTGATTGAGAATTTCTGACAGATTTGGTTTCTAGTGAGAGCTCTCCTTCTTCCTGAATTCTCACATGGCCTTTCTTCCATGGTGTGTGAAGAGAAATAACTATTGTCTTTTCTTCTTACAGAGACATCAGTTCTATCAGATTAGGGTCATACGTTATGACCTCATTTAACTTTTATTACCTCATTATAAGACCTATCTCCAAACACACCCATATTAGAAGTTAGGGATTCCATATATGAATTCTAGGGTGATACAATTCATTTCATAATAGTAGGATATCCATTTTTTCATCACTATAAAATAAAGTTTCTTATCTCTTTTATTGCAAAAAGGTTATCAAAGATAGATATACCTGCTGAGTGGCAAAAAAAAAAAATATTGGTCTTGAATGAGCAGAATTTCAATTTGCAGTGACAAGCAAGTTGTAAATAACATTTACATAAGGTTCAAAGCCAAAGGTCAATAGTGTGGCTGTGAAGCAAAAGAACATATTTTCTCATGTGACATAGGAAATTAAACTATTCTTTATTATTAATCTTAAGTTTAGATGTTGTTCATACTAGATCCTTCACACCTGACACCAACAAATCAGGTATTTAATGAGAGGCATTAGTTTTATCATGCAAATGAAGCATTTAAGACAATTACATACCAGGGTTGCTTTAGTCAAATACCAATGAGCCATCATTCTCGGTCACTGCTGATTGGATGAGTGTTGTAATCTTACCTAAAGACAAGCCAAATAGAGGGTTCATTGGGTTAGTCAGAACTCATGAAGGGATTTTTAACAAATCTTCACACCCACACACATTATGGTGGTAATTCTCTTTGAAATTCAAGCTAGAGTTTTGGGAAAAGTCTGCTGGTTGGTAGTGGCACTAAAGGATAGATGCAGAAGAAGCAGGGAGTGGGTGTGTGAGCATTTGTTAGGAGGAAGGATAGTAGAGCTCTGTCAGTGCAGAGCCCTGAAGCAGGAATTCAGAAATGTCTCCTACAGAAGTGTGTAATAAAGAATTTAACCATGCCCAAAGAGAGGTCAGACCTCCTGCAAGGTGATCTCTAAACCCTTGTTTGTCCTGCCTCATGAAAGTGTTTTGTTTATTTGGAAGCCTTGGGCTATCCAGATAGTCTAACAATGTGGTTTATGGCAGAGGAGCTTGGGTCATATGGTATCAGCTAGATTTCCAGAGCAAATGGAGACTGAGGTCAGCCACATGGACAGTCAGTCAGTACATAATGGGACACCAATAAAAACTCTGGAGTCAAGGGTCAGGTGAGCTTCCCCAGTGGCAGTACACCCTATGTATTGCAACACTTTGTTACGGGCAGAGTCAATGCTGTCCATGACTCCACCGGAAAAGGACAAGTGGAAGCTCCATGTTTGGAACTTTCTTGTTTCTGAGATTTTCTGACACAAGATGCCAGGCATCTTGAACAAGTTCTGGTTACATCTAGTGTTTGTTCTTTCTGTGAAACCAGGCACCTGTGAGATGCACCGTGTGGATATCTCTTCTGTATTTCCCTACAGTTAACTCTCCCACTTAAATATACCTAAGGGAGTATATGAGGCATAAAAAATCTAGCACTATAGTCAAAGAAATAGTGTTTATTTCAGATTTCATTTTCTTGAATCCACTCTTGCATAGATGCTATAGTGAAATTCAAGTATTTGCAGATTTATTATGGTCTATGACCACTGCTAAGGAAGTATGAGACAAGGACAAGAAACACAATAATAGTTGTAAAGTAACAACAAAAATTGCTGTAGAAATTTTGCTCTTTGCATTTAAAGGAAGGTTACTCTAAGGTAGCTGGTAAGCTTTATGAGAAGAGAAATAGCTTTTGGGGCATCCTTATGTTTACCTGCTGCTACTGTGGTGCTTACTAATGCTTTGGGTATTTCCTCTTGCATGGATGCTTTCACAAAAAAAAAGTATGTTCTAAGACTCATTTCCATGGCCCTCCGTTCCTTGTTTTCCAAGGAAATAGATTGCTGATATTATAAATTTATCCTTACTGAGTTATTTGGTGTTTTTTGTTTTATACATAACCACTCAGAGATAACATTTATATTTTCAGCAAGATCTTTTGTAACATGTACCTACAAATTAAAGAAATGCCTCTAAGGATAAGGTTTTAGGTAGACTAGTAGGGAGAATCTTTGGCTGCAGGGGTTCTGGAAAAGCATCAAGAGACTTCGATTCTATTCTGTCACTGGTAAACTGTGCTTCAAACAAAAGATTTAACCCTCTCCTGCACCCTCATCTATAATGAGAACACTGGTCCTTTTACACAGGAAGACCCTGTTAATAACCAACAGCATTATCTGTATGTAGGGTGACCATCTTATAGATGGTTTCCCAGGGACAGTAACAATTTATGCCTATTGGCCCAAGATAATTATTAATTAATTATTAAGTGTGCCCCCTTCACACTCAAAAACAGCCCACTTTAGATGATATCAAAACAGATTTTGTGCCAAACACTCAGTTTACAGGAAAATTTCTCATTTTTTGTTCTGATAACCTCCTAGTAGTGAGCATAGGTAAGACCTACCTGCTCAAGGATCTGTAGCTAAACATCACCCCAAATTAAAACCAAACTCTCCAGTGTCTAAAGAAGGCAATATCTTTTAAAAGTGATAGCCATCTTACCCAAAAGTTGTTAATATAAAAGTACTATGTCAAAAAAATAAAGATTTTTTTTTTTAGGAAAGCAATATTATATATTTTTTCTTTCATTCTTTATTCGTTTTTACCCCACATTTCATCCCTGCCAATAGTGTAAATCAAAAGGGAGCAAAAGTTATCCAACTCTAATTATCTAGGTTTACATTTTCCTCAATTCATTGAAATCTTCCCTTTCTGAAAATCCCCTCCATCCAGGAGACTCCAGTGAGCATATTCATGCTTCAAACAAATCTGCCTCTGTTAATCATCAAAAGGTATTTTCTTTAATAAGTGAAGCTCGGCAGGCCCTGCAGCTGTGTTGTTTATTTTATAGCAAGCACAAAGACAATTTATTTTTTTAAATACTATAATTAGATTAGTGTTCTCTTTACTGAAGCATCTGTAGGAAAATGAGTATGTGTTTCTTTGAATGAATGAGCAGTCACATTTATTTTTATTAAATCTGAATCTGTCCTCTGAGATAGCTGAATTTAATTTTATGTTCTAATACAACATGTAATATTCCAACTTTTTTTCAGTTAAGCCATGGTCCCACCGAAAAGGTGGTTGGACTAAATTGAATCTTCTGATTCCAATTTCATGAACTGAATTAAAATCTCTCTAGGGTGAGGGATTGTATTTGTGCAGAAGAATGACTACATTAAGGTTTGTATTTGCATACATAAACAAATACATCTGGATGGTTATCTATGACCTGTCATTGACACAGAGAATATCATAGACTATAATGACATTATACCTTTGTTATGATTCTATCTTTTTTTTCTGCAGGACTTTACTAAAAAGTGCTTTAAAAGTGCTGTTTATAAATCAAAAAGTTTAATTTCCAAAATAGAAACATTTTTAAGGTTTAGGAGACTAGTTAATCAACATCGCATTCATAAAATGGTTCCCGAGAAACATCCAGACAGCAACTAAATCACCCAGAGAAGAAGTCATCACCACCTTTCCTTTTCACTTTAACATAGCCAATAAAGAAAATATTCTCCTTTCTCTGTGCCCTTTTAATCTTAGTTAATGAAAGCAAATTAATGTTGGTACTATACCTTTAACAAGAGAAAACTAGGCTAGTTCTCTACTATTGTGTAAAAACAAAATTATAAAATTAATAGCTTAAAACAACAATGTATTATTACCTTTCATAGTCTATGAGTTGACAGTTCAGCTGGATGGTCTTGCTTGGTATTTCTCAAACAGTTACAGTAAAACATTGGTTAGGACTGGAGCTATTAGCAATCTCAACTAGGTGAGCCACCCAAGTGGGCTTCTTTTTTATCACATATAATTAACTGACTTTTCAGATGGGATGGTTTAAATAGCAGTGGAAAAGGGCCATTTCTCAATCTCTCTCTCTCTCTCTCTCTCTCTCTCTCTCTCTCTCTCTCTCTCTCTCTCTCTCTCTCTCTCTCTCCTCCTCCTCCTCCTCCCTCCTCCTCCTCCTCTCCTCCTCCCCTCCCTCCTTTTCACATGGCTATTGTGGGCTTCCTCACAGGCATGTTCTTCTCTCAGCGACTGGACTTTTTGTGGGAACTTCTGCCCAGAGCAAGTATTCCAAAAGCCCAAGCAAAAGCTACATAGCTTTTTATTACCCAGCCTTGGAAGTCATGCAGTGCTACTTCTGCTGCTTTCTATTTACTATACAGGACCATTTCAGGTCCAGTTGGTGGGAACTACTAAAATACTGAAGGGGCAGAAGGCATGGTTCATTGAGAGGGAAGGGAGGGGGCAACTCATTTATAAACTACCACATGCAAAACACAAACCAAAAAAACACATGATTTTAAGATAAATTTAGTAATAATAAAGAATAAATGTCACCCATTCCTCAAGCCTATGCACTTGGCAAAAAATTTACTTTACAATCTTAATAAGTATACATTTATCTTTGTAAATAAGTTTAGCCGCTTTTGCTATTGATCTTTAGGTTTATTTTTCTCTTCTAAGTACAGTATTATAATTATTTTCTGCTATATTTTTTATAAAACATTTTTATTTAGTAACATGAGTGAAATAGGCATTTATGGGATATCCTAAGGAACATAGCCTCTGACAGAATTATTAGTAAAATTTTGGGACACAATGTATTTGAATTATGAAGAATTCTCATAATCAAACACTCAAGCAGTAATAGAATTTGCTGCAAAATAATAATAATATTTTTTAGAAAATATTTCAGTGAGTATGTTAAGATTTAACAAAGGAACAAATTGATTTATCAGTGATAGCAATAGGCTCTAGAATTTCACCCTAATTTTGAACTATAATTGTTAATATCCATAAAAAGAAAATAGAGATTAAATAATATTCAGACCATATTTTGGATGGTAGAACATTTAATTTTTATTTACTTCATAATTTCTTATTTAATTTCTATTTCTCTTCATATTTATGAGCATAAAATTAAAAATATATTATTTTTATTACAATGTTCCAAGAACACAGCTATTCTTATCTAGGTGGAAAAGTTTAGATTCTACTGAGTGGAAGTTATTGTTTTAAGAAAAAGAAGGCAAAACCTCAGAAAACCACACAAATTATTTGGTAATGTTTTTCAAAGTAGCTTTATTTTTGTTTCTCTCCTGAAACATTTTCTTCTAATTTAAATTAATATATTTAAAATGCATGTGATCAACATATTATTGTAATTTCTTCTCAAAACTATATGAATTGTAAATACTGAAGAATTCCATTTAAATAAAAGGTTACAGAAAGTTCTAAAACAACTATAAAAGTAATACAAAATGTTAGAATTTGTATTTTTCCACAACTAAATTGATCACAAGACTGTTCTGATTAAGGTACATTGCTTTAAACTAGATGTTATACACAAGAGAAGGTTTATGTAAGATATTCTTTGGAATTTAAAAATGAAAAAATTATTGAAAACCTTTTAGATATGTGTCATCAATTTAAAAGTAGGCTATGTAGTGAAATACCAGACATAAGGGGAAATAAAAAGAGGAAGGAAGTTAGTAGATAAAAAATTTTAAAATATTAAAAACTAAAAAGGGAAAAAAGGCAGAATAACAATTCAAAAGAAAAAAGAGTAGAGGCAGCCATGAGGGAATGTTTTAATTAGTATGAATGTTGAGGGACGGGAGGTATCTTTTTCCATATCTGCTTCCTGCTGAGAAGGGCTGTAGTCCCTGCCTACTGGGGTTTCATGGAGTTCTATCCCTTTCTGCCTTAATCAGGGCAGAGTCTTGGGCTTCCTGCTGAAGTGCCATCTCAGTCCCTAGACAAGGAACTTCCTTCTCTGCCCTGTCCATTATTGGACACCTTAAAGACCTCTGGCAGCCTGTGGGGTTTGAGGCTAGGCCCCAACTTTTGGACTTCCTTTGAATATTGAAATGTATAGCCAGGAGTCTCTGGCCCTCAAACTTTGGGCCAATGTTAAAGTCTCAGAAAACTGGTCAAGACAACATAAAACACAGAAATTATTGTGATGAGGTACGCAGTCCTTGTTTTCTACTCAGAAAACTTTTCCGTAACAACAGTAGCAGACCAATAGTCTAAGAAACATTAAAAAAAAAACTCTAATTTTGCATAAGCTTACTTTTGGCATTTAAATTTACAATCTTATTTAGCTTAATCGCATAAAATTTCCTCTCAGGATTTCTCTTCACAAACCTTGTACTGCTTTCCTCATTCCTTCAGTTTGCCTCTTCCCACTCATTCAGAAATAACCAACTTTAAAACAAACAATTTTCCTTCAATTCCCTTCAAAATAAATCTCCATACTTTATACTTTCTGTTACCAAAAACATTTTCCTTCCCAGCATAATTAGAATTCTTAACTGAACCACCATATTACATATAACATAGACAAACATAGATCAGAGGTCATGCACATACTCTTTTTCCCCATCATCAGTATTTGTAAGTTCCCTGAGGGTACATACCTAGCTTTCTCAGGGAATGATAAAATAGATGGGGTCCCAAGAGAACTTGTTTCCCCCTCAGAGTCG
This sequence comes from Eonycteris spelaea, assembly GCA_003508835.1. Lineage (NCBI taxonomy): Eukaryota > Metazoa > Chordata > Mammalia > Chiroptera > Pteropodidae > Eonycteris > Eonycteris spelaea. Next base: position 758,928 of record PUFA01000281.1, read on the forward strand.
AAGGGAGAGAAAATTCCTGATTACCGAGGTCTCTGGGAAGCACTCCTATCATTGGGCCAGCTAATAAGTCTGGGTCTTGGTGAAAGAGCATAGAAGCTGAACTTTTACTGGTGCAGCAGTCCTGGCTTACCCGGACTTGCCATTGTACCAAGCCACTGGATTAATTTGTTGGTCAATGTTTTCTGGCATTAGCTGACCTTGCCTTCCCCTTCTATTCCTATGATAATCGTAGTTTGCAAATGCAGGGAGAACAGAATAGGTAGCCCCTATATCTAAAATAAATTGAATTTGTTTACCCATTACATTCAGAGTTAAGTGGGGTTCCTTGGTACCACATTTCCGGACAGGGGCAGCAAGGATGGCCCCGGGCCTTTTCCATCACACAGTTCCCTGTCCTGGACTACTAGAGTGTTGGCTGGCCACCCTCCTCCCTGGGAGTGTGGACAGTCAACTCTCCAATGCCAGGGATTAGTACCAGTTTCTTTGCGTGTGGCAGGGGTTTGGAGGCTTTTAGGTACAGTCCTTTGCCCAATGTCTTACTTTCTTGCATTTGGAACAAGAACTCAATGTCTTCTTATTCCCTGATCTCTTAAGGGACATTGGTTGGGTACGAAGGGCCTGGCCAATTTTTTCCCTCTTCAAGATCTCAATGTTACAGACTGTAAAGGCCATATATATAGTAATTGATTTTGCTTAGCCTGTGGTCCATTTGCAGCTTTTGAAGCTTGCGTCTGAAATCAGAGGCTGACTGGCTAATAAAATGCTGGCCTAATAAAGCTAACTCTGCAGGGCAAGTGGGGTCTAGATTAGTATACTTTCCAGCTCACTAAAAAGCTGGTCGGGTTCTCATATTTTTCTTGAGTAATGGTTCTAAGCTTCTAATAGTTCACTGCTTTTGTATTCCTTTTTTTTTTTTCTTTCTTTCTTTCCCCCCATGACAGTCTCTAAAAATTTGGCACATCTAGCCATTCCCTCTTGGGTATTTTAATTCCAATCAGGATCAGCTAACGGTACTACCGCTCTTCCAGGGGCATAGCCCTGGAGGTTCCTAGCAAAGTCCTCATCTGCCTCCTGATGGGTCGCTGTCAGAATGCAGTTCTTTTCAATGATTGTTACACTACAGAGCCGCGGATGAGCCCAGACTCTATAGTTTTTAGAGGACCTTAAGGGTGCCCAGCCATAGAGCCACAAATTCATACCTGATCAAATCAGGCCAAACAGGCCGCCTATTCATTCACTCATTCACACACCAGGTTAAAAAATTGCCTCCCCCCTTTTGGAAGGCCCTGACCTATGTCTTCCTCCCTTTGAAAGACCCTGATGTCTTCCTTCCCTGAGAAGACCCTGATGTGTCCCCCACTGGGAAGACTTTGACCTGTGTCTTCTAACTAAAGACTAGGAGGTGATCAAGCTCCTCTTCAGTCTGGAGATGGCACCTGACTAGGCGGCTGAGCCCCGGGGCCTTACCTTATCCTGTGGCCATTCCTGGTGAATTGGTCCATCCCTCCTATGAGTTCGGTTAGGGGTTTGGCCATCCTGGGAGTCGGGACACCAGTTGGAAAGAGAACCCAGAATACCATCATGTGGCACACCTCCTCATTTGTCTAGGAGCCCCTCTGCCCTGGCCTGGCTGAGCCAATGGTCCAGTGGCTCAAAGGGCCGGCATGGTTGGAATCTCGCTGGGGCCTCCAGAAATCTTGCAGAAACAAGACTGCCAAGAAACCAAGCACCACTCAGAGAGTTGGAGAACTCAGGTTTATTACGCTGACAGTCTCAGAAGAGCTAGTGCTCTGAAGATCTTGGCCCCGAGCTCAGGGGTAACCTTACTTTTATAGGGCTTAACAAGCAAAGGCAATACATCTGTTATCTAGACAGAACAAGTAGAGGGAGGGTGAGTCTTTAGTTGATTTTGAGATCACTCAGCCCTTTGGCCTATGCAGCAAGCATGTCTACAAAAGCAGCAAAGAGTTGATTGATTACAAGGTTAGCCATTTGAATGGAAAATTCCTCTTCAATAATTTTTTCCCTCTAAAATAACACCCCAATCTATTTGCAGATAGATGTATGAGATGACAATATTACTTAATTAAACATTTTCTTTTTGTTTTCCACTCTTAAATGAGTTTGTATCAAACTTGCCCTGAACTTTCTCTGAAATGAATTGCATCATCTTCTATCTTTTCACACAGTTTTCTTAATTTCTTACAGAGTGATTAATTTTTAAGATTTTTATTTTTATTTGCAGCTCAGATTTATAAGATGCTGTGATAGGAACGGGCAGTGTGGAGAGGATGGTAGCGATGGTAGGGGTGTTACAAAATGATTAAAGTAAACAAAACAAAATTTAAGCAACAAATCACATAGGAAAAGGGTTCAAAGTTTTTCCTTTTTTTTAAATAAAGGGAATATGCTACATAATTCAGAAAGGATGACTTTCCTCTATTCTGGTTCAAGTGGAGAAGCTTATGTTGGAAGCCATATTTTCCAGATAGCAAACACCTAAAAGTGTGTCTTTTATCTCAGCCTACAGTTGCTCTGTGTTGAGCTTGACACTATTTGTGACTCAGTCAACTCTTTTGTTAAAGAGACTGATCTTCCTCTGCCTGTGGACTTGCTGCTATTTTCTTAGCCCACAGTCCAAAGCTCTGCCTCAGGACATCCTTGAAATGCATCTTTCTCCAATTGTTCCACTACAACTCAGGATACAAAAGCTACCTAGGATACCTGATCTTATCCTTTCTCTTCTCAACCCCTCACTGTAGGATGCTTTACTGCTGTAAGCATCAATTTAAGCTGGAAGCTTGTCTTTCTCAATCTTCTTGGCTGTGATCTTGTTGTGCTCATGGATAATTCTGAATAAACTACTCAGGAAATCCATTATGTCCGTTTTGATATTCTCTTTATCATTCCCAGAAAGTTGAGAATCCTGGCAGGAAGTATGCAATAGTTTTGGAGAAAGAAAAATAAATGTTTTCCTTTTCATTCTCCCCTGAGCTGGAGACCACCTGAGTATTGTCTCTGTCCAATTAATTATGCTTCAACAAAATACTTACATTTATAAAATAATAATCTAGTTTTTTTCAATAGATTATGAAACAATTCTCTAATTAACTTAGCTTCTGGCTGATATAATGGCTCACAAATAGTAAATACTAAATAAATGTTAAATAATCCCTGCAGGAAATATGAAATAATTATTTTGGAGAAAGAATTTTTTTTTTCCTTTTAGTTATCTCCCTAGCTGAAGACTGAGTATTGGCTATTTCCATTAATTATGCTTCAATAAAGTACTGACAACTATAAAAAATAATCTAGTCTATTTCATTAGACTCTAAAAGGATTGTCTAATTAACTTAGCTCCTGGCTGATATAATGCCTTGCAAATAGTAAGGACCAAATAAATGTTGAATAAATAATTATCTTTAACTTTAAATAATTTATTCTTATACTAACTTATTTTTGATACTTTTGAAGCCCTTCAAGCCATATATTTAACTGACTGACTTTTGGGTAGCTAGTCAGACATGAGTGACAAGGGAACAAAGGAATAGGGGCCCAGTCTAGAGACCATCCAAAGAACATCTTACTGGCAGTTAAAGAATCCCTCCTGCATCCACAGAGACAAAGGAAAGGAGGGTCATAGTCCTAGCCGGCCTAATCTGGCCACAAACACATGCACAGAAAGTACTGCCTATATCTTCAGCCTCATTATACCATCATCATAATGTCATGACTATGCCTGGAGGTTCATGAATCTAATTGTAACAGACCGAATTCTGGGTAAGCACATGTGCTCTAAGCAAAGTTATATAGCAGCCATGTGTTAATCAAGAAGACCTCACTTGCCAATCACCTAGAAATGTCTTTGGGACCAACCCATCATGGCTGGTTTAGGCTTGACCCATCTTCTACATTATACTATGTTTTTAATAAATGGATATTCCTCATATTCACTGAGTTGAAATTCCTTTCTTTGGCAGTGAAAAGGACCTAGAGGTAGGCGTTACCAGAACTCCAATCGCTCCAACAGTAACATGATCACCAGTTGTTTTTCATCAACAATTTGTTTTCCATTTGTATTTGTATTAAATTCTTTTCGATACTGGTAACTACAGTTTATATTCAAGTTTTATTATAAAGGCAATGCATGCACACTGGAGAAAATTTGTAGTATCGAATAAAATTTTAAATCACCAATAGTCCCAAACTTAATGACCAGATATAACTATTTTGAATACTTAATCTTTTTTCATCACTCTTTGGACCTGTGTAAATACATAGAAGTGTGCTCATGTTAGTGTTAGATTTCAACTTCATGCCCCCCTTTCTATTGCAGTTTCAGTGATTTTAAAAATTGATTGGTAATAGTTCTTATATTTTGCTTTCTCAGTACTATTTCACAAAGCACAATTTCCACACCATTAAATAGTCTTCAAAAATATGGTTTTCATTGACTGCCTAATAGTCTATCCTATGGATTGCTATAATTCACTTAACCATTCGGTGGTTATTGACCATTGCTGCTTTCAAAGTTTTGCTCTAATAAATAATGCTGTGATGAAAGTCCCTGAAAGCAAATCTTTTACTGCTATTCTGATTATTTCTTTAGAAAAGATTCCTAAAAATGGAATTAGAGGGTGAGTCTATCTTCAGACTTGTCACATATTGTTAAAGTATTTTTCAGAAAGGTCATATTCAATTGTACTGCCACCAGTGTCAATGTATGAGGACATTGAAGGGTTCAGAACAAGTTTCCCCCAAATGTGCCACTCTGCCATGTGGATTATTATGAGCCGAAGTCAATCAATATATAGCAGACTCAAGGGAATTTTTTTTTTTTTTACCTCTCCTTAACTACCTAAAAGAACTTAGATAGGAGACTTTGCCCACAAAGGGAGCTATCACCAGAGATAACTTTCATCTGAATGGCTTACTGCATGGCATGGCGAATATCTAATTACCAAACATCTGTCCTGTGAATTATCCTCTACTCCTTGGAAGCCCTAGGCACCTTGTCTCATTCCTTAGTTAGGAAGGCACATAAGCTTCAATTATGGGGCTCTCATACATACATAATTAAATTTTTTTCTCCTATTAATCTGTTTTATGTCTATTAAATTATTAAATCAGTCAATAGAAACTAGAAGGAAAGGAGAACAACTTTTTCTGCCCCTACGATGACTATTTCACTGCATCTTTTTTTGCTGAGATCCGTAAGTATTAATTACCATCAGGGACAGGGCTATATCTGTGGTATTCTTTAGTATATCCAAGAACCAGCATGCTTGGATAACCATAGTCACTCAATAATTAAGTAAAAAAATTTTATAAGTTAAAGAGTCAGGACGTTCTTTTTTTTTTTTTTTTTCCTTTTGAAAAATATCTATTGATGCCTATTATATGACAAACACAGAGGTAAAAATGTATGGTTGTTGCTGTTATGGGACTTGCAATCCAATGTTGAAATCGTTACAGTCTTAACTTGAATTTTTTATTACTAGTAAGTATTTTTTTTTCTGTATTTTTTTTCTGCATTATTTCTTTCATGAATTAACTTTTCATGGATTTTACTCATTTTTCTTAAATATGGAATTTGTATCTTTTTCTAAATATCCAGTGAGAGCTCTTTATGTATTATTAGCTGTTTGCCATATTTGTTGCATATAGACTTGTGCTATAGTTTAATATTTGGGTTGATATACCAGCTAGCTATCTCATATTGAGAAAGTTAATTATGCTAAATCTCAATTGATATTAAAATAAAATTTACCTTAAAAGATTGTTGTGATAAATTGAATAATTCACATAAACCTTTAAGCAAGTATCTTAAACAATAAGCACACAGTATATAAATATTAGTTTTAATAGTGTTATTATAGCTATTTCTTGCTAAAATAGACTTTTCTCATATAATGATCAATTAAAAATTAATCCTTTTTGTTTGTTTGTTTACAAGTTATACAAACTATCTCAGTCCATAGCTCCTTTAGTGTCTAATTTTTTCAGAGCACCCCTAGATCAAAAGAATACCTCCTATTAATGTTTATTAAGTTATTAGGTCTGAAGAATTTAGGAAGTATTTATGTCTTACTAACAACTTAGGTGTTTGAAAAAATACATATAAATTAAAAATATTTTTATTTTATTCCTATATAATGTCAATTACCAATGGTATGTATGTGCTTACTGAATACTTAACAATTTCTCAAATCTCAAAATAAGATTGAACACTGTCACCTTCACTTCCTGATATATAATGAGTTGTATTTGCTTCTATCACAGCAATTATTATGATAAAAAGGTAGGATGTCAATGAAACAAATGTACCTTAATCTAATGAGAAGACTGTGTACCTGGAATTAGTAGTGTGTGCCAGGTCTAACAGATGTCGAATATCGCTATGTTTTCCTTGAAAATTTAAAATATCCCATGGTGCCCCCTCTGAGTTGACCCTCTGAAAGTCCCTAGGGTGATTTGTGCAAAACTTGGGAACTATGGGGTTATATGTTTTTACATTAGCTTTTATTGTCATACATATATATTTTTTTTAATTTATTTTTATTTACTTTCAGTAATTTAACCCATTTTTCTCTTTCAAAGCAACATTTAATCATCATTGAAAAATGTTTCCTTCCTTTGGGTTTAACATTTGATTTATCATGAGAATTAAACATGGCACCATAACATTTTCAAAGCAGGTACAATAGATAAATCAAGAAAGTGTTCAAATATAAAAATAAACAAACAAACAAACAAAAAAACTTACTATCAGGAATTCAGTGAATCTTAAAGTGCATGCAAAAGTCTACCAAGGAAAATGAACACTCTTTTTTGTTTGTGAACCAATATTTATCAGTAATCCGCTCTATGTTGAGTACCAAATGTGGTACCACAGAAAGTCCTTTTGGCCCCAAAGTCCCCTTTCCACACTCTCCTTCTTTGCAGGGAGTGATGCAGCAGAGTAAGGCCAGGGCAGAGCCTCCTCTGCAGGCTAAGGCAGCCCTGCCCTTGGGACAGGTCCTCACTGCAGTCCAAACAAGAGCCATGTCTCATGCAAAGGTTATGCCTGATGTTGCCATTCAAAGCAACGGTTATGGATTAGGCAATGTTAGTTAAAGGAGATATTAGGTATGCAGGCATCGTGATGAAAATATTCATAATTCTTTATCAACTTAATTTTTATGTAGTAAGAAAGAAACTGAACAGCTGCTAAGGCATCTTTACCTTCTTGAACCAGTTCTATGAGACTGCTTCCTTCAACTCCATAGTATTCAGTCTCTGGGAGACTGTGGTCAGTGACACTGTCCTGCAAGATAATTTTCAGAAATTTTTAAAGCAGAGTAGAACACAATAGCTGGAGAAGGCATAACATATTCCTATTTTCCTTTGTTTAGGTTTTTACAGAAAGCTATATTTTAATGAACAATTTTGAAGTCCAGGGACTCCCAAAAGTCTTAATGTAGTTTTACACTTTAATAACTTCAAAAGTTTAATAATACAAATTTATTTTTAAAACAGCATTTGAAAGTTTAATTAGGTGTAATTATTGTTTTTTAGAATTTAGAATACTATAATTTTTTTTTGAAAATTTTTGCTTTTCTTAATGTTTGTTGTTTTTAGAGAGACTAAAACCAAGAGTTAATATTAAAAATTTCATTAAAATTGTAAAAAACTAATAAGTGCTTATTAAATGTAAGTAATGATGCTTTCAAGTGAATTCTATATAAGTTTTAGCACTTGTACATCTGAACTTATCATAGCTACACCTGTGCTAAAACTTCTGGGACAATGTGTTTATGATCTAAGCAGGTTTTTTAATGCTTTACTAAGGTAGTCAAAACTTTGCAGCTTTTCTTGAAATACCTTTTAATTTAATGTATTGCTAATATCTTTTGAAGTATTTATGATAAAAGCTCTCAGTTCTTGTAAATTCTAAAAATGTAGTTTTCATAAGTGGCTTAAACTGTCAGGCTGATGGTAAAAGTTTGAAATTGGTACAGGTGGATGTCAGGAGAGCGAGCTTGGGCACCAGGGTCAGAGATGGTTCCAGCAAAACAGAAGGAGGGAGTGAGCTTGGTCAGCACAGGGTGGCCAGCTGAGGTGGCCAGGCAAAATCACTATTAAAAAAAAAAAAAAAAAGACAAGAAGGAAATACAAAGGAGCTTGGCAATCATCTGGCCCATGTCAGATAAAATGTGGTTTTAATTGATATACACTTCCCTGTAATGGGATTTGTATTTTAAAATAAATTTCTCTGTACTTATTTTCTCAGAAGAAAGCATCAATGTTTTTATCTTTTTCTCATAGAGACATTTGAAGTGTTGATTGAAGTTTTGAAAACAAAGAAGACTGATACCTTATGGAGATGAGGTAAATCTCCTGAATTACACACACACACACACACACACACACACACACATTAATTTACATATTATGTGTATGATATACATTATTATTTTCAAGAAGTAAATTTTCACAGAACTTAAAGTGCATATGGATTTAATTTAAACCATATTACATATAATTAAAACAATCATACAGTGTCTAAGACAGAAAGCTAATAGTTATAAACAATTATATAGTATTATCAAGAATCTTATATTAAACTAAACAACCAAATGTCAAGAAAATTATTTTCATTCTCTAGAATAGTTTACCTAAACCTTTAATGATACATTTCCTAAAAGCTTGTGATATTTTAGTTTGAAACATATTTATGTATTTCTCCTTTATAGGTAAAACTATATTCTTTTAAATCTCGACCTGCATATAGAAATTTCAGAGAATGTGTTGAATTCAGAAGATCAGATTACTCTGAATTCTTCTATAGAATCAAAAATATACTATGTGCAAGGCAATCCAAACTTTTGATAAATGACCATACTAAATAGAGTTTGGCTGTCACTTCCATGTCCTCTTCTCTATCACACATCTGATATTGACATTTCCAGGGCAAATTTTCTGACTCAATATACTCCGGGTTTTATTCATTTTTTAAGGGGGAAAAAAAAAAAAAATGGATTCTGTTTTGATGAGTGGTTTTAAAATGAACAACGTGGAGATTTCTAGGTATATCCCACCACAATGGACACATATATCAATTACTAAAGTGTTGAACAAAGTAAATTATTAAGAAATAGTTTGTCCCTCTCATTTTTAAGATGAGTCTATCAGTAAAATGTTTACAAAGATGATTTCAAGTCTAGAACTCTGCTAGGTACCATGGGGAAAAGTTCCAGAACACAAGACCTCTACTGACTAGGAACTTAGAATCTTTGCAATAAAATATCATTCCACTTATTTTCAGCTACTCAAATCTTACATGGTTACTATGATTGAACCTATTTGTATTGAGATGTTGTTTGATCTCATCTAAAGCAAGAAATGACAGGAAAAACTTAACAAAAGCTAGCTTCTGGGCAAGATTGCATGTGAACATTCAGATAAATTTAGTGTTTTATCCTTAATTCTTAATATAATTCTTAGAGAAATTTTCAAAATATTTGTGTTTCACAACTGAAATAGTCTGTCATTTTTCCTTTCTTTTTTGTTTTCTTTTCTATATGTAAATGATATATATTTATGCTTAAAAATACAGAAAATAAAAATTACCAAGAGAAAAAATAGCTACGGAACCGTTTTTAAAATTTGGCTACTGCCTATCTATATTAATTTTTAAAGCTGCCATAGCAAACTACCACAAATTTGGTGGCTTAAAAAAAAAAATTTATTTTCTTACAATTTTGGAGGCTAGAAATCCAAGATCAAGGTATCAGTTTTGGTTTTTTCTGAGGTCTCTCTTTTAGGCATGCAAAAAGCCCTCTTTCTATGTCTTCACAAGGACTTTCCTTAGTACTCATATGTGTCTAATCACCTCTTCTTATAAGAACACTTGTCATATCAGATTAGAACCCATTCATCTGACTTTCATTTTACCTTAATTAACTGTTTTAAAGGCCTTATCTCCAAATATAATTGCATATCTGAGATATTGGGTGTCAGGACTTCAAACATATGAAATTAGGGACATAATTTAACCATAAAATCATATATAAGTAGATGATTGGTACATAGCTAGAATTAAACTTACAACACATTATCTCTCCTCTCAATAAATGATTTTATATAAATATAAATAAAAATTTATGAAATATTTTCTTATTGATTAAATATTATAAGTTATTGATTTTAAAATGTATTTAACCAGTTTCCCACTATTAATCTTTTGAGTTATTTCTAGGTTTTTTTTTAATTTAAATACTGCTTATACACATTGCTACATATACATGGACAAAATTTCTTATTAATTTTGTTTTTGGTAATAAACTGGTAGTGAATTACTCTTGGTCGAAGGTGTTCTCTTTTTCCCTTAATAATTTTTATACTTTTGAAAATTTGCATCAAATTTCACTCCAAGTAAGAAATACATGCCTGTTTATTATGTCATGCCAGCTTGTTTTATAATTTTTTATGACAATGTCAACTGCCTGAATTATATATTTGTTATTATTGCAATTAGTATTCGACCTAGTGGGAGTGGATGACATTGTATCTCTGCTGTGTGTGCGCGCACCACCACACGTGAGCACCTTATAACTCATCTATACTTTTCCTTTGTTAATGCAGTCCTCATCTGAACCCTCCATCCGCTACCTACTGAATACAATTAAAGCTCATTATTTTCTTCAGTGAACCATTGAGCAGAACATAAGTCATTCCAATCACCACCAAAGAAAGTTTTGGAAAGTTAAATAACCCCAGTTATTTTCGTGTATCACGTGCCCTCTTAGTGAAAACTGTAAATTCTGTTTCACTTAACATTGCACTCTGAGCAGACACAGCGCCCTAATAGAAATCCAAACTAAGGATGCAGTTTGGTGAGTGTTGTGTTCTCCCATTTTCTAATAATATTAATAGTAGCTATTATTTTTAGATAGTAGTCTTTCCCTTGTGGTTTTCTGCATCTAGACATTTAAAATATATTCAACTATAAGACTTGTATGACCATTGGTTGCACACTGTGAGGCAGTGTTTGACATTACATGGTTTCAGTTAATGTGGCAAAAGCAAAGTTTTGAACATTTTATTGTCAGTTCCCTTTTGCTGCCCTGCTTCATTTTCCTGCAATCCTCCATTCATATTCCAAATAGAGGTTTGTACCTTGGAAGACTTAGAAAAATCTCCTAAAAAATGATATCACGGAATACTTGGCAAGTATTCTCAGTGAGTGGTTTTCAGAAATAAAAGAAAATATAGATTTCCTCAGAGATACTGACATTTCAGTTTACAGGCGTTCTTGGTTTGTTTCCCCATATTGAAATCTGTAGGTGTTCTGTATGATCGATTTAAGTGTTTCCAGATGCTGACACTATATGCCTTATGAGAGTCTTTTTTCAAACTATTTTTCTAGAGTTCTGAATGAGAATGAATTATACAGCACATTAAACAAAGTGTGAGATTGGGGGGAAAAAAGAGTAAGTGCAAGATGTATTCCTTTGCTTTTGAAAAAATTTAGCTTTACTCACCAAACTTTCCAATTACCTGGTCAGGATCACCAATGCCCTCATCACCACAATTGTCATGCTCCATATTTATCACAGCTTAGTGCTGCAGGATAGTTCAAGATCTCTGCATATTTCTGAAGTCTTTGAAGCTGTAAAATCTCCCTTAGAAAAGGGGAATGGTTTTGAGAAACACGTAAACATTTTCTAGGAGAATAATTTATTCAATCGGTCATTCCCCTATTCCCATGTACAGCTACCAACTTCTAGATGTGGAACATAAACTGGCCCTCTGACCATAATGGAAACATAGGTGCTTATTTACTTAAGATGAAAACAGCATTCTTCAAACACTTGCTGAATATATCTTTCATTCAACAGAAATAATTAGTTTCAGTTACTTAAGATGAGTAACTATTTGCTTCAAAGAAGATGTTCTATTTTCTTAATTGCATTTGACTGCTAAACACTGTAAAGGATAAAATTTCCTGAGAATGGAACATTTTCCTCTTAACTGGTGAAAAGATAGCTTATGAAACAAGGATCAAAAAAAATTTACAACCAGTTTAAAAATGATAGAAATTTTCCAATTGTTGATATGAACCATACTTATTCTGTAAAAATCAAATATTTAATATCCATTTAATCAAATTTGATCTTTAATCATATGGGCTCAATAAGCAAGAGAAACACATGGTTAATTGCTCAGCCCAAAGAAGGTCTTGGTAAGCAAAATGACAACAATATCATAAAAAGAAAATAATAATCAAATAAAACTATTCTCTCTGGACATTAGGAAGCAGTCATTGTATCACTCTACAGTGTTGGAGTTTTAATTAAAACACAGATCCAGCAAATCATCATTAGTAAGAGTTGTACTGTTTCATTAGACAGAAATAAATTATCAAGTAATAAATAAATAAAACAAAAATGAAATGAGATAAAACCAATTATTGTTGTTTTAATTTTCAGCTAAACAAATAAATAAGCAAACAATGGAAGCATTGGATGGTTAGAAGTAGTATCAATTCATCATCCCCTAAAAACTGCTTCCCTTTGGAATAAGAAGTTTTATCTCTGACTCCAAATGAAGTGACAGCAAGATTCCAAGTTTAAAATTCTCTAACTGTCAACGGCTGTTTTACTAATTATCCAGATTCCAAGGCAATCATACAACCGTAATCATTCACCTCACGCCTGGAAACATAAGTCTTGTTCTTTTGATGAATATTTATAAGACAGTGTAAAGCAGTCTACTTTCTTTTCCCTTTAGGCAAGACAATTTGGAGTTCATCAATATGTATTACCAAGGACTTTTATAAAAGGCACTTCAAAGAAAATTCATCAGGCATTCCTTTTGTCTTGATTTCTGTTAGACTGATACTTCCTTTTGACAAGTATCAATAAATTATCCTCTGATGGCTAGAAACTTGATGTCTTATTCAGAAACTTCCTCACACAGCAAAATCTGGGCTTTGAGTTTCAAGTGAAATTATTAAGGTCCCACATCTAATTTAAGGACAGAAGGAAGATATGCTAATCAAAAACAATAAAACAAACATGTATATATTCACCTCACAGCACACAGGAGTGAGTTTTACCATTGCTGAGCCTTTTCTTGCTGTATACAACTTACAGCTCTTCTATTGCCATGCAGACATATTTATAATTCCCTCAGAAGCTAAAATAAAATAAAATAAAATAAAATAAAATAAAATAAAATAAAAATAAATAAATTGCAAGCCTCAATTCCTGGGAAGAACCACAGCAAATTAAAAAAAAAAAAATCAGTGTAGCTATGGAAAGTAAAGAATGACAAATTATCTCTCCACTAATGTTCTCTTGAATGGTATTGGATAAACTCACATTTCTATAAGAGGAAAGTAAATAAATACAACTGTCTAAAATAAAAATGAAAAAAAATTACTGCTCTATTTAGTGAGCTTTGAAAAAAGATACAAAAATCATTTTATTTGCATTTTTCTAAAAAAACTTGGTTATTTTATTATTCTGGCAAAAAAAATTGAAATACAGAAACACAATTTATATCTATTTCTATAAATAAATACATAAAATAGCATGCTGACTAAAGAGCCCATCTTATTTTATGGGTTTACTCACTCTTTACAAAGTTATTGTGCTAATTATAAAAATATTTCCACATTCTAAGAAATCGTTTTGTTGTTATCTAGTACAATATAAAATAAAATATAATTTCTAATTTAAGCTCAATTTTAAAAAGGGTGGCATGTGAATTTGAAAACATACTTTGTAAACTTATTGTAATATTAATCAAAAAGCCATTCTGTACAAGTTCATATACACTATCAAAACATATATCTCATTTGTAAAAAATATCATTAACAATGAATAAGTAATTTGGAATATAAAGTTCATTTTATAAAAACGAAGGAAAGAAAAAAATTATGAGCAGAATACTCGTAGCATTGAGAATGTTAGTCTCTGATTCCTTAAGAGCTGTGATACGTTATTCAGTGGCTTTATAAAAGGTAATGAATACAAGACTATAATTTAAATGCTCATTTTGAATATTATTTGGTAAGAATGATAATGATGATGATGTAAGTCTGAGCTGTTTTTTCTATCTTTGCAACCCAAATATACCATGGAAAGTGTTGCTATGTTCTTAACATAATGGCTATTAATTTATGCCTGTAAGATAAATAGAGAGGTTTCAAATTCAACTATTTCTGACCATATCCCTTACTTCCCCCTAGACATTTGTTTCAAAATAAAATCTGCCCCAAGTCCCATTTAGTTATCTTTTGTTACATAACAAATCGCTTTGCCATGTAGTGGCTTAAAACAATACACATTTATTTTCTCATTATTTCTATGGGTTGGAAAAATAGGAACAGATTAGCTGGTTGGTTCTAGCTTCGGATCTCTCATAAAATTGCAACGAAAGTATTGGCTAGGACTGCAGTCATTTGAAAGCTTGACCTAAGTTGGAAAATCTGTTTCCAACCCACACCCGTGACTGTTGTCAAGTGGCCTCAGTTCCTTGTAGGCGACTGCCTGGGGACTTCAGTTTCCCACCTCATGGCCTCTCGATCGGGCTGATTGAGTGTCCTCATAACATGGCAGCTGACTTTCCCCAGAGCGAATGAGCCAAGAGAGAGACCTATTCTTGGAAGTCGCCTGCTGTCACTTTCATCATAAATTTATTCATTAAAATAGAAGCAAAGCACAAAATTGAATCCACTCAAAGGGAGGGGAATTAGATCCATCTTTAAAAGGGATTATTATCAAAGATTTATGGACATGATTTAAAACCTCCACAGGTGTGTTTTTAGTATGTGAATCTCCCAATTGCAGGTTACTATAGTGTCCACATGTAATGAAAATACATAATAAATTCAAATTACATCCATTAGGGAGAGTTGAATTGAGTCCCTCAAATTAGTCATTACAGTATTTGAAAAATGTAAAAAGGCAATGAAATATCACATGCCCTTGATATGTCATGTTTCCACCCCACGAAACTTTATTCTCATTCATTCATTCATTCATTCATTCATTTTTTCATTTACAAAATATACGCACAAAGACAAGCATAGCAATGGTCCTGTGTTTTTTATCAATCTGAATAGAAAAATAAATGTTAAATACCCTTTGCCCTCCAGGAGGACATAATAAGGACTCATGCAAGTTTCAGGAGAGGAGGCATCCTGATAAACTGTTTAAAAGTTTTGGCTGATGTCATGCATATGAAATAATTAAAGAAGGCTAAAGAGGGAAGATCAATTAATAGATAGTAAAATAATTTACACAACAGATAATAAGAATTAAACTTATAGTGGTGGTCATGAAAAAGATAAAAAGTAAATGGATTTAAGAAATAAGATGAAGAAAAATAGCACAATTATCCCTTACTTAAGGAAGATTTCTACTCTACTTTTTCTGATTGGTGCTTAAGAAAAACTTATGTACCTACTTAACAACTAGAGCACCACCTTTCATCATAATGAAGAGAAATCAGTCTTAATTCCAAACCTATGACTGAGCATTCAATTGACTCATGGCCCCTGCTGGAAAATGCACAAACATACCAATGCTTATACAAGCAAGGGAGCACGAAAGAATAAGAGAAGCCATTATAATTAGAACATTTCTCTTCTTTGTTTTTTTTATACAGTTAAAAAATAAAAAGTAACTTTTGGATAAGCTTTTCTGGAAGGACAGATAGATACCAAACGATTAGCCAGAGTTCTTGCTGGTGGTGTTGTTATGGTAGCAGCCATATTGTCAAACATTCTCAACATACAGTAGTCTTCCGTTACCATGAAGGGATAAGTTCCAAGACCCCCAATGGATGCCAATGGAAACTGCGTAGAGTATCAAATGCTATATAAACTATGCTTTTCCTTATACATACATACCTTTTCACTTAAAGGAAACACTCTATGGCTTCTCTTTGGCATATCTTAATTGCCAGCATCATTACTCTTATGTTTTGGAGCTATTGATAAATAAAATAAAGGTTACTTGAACACAAGCACTGCGATGCTCTCAAAAATCAGTCTGATAACCAACGTGGCTACTAAGTGACTAACATATGTATATTGTGGATGAGTCAGGTCCCAGGTAGGTTAGAGCAGGACTGTGTGAGATTTTATCACATTATTCAGAACAGTACACAAGTTAAAAGTTATGAATTGTTTATTTCTGGAATTTTCTATTTACTATTATTGGACAGTGATTGACCTTGTGTAACTGAAACTGAGGGAAGTGAAACCATGGATAAAGGGAACTAATGTATTCCTTGATGAATTTTTGGAATAAATTGAATGATAAGATGGAAATATGTATATAAAGTAATGTGCAGGAGAAGGGCTTTGGGGTTTGACACAAAGATTCCTATTTTGGGTCCATTACTATCTAGATTTGTGATCTTGGACCTGTTACTTAAAGTTTCTAAACCATGATTTTTTAAAGGAAATAATTAAAATTCACTCAAAGACTAAGGAGAATTAAGTAAAATAATTTATGTAAATGCTAAGGACAGTGCTTGACAGTAAGTGCTAATAAATATTTATGACAAATCTTATCCTGTAGATAATATTATTAGGAATGATTTGATAACATGGAACTAGTTGACTTGAAATGGGAAAGGGAGCAGTGAAAATTCTCACAGAAGCTAAGACATCAGTAGGTCTGGTGAGTTGGCAGCAAAATTTCTTCTAATTGTTTTTTAGGATTCATATTACACGTTCACTGAGATTGGAGACATGCGCACAAAAAAAGACAGGATATTTGAGTTCACTGGTGTCCTGGAGCCTTCACAAAATTTGTAGAAAAAAGACATTATCTCACTCTTGGCAGAGTGGTCTCCATTAGAAGAAATTTCTCGTTCAGCTCACGCTATCCACTTTAAGCTGGCCCTACTGAAAGCAAATGGAGGAATGACCAGAGACACAGATTATGTCAGTGGGTTGTTTGTTTGTTTGTTTGTTTGCCATTAGCCAGAGATCTGAACCCTTCAAAGGTCTTGATGATTCCCAGAGAAAAGATCTTGGAAAGCCTTAATCACAGTAAGAATTTTGAACAAAATCTCATAAATATCGGAATCTTCATTTAAAAGTTTTTAAGCTGGGGAGTCATATGGTCAGAAGTGGCCTGATGCAGTATAACTGATACAATTGGCTGAATATGAGTGACTGCAAAGTGAGTGAAGCAGTAGCTCAGTGAAGGTACCACTGACAGGAGATAGAGAATGGAAAAAGAGGAGCAGAACTCTGTATTTTGAGACTACTATGTCCTGGAAGAAAGTCAATTGCCATTTAGGAAAATTTAACTATAGGTGTTATGTCATTATAGATGTGAAAAACAGACCATCTGTGCCCCTCCACAGGATACGGTAGCTCTAAATAAAATGTTGGCACTATGCATGAAAAGGATAGCAATCGGTGTATACACATGTTAAGATTTTATCACAATCAAAATAATGAACATATTAATTACCCAGAAGTTTCCTCAAGACCCTTTGTAATCTCTCATTCTTCCCTTAGTACGTCTTCTTCTAACCCCAGGCTTTCTGACACTATTGATTAATTTTCATTTTCTGGAATTCTACATAAATGGAAACATATAGTATTTATCATTCACCTATCTTCTTTACCTTACTATGATAATGTGGTTGTGTTTATTGATAAACCATTCATCTATATTTTGAGAATTCTTCTGTATGGGTGCAACGTTGTTTTGTTATACATTCACCTGTTTAAGGAAACTTTTTTTCCAGTTTTGGGTTATTACATTTTATTATTATTATTATTATTATTATTATTATTATTAATGCTTACAGTACCCAGTCTTCCTAGGTGGTCTCCCATTTAAGTATTAACCAGGCCCAACCTTGCTTAGCTTTGGAGATCAGACATCAGAGATCAGAGATCAGAGTGGCATGGCCGTAGACCATGGACCATGGCTCCACTGAAGAGAGAACCCTGGACCTTCTGAGTGTAAAGCAGATGTTCTAACCACTACACTATGGAACCACGTCCGGGTTATTATGCTCATTATTTCTATGAGAATTTGTGTAGACGTCTTTGTATGGATATGTGCTTTGCATGGATATAGTAAGTATATGGGTAACATTTTAAGAAACCCTGCTAAACTGTTTTTCAAAGTTGTTCTGCCATTGAAAATATCAAACAAAAGAATATGCGAGTTCTGCATTCTAATCAACCCTTAGTAGGATCAGTATTTCTAATTTTACCCATTCTATTTTGTGTGAAGTTGTGTCTTAGTCAGTTTGGACTGATTAAACAAACAGCATAAACAATAAATAATTATTTTTCAAGTTTTGGAGGTTGGGAAGTCGAAGATCAATGTGTGAAAAAATTTGCTTCTTGGTGAGGTTTCTCTTGGTTCCTGGTTTTCAGATGGTCACCTTCTTGTATCTTTGCATGGCTTCTTATCAGGGCACTAGTCCTTTCACAAGGGTTCCACCTTCATGACCTAATTTCTTCCAAAAGTCTCATCTCCAAATACTATCACATTGGGGATTAGAAATTTAACATATCAATTTTTGGGAGACACAAACATTCAGTCCATAGCAAGTGATATCTCATCTTGATTATAATTGATCACTTCCATAATGACTAATGATATTGTTTTTCAATTTATGTAAGAATTTATATAGAATGGGTATTATTTCTTCCTTATATATTTGGTAGGATACACCAATAAAGCCATATAGACCTGGAGTTGTCCTTGTGGAAATTCAATGTCTTTAATGGATGAAAAAGCTAATAATGTTATCTATTTCTTGGTGAAAGAGCTTTGTTAGCATTGTCTTCCAAAGAACTTGTTCCTTTCATCTAAGTTTGAATTATTGCCAAAAATTTGTTCATAATATCCTTTTATTATCCTTTTAATATTTATTGATTCTGTTACAATATCATCTCTTATTTCTTATGTAATCTGTTTCTTCTTCCTTTATTTCCCTGATCAGTCTGTATAGACCTTATCAATGTTGCTGAGTTTCTCAGAGATTCAGACTTGGTTTTACTGATTTTATATTTTTTGTTATTGTTCTCTAACTTCAGTGATTTTCATGGGGATCTTTATTATTTCCTTTCATCTGTATTGATTGGGTTTAATTTTCTCTTTTTTAGTCCCTTAATTTCTTAAGGTAGAGGTGGATATCATTTACTTGAGACTTTATTTTCTAATGTAGTCATTTAGAGCTATAAATTTCTTTCTATGTACTTACTGTTTTAGTGGCATTCGACAAATTCTGATATGCCATGACTTTATTTTCATTCAGTCCAAAAATTTTTAATGTTACTTTTGATTTACTCTTTGATCCACAAGTATTTGTTTGTAAGTTGTTTAGTTTCTACATATTTGTGGATTATCCAGATATCTTTTTGTTGTTAATTTCTAACTTAGTTCCATTGTGGTACAAGAGCATACTCTGTATGACTTAAATCATTTAAATTTATTGCAACTTGTTTTATAGTTGATCTTGTTTTATGTTTTATATTTGAACACAATATGAGGTCTGTTGTTTTTGAATACAGTATTCTAAAATTGTCAGTCAGATCAATTTTATTGATAGTTTTCTTCATGGCATTTATTATCTTTCCTTATTTTCTATTTGAGTTATTAAGTATTGAGAGTATTGAAATCTTACACTTTAATCATGAAATTACCTTCTTCTCCTTGTAGTTCTATCAATTTTTCTTTCAAGTATTTTGAAATTCTCTTTTAGATGCATGAACATTTAAGATTGTTCTGCCTTCATGATAAACTGACCTCTATACAATTATGAAATGACAATTTATACCTAAGTAATATTACTTTCTCTGTAATCAGAGGCATTGTGTAGTGAACAAAGGTATGCTTACAAAGAAGTAATCTGGACTTTTAAAATTATATTTAATCACAGGAAAGTCTTTACTATTGTTTCCTTTTCCTTTGTTGAAAATTTGTAACTAGATAGGGATACAAACACCTTTTGATTATCTATTTTGAAAGGGGACAAAGTTAGCATGGATAAAAAGTCTAGAGTACAATATTCTATGAGTGTTATCTCTCTAAACAAACATTTCTGTAGAAACTTCTCATAAATACAAAGTTATTTGACCTTTACATATATGTGTATATATGTAAAATATATACAAAAAGGTATATATTTTTTGTTAATTCTCTAATGGATAAGATTCAAAGAATGGGGTAAAAAAGCATAGAGATATGGAGAAACGTAAAGAGAGAGCAAGGAATATGTTAATTGTCAAGAGAACTAACTAGGATCTTGATGTCAACTATATTAATTTTAAATTGTCTTAGTTCAGTCATATTACTAACTCTGTTTTTGGCACCTTATGTAAGTACATCACTAACAATGATTTTAACCTGTTGTAAACTTTAATAGAAACTTCATTGCCATTATTTCCAACTGAAAACAAAACTATTACCTTCCAAATAATTCCTTACTATCAGCTAGTAATTTGATTCTTGCTTCCTCAGAAGCAACTGGAAGATAATTTAAACATCTTCCAATTAACAAATCTACCAATCTATCCCAACTTAAACCTCCCTCTATAAATAGATGAATAGTCCCGACAACTAAGCCGACAACTAAGCAAACCCCTCCAGTCGTGACTGACATCACGTCTCTGATCCACTCAAACATTTTGAAGTTGCATCATCAATTCATCCTTTTTCACGAGAAAATTCCCATTATAAACAAGCATGATCTACTATTACTACAGAAAAAAAAAAGACTCTCTTTGACCTCATAGCATTTTTCAACTATATCTGACATTTTTATTCTCTCTTGTAGAGAAAAAAAAAATGTATCAAAAAGAGGTTTCTGTATCTGCTACCTCCAGCTCCTAAACTCCCATTCTTTCATTATCTTTTCCAACATCTTATTCCCAACAACACAATGAAATTCTCTTATTGAATTCTTCCGTGATTGTTTTCCAGTCCTTCTCCTTTTTAGCAGCATTTAAAACATAAAATGCTCCCTGCTTTTTTGAATCACTGTCTTCACTTGGCCACTGGGACAACTATCTTCAAGATTTTACTCCTACTATGAAGATCTCCTTTTGGGAATCTTTCTTATCTTTCAAAAACACTAAATATGGGTTCTGCTGACTTAAGCCTTTTCATCTCTTTTCATTTCTAAGTGCCTGACCTCATTCAGGTTCCCTAATATCTCTAGCACTGAACTATCCCCTTACCTTTACACTTATATTGTTACACTATCCCGTCAATGTTGCACTTGAATATTTACAAAACATAGAAAGTGCATCTGCACCAAAGCAGAAATGTCCATTTCTTTTTCTTCCAAG
Source organism: Eonycteris spelaea (assembly GCA_003508835.1). NCBI lineage: Eukaryota > Metazoa > Chordata > Mammalia > Chiroptera > Pteropodidae > Eonycteris > Eonycteris spelaea. The sequence goes on from PUFA01000281.1 coordinate 780,259, forward strand.
TAGCTCTTTCCTCAGTGCTCCCATCCAGGCCATTACCTAAAAGTCCCTTTGACTCCTCCCTTTCTCTCCACTTTATATTATCAACTGCTTTAAACTTCTCCACCTTCAGGCTAGATTTTGAATACAAAATTTTTCACCTTTCTACCATAAACATTGTAGGTCATCCCAGTATCATCCCCACCTAGACTCACCGAACATATGGCTAATTGATCTTTATCCTTCTTCTTTCTCCCCCTGTAGACTTTCTTCCAGGTAAGATTGAGGACTTTTTAAATTTTTTTTTTTTAATATAAATTAGATCATGGCACTTTTCTTAGAATCTTTCAACAGCCTCCCAGCACACATAAAGTCTACTGTCTAAAATCCATAATCTGTAAATTCTCCCTTGCTCTAATCTGTGTCTGTAATTTTAGAAGTATCTGTTCTGTGATCACATTGGCCTTCTTGCCATTCTTTATCCAATTTAAACCCACTTCACTCATCATTCTGACTGCCTGAAAAAATTTTCTCCCCCAATTTAAAGGTTTTCTTACTTTTTAAAATTAGGTCTCAAGTCAATTATCACCACCTCAGACAGGCTTTCCCTTATCATTCTGTCTAAAAGAGCATATTTCTGCCCTAGATATGCTTTTTAATAATACATATTACATAAAGTTATCTAAAAAATAGATAATCAATCTCTCCTCCTTGATATTCTCACTCCCACTACATTGAAACCCCACAAAGTCTTCTGATTCTGCCTTAAGTATTCTTCTTTCTCAATCTCTAAAGCTACTTTTTAATCTGGTTCAATCTCTTAATTTTAACACTGTCAGGATTCTGTATTTGGCTCTTTTACCTTTCACTCAACAAATCTACCCTTGTTATTCTCATTCATTACTCTTGCGTAAATTACCATTAATCTCTACTTCATCTATGTCTTTGTTTTAGTCAAGATCTGCATGTAGGAATTCGCATCCATCTATTAAATTACTTTTAAAAAGCATGCCAATTTGGACTCACACAAGCACCTTAAAATCAATATATTCCAAACAGCTAATAATCTTACCCAATTCTCATTTTTCTAAACTTAATTCTTGTTCTTTTTTTTTTACCCTCATTTATACTACCAAGTTTCCATTTACTCAAACCACAAAACTTGGAGTCATTCTTCATTTCTCACTTTTCCACACTTGTCAAAATCAATCAGTTGACACTTTCAAAACTTTCCACTTCTCTCTATTTCTACTTCAAATATATAAATTGAACTTCCTGTCATTTCTTGCCTGGACAATGTTAAGTGTATATTGTTTTATGTACATTTTCTGGCTCCCCATTCAGCAGCCATTCTTCCCTCCCATATCTTTTTTTGTTTGTTTTGTTTGTTTTTTGTTTGTTTTTTTAATATAACGTGCATAATTTCTTTTTGGAAACCAAGTCGTCCTTGTTGTTTAGCTATCCCCAAAATGGTTAGGATCAATATGACTACCAGCTCTAGGCATTGGTACTGATTAACATACTCTCATATGCATTTCATCTCTCCTGCTGCAGTGTTCAAGCAGGGCTAATAAAATCAAAATTTAGCATCATTGTTTAATCATTGTGGGGAAATGATTTTTCTTCCCAAATGTGAAGGGCTAAGTATGTAATCCCAGTTACTGATGGCAGCCATCTTATACATGGAGAGGAGCCAACTGAGGAAAAGCAACTCATGGAAAAGGCTAGTAAAGACTCAGAGAGATATGGAGCCTAAGCCCTGACTGATTCCATACAAAGACTCCACCTTAACACTGGTTGTGAGACAATGAATCATCTTTAAGCTACAAATGAACTTAGGTTGAATTTTCTATTACTTGCAACCAGAAGTTCCCTAATTCAATTCAATTGATCTCACATATTTTATAGTTACCGCAGACCATAGGACTGATCTTATTCTCTTGCCAGCAAAATCTAATTTTGTCAATTTTGTCACAGTTAAAAATGCTTCAGTAGATTCAGGATAAAATGCAAACTTTCTAGCATTACACTCCCTATACTATAGACTTACTGAATTTCTGCCAGTTCTCTAGACATTCCATAGTTGTCATAACATAGTACTTTCATCAATGCTGTTTATTCAAAATCTTCTTCCTCTTTGGATGCCTATCTGTTAGGCTCATCCTAAATGCAACTACCCTGTGAAATCTTCTCTAATCCCTGAGCAGAGTTGCCAACTATCTGCTGTGTATTTCCCTGTCAGATTTCTGACATGACTGAATTAATGTTTTGGCAACACCACTTTCGTCCATATCTCTCTTGACATTATTGGCTTTCTTATCTTTCTCCTTAACTAGACAACCAGTGGTCTGTCTTATTCATCTTTAAATTCTAACAACATTTGTCACAGGACTGATTACTGTTTCTTGAATGAGCTTAACACAGTGGTCCCTAACCTTTTTGGCACCAGGGACTAGTATTCCTATGAGAATCTAATGCCTGATCTCAGGTGGAGCTGAGGCAGTGATGCTAGCGCACTGGGGAGAGGCTGCAAATCCAGATGAAGCTTGGCTCACCTCCTGCTGTGCTGCCTCGGTCCTAATGGGCCATGGACCAGAACCAGTCTGCATCTTGGGGGTTGGGAACCACTGGCATAATAGACAAGGACTCTGCCCCCAGTAAAATTTACATCTGAAAAGTAATATGCACATAAGTCTACAAAATCAAGGTTAAAGTACTGAGGGCCCTGGGAATGACATACAAGAAGTAATCTCTTTCCAGCTGAGATAATTAAATGAAAGACCTTTCAGATAATATACAATGAAACCCAGAAAGGACTTTTCTACCACTATCCTCTATATAACATTTCTCTGTGTGTGCTAACTTCGAAGTGAAGGACCACAAAAAAAGATAAACTAGATAAAATGAATTCCTAATGTTGTGATCTCCTTGGACATGGAGGACACCTCCCTAATCTCTCTCCTGTGGCAACAGTTTCACTGGTAAGAAAGGTTTTGGAAGGTAACTGAACTCTGGTGAGCACACAATGTAATACACAGATGCCGTATTATAAAATTGTACACTTGAAACATATAATCATATTAACCAATATTACTTCAATAAATTTAATTTTTAAAAAATAGAAAAAAAATCAATAACAAAAAGGAACCAAAAAGAAAACCATACAATTCATACAATACACCTTAAATTAGTAATTGCAGTTATTCCTTAGGAGAGGGCCCGAAAAACAATGGTTTGTTTTTTATCATGTGCATCTCTATATGACTTACAAAAAAGTTAAGTTAAAAATTATAAATGTAAGAAAAAAAAGTTTTTCAATTTCACCAGTTTAATTATATGCCATATAGACTATTGTCTACATTAGCCTATCACAATTTAAAAGCAGTGAAGGAAAATTTTAAATGATCAGCATCCCAGTGCTTTTTCCATATGCTCTTGTTACAAATACTTTTTCTTTTTCTAGATAACTTTTATTTTGTCTTTCTGACTATGCTTCTATATGTTTAAATTTGTTTTGCATAGATGTAATAGCATCAAATATCAATTCTATGTCATATTTTCCACATCTAATGGAATCAGCAAATGAAGAAAATAAAATTGTGAGAAAATAAGTGAAACTTTATATATGCATTTACATTATTATCCTCTAATAATCTACATTAAAATCTTTAAAATTATTTTTAATATTTATATTATTTGTTTATGCTTTTTTGCAGTGCAGTGTATATTAGGCTGACAAACTGTGAACCTGAAAATTAAAAGTATATTAATATACTGTTTTTTTTAATAAGGAGCATCTTGCTGTTTAATATTTAGGTAATTGTGAGACAGAAAATATCCCCATTTTAGTGGTACTCAGATTCACACTTCCCTCAGCTGTGTAGTGAGCAGCCTGGTGCTCTCACACTTAGCTACAATGTAAAACGTGGGAATAATGTCTGATACTGCTTCCCCTCCAGGTGTTTTTCCAGCATCGCCATCATCACTTCCCTCCTCTGACAACCCCCTCCATTACTTTATTCTCCACAGTCTATCTTAGAAGGTAATCGTTTCTACATTTTCAGTTTTCTTATTTAAAATGTACATTAAAAAAAAAAACATGTATTCCATTACAGAGTGTATGTTCTATAAATATAGACATATAAAAAATATATGTTCTAAAGAGCAGGCGATGTTTACATGAAATTTTGATATTAAAGAAATATAGTTGCCTCTTACTTTAATACACTTTATTTACAGCAGTTAAGGGGAATAGAAATTTCTTTTTTTATATAGTATATTTTTTCCCCTTTTTAATTCTCCCCCCGCCCCCACTTCCACCCCTGACCTATGTTGCTGTTTCCCCTTAAGAACTGGATCTCTGAAGGCAGGGCATCTCCTTCTACAGGCTCACTGCATGCACCTGCGGCCTGGCACCCCTGGGGTATTGTCGGTGGCTCCACCTGGGGTGCCAACCCAGGACCTTCTGCATGTAAAGCAGACATGTAAAGCAGAAATTTGAAGACTTCATTGACAAGACCCTTAAAAATTTCCACTTCACTGTTATTTTCATTTTTAATGCATAGACTTAACCAATTTTTGTATATCCAAAGTAGAATTTTTCTAAGTGTTTTTACATGTTTGATTATTTTTTCCCTTAGACATTTTGGGGGGTGGAGGGAAGGCATTCTTGGGAAGAATTTTTGCCCCCCCCCAAAAAAATGCACAAAGGATGAGTGTCACTCTATAGAGAGTGACATCATCAAGATGTCAATATTGGTTGTTCCCAACTTTGATCCCCTTATAAGAATTCCAGTATTAACTCACCACAGACAAGACACCTTCTGAAAAAAAAAAATCCCAGAACCTTAGGGTAAGGTTGAAACCAACTTCTAGACCACAGAGACTGAGAAGGACCCTGTTCAAAGGATGAAAGGAGTAACTACACCCTGAGAAGATTGCCTATTTCTCAAGTTGACACAGTGCCATACTCAAAGAACCTCCCGGAGAATTATGGTTTCTCCTGTGGGAAAAAGAGAGCCCAGGATGGACATCCAGTTCCCCCAGTCCTGAAGAATGCTTCCTGGAATGTCCACTTGGGTCTTGTTTCACAGAGATCACTTGCAAACTATCGGGCTTGACCACTGTGGAGCATATTGGGATGGAGAAGGGGAGTAGGGCTTACAGCAACCAGCATTCAGATCTGGCAGATTGCATTGCTCCTTGTAGCAGTACCTGAACAGAGAGCCTAGCCAGTGGCTTTGCCAGTCTGCCAAGCTGAGCTGGTGGCTTTGTCTGGCCAGAAAGCTCAATTGGCTGTTCTGCCTGATTTAGGTCTCCAGCCAATAAGCAATATTGGATATGAAGCCTGTTCCATAGCTAAGCTTGGGAAGCAAATCTGAAGTCAGGGAAGCAAATCTGAAATCTTGCCTAATTGCTATGTAGAATTTCCAATCCTACTGACTAAGAAGTTTGACAAGAGAATCTGAGAGCTGCAGAGCCCATCCTACAGCGTGGCTTGGGCTAGGTCAGCAGTCTGCCAAACTGTTAAGTATAACCTCTGGTCCTCTATAACCAGGGAGCCTGAACAGTGACCCTGCACAGCCTCAGAAAGCAGTATATACTATCTGGTTGTAGGGCCCATCCTACAGCCTTGACAGATGGTTGAATGCAGCCTGTGGCTTGGTCCAACCAGGTAGTATAGTTAGTGGCTCTGCCCAATCACCAACCACAGCTTTCTCCCCAGCAAAGGAGTTCTGACAATGACCACACCCAACTTCAGAGCACAGCCTCTACCTCTACTCAACTGTGGGATACAGCTAGAGGACCCTCCCCCAACTAAAGAGCCCTGCTAGCAACCTTGCCCATCAATAGAACATAGCCTACAGCCACCCACCCAATTTAGGGGCACAGTCTGTATCCCCACCTGATCACAGAGCACAGATGGAGGCCTTGTCTGACTTTAAAGCCCTGCCTATAGCTTTGCCTGAACAAAGAGTTCAGCCCACAGCACCATCTGGTCTGGAAACACAGCTAGCATCATATTTAACAATGAAAGGTTGGGAGTTTTTGCTGTAAGATTAGGAACAAGACAAGGGTAACCACTTGTACCACTCTGATTTTACATAGTACTAAGAGTCCCAGCCAGAGCAATTAGGCAAGAAAAAGCAGTACAGAGCATCTGAATCAGAAAAGAAGTAAAATTGTCTCTGTTTGCAAATAACATAATCTGATGTATAGAAAATCCTAAAGACTCAATCAAAAACTATTAGAACTAGTAAAGTAATTCAGTAAACTTGCATACAAAGTCAATATACAAAAATTAGTAACATTTCTATGTGCTAACGATGAATAAGAGATAAAATAATATCATTTACAGAAACATCAAAAAGAATAAAACACTTATGAATAAATTTAAGCAAAGAGGAGAAAGATCTGTGTACTGAAAACTCTAAGATGTTAATGAAAGGAAGTAAAGGCACAAATAAATGGAAAGATATTTTGTGTGTATGGACTGAAAGAACTAATATTGTTAAAATGTCCATACTAATCAAGCCATCTATAGATGCAATGTAATCCCTATCAAGAGTCTAATGGTATTTTTTACAGAAATTTTAATTTTAATAATAATAATAATTCTAAAATTCATATAGAACCAGAAAAGTCCCCAAATAGCCAAAGCAGTGATAGAACAAAATTAGAGGCACTATATTTTCTGATTTCACACTATATTACAATAGTACAGTAATAAAAAAAAATGATATTGGCAAAACAAACATAGAAACAAAAGCAGAAATATAGACCACTGGAATAGAATTGAGAGCTCAGAAATAAATCCATGTATATATGGTCAACTAAACTTTGACAAGAGAGCCAAGAATACTCAATGGAAGAAAGACACTCTCTTCAATAAATTAAGTTAGGAAAACTGGGTGTTTGCGTGCAAAACAAGGAACTTGACCCCTACTTTACATTACTCATAAAAAGTATTTTAAAATAGATTGAAGGTAATCTACAGAATGGGAGAAAACATTTGCAAACCAAATATCTGATGAGGGGTTAATCCAAAATGTATGAGGAACTCGTACAACTTAATAGCAAATAAAAAATAATCCAATTTTAAAATGAGCAAAGGACCTCAATAGATTCTTTCCCAAAGAAGATAGTCAAATGGCCAACAGGCATATGCAAAGATACTCAACATCACTAATCAGAGAAATACAAATCAAAACCACAATCACCTCATACATGTCAGAATGGCTACCATCAAAAAGACAAAACATAACAAATGCTGGTGAGGATGTGGAGAAAATAGGATTCTTTTGAACTATTGGTAGGAATGTAAATGTTCAGAGACATTATGGAAAACAATATGAAGTTTTCTCAAAAAATTAAAAATATAAATACCATATACCAGCAAATCGACTTCTTGGGTATATATCTGAAGGAAATGAAATCACCATCTGAAAGAAATATCTACGCTCCCATTTTCATGACAGCATTACCTACAATAGCCAAGACATAGAAAAAACACACACATACACACACAGGAATATTATTCAGCCAAAAAAGAAAAGAATCCCACTATTTGCTGACAAAACGTGTGGAACTTGAAGGGGTAATGCTAAGCTAAAAGTCAGACAGAAAGAAAAATACTGAATAGTCTCGTAAGTGGAATCTTTAAAAACCAGGCTTATAGAAACAAAGAGCAGATTGGTGGTTGCCAAGGGAGAGTGGAAGGATAGGGGAGGAGTGGTCAAAGTGCACAAACTTGCAGTTATAAAATAAATAAGTCTGGAGGTGTAATGTACAACGTGGTGACTGTAGTTAATAACACTCTATTGTACATTTGCAAATTGCTAAGAGAATAGATCTTAAAAGTTCTCACAACAGCAAAAAAAAAAAAAATGTTACAACTGTGTGAGGTGATAGATGTGTTAACTAACTTTATTGTGGTTATTTCACAATATATACATATACCAAATCATTATGTCACATACTTTAAACTTAAAGTTATATATCACTTATATCTCAATGAAATTGAAAAAAAACTACAATCTTCTGCCTTTCACTTGTTTGGAAATTATTATCTGAGGCCAGAATATGTGGGTTACTGATGACTGAAAGGGGACAAGCCTGAGAAAAAATATCAAGCTGAGGATGATGGGGTTAAAACATAGGAAAAACCTGTTTCCTCACTGATATTGCACAGATATAGAATTAACTAACCTTGGAAACTCATGTGAGGACCTCTTATGTGAGAGAAATGTGTATGTTAACTAATTGAGACTGTTACCTGAAGTTGAAATTCTAACTGGTACAAATGCCAAGAATTATACAGATATGTATGGACAGCTTTAAAAAGAATTGGGGAAAGGTTATAGATGTCTATTGCCTGCGTTTGTGCAGGATTGACAATGAGCTCTGGGGACTTTTGAATTACCTATCAGCAAATGGTGAGGGCTTATGTAATAGCCAATTACTGAGTGAAAACCCAGGCTATTAATTATATGCCAGAGAGGACATCCACTTTCTGATTGATTACACTCTAGGCTGGAAACTGTTCTCACCTTTTTTCTTTTGGGACTCTGCCATCATATTATTATTACTGCACCTGCATCGTTGTTGTCCCTTGCACAAATATTCCATGATACCATCATCATTTTTAATCATTCTCTGATTATGGAAACATGCTGGATAATTTTCAAGGCCAGAGAGGAATGTGTTGTTTCCATTAGCCTTTTCTTGCTCAGTATTTAAAGGCAAGATAGTTAACTCTGGGCTATCCAACAGGATCACTATCAAGCACTGTTTACAAGAACTGCAAAACTCATTTATTATGCACAGAAGAAACCATTAAGAAGACACTGGTCCATATGAGGTTACTGAGTGAGAAAATTAAATTGCATATGGTAATAAGTCAAGATCTCCCTCAATTTACATTTACTGACAGAATATGGGGGATTGGAGAAGTAAAACACAGTGATAGTAATGGCTGTCCTTGTAACAAACTCTCTGCAACGGACAGGTATACAGAAAATAGAGGTAGCAGTGTATTTTTCATGAGGCTGATAGACTCTCAAAGCTGTCAAATGTTAACTAGCTTAACTTCTGCTCTTTGCAAAAAGGTTAATGGATACAGCACATTTTCCAATGTGACTCTGAAAAACAAAGAATTACAAATAGTATGTGGCAGTATTTGTTTTTCTTCTTTTTTAGCCTACCCCATGTAAAACTTAGAGGTTGAATGCTACATCAAAGCTTTTAGCTATCAAAAAATTGGTAGTGATCACACATGTGGAGGTGATGTGGGGTGGTATAGAATGGTAGTGCAGCATTGTAAATGAATCTCTAGTTGTTAGTGTGTGATATTGGGGATGAACTTTTGTTCATTTGAAGATGAAACCTTTAACCTTAACCTTTTGTAGGAACATGCTTTTTATTTATCATTTGTCTAGTTCAAAAATATTTTATAACTATGTATCATAAAATTGTATCATGTGTACCAAAGAGTATGGCTAACCTATATGTACAGATTAAAATAACAAAGTTAAGGAGCAGCTTCTACTCATTCCTGGTAAGAAAGAGAATTATCAACAATATTGCCACTATTCTGGGTGAGAAGTGAACACTGAACTAGATTCCGGACCGCCCATTCCTTTGATGTTTCTCATAGTTTTACCTGATGTCCTGATACGATGTATATACATTCCTAAACATCATTAGGTTTAGTCTTGTATGTTTTGGGATATTTTATTCATGGAATCATACAGTTTATACTTTTGTGAGCCTTGCTTTATTCAATCAGCATTCTGCTTTGGAGATTTATTCTGAGGGATGGCTCATTCAGTTATCCTGTCTCTAGGAATTTGTTGCTACAGTCAGTGTTGCTTTAGACATTCTTGTGCATGTTTCCCAGTGCACTTGGGAGTTTCAACTGGGGTGTGTATATCTAGGTATGAAACTACTGGAGTGCAATAGTTGTGTCATTTATACTAACAACAACAAGGAATAAAAGCTTTTGAGCTGTTATTTTCAATTTTTTTAATTGTTGCCGCTGTGGTATATGCATATTGGTCTATATTGTAATTTTCACTTTCATTAATGTTAACAAATGAGTTGAGCACATTTTGCACAAATATATTTGTCATTTTTATTTTCTTTGTTGAGGTTCTTTCTCTATTTGTCTTTTTATAATTTGGGGGTGGTTCTTTAGGTATTTTGTACACTATCACATTGTTGGTTAACTGTGGGAAATGACCACTCTATGGCCACGATGTGTACTTTCACTATTTTTATGGTGCCCATTAATAAACAGGTATTCTTATTTTTAATGAATTCAGATGTAACAACATTTTCCTTTATGTAATATGTATTTTGTATTTTTAATAAAGTAATATCCTACCTTACCTTCACTAAGATTTGCCCAATATTTCTTTTTATATTATTTTAGGTATAGTTGTACATAATCATTTTTTAACTCTACCTAAAATTATTTGCTTATGTTTATTGATAAACAATTCCCTTCTATTATTTCTTAAATAATATATATTTTCTCACTAAATTCTAATGCCTCATTTGTTATAAATTAAATTTCCATATTTATATGTGTCTATCTAGGTTTACTTTTTTGTTTTATTGGTCTATTTTTCTATGCCTTCCTCAATAGTATTCCGATTTAGATATTTTTTTTTATAATGTCATCTGATAAGATGTCTTCCAATCTATTTCTTCTTCTTTGAAAGAATGTTAAATATTCTTAATCTTTTCTTTCTTTGTGCAGATTTTTATGTTCAAGTTCCATGAGAATCTCTGTTGCAGTTTTGATATGAATCAAATCATATTTGGGAATATTACACACAAGTCTTTCTAATTGCAGGCCTTTCTTCCTCTGAGTGTGGTCTCTCTCTCCCATTATTTAACCCTCCTCAAATTCTTTGATTATTTCTAATAATATTCTTGAAAGTATGATTTCTGAAATTCTGTTACTTTTATTTCTATTTCTAAAATATTTTGTGACTGATTAAACATGTATAATAAATATATTTTAAATTCATATTATGAATATAAAGCATACACTTTTATTGACACTTTTCATAAACTTAATAAACTATTATATTATTCCTAATAATTTTAGACTGTAGACCAGAGGTTGACATTTTCTTTTTCTTTTAAGAGTCGGATAGTAAATATTTTGGACACTGAGAGCCATATGGTTTAGCAATTATTCAACTGTGCCATTGTAGCACGAAAACAACCATAGACAATACCTAAATGAATAAGCACAGCATGGCTGGATTCCAATAAACTTCATTTACAAAAACAGGTGGTGAGCTAGTTTTGGCCTGTGGGCCATTGTTTGCTGATCTCTGTCCTAGGCTATTATATCAACTATCAAAATAACAGTTTTGTTTCTTCTTTTTAAATTCTTATTTCTTTTTTGTTATTTTTATTTTCTACTTTCTCTTGCTAAGAGGCCAGAATAATCCTTAATAGAAGTGTTGAATGTGGCCATTCAGTCTTGCTCATGATTTAAAGAAAATATTTTTAATAGTTCACTGATATGTAATATTTGTTGTAGGTCTGCATAGATTCATTAGATTATGGAAGTTTCCCTCTATTTCTAATGTGTAGCAGTTTTATCATTATTTTTCCCTTGCATATATTTAGATGTTTGAATGTTCTTTCTCTTTTAATCTGTTAATGTTATGAATCACATTAATAGATTATGTAATATTCTACCAGCATCAGATCATTTGTACATTTGTACATAACATTATTATTATCTTTTAAAAATGTAATTTGGTTTATTTTCTTTTTAAAAAAGAATTTTAGCAGCTATTCTTCTGAGTAAAATTGACCTGTTTCCTTTCTTTCTTGTACTGTGTTTGTCTGGTTTGGAATGGAGGCTAAAATAGCTACATTAATAGTGTGGTCAAGTAATGTCTCCTTGTTGATTCTCTGTAAGATTTTGTGCACTATCAAGTTAACTCTTCATTGGATTCTCAGTTGGCTTCACTGATAAAATTATTGGTGTTACAATGACTGTGGGAAGATTTTTAACCACTGATTATTTTTGCTAAACTATTATAGGATTATTCAATTTTTCTATTGCTTCTCATTTAGTTTTGATAATTTGTTTTTTAGAAAGGTATATTTACTAAGTTTTCAAATTTGTTCGCATGAATTTATTTTTAGCATTGTTTATTGTTTGTCAAATTGCTGCAACATTTGTAGTTATAAACTTGTTTTTATTCTTAATATTATTTGAACACTTTCTGTATGTTACTTGATCAATTTTGTCAAAGTATTGTCAATTTTATTAATCTTCTCAAAGAGTAATAGCGTATCTTCATAAATCACCTGTATTATTTTTTAATCTTGTTAATTTCTTATTTTTTATTTGTCATTAGTATTTGCTTTTCTTTTCCTCAATTCTTTAATTAAAACCTTAGTTTTTAGCCTCTTCTTTTTTAATATAAGTACTTAAAGCTACAACTTTTCCTCTGCCCTTTTAGCCACATCTTATATGTTTTTTTTATATTTTATTTTAATTATTATTAATTTCTAATTATTTTCTTATTTATATCATAATGTATTCTTTAAGAAATGAGTCACTTGGGATTCTGTCTTTAAATTTCTAAATTTATAGATATGGTTCCCATATCTAGGACTGTTTCATATTATTCCAATTCTTTGATTTTTTTTATTAATTAGTATATAGTCAATTTTTGGAAGAGTCCAAGAATATATGAAAAAAATGCATTCTTTCTTGTGTAAAGGATTCTATAAATGTACATGAAATCAAACTTGTTAATTGTATTGTGCAAAAATTCTGTAGCCTTGTTACTTTCATTTTCTTAATGTCAGTTAATAGGAGACATGTATTACAAACTTTTCCTAATTTCTCTTTCTCTCAAATACAGATAATGTTTATATATACATTATTAGGTGAACGCAATGTACAATGTTAATGTCTCCTTGTTGAGTTGAAACTTTACCAGTTTCTCAAACATGTATTTTCTCTTTTTTTGACGTATGTTTTCTTAATTAATATAAAAATTTTTATATTAATTTAGCTACTACAATTTTCAATTACTTTGTTTCTTCTGATGTTATTTTTCCCTTTTTTATAATTTTAACTTTCTACAACTTAATGCTTCATCCGTATCTTATGTAAACAGTATGAGACTAGATTTTAAAATCAATTTTGAACATATTCGTACTTAGTTACTGACTTATTTTGTACTTTTGACTCTGTATATTTCTATAAATGTCTTTATTGTGCTTTTCCCCAAATTCTACCCTTTCCTGTGCTCTATCTTATTTCATTTTAACACAAGTTAATGATGTTGTGGTTTTATAAGGTCAGTGTTTATTTAGATATATATGTTCCTTCTTTTATCTCACACTGTCCTTCTGGAAAAACTTTTCTCTTTCTGAAGTATTTGAAAGGCCCTTTACCAAGAATATGTTAGTTGTAACTTCTCTTAATTTTTGTGAGATTTATACATACATACAAACATACATACATACATATATATGTATATATATGTACATCTTTCATCTTTTACTTGATATTGTTGCCAGTTTTATGAATCAAGCTATTTTTTTTTCAGGACATTGAAGGGATTGTTCTATTTTTCTGACTCATACTGTTGCTGTCAAGAAATCAGCTTTCCTCCTGAAAAATAACTAAATAAAATGGTGACAAGCAATCAACCAAATGCAGAATTCAAAACACTTGTTATGAGGATGTTCAATGAACTTAGGAGAACAGTAGATGAACTCAGTAAGAACTTTAACAAAGAAATAGAAAACATAAAAGAGGAAATAAAAAACATTTTTAAAAAGTTATAAATGAAGAATACAATAACTGAATACCTTAGGAGGAATTAACAGTAGATTCAATAAAGCAGAAAATTGAATAATCAGTTTATAAGACAAGTTAACAGAAAACACCCAATCAGAACAGCAACCAGAAAAAATAATATCAGAAGGAGAAAAGAGAGAGCAAGAAATTGAAAACTAATTTCAAGAAATAATGACAGAAAACTTTCTTCACCCGGTGAAGAAAAGAGACATATAAGTCCAAGAAATGCAAAGCGTCCCAAACAAAATGAACAAAAGGAGGCCCACAGCAAGACATATAATTAAAATGCCAAAGGTTAAAGACTAAGAGAGAACCTTAAAAGCAGCAAGAGAAAAGCAGTTAGTCACCACAAGAAAGCTCCCATAGACTGTAGCCGATTTCTCAACAGAAACTGCAGGCCAGAAGGGATTGGCCGGAAATATTCAAAGTGATGTAAAGTAAGGACTTACAACCAAGATTGCTCTACCCAGCAAGGGTATCATTTAGAATTGAAGGACAGATAAAGAGTTTCCCACAGAAGAAAAAGCCAAAGGAGTTAATCATCACCAAGCCAATATAAAAGAAAATGTTAGAGGAACTTTTTTAAAAGGAGGAAAAAAGATAAAAGATAAAAAGTATAAATAATAAAATGGCAAAAATTACATATTTATAAACAATTACTTTAAATGTAAATGGATTGAATGCTCCAACCAGAAGATAGGGTAGGTTAATGGATAAGGAAACAAAACCCTTACATATGCTGCCAACAAGAGACTCCAGATCTCAAGACACACCAAGACTGAAAGTAAAGGGATGAAAAAAAGATGTTGCATGAAGATGGAAACAAACAAAAAAATCTGAGGTGGCAATACTTGTACCAGACAAAGTAAACTATGAAACAAGGGTATAACGAGAGACAAAGAAGGATCCAGTTATTCCACTTCTGGATACTTATTTGAAGAAATTCAAAACACTACTTTGAAGCAACATGTGAATCCATATGTTCATTGCAGCATTATTAACAGTAGGAAAGATATGGAGGCATCCTGGGTGTCCATCAATGGATTAATGAATAAAGGAGAGATGGTATACACACACCACACACAACACACACACACACAACCACACACACAACACACACACACACAATGGAATATTACTCAACCATTGAAAAGAATGAAATCTTGCCATCTGCAACAACATGGATGGACCTAGAGGGTAAGTCAGACAGCGAAAAGAAAAATGTTGTATGTGGAATCTAGAGAAACAAGATAAAAGACAAGCAAAAAATAACAGATACAAGCTCATAGATATAGAGAACATGATGGTTATCGGATTGGGGGTAGGGAAATGGTTGAAGGGAGAAGGGGATTAAGAGGTACAATTAGTAGTTAGAAAATTGTCCTTGGAAAGTAGAATATAGCATGGGGAATATAGTCAGTAGGATTGTAGTAACTCTGTATGGTTTCAGATGAGTACTGGATTTATTGGGGGTTATCACTTCGGAAGTTGTATAAATGTCTAATGATTGCATTGTACACCTAAAACTAACACTATATTGTACGTCAACTATAATTGAAAAATATATATAAAAATTTTAAAAAGAAAAAATAAATCAGTTTGCAGTCTAATTAGCATTCTCTAGTCAGGAATTTGTCTTTTCATTTTGACTAATTTTTTTTCTACATATTTTCAGGTTTTGCTATAAGTATAGATTTCTAGCAATTTATTTTGTTTGGAATCTTTTGGACTTTTTAGGGTTGAAAATACATATCCTTCCTCAATTCTGAAAAATTCTGTCTATTGCATTTTCCAGTAGTGTTTAGTACTCCATTTCCATAACTCTACCTCTGTTTCTTTCAAGAGGTGTAATTAGATGAATGCTGGATCTGTCCATTTTAATTGTTCTGATTCTTAATCTTCCCCTCAATATTTCTCACCTCATTTCTTTTTCCTCCACAACACAATAATTGTCACTTCTTTAGATCTACCTCCCAGTTCACCTAATATGTTTGACATCTTGATATTTGACTTGGTTTTATTCCTGCCACACAGAAAATATAAATATTGGCCTCAAATAGCCGTGAGGCCTAGATTAGGAAATAAATTCTCAGGGGAGGCCTTCTTTCCTTTCATCTAGTACTAATGTCCAGAGCAATACAAATGAATATCTTTATTAGAGATACATTATTGCTGTTATTATTTTTAAAATCTCTTTCTATAAGATGGGATTATTTCCCTAGATCTTCCTTTCATTGAATGTGTCCCCTTTTAGAAGTTCTGACTTTGTGCAGGCTATAGCCTATCTTATGCACCCTGATCACCTAGCTCTTACAGGCAATGCTGTGAACCATATCACATAGGCAGATGCCCAGGCAATCACAGATTCCAATTCTCATGTACCAGGACACATGATTTTCCAGTAATTTTTGGCTCCTAAGTATTTCCCTTACTTTCTAGACAGATTAATTATGCATTTAAATATTTTTAAACTAATATTTTTAGTTGTTATAAATATTTAGTCCATAGTATTTTGAAAGCAAAAATCAGATAATAATCATTTTATGAGTTCACAAGTAAATAGGCATTTAAACTAGAAGAGTCCCTTTCTCCTACAGTTAAAATTTTAGTCACCTCAATTAATCACATCAATTTATTACATAAAGAGCTAAATCAATCTCTGTCTTTATGCCAGTACCATACTGTTTTAATAACTTCATGGTAGTTATGTAATTTTCTATATGTAAGGTTATTTCACCAGCAAACAGATCAGTTTTCTTTTTCTTATCTGATACAGATGCCTTTTATTTCTTTTTCTTACCTGATCTCCCTGGCTAGGACTTCCAATACCATGTTAAACAGAAATAGTAAAAGTGAGCACCTTTGTCTTGTTCCTGATTTTAGAGAAAAAGCTTTCAGTTTTCCACCATTGAGTATGATATTAGCTATGGGTTTTTCATATATAACTTGTCTTATTGTGTTAAGATAAGTTCTTCTTTTTGTCGATACGTTTGTTTTTATTTTTATTTTTGTTTTGTTTTGTTTTTAATCATGAAAGTTTGTTGAATTTTGTCCATATTTTTATATGCCAATGAGATAATTATGTAGTTTTATTCTTCTTCTGTTAATGTAATATATCATATTAATTTATTTGTGTATGTTCAACCATCCTTGTGTCCCAAGGGTGACTCTCACTTGGTCATGGTGTATAATCCTATTAATGTGCTATTGAATTCATAGATGGAACAGAATAGCATGGAGAATTAAATCCACATATATATGGGCAACTGATTACCAATTCGGGTGTGAAGAAAACACAATGGGAAAAAAATACTCTTTTTAACAAATGACATTGGGGAAACTGGATATCCACATGCAAAAGAATAAAATTGGACTCACATTATACACAAAAATAAACTCAAAGTGGATTAAAGTCTTAAATGTAAAACCTGAAAATATAAAAGTATTAAAAGAAAAATTTAAGAGAAAATCTTCTTGGCATGGGTCATGCTTGTGATTTCTTGACCATGACACCAAAATCACAAGCAATAAATCAAAAATAGACAAGTGGGGCTACATCAACTTAAAAGCTTCTGCACAGCAAAGGAAACTATCGACAGAACGAAAAGTCAACTTAAAAATGGGAGAGAGTATTTGCAAACCATTTATCTGATAAAGGTTTAATTTGCAAAATATATAAGAAACTCTTATAACCCAATAGAAGAAAAAATGGTCAAAAACTTGAATATACATTTCCTCAAAGAAGGCATACAATGGCCAACATGTATATGAAGAGATGCACAACATCAATAATCATTAAGGAAATACAAATAAAAACCATAGTGAGAAGTCATCTCACACCAGCTAAGATGGCTATTAGAGGAAAAAAAGAAAAGAAAAGAAAAACAAAGTAAATAAAAATGTAGAGAAATTGGAGCCCTAATACATTGTTGATGGGAACAGAAAATACACACCTGCTATAGAAAACAGTATAAAGATTCTTTTAAAAATTAAAAAGAGGACTGCCATATAACCTAGAAATCCCACTTGAGGTATATATCCAAAAGAATTAAAATTAGGATCTCAAAGAGATACCTTCAATTCAATGTTCTTTGCAACACTGTTCACAGTAGCCAAGATATAGAAACAACATAGGTATATGTTGATGGATGAATGGATAAAGGAAATGTGGTATGTACATACAATGGAATATTATTCAGCCTTTAAAAGAAGAAAATCCTGCCATTTGCAACAAAAAGAATGAACTTAGATGACATAACGCTAAGTGAAATAAGCCAGTCACAGTAAATACACAAATACTACATGATTCCTGTTATTATGAGGTAATAAAAATAGTCAAATCCATAGAAATAGAGAAAAGAACTCATAAAAACAGTGGTTTCCAGCAGCTAAATGTCAGGGAAAATTGGAAATTATTGTTCAATTGGTATACAATTTCATTTATGCAAGATTAATTAGCTCTATTTTGTAATGTCTAGAGTTAATAGTACTACACTGTGCACTTAAAAATTTGTCAAGAGTAGATCTTATGTTAAGTGGTATTAATACACACGCACATACACACACACACACAAACACACACACACAAGGGGACACTAAAAAACTTCTGGAGTTAATGTACATATCATTCTGCCCTTGATAACAGTTTCACAGGTGTTGTGTATGTACAAATTCATCAAATTGCATTCATTAAATAATTGCAGGTTTTTGTATGTCAATTATATATCAATAAAGCTATTAAAAAGAGAAAGCTAACTAGTTTCTACAGAATTGTTTCTCTCAATCCTATAGAGTTCTAGGATATCAGTCATCATAAACACTCTGAGGACAGAACTATATTTGCTCATTAGTGCATACCTCGTGGCTAGAACAATACCTGCCATATAATGCATTCTTTTTTTTTTAATTTAATAGGTGAGGCAACCCTTGATTGACCTCACAGATTCCAAGTACCTTGTCAGTTTACAATCCCTTATTTTTTTTATTTTTTATGCCTACACTACCTGGTCTTCCTAGGTGGTCTCCCATCCAAGTACTAACCAGGCCCGACCCTGCTTAGTTTCCGAGGTCAGACGGGATGGGGCTTGTTCAGGGTAGCTAGCACATTCTTAAGAAAGATTTCCTGAATAAATGACTGTTGGATGCTATGTATGAGTAAATACACAACGCACTTTCATGGTGTCTTCCCCAAATACCTCTTCCCTTCTTTCTTTCTAATCCATATCTAGCTTGCTTTCTCCTTTTCAATTTTGCAGTTATCCTGTGTGGTATTTAAATATACACTAATCTGAAGAAATGGCATAAACAACTTTTTATTCTATCATTATCTTAAAAAACATAAAGTTCATAGAAATCTTTTTGAATTATTGTTATTTCCCTACTAGTTTTATTGATTCTGAAATTACATTAACTAAAGAAATCTTCTTTAGCTGTTGTATTTCCTCTTGGTTATTTGGCTTCCCTAATATTTCCAGAAGTACCTCATATGCATTTCAACTCGATGATTCCTAGATAATATTGTTTTCTTCTTCTCTGTCACATTATTTTTAATACATTAATGTAGTAAGTTATACTAAAATACTAAAATTCTGTAAGTCTTATGTTTTATTACTAACATCTCATATGACATTGAGAAAAAAGTCTTCTTTATTTTATCAGATCTCAACTGTAAATATCTATTAAAGATTAATGTTTGGTTTTGAAAGTCCATGATTAAGCATGAGCATGAAATGATATTAAATGATTCGATTTATTAATGTTGTTTAAAGTGTATATATGACTCTTTCTGAAATAGCTTTAGTGAAATTAGCACCCAGCTACCAGAAAAACACAAACTTATTCCATATGAAGTGTGTAGGACTAGAGAGATTTCCAAATTTTATATTATATTTAACTTTGCACAATGCCTAAAATTTCAGTGTAGAAACATATTTAAAACCTTCCCCAGTAAAAACGTATTTGTATGCAAATTATACTGTACAGTGTACACCTGAAAGTGTATTGCTTTGCATTTTTCCCAAGCCCCAGCAAAATACTTAAAGGACGTCTGAAGGATGTTTGATTTGAAAACACTTTTGAATAAGAATGTAAAATAAATTTAAAAACAATTTTTTTATGCCTGACACAAGATTGGTATGTGTCATAAAACTGGCTCAATATTTGAAAGGCATTATTTTCACTGACCTTATTAGTGTATACGATGGTCAATGGCATAATTTTCACAATGCAATGTGAAATCATGTGTATTGTTACCAACAGTTTGCATTAAGTAGCCTTTTCTTACCAAATTAGTAATGGAAAAACCAGAGGTGGAAGGGAGTGTAGGAGAGCAGAATGATCACTCACCTTAGAAACTAAAGTGCATGATTTAAATCTTTTAGCTGCCATCCACTAGGGGTATAATTTTGGATAAACTTTTAATTACTTCTTAAACTTGGTTTCCTTTCTCAGAGTTGTATAAAAAATATTTAAAATTAAGAAAAGTATGTTAAATGATATAATCTAACCTTTTAAGGTAATCTTTCCAATCAAATATTTATTTAAATTAAATTCAGGGACAAGTGCTCTATCTCTAGACTAAATCTGATGGAGATATGGTTAAATTCACTTGCATTATTCATTCTTATCCCTAGGGATTAGAGGAAACGCTAAAATATTTCAAGTTCTCCTTGTTTCCTTCAATGAAATGTAGCACACCTATGAAAATGTGAAGATGAAACCACATGTAGAGTAGCTACTAATCTATATCTGGATTATATTAGTACTGATACGATGTTTAAAAATCAATATTTAGCATAAATTCCAGTTAAATTTTCTTATGTGGATTTTAAGAGACTTTTAAATAATTGAACAAGAAATTTATAGTCATGGATATCACTATATATTGATTTTGATACCTGCCATCTGTCAAATTTTATTTAGGATAATAAATAAATGATTAAAAAAGAAAATAAATATTTTACTAAGATACTGTTATTCTCTCAACTGTAAACTGGGGAAAATAGATGGTTTTAACAAATTACGTTGTTGGAGTTAGTCCTTGAAAACATGAAACAAACAAGTATATTGGTTTCACCTTCAATATCCATAAATTTTTTGTCGCATTTCTAAAGACTTCACTTAAAATTAATGGTGATTTTGTATTTTCAAAAATATATAGAGAGTAAGTGGTAAATAAAAAAATATATATTAATAGGCTGAAAGGCACCACTTTAGATAATGGCCATAAATTTTAATCTCAGGCCCATTATGCACTCACATACATTCCTTTGCAAAGCCAAACTCAGTGTATTGTGGTGCACAAAACACCAGGCAAATACATCAAAAGAAGGAAAGGTTACAATATGTGACAGTTTTTTTTAATTGAAAGTGTATATTAAATCTCCACTTCATACTTGCTCTTACTGCATGCCACTTTAAAGCTTTTTCTTCAGAATTATAGTGTAAAGGCAGTTCATAAAATAACTAGTTGGAATTGTTATATATCATATTTGTTGGCCATAAGTAGCATTGTTACAGTAAAGATGGAAATTGATTTGGGGTGTTTCCTAGTAAATAATATATTCTTTAATTCTTCAAGGTCTCAAAATTCTTAATGGTAATATGAATGTTGATTTGTATAAGAATAGCTTTCTGATGTTATACTAGTGGCAAAAAAAGAAAGAAAGAATCTTTTTTTTTTTCAAACTTAATTTAAAAAAGAAAGCTTGGCATAGAGAACTTTTTACTTAAAGAATCTAAATTTTCTATCCACATAAGTACCTGTCATTATTATAATTTAAAAGATATGAAGTATAATGAGATAATGTATAGACAAAAGATGTAATTCATTTTAAGGGCACCCATCAAAGAAAAACATAAGAGATATAAAATATTACCCAAAACTTCCACATCTATACACATTACATTTGATTTCAATACCTACCCAACCCCTCACCTTTTATTCCCTTTGCACACTCGATGGTAATAGTTAATTTCTTTGCCTTTCCAATTAGATTGTATGTTCCTTGAGATCAAGGATCTTCTTTCATTCAACTTTGTTTCCTTGTTTCTAAGTCCATTATTCCAATAAATAGAGTGCCTAATAAGATTTTTTAATAATGAGCAAATGAGGGGAGAAGGGAGGAAAGAGAAGACAAAAAGACAAAGAAGAAAATATAAACTGTACAAACCACATATATTTCCTTAAGGAGATATACATAAGACATTCCAATCTAATGTTCTTTGTAAATTAACATTTCCACACATGGATCTGTCAAATATTGAAAATAAAAAAGGGGGTGAGGGATGCTGCAGTGACTGGAGAAGTTTAAATCTAAGGAGTATAAAAAAAGTAAACACATAGTTTTTAGCTATTGAATTTTTTAAAAACAGATGCTTAATTGTTATTGAATATCTTCTTTTCTGGGTTATTCTACTTTTTAGCTGTAGAGGCCTCAGGCAAATGACATAATCTCTGTGACTCGGAGTCCCTATAGGCAAAATGAAGGTAAAGATATCCGTCTTCCCTATTTAAAAAGTCATGAAAATCAAATGAATTAAAGTAAAGTAGGTGATGGTCATGTTCTATTAAAAATATTTCACAAGTGTCTATGGCCATGCTACCCTGAACATGTCTGATCTTGTCTGATCTCAGAAGCTAAGCAAGGTTGGGCCTGGTTAGTACTCAGTTAGGAGACCACCTAGGACTACCAGGTGGTGTAGGCATTAAAAAATATATATATGTGTGTGTGTGTGTGTGTGTGTGTGTGTGTGTGTGTGTGTGTGTGTGTATACATGTATATATATATACATTATTGTCTATCCATCTGACTATATTCATAAGATTTCATTTATAAATTATCTAAACTCAAGTAATATACTTTTGATTGTGAGATAATAGGTGATAAACCTTATTGAGCAATTTTTTCATCACTAAATTAGTTCATTTTAATTTCCTAAAACAAGTTAATTTAGTGACTTATTATGGTGCAAAATCTATTACAAGTGCTTCAAAGGATGGAGTTTCGGAACAGAGAGCAGCTATTTGGGTTATTCATAAAGCCACACCTGAGAGGAGTTGAAAAACTTTTATGACATCCGATGAAATAATTTCAAATCACAGAAAATTTGATAGAATTCAACAGAGAAATCAAAGGCTCAAAGAGAGATGGCAGAAGACAAAATGAGGTGAAAATATGATTATGAAAGGCAAACTAACAGATAGTTAACTTATCAAATAGCACACCTGTGCAGTTACTGCCATTTACATATGCATAATTGTAATATGATATTCAAGAAAAAGTAAAATGATGTGCTGAGGAATTTTTAAAGAAACATATCTAGACTTTAAAGAGTATATAGACATTGGCAGAGTTTTTAATGAGTAGTGACTATACTGAGCTATACAGAAATATAAAAAAGGAAGGAAGGAAGGAAGGAAGGAAGGAAGGAAGGAAGGAAGGAAGGAAGGAAGGAAGGAAGGAAGGAAGGAAGGGAAAGAAAAGAAAAGAAAAACGAAGTGACCCTCCCGAAATAATATATGCACATACATATTACATATATATGCCTTAAGTTTTAGTGAACAGGAATTTGATTTGCATTTTAAAGCTCTCACTGTAAATGTGCATACACAGATAGACAGAGTAATGTATGTATGTTTAATGTATTGCCAGTATCAGGCTGCATTCACTTAATAATTTACTTAATAATTTAATTAACAATACATAAAAATACAATAAAGCATGGCAAAGTTATACTCTGTAAACCACCTGTAAAGAAAAGAAAGTTGGCGCAGCATCTAGATTCTGAGGCCTCTTAAAATAAATTGTGAATTGCCCTTTTTAATCAGGACACTGGGGAAGAGAATGATTTCTTTGGAGTGCAGGCACTTTAGAATTCCTGGTGTCAAGTGGAAGCCCACAGGTCTCAGGAGCCAGGTTCTTCTCCCTTGAAGAAGTTTCAGTGCATGCACATGAGATGCTTACATGCTCTTGAATGCAGCCTATTATAAGAACCACAAAGAAGAGATCAGTGAAAAGAATTTCTTACAGAAATAGGCATTACCCCAGGAGCCAGTTTTAGACTGAGAGTAATAGAAAGATAAAATAGAAAGGTTGTGACCTTCATCCTTCATCTCCCTACAACTTGATGGCTTATTCTTGATATAAACCCTTCTGGCTAAAATATAGACTTAAAAAAAGTACATTTAAAACCCCAGACTTTGGTAAGGTGTGGTAAGGTGGAAGGAGGCTCCTGTGAGCAGAACTCTGATTACACAGAGGGTGTCAGCTCTTTCTTCAGAACAAAACTGATTTTGAATTATTTACTCTTGGAGCCTGCTATCTATATCAATTCACCCTATGAACTCATCAATTAATTCAAAACATTTTGGAATCAAGAAGAAAAATACTGTTTAAATTAGATCCCAAAGTTAGATGATTATTTCTGTCTGTATGTGGTTATATCCATGTATTTTCATCTTGCTTTCATATGAAAATTCTGAAGTAACTTACTAAATGCACCCAACGAAACCAACATTCTATCTCAGTAGTATTCCAATTTTTACATAAAAAATTATTTATGTAATTCTACTCTGTTCATTATCTTACTTACCTTTGCATTTAACTCTTTCTTTAGCTATTAATTACCCTGTTATATATAGGCTGCTTAACCTGTTTTCATACTTACCTGGCCCTAACTCAATTCTCAG
The DNA here is from genome assembly GCA_003508835.1 of Eonycteris spelaea. Classification (NCBI taxonomy): domain Eukaryota; kingdom Metazoa; phylum Chordata; class Mammalia; order Chiroptera; family Pteropodidae; genus Eonycteris; species Eonycteris spelaea. The sequence goes on from PUFA01000281.1 coordinate 804,777, forward strand.
TGACTTCAGCTCAGAACTGGAGTTTGAGTAAGTCAAGAAACAGATGACACAGATGAGTCACTTATTTTGTCAAGAGGTTTCTTTATCTTTACAAATAAATAAACATAAAAATAAAACATCTATATAGTCCCTAAGATCATAGAGTTAATTAAAGAACTGGATTTGCAAATAATTTTGCAAAACTATGGTGATGACTTCTGCTCTGTCTAAACCTTAGAGTTGTTTGAAAAACCAAATAAAGTAACTAAATGGAAAATGTCATTGAAAACTGTTCTAATCCCATTTTACATGAGACAGAGGAGTTTTCCTGGACACGGTGCTACTGTAATAAAAAGAATGAGAGAAGACACAGCAAGAGAAACTCAAAGGCAAAATGTTAAAATCTTTATAGACCATAATTTTTTGAAAAGTAAAACTAAAACTTCGAGCATGGCAAAACAGGACACATTTGGTTTTCATTTAATCTCATGACCATTAGGTATTCTTTTAGTACAAATTTATAGCAGAGTAAATGGATTTCCAGTAAAGCTCAAGAGATATGGATCCTAGTCCCTACTAACAATGGGAATGACAAGTCAATCGATTTTTCTCTGTGAGTTTCATTTGCTTCCTCTGTAAAAGAGGGCCCTTGGAATATAAGATCTCCAAATTCTATTCAAAAACTGTAATTTTGGAGTTGTGAAATACAGATTCTGGTTATATGGCTCTTACCCTACATTTTTATCTCACAATATAAGGATGACATTCTCAGCCATCCAGTGAGATTGGTGAGGTGAGTGACAGGGGTTGCTAATATTCCTACAGAGACCGTGAGATCTAACTGGACAGATCTTGTTTTGAATCTCACCTCACGTACTTACTGACCAGAGAATCTTGGGTGGTATGACATTTTAAAATTTAAGATTGCTCATTTGAAATGGTATCAATTGTAACCAACTCACAGTGTAATTGTAATGGTTGAATGAGACCGTATGTCAGTGTCTGGCACATGGTAAGTGGTCCATAAGTTTTTTTCTTGCTTGCTTTCCATTTGGGTTGGACTGACATAATAAGTAGCTTGTAGCTAAAAGATTAAAACATAATAAATGACTTGCAAAACAGTAAATTTCTGCTTTCCAGTCATAATGAATTTTACCCTTAACCCCAATACACAGATCACCTGTTTGTAATCATCCTGACCTTTCTAAACCCCAGACTAATCTCTCTTCATAGCAACAGTTAAAAATAAAGTGAAATAAAGAATACAAATATGGAATCTATAGCACTACTAAATTCACTAAATTTCCCTTTTGAATTTCTATGAATACTTATTCCTAACGATTCCATTGCAATTTCAGTAATTAGTATAAATGATTTAAATTAAAGTATTTTTGGCTTAATGACAATGCTGCAGCTACTATGGTTATTTATTGTATGAATTGCTGCAAACTGCTTCTACTGTTTTCTCCCTACAGCGATGTTAATTTGTTCTGGAAGCAGCAAAAGAAAGTCTTCCTATTCTATCAGCCACTCTGTTGACAAAGAATCACTTTAATTCCTTGTTGAATTTATATGAAATGCATTAGAAGATTCTGTTCTTGAGTGGCTCAGTTTACTCATTCTCTGTATTTATGCATCTATTAATATACATAGGTGTCTTCAGTATAATTATATAATGTGTGTACAATCTCATACACATGCACATACTTACACAAAAATAATGCTTAAAAAATGTTACTAAACTATTAGTGTTGATTTCATTCAAAGTATACTGGGATTGTTGACACCTAGTACACTGTCTGAATTTAAGGAATCATTCTCAAAAGGGATTGAACAAATTCCAATTTACGATTTCAAGTATGCTCATAAAAGAAAAACGTTATTTTTTTTAATGAGTGGTACAGCTGATCCTTTCATTCAAGGTCAGACTATGAAAATGTTAAAGTGACTCATGAGGCATGAATATTCATTTGACACATAGATACAAAGAACAATCTTTGTTTTCATATAAGTTACTAGTGTGGCTGAGATCCCTCATTAAATAGAAATTTTGTGGTTGAAATCTGTTACTAGCTTATCAAAGCACCTGTCTGCTCTTACAACACATATGGCATTTGATCCAGAGAGCCACATGGGTATCTAGTTTTTGGATAGGCTTTGGCACCTGTAAATACACACCCAGGACCTGTCCCTTCTGAAATTAGATTGCCAGCTTGCAAATCTGTTTTATCCATGTCCAAAAGGCCTTCGTGCAGAGTTGAGGATCCATGGGCTGGGAAAGAACAATAGTTCTGCCCCTGCCTCACAAGGTGGTTCTTCCTACGCCTCAGTAGTTTTCTCTCTCTTGAGCTGCTGAAAGATTCTAGTCTTGCTTCTTTCAAAAATGTTTTCCACATTACGGTTAAATCTGATTATGTTTCTCTCTTGCCTCAAAGCTTTCAAAGCCCTCAGGATAAAGTTCAAAATTATTAACATGACCGAAGAATGCTCCGGTGTTCTGTTTTGTTGCTTCTCTGCCTTGCGCTCTCTGCTCCAGCCATATTGAGACAATTGCAGTGCCCAGAATTTGATATGTGTATCCTTGCCTCTGATCACTGCACATTCTACACTCTCTGCCCAAACTGTTAGTTCTCCTCCCTCAGCTTCCCCTAAGAGAACTCTAGCTTCTCTTTTTGGGGTCAATGTAGCCATGAATTCCTAAGAGAATCCTTTCCTGATCCCTCCCAAACATTTTCTCAAGAGCTCACGATTTGTCCTTGCGTGATGTCATAGATCACTTACGCAGATATTAAATTGTATCATAATTGCTGGTTTATTTCTTTGCTCACCCATAAGATTTTCTTATAAACTCTTTGAGTGTAAGGATTATGTATTATCAGCTGTTATATCTCTAGCAGAATGCTTGACATGTAATAGATGCTTAAAATATTAATAATGGGTAAATAAAATAATCAGGGTTAGTTATGATATGAGTCATGTGCTTATGAATGTATTTATTAATTTAATTCCAAATAAGAATCTAATTTGAAAGCTAGGAAATATGCTGTACTCAATAAATAAGTAATAGAAACAGTTAAAATTGCTCTATATTGAATTATAAAAATTTTCATCCTCTTTATAGTTTTAAATTAATTTTAATTTGAAACTCTGTTAGTAAATTTATCAATGAAAAAAAACAAGAAAAATAAACCATAATTTAAATATAGTTTTTCTTTTATTTTAAGAAAAGCAAATATGGAGAAATTAGTCTTTTTTCTTTACATCACTCTCCATATAACTCATTTAATGACTCTATTTCAATCACTTCACTTAACATTATTGCTACCTCTTGCTACACAACAAATTACCCCAAATTTAAAGGTATAAAAATGATAATCATTTATGATGATCTCTCATAGTTCTGGGCATTGATACTGCTTAGTTGGTTGTTGCTCACCATCTCTCATGTGGCTGTAGTCAGGTGAGGCCTAAGTTATTTTGATAGCTTCGTCATTTTCTTTCTGGTGGTGAACACTAGCCAACAACTGGGACTTCAGTAGGAACTATCAACTAAAATACCTACACATGGCCACTATGTGGACTGGGCTTCTTCACAGCATGGAAGGTCTCAAGTACTGCCAGGAACCCAGCAGAAACTGCACAACGTTTTTCTGGTCTCAGAAGTCACGCCTTCTAATTTCCTCTGCATTTTATTCTTTAGAAAGATGTTTGCATGTACTCCCATATTTTAAAGAAAAGAGAAATGGACTCAATCTCTTAATGGGAGAAATGTCCAAAAACTTGTAAAACCACCAAATTTATCTAAACACTAGTCACTAAATATACTTCTTTCTAATTAACATACTCCTTCAGGGAGACAAAAAGAGAGTGGTTTATGGTTTAATTTTAAAAAATAGCAATGTTATATACCAAAAAACATTGAATTGTACAGTTTAAATGATTGAATTATATGGTATGTAAATTATGTCTCAATTAAGTTGCGAAAAAATGATCAAGAGACAGACATGGATACTGACTGCCTTTTATCTTCCCACAATTCCAGAGAAAGCTGCTTGGACTCATATTCTATTTAACATAAAAAGAAATAAGACTATATATTGTGCAACCAATATATCTTTAGTGATATGGGGCTTACTGGGGCTTACTATGTACTTTACATGAGTAATTTATGTCGATTTTAGTCTCCAGAGATTTTTTTCAGGTTTCTTGTGTTTTTTTGTTTGTTTTGTGGACAATTATCAGAGGCCCTATATTTATAACTAAAAACTGGTAGCACTATATCTGTGTTCACACTAAGTGAGCATTTTATATACATATAAAATATAGAGGACTAGCCCTAAGCTAATAGACAAGAAACCTAATTCAGGTAGTGAATAGTTACAAAGGACCTTATGCAGAAATTCTTTTTAATTTTGTATGTATAACCCATTCCTCTGTTTTATTTCTAGTGAATTTCATCATTAAAATTCTTGGCTCCTGGATTAAAATGTAGAAGTGAAACAGCATATGGAAACATATATTTGAAACAAAAAGTAAAAATATAAAAACACCCGGGTGTGGAATATTGTGTTATGATTTGTTTTCATTTCGATCTGAGCCCAAAGAATAAAAAAGTTGCCCAAGTCACCCTCCTACCTTCAGCGAGGCTCAGTAAAAACTTTCGGCTGCGTGATATTCCAAATAAGTTCTTGGTGTGATCACACAATTATATTTCTTAGTATCCTGTTCTGATTCTATTCCAGTCTATCTCAACCTATCCCATCCTAGCCTATTAGGGTCACCTGTCCTTAGTTCTTCCTTCAGCTAGAGTTCAGCTTGTCAGTGATTAGGAAAGATTTAATTGGTTTGATTAATCTAAATAGGCTCTTTCTTTTTCCCATTCATGTCTGTTAAGAACATAAAAAAAAAAAAATGTCAGATACCCAGGATTCAGAATCTAGATTACACTACTATAAATATCATACAGCCCTAACCTAATTTGAGTCTTAAAAAAGTGAACAATTAAATCAATGGAACATCTTTAAAAACATCTCCAGAGAGTGTAAGCCATCATAACTACTCAAAAAGTAGAACTTTTAAATAAAGTGACCAAAAAGTAAATGTTGTCTAATCAACATGCCACATTTGACTATTTTGGAGACATATTGTTTATATCATATTTAGTCTTGTCTCTTTTAATGATGAACTTATATGATTTATAGCCACCTTCTCTAGAAGTAAAAAATAAAATGTAATATATAGTTGTTTTAGTCTCTTCGTGATGCTATAACAGAACACCACGGACTGGCTGGCTTGTAAACAATAGAAATTTCTTTCTCAGAGCATGGAGGCATCAGTTCCAGATCAAGCATCTGGTGAGCAGATTGAGAATCTGGTAGGACCTACTTCCTCGTTCATAGATGTCCTTCTTTTTCAAAAGACATGGCAGAAAGAGTGAGGGAGCTCTTTGGGGTCTTTCCTATAAGGGTACTAATCCCATTCAAGTGGTTTCCACTCTTATGATCTAATCATGTCCCAAAATATGATCACATTGAGGATTCGGTTTCATCATACGAATTTTGATGGATACATTTAGTCTATAGTAATAAGCCAATGTGAGCCCCAAGACTACTGTGTATTTCCCAGAGTCTCAATGACTCTATCATTTAAAAACCCTATGTCAGAGAACCTCAGATCAAGGATAAATATCAGGTTTGGTAAAATAATTTCTTTCTTATTATCAGTCACAGTTGATAACAATACCTCCATTTTGCATACTCCTTTAATCTTTATATTCTGCATTTATGTATATAGTAAATATGCATTTTCCTTTCAGAATAGTTGTTCTGGATGTGTAACTAAAGGCATAACCTAATGAATTTCCCCAAACCTTCACCTATTAGAAGAAACAAAACTACCAGAAATTCCACCAATTAAAACTGTCTTGGTGAAATGTAAAGAAAAACATTATGAAGTCCCTCATCATAGGCTTCACAGTAGGCTTGCGATACAAAAGGAATGGATAGATAGGAAATGGAAGTTTTATAATGTTCTATTTCCCAATGTCTCCCAAAGAGTGTTACAGAACCTGGGAAAGAATTCTCAATCTTATCAGGCATACCTCTCCTTTTATTTCAAATATTTGATATCATTTATTCTAAATGAAATTCATAAATAATATAATCTGCCAGTGCATATAATTTCAAAGAATCTGTATAATGTTACAATATGTAAAAGAGAAATAAGAGGAATGTAAGTTATCAAAAAGTAATAATCTATGTGTTTTATTGTTACACAAATCCCACTATTTTGCTAATGTGATTGATAATGATAAACAATCATTTTAAAGTTCTAAACAAAGTAAAGTGCAATCATCCCTAGAGTTACACAATATTTGTGTTCCAGGTAATTCAGTATACCTTATGATCATGCAAAAAAAAAAAATTACTTTGTGTTTATTGTATGAGAGTTATGTTCTGATCTATGGCCATGCTACCCTGAACAAGCCTGATCCTGTTTGATATCGGAAGCTAAGCAGGGTCGGGCCTTGTTAGTACTTGGACTCAAAAAATGAAAGTAAATTTGTGACTTAGAAAAATATCTGATGAGATATAGCAAAATACTGCAAAAATTAAGACCATTTTGCAATATGAAGTTTTTTCTGTGCAATGTTAGCTAGCTAGCAACCCAAATCACTCCTCCAAAATGGCTGTCTTTTCTCCAAATTTCTGACAACCAAAAAATGTCTTTGGAATTTCAAAACATACTTTGGAAAGGAGTACCACCACCATAACACCACATTCTAGGTTTTTCAGAGGGTTAGTTAGTCCTCCTGTACCTAAAGTCATGCCCTGTACTGTCCTGGTCCTTCAGATCACAGGTTTCCTTACTCTGCTGACAACGAATGGTCTTACTCTCAGGCTTAGATTCTCCAGAGATTGATTGATGCACTCCATTAGTTGGTTTATCTGGTGTTTTTTCACACAGTCCCAGATATTTCAAGAGAGCATTTCTTCCCTTCTATGGCACTACCTAAATATCAACAAGGAGATCCATGGGTATTTCCTCATGATTTGGAGCTATCATTCTTCCTGAGGCTATTGCAGCTCTTGCAGCTCCTGTTGCTCCACCCAGGATCTCCCACACCTTGTTCTTGAGGCTCATTCTCTCAATCACTGGATACAGTGCACTGCATACACTGAATAAGTGCCCCTGCTCTTTCTGAGATCGCATTCTCATTAAAAAGTAGACTTTATTCTAACTTCGATGTCCTCTCTGTCTCTTAATAAGACTGCATTTACTTTCCCAAAAGAACTAATCTATGCCTACTCAGGGATTGTCAAGGTGGGTCAATAGGCCCTCAATAAACTTTTATTAAATACTGTATTGAATAATTGAATCTAGGATCCTGATGACCAATACTAGCCAGAAGTTTCTGCTCAGCGTTCCAGGAATACCCTCAGCCTGCTCTCATTTTTCTGATGTCAACTCCAAGAGGGGGCTTTGACCTTCCAAACAAAATGTCACAATGACTTATCATATTTGGTCTGTTTCATGAATCTATTCTCTTCCCTTCCTAACATCTAAAAATAAGTTGATGAAAACTGGGAAAATATTATACTGCTCTGTAGGCCAATCTAGTCTAACGCTGCTTTGCTGAAGCTTGGAACATTTCCCTTGGGAGAAAAATCTGGTCATAATTATATATGAAAACCAGAATAATTAACCATCAATAATTGCACTTAAGATTATCATGAGGCATATTCAAGACAACATGATTTACCAGATTAGTTCTGTAATAGTAGTTTGGTCATAAAACTTTCGCTATGTATTTTAGTGGAATTGTTTTTTGCAACTGACAGGAAAAGAAAAAAAACCTATTCTTCAAACGATCATTTTCCCCGATAGCCTTTTATTTTTCTGCTTTGTCTGGGGAGAAATTGCTGCTCCCGTCACCCCCAATACACACATATATACCTTTGTGAGTAAAGATAAATAAAGACAAGTCACACTACACACTGTTTTTGTTCTGTGACTTGAGTATATGAGCATTTGTCACTTTATCCTTGCTGCCTGCTGGCATGAGCAAGTGTATTTCTTAATCTATTTCACACGATTACTGCCCAAAGAGAGATCACTCTGTTTTTCCCTAATTTTGCTAAAGAGGCCTGTGCTTTTCAGGGCGGAGCTTAGACAGAAAAGCAGCGGGAAAGCCAAGTTCACTTAATGAAAACACAGCCCACAGCTCAGAGTTTCACACGTCCGTGGAGCTCCTGCAGCTCTGCCGCGCCTGCTAGGCAGGGGTATGAAACCTTCCCGCCAATGCTGTAGGCTCAAGTTCACAACACATTAAAATATGAGACATTCTCATTACCTGGCATTCTACTCAACTAAATTATCAAGGGATGAGAAATAAAAGAATTTCGGTTATCTTTTCTTAAAATGAAAAAGCTAAGGCATCCATTCAAGAAGTTAATCCTTTCTAAACTGATTTTTTCAGAAGTATAAAAATGGTGATAGCAATAATAATTATAGTCATTATTTTTAAAAGGCCTAGTATGTGCCATGCACAATACTTAATTCTTTATCTATATTAATTTTATTTCTTATCTCAACTCTACAAGTCAGGTAGAATTAAATAAGAAGAGTATTTGGGGGAGAAAGGATCTTCGTTGTTTTTAAATTATATCTTACTTTTATCAAATTAAAATTTTAGTATACCTGAATGTTAACCCTAGCCTGATAACAACTATAAAGCTGTTTTTTAAATTTTGTGTGTGAGTTTTAGCGGCACTTTCCACTTATGGTCAATTGCTTTAAACAAATTAGATGTAAATTTTGATGTAACATTTTTACATTTTGATTTAGATGATTAGATAATCCATTGGGGAAAAATTGAGGGACTGCATGAGTTAATATCGTCTAAATGGAAATCCAAGCAACATAATAATTGTTTCATTTTCTTAAAAAAGTTTCACTTGACTTTCAATTGCAAAGAATAATGTGGTGGCTTAGCCTAAAGATTTCACTTGCAAATATTTTCTTTTGAAATTAGAGTTTCCTTCAATGTGATAGTTGAAGTCTTTTTATTCTATATTTTATCCATTTAAAATTATAATGAAAATAAACATAAAAATACAGCTTATATTAGAAAAAAAAATCCGTGAAACTAAAATTGTAGATATAAAACCAAGCACAGTAATAATATGGAAACTATAGTAGGGGAATTAAAAATATAAGAATAAACTTAATTAGAAATGTATTTTCCATTCTGTTAAAAGCTTAGCTACCTTCCAAGTATTCAATGGTAAGGTATTTTATACTTTCAGTGTGTTATGTTATGCCCTTTAGTGTTATCCCTTAAGCTTTCTGTAGGTGATATGTGTGCCCCATGAATTATTTCCACTACTGAAAATTTTGGAAAATTTTAAGCTAAGTCTAAAAGCAAGGCAGAAATAATAATTTTTCAGATTGGACTTTCTAGAGTTCAGAATGGAGAAGGCTCTGGCTTGGGAGGCATTTCCCAAATAGCCATGGCAGAGGGGCTTTTGCCCATCAGTTCTGCCCCAGTTCATATAGACATAAATGGAGGTGCTGGGACTAAAAAAAAATCTCCCATTGCAGTGAGAGTTATGATTATTATCATTTGTTATAATAATTTCTGGAATTTATTAGAGCCTAAGTAATTGATTATATAAACAAGGTCTTTCATGCTGAAAAAATATATTACTAATTTGGAATCAGTTTGTCAGGCCCTGGAATCAAAATCAAACATTTAAAAGTCTTGCGTACAGGTAGATCATAATATACTAAGCAGGACAGGGAAAATGGAGAGGGAGAAAAAGAGAAGGAGAGAAAGCAAATCCAGAATATGTTACTGCATTCACCACTGCTATAGGTCACTTGCACGCACCCTCACCTGAACCTTCTGGGGCACCTTAAGAAATCTGCCCCTGAATCATTTACACAGGAGACAAAAAGAAGAAGCATTACCATGGGCTTCTGTCCCCATTGATCAAGGTGCTTTCGTAGACATCAGTACCCTCATACTTCCAAGTTGTTTATGGGTGAACACGAATTGTTTTCTTTAGCAGATCTTAGGAGAGCATCAAAAAAGTCTTAGGATAGGAAGCAAGCCTATAGTGACATATTCCCAGATTGCACCTATAAGAATCTGGCTGGAGCCTGTAGTTAATCACCACTGCAATGGCTGGAGCTAATTGTTGCATAAGAAGAGTCCAATACAATGCTTATATATATATATATATACATATATATATATATATATATATATATATATATATATTGCAAGAAAGATGACTATTTGTAGCACTTGTGTCAGTGTAATTGCATCTTTTATGTATAAAGATGTGGCAAATAGCCAATCCCAATTGGGTCTAATGGTACATTATTAGTATCATACATTTATATAATATAATTTTATATAATATAAAAGAGAAGCTTGTGACCTAAAGCATGAGGGCTGAAACAGTGCATAATGCCCTCATCATAGTAATATTCCTTCTGCATATTTTATACTTTTTAGACATTATTCAACTTAGGATATTCTGCTTGAAATAAAAGATCAATTAAATTCATTTTTATTCCTTCTACACATTGTCAAGTTTTTTAAGCAAATGAAAGAGCAAGAGAGAAAAAAGAAAAATGTGCATAAAAGAGGGGTGAGAGAAAAATTGCAAGTTTTTGCTTCGAATTTTTTTTCTTGAAAAAGTGTTAAATGTGAAATAGCACTATAAAATACTTTGCAGTCCACTCCGTTTCTTTTGGAAAATAATAGTTGGATTAAAGTGAACACTTTAGAAGATACTTTATTTCTTGGCATTTAAAATCAATATTTTTCTCACTGTCATGAATATTTTTTGGAAAAGGCTTGGCAGCTATTTTTGTTCATTGTAATTGTGGCTCTACTGTAGGTGAAGATGGAACACCTTTCTCTCATTATTAAGAGCTTAGTAGCCCTGAGCTAAAGGCTGTGATTCTTCATGTCACCATGGTGGTGGCAAATAAGAAATCCCATTTAGTTTTTAGTAACCTCATTTGTCAAGAAGACTGTATTTCAAGTTTATATAGATTTAAGGCAAATAAAAACTAGACAGCTAAGTTCCTTTTTGGTCAGAAATTATATTCATCAATTAAAGAAAAGTTAAACTAATGAGGTATCATTTTTGCAGCCTACTGGCCTATTTTAAATTTATTTTTAAAAGATGTGTAGCATTAATTTAATTTTCAAATTGGTTCTCCATTAGTGATAGTTTCAATGTGCCACTAATGTAAAAGAGCACTTACTTATATGAGCCACATACCAAGCTGAGGAGATGTTAAACTCCCTCAACTTTACAGTGAATCGAAAGTGAAAATATGCTAGCAGAATGCTCTGCATGGCAATTTGAAAAGGCTTTTTTAAGTAAATGCTTTGAAAATGTTCTCAATCCTTTCTTTATGCTTTCAATTTTAGCCTGAGATGATCAAGAATTTAAAAAAGGTCGTGCTCTGAGAAACTTGAAATCTGTCTCAATCTTGAAATGACAAGCCTTTCTTTCAAGCCAAATGACTTAACCCTCAGAGAGGGAGAAGTATACACTGGGTCCCTTAGTGCCTCAAATAAACTTCAGGCTTCTTAGTAATGCATGATGTGTTACTGACTTGTGTAGCTTTAAAAACCCTTTCTGAGTTCAGATTATTTTCAGTTATCTCCCATTATCTTGCCTACCACCTGAAAATGCTGGCTTTGTATTTACTATCTGATACAATTAAAAATTCAGCAAAAGCATGAACTTGGTAATGATACAGCAAATCAAGTTAACGCATGTTATCATGACAACTCTCAACAAATCCCCACTGTCCTTTCACTTCCATTCTTATCACTGAAACAATAGATGCTACTCTTTTGACGATTATAAATATTCACAGACAAGTCATCATAAACATCATTTTTTATGTCAGTTCTACATATGGAGGTTTCATATTTTCTCAGAATCTGTCAGGTTTAGCTTATATTACCTAACTTTCCATCAACATCCAATTGAGTTTTTCCAAGTTTCTGATCAATATTTTTAATTTTTTTCATCAAGAAATTGATCTAAATTAGTCTTCAAACATGTGTATATTTGCATGACAATATACAATGGGTAAGCCAGTGGAAAAAAATTAAAATCTTCTAACTTGTCTAGTATTTGTTTCACTATCTGTCATAAACATCATATTTTATTGTCCATATGCCTGAAGAAATTTGCAAATGTTTTTCTCTAATAATATTTTTGAATACATAAAAATTTCTACAGCTAGTAAAATCTTATATTCTTTTTCAACTATTATTATTACTTTTAGAATAAAAAAGCCTAGAACCAACCAGACTAGAATTTATAACTTAAAATCTATTGTGTCTTGCAAAACATCTTTAATCTAGCTATGAATGAGAAGAATTCATCATTTACTGTCATGGAAATAATTTCTATGGACCACTCTCAAAATTCAGTATAAAAGCACCAGGTCCCTGCCTATGATATGAAGCTTAGGAATCACCGTTTTTACTAGCTATCTGTGGGGTTAAGCAACACTTGGAGGAACAATTTTGATTACATTTACATTGCATTTTTATCTTCTTTGAATGTTCTTCTTTTCTAGCTTTGTTAAGGAAAAATAATAATTTAAAAGAACTGTTTATGTTTAAACTGTAGCTATACATATCTGTCTATCTATCTATCTATCTATCTATCTACTTATCTATCTATCGATCTATATACACATTGTGAAATGATTACTAAGATCAAATTAACACATCTACCACTTCACTTAAATCTTTTTTTGTGTAGTAAGAATGCTTAAGATCTACTCTCAGCAAATTTCAAGGATCAAATACCATATTAATTATAGTTACCATACTGTGCATTAGATCCCCAGAACTTATTCATTTTATAACAGAAAGTTTGTACCCTTTGACCTACATCTTCCAATTTTCCATTGCTCCTAGTCTCTGGTAACTACCATTCTACTCCATTTCTATAAAATTAGCTTTTTAAAAAATATATTGGGTATATCTATCACATTTTCTTTACTCATTTATCCCTCAATGGGTAGGTTGTTTCTATATTTTGGTTATTATAAATAATGATGCAGTATACATGGAAGTACAGCTATCTCTATGAGATACTGATCCTATTATCTCTTTGATTCATAAGCAATAAAAGTGAACCACAGAGAAATATTCTAATTAGCTGGAATCTAAAGTGGTTCCATAAAGTAGTATCTCATTTACAGAACATTTTTTTTTCTGGCATTGGTGGTAGAATGTACTTATAATTTTAATATTCTATCTTTAATCATTAACTATTATATTTCAAAACTTAAATCTGACAAATCAAATGTGAATCTGGATAATATCGATAAAATTACAGGGCCCAGAATAGGTGAGATGATCATTTCTCTCTTTCTGCAAATATTGGCTTTTATTTGGTGTACTGCCTTTGGTTCTAGACCTTGAAATTTATGAACAGCTACAAGTTACTCAGAGGAAAGCCCAGTGAAGCTGAAGGAACATCAGCAGTGGCATAGTTAGTAATTTTGGCTCTCAGATAAACAGCCTTAACTGTGCTCTCAAAGTGGCTTTGCCATTGATACTGCGGCTCAGAGATGGATGTTACAAACAAGCCATGCTAGTCTGGGAGTTTGATATTTTAACAAATTTTAACTACTCTTATTATGCAGTTTCAAAGCTCTCACAAGTATTTGAAATTTGATTCTCTAAATTTTGGTGATCTAGGGGAATTTGGACTTTCCTTTATTTTGAGAAAAATGATTCATTTATTCAATATTGTATGTCAGAATTCTGAATTACGTACAATGAAGTCCTCTCTTGCCAGTTTAAACAGAGAGGAGTCTATACAAAGATATTAAGAACTGCACAGAATTTTATAGGGCCAGAGAGCCAGGCTGGGTGTTGCCCCATGACATGTTCTACCCTCACTGCTGCTGACAATACCACCACTGCTTGCTCCAACACAAAAGGCACTTGAGACTATATGCCCCTGCTCAGGATAGCTCCAACTGCAAACTGAACAGCTGTTTCTCCAATCACTGACTACCTAACAAAGTCTCGCTTGGATACATTGATCAGTAACGCCTGTACCCAACTGCAAAGGAGGCTAGTGAAGGAGATTCCCTGGCTTTTGCTTGGGCAAGTAAGATCATAATGCAGGAATTCCCCTAACATTATAAAGAAGATCTGAAGGTGGTGGTAAGGCTGAAAATGTGAGGAACAGTCAGTATAAAGTTATATTTATTATTACATGCCGGGTCTTTTTCTTGGCTCTTGAGTATGAAGATAAATGCTCAATATTTATCTGTAGTAGTTCTTAGAAATACAGTAGTTCTTATATACAGTAATTCTTAGAAATAGAGCTAAAAGTTAAAAGTTACAAGGAAACAATCTCACCTCAATACCAGTGAATAAACTTCTAATGTGGTATTTGTATTAAGAGAAACTTTGCATTATAAAAATCTCATTAAAATTTATTTAAGTTGAAAACAAAGCAGGTCTAGAAATTTTTGGACTAAAAATAAGGTTATTTCTTACAAAAATTTCAGTAACCAAGATGCTTAGCAATAAGTGTATTTGTTATTGTAAGTTAAATATAATAGTTTATCAAAATAGTTTTTTAAAATGTCCTAAGTTTCACTAAGTAAATACTGAACTGTCCATAAAATCAAAATGATAATCAATGAACTTCTGATTATCAAAATAAATTGTAGTAGTTTATAAACTTTTATGTTAAAAAAGGAATGCAAGGCTAGCAAAGCAGACAACCACTCAGAAAAAGCAGATGTTGATTCCTATTTTAATCACACAAATACTTTTTGCCTATACACACAAAAAACTTGCTTTCAATTTCATATTATATACATATGTATGTATGTATGTGTGTGTGTGTATATATATGCCTATATATATATATATATATATATATATATATATATATGGCATTGGCAGCTGTTTGTTCTCAGAGGAAAAGAAGACAGAGACCCATACTAACCAAGGAGACAGTTGATCTAAAAAGAGAAATTATTGTACAGCAGGACCTTGAATAACATCATTTTCTCCAATGTTATTTCATTATAAAGTTGATGAGATGCCCTAGGAACTTAACTCTTGTTTACATCAATCAGCCATGGTAAAATTGGTTTCATTATACCTCATTTCACTTAAAGTTGCAGAGCCTATTGATGATGTTAAGTGAGGACTTACTGTACACCGTGGTAGCCACGGCAAGTTTATCAAGCACACACTGACATTATCTTTGAATCTTCTTCAGGTTGAATAAAAAGTTCTTGGGGTCACTTACAGGTGCTTTAAGTTGTTACTAAGTAAAACTTCTCCATCTCCCCAAAGCTTTAGTAAACTCTGATACACAGAGGCATGTGCATATGTTGATTCCTCAAGAACATCAAGGAAAGGGTTGGGTTTCAGTGAATGGAATGGAAATAAGCCATGCAGAACAGACTTTGGAAATTAACTCAGTTTAGCAAAGAAGTAGCTAGCTTTCATACAGAGAGAAAGCTAGAAATTGGCCCCTGCATAAACTGACCCCATGCCTCCACTTGTCCCCCACACTCTGCCTCAAGTTCCTGGAGAGTTTGGGATAGATGCACTATCTGCTGTTGTTCTAAAATAGACAGAATACCTTGATTGACTTCCAAGTTACATCTTTAATTAAATTTATTCTAAAATAAAACAAGGGGCTCCAAAAAGTACAGTACTTCCAGTTTTGAAAGAGATACTTGAAAAGCTAAGAACTTTATGCATTCGGTCTCTACAATTTGTAAATTCTATGAATAACGGTGTCATTTAAATCGAACATGAATTTTTCTTTTTCTTTTCTTTTCTTTTCTTTTTTTTTTTTTAACAAGAAGAAGGATTCAGACTCAAGGAGAAACTAATGATAATGTCATTTCATTCAGGAAAATGCCACACACTATAAATGTATTTGTTCAGTATCTATCAAAGACGTTGAAAAAGATCTTCCTTATTAGTGTTCATCGTGAATCTTAGATCCCAGTGATAACACAGTAAAGCAGCATTACCATTACCCAAACATGACTTTGCATCTTCTCTTTTAATTAAAAAAGCAAAATCCATAATTATTTCAACTCCAGTTTAAAGTATGAACAATGAATATCTCCTAAAGAAGAGCTTTGCACAATAAAAATAACTTATTAGAATTTAGAAACAAAAACTAAATTGTGAGAAAGAATTAATGGTCCTAAAATCATAAGCATATGAACACTAACAAACTGTCAAAGAAGAAAATAAAGAATAAAAATAAGAAATAACAAAAAAAAATTTAATTACTGGTTAATCAAGGTGGAATTTTTGAAAGTCATGATACTCTTTGGAAGAGCAAGTGTCCAAGATACCTGTGAATTAAAAAAAAACAAAACAAACAAAAATACCAGTAATAACAAGAAATGTAAATGGACTATACTTGCCAATTAAAACAAAGATTGGTGGGAAAATTCCTGGTATGTGCTGTTTACAAGAGACATACTTGAAATATAAAATAAAAAATTTGAAGTAGTAGAGGTAAAACCTAACAGATTAGTGTAAGTAAGAAAAATTACAGGATAGCTTTTCATAGGAAGACATGCAAAATCAATTCCAATGTGTTATAGATCTAATTGTAGTAAATAAAAATATTTATCTGTTTCTATTTAAGATTTTAACATAGAAAAATGTACTCATGATCTTGGAATAGGTAAATACTTTTTAAAGAGGACTCAAGAAAGCAGTAATAGTAAAGGAGATGACACATAAATTGGATTTCATTAAAACTAAGAACCTCTTTATCAAAACAGGTCATTAAAAGAGCAAAAATGTAAGCTATAAATTAGAAGACATATGCAATCTCTATATCCAACAAAACGTTTTTCTACAATTGAAGATAAAGAGAAATAATCCAGTTAAAAATAGGAAAAGACTTGGGAAAGTATACCCCGAGGAAAATGTCCACACTTCAATAAACGTAAGCCCTCAACATCATTTGACATTAAGGAAATGGTAACCTAAATAACAACTACCTTTTGACATCCACTAGAAGGGCTTAAAAACTTAAAAAATCAAAAAGTGTTACAACAATGTAGAGCAACAGGAGCTATTAGATACACTGATGGAAAAGTAAATCAGTACAACTATTTAGGAAAATTCTTAGTATCTACTGACCATACATATATCTTATTACCTAGCAGTTTCATTCTTAGGTATAAACCTAACAACAGCTCATTCATATGTATACCAAAAGTGTACACTAAAAACGTTCATTAAATCATTATTTTTAATACCAAAAAATTAGGAGTAACCAAAGTGTCCATCACTAAAAAACTGACAAATACGGTATGGTATTTTCATACAATAGAATACCATACAATATTGAAAAAGGATAGTTACTACTACATACAGTGACATGGATCAAGGTTACAAATATTATATTAAGTTAAAGAAGGAAAATATAAAAAAATACTGTATTGCCCAAACAATATCATGTTAAAAAATCTAATTTAATCTAAAGATAATTTATATTGACAAAAGTAAGAATAGCTGTGCCTTTAGTGAATTATGGTTAGAAGGAATGTTAGGATGGTGATACCATTATCCAGATTAACTTGATCTGGATAGTGGTTATCAAAGTATTCACTTTGTAAAAATCCATCAAACTGCAAATTTATAATTTGTACATTTAAAAAATATATTTTAAATATAATTTCTAAAAAATTTAACCTTCTCCCTCTTGCTTTCTACCCTTTACTGGTGCCTCCCATTGGCCAAACCATTGGGAAGCCAGAGAGCAGGGAGCAAATCAATGCAGCTAGTAGAAGTCCAGCCCACTGGGACACTGAGCAGAGCCAAGAATACTTCTGAAATGCCTAAGAGAATAACCATCTCAGGGTGGTCCCAAAATGCACTTTCAAGCCTTGTTTATAACAGTAAAAAACTGGAGGAAATAAGCATACAATGATATATCATCTACCACTGCAAATTGGAGCTGGGAGAATCAGAAAAAACACACAAAGTAATAAACACAGAGGGAACTTCAGAAAAATAAATAAAGTATAACTTCTATTTGTATAAATTTTAAAACCAATATTACTATTGGTTATTGTTTGGGGTGCATTCATGTAAATAAAGGCAAGAGTAAATAAATGCTTAGCAATAATAAATATCAAATTCAGAATAGCTATTTTTTTTTTCTGAGGGAGTTAAGTGTGAAGTGTGGTCATAGAGGGCTTTAACTATATTTGTAATGTTTTATGCCTTAAGCTATGAGAGGTACATAAATGTTTATTGAATCATTCCTTACAGTTTTGTAAATAACTAAAAAATATTTCATAATAAAAAATTTAAAAATACACTACCACTGACACCACCACTCTTGTTATATAAGTCTGGACTCATAGCACATACTTTCTATATGGCATTACTGTAAGTGGGAACAAAAACAAATGAACAATCCACATATAAAAATAATTCTCTTGACCCATCAGTCAAGGAATACTGAGCAGGCCCCATCCATAGAACACATTCTTGAACTGTTTATTCCAGGACTAGGGGCCAGTTTTAGGTGGGTTTTATTTGTTTCTTTGTTTGTTCTGTGTGTTTGTTTGTTTCTTGTGAGTAACTATGCACAGTTGTGGAATCTACGTGGGAATGATAGGGTAGTGTGTGACTTTAGAACAGAGCAGAGCTAACTTGTCCAGATAGAGATTTGATCCTCAACTTTGACCTCATCAATTTAATTCTCTCAAAAACCGAAACTGAACTCACTTTAGTAAATGTATATATTCTGCATAACATTTTATGTAGTATGATATCTGTTTATATAGATATTAAAGATATCTATCATCAAATGACTATTGTGATTTATATTCCTTGAAAGTTATTTAGTCTATCTGCTTTCTTTTGAGGAAGACATTTAGGTTTCCTTGCTTTCTAATCATTTAAAATTTGGGGACCTACTTCCTTTGTTCATATCCTTATCTTTAAAATTATAGCTAACAGAGTTGTCCTTTATTTTGTAAGCATAAGACTATATGTTATGTAATCCCAGAGGCTTTCTGATGAGTCCTGCATAAGTTGAGGTCCATTTAACAAATATGATCTCATGCACTGTCAGCATATGTGCACTCACTATAATTAAAATGCAATAACAAGAAATGCATGGCAAATGAGTTTTAAACCTCTACCGACATATGAAATAACTTCTTCCTTCCAGGGTCAATTGAACCATATTTCTCACTTATTTTGCCCTTTGTCTCCATATAGAATCTATATAACAGTAAGGGGAAAATTCCTTTTCTCATTACAAAGCAATATTATAGTAATTTAATTTCATTGCTCAAGCTAAGTACTTTTAAATATTACTATTTCTATGGCAATCTCTCTTTCATTTATTATACTGGAGAATATCTGCAGCCTTATATTCAAACTGCATCCATAATATTATCAAGTGTGAGCAAATTGTGGCTAAACCAATTATAGCGTGACAATTTTTGAATTAACATTTTTAAATAATGAGAATAATTTCAGAAATGTTGCCACTTTTCTCTCAACATGGAAACAATCAATTCAGTATATCTCATGATCACAAAATCTGTAGATAAACATTGAAAGAAATCAGGATCCAGAAAAAAAAAGAATTCAGGTTATAAATATTTGGTTCATAAGCTTTAAAATATACTTGGAATTTGGATATTTTTCTTTGATTAAGGGTTGGCATTTGTTCAGCTAAAGCATTTGGATACAGGCAGATTTTCTTCCCTTCTATTGCTTTTTATATAGCATGTGCAAGTTTCTGCTCCACGAACACCTACTGCAGCCAAAGCATTTCACTGTCTAAAATAATCTGAAAACTAAATTTATTCAGATAGCATTCTTTATTCTACTAATGGTAAACATGTCGACTTACATACATAAATTTTTCAATAAATTTTGTATTCAAATATTTGGTACCATATAGATATATCTTTGATTTAAATGGGAAAAAAATAATTTCCCTTTTGTTTTTCTTTATGAAGTAACAGGACAGTTAAACATTTTTATTGTTGTTATTAGACTTTATAAGTTACTTACTTACACATGAGACTTCTTTTAGAAAGAAATGAAAGAGAAAGAGGAGAGAGAGAAAGTGAATAGATTCAACCTAATTGAGATCAACACATTAGATAAATGCCACCAAAAACTAGTTTTATAAGAATAGTTTTAAGAAAAAGGATGGACAAATACTATTATATTTCTTATTCTTTTCACCATGACAATTAGTTGTTCTTCAGCAGCTACCACTATATTGTACAATAATAATTTTAAAGAGACTGATTTTTTTATACCTAGTAGATATATAAGTGATTTATAAATTAAATTAAAAGGTAATGAAGATTAAAAAGTTTTTAACTTTATTACAGAAGAAATGATTAGAGACGAGGAAACACTTTCATCAACTTGCTGAACTTTTCTCATATGTAATTCTTCCTTTTTGCTTTAAAACTGAAGTTCTTGGAAAGTAAAATCAGTTACTTAATTTGAAATTTTAAAGAAGACAACGAAGTTAATTAAAGTTAATCGATAACACTTAATATGATTTTGTCCTTTATTGTGCACTCCTATTCGATTGTGTAAGCACGAGGTAAGCACTACTCCTGTGTAAGCATCACTCTGGCCAGTATTACATTCTGTGTATAGTAGTCATACCCTATTTTAAATGATTCACACATTTCTCCCATGTTCAAGGCACCATACTAAAGGCTGAAAATATTCAGAAAAAAGAGACATGATCTTGCTTGTTTACAAATAATTTACAATAAATCAAGAGAAACAAAATTTTAATGAATTGACATGCTCTAATAATATTTTGACTATGTTCTATGGGACCAGTAAGGGTGTAATTAACTGAGGTAAGGTATGGAAGGCTTTCAGAGCAGGGCATATGTGAGCTGGATCTTGAGGACCAAGCAGGAAGGAGGGGTTTAATGCAAATGATGTTTCCCAAAGTTTAGTCATTATGAATCACAGCTAAGGCCTTTGTTAGTACCTATGCTAATAGATAATTCATATTTTTCTTCATATGTACTAAGAATTATTAAATATTAAGTTAATATACCTAAAAATAAAACTTCGCAGGACTTTCATAGATGAAAAACCATTATCATCTGACAGAGAGAGAAGGTGAGGTTAAAAATTAGCTATTTTGAAAACAAGTTAAGTTGTTGTATTTTACTTAGCTGCTGTTATTACCAAAAACAATGAACCATTAGGTTCAGTACAGATCTTTATTCCTTCTTATAATGGGAATTTAACACAAGGTACTGGGGCAAATTAGTGACTTGTTTGAAGAGATAACAAAAGAATGTTATGAATTCGTATGATAAAAATTCATATGATAAAACCCTGATTACCAATGTGATGATATTTGGAAATGAGGCTTTTAGATGAGGTCATGAGGGTGATGCCCTCATGATGAGATTAGAGCCTTTATGAGAACAGACCCAAGAGAGCTTGTTCTCTGTCTGCCAGAAGGACACATCAAGAAGGCAGCCATCTCGAGCCAGAAAGAGAGCTCTCACCAGAAATTGACTATTCTGGCATCTTGATCTTGGACTTTCAGTTAGAACTATGGGAAAATAATTTTTTGTTGTTGTTTAAGCCAGCAATCCCCAACCTTTTGGTCACCAGGGACCGGTGCTCCTATGAGAATCTAACATCTGATGATCTGAGGTGAAGCTGAGGTGATGATGCTAGCTGGGGAGCAGCTGCAAATACAGCTGCTCACCCACCAGCCACTCACCTCCTGTTGTGAGGCCCAGTTCCTAACAGGCTATGGACCCAGACCAGTCCACAGACCAGGGGTTGGAGATCCCTGATTTAAGCCACCCAGTCTACGGTGCTTTATTATGACAGCCCAAGCAGACTAAGATAGATGACAAGAATATAAAAAAGGAAAACTTTTCCAGGTTGTGATACAATTTGATTTAATGTTATGTTTATTCACATAACTACCTATCTACCTACTATGTCTGTCCTGTGATAAGTGTAATGTGTCTCCCACTTTTGGAAACTCTATAACAAAAGTCCTTCTGAACATAGATACAGAGATATGAACAAACATCCCATAGTTAGGGAAGAATAAGTAGTCTAATGTTGCAATAAGAAGCTTTTTAAGGCTTGAATTTAAAATATGTATATGGATGCAGTAGTAATATGAGGGTTGAGGGATTTTTCTTAGCTTAAATAATTTAGTTTACACAACTCTATTAGTTTGCTATTGCTGCATAATAAGTCACCACAAACTACCAGCTTAAAAAATATATACATTTATTATCTCAGTGTCTGTGGGTCAGGAGTCTAGGTGCAACATAACTGGGTCCCCTGTCAGAGGCTTTCAAGGCTGCAAGATGTCAGCTGGCTGCTTTCTCATCTGGAGACTAGACTATATAAAGAGTTTGTTCCCACACTTGTTCAGATCATTGACTGAATCTGTGTCCCTGTGTCTGTAAGAATAAGGGTCCCAGTTTCTTTTTGGATATCAGGAAGCCTTCCCCAGCTCCTGGAGGACATGCACATGCCTAGAGATCATTGTAATTCTCAGAGGCCGCTAGTATTCTTTGTCATATGGGCTTTCTCACAATAGCTATCTACTTCATCAAGCCAGCAAGGCGGAGTCCCTATAGCAAGCCTGCTAGCAAGACTGTATATGTATATGTATATGTATATGTATATGTATATGTATATGTATATGTATATGTATATGTATATGTATATGTATATGTATATGCATATGCATATGCATATGTATATGCATATGTATATATCTGTAATATGACATAACCATGGGAGTAACTATCATATCACCTTCGCCATATTGCTTTGATTATAAGCAAGTTACAGTTTCTGCCAGCACTCAGGAGGGAATTTTACCAAGGTACAAATACTAGAAAGTAAAGATTATGGAGGCTCACTCTAGAGTTTGTCTGGAACAGCAATGTAATGAAGATCTCTCCATTCATACACATTTAAACCCTCTTTAACTCCATGCACTAAAAAAGGAGAAAAAAATTATTGTATTTGTAAATTTAAATATGAAGGAAAAAACATAAATGACAACTAATTAACCAACTCTTGATCACCAAACTACACCCCAAAGTAGAAAATTACCAACATCTGGCTATAGCATTTATAGATAGAAATAACTTTAATGGATATGCTGTTAATGACTCCTCCTGAGTTATGGGTAGATTGCTACTAGGTCTCCATTGTTATTTTTTTAGTATTTTATCATGAGCATATGACAGCCCAATCTTCTGACTGGGGCTAAGCTTCCCTATACTGCTTCATCTCTCTTCCCTTCAGCCCCATCAGAGTGCTGATCATTGGTGAATCTCTTTTTGAGTGAAACAAGAGGAGAGCAGGAAGAGGAAAAGTAAGAAGAAAGAAGAGGAAAAATGTTATATTTAGCATAGGTTGACACAAATAACAGACTAATGCCAATTTAACTTTTCTTCACTTTAATCACAATCAGGTAACTACAAAAATAATTTAAAAAATAAATCCTATGCCTTGTTAATGTATGAGTAGATAAGGGCTCTGTTTCGAAAGGCTTTGAGTGCCCAGTCATAAGAATTCATCATTTGAGCAATGGCAGTGGATAGGAGTTCACCAACGACAGGGTGCAGGACAACGAAATGATGGCAGTAAGAGAAGAAGCTGACAGTAGGGACTACTTTAGAAACAACTGTAATAACACAGCCAGCAATGGTGATGAAGCCTTAGCTACCCAGTGGGAACTGAAAAAGATAAAATTTGGACTTCAGCAGGGATGGGAGGATGAGAAAGGGAAAACAATCAAATATGACACTGAACCAATCGGCAACTATTCATGGACTTGAAAAGAAAGCTTATACATAAAAAGTGCAAGAATGGAGTTTGAGTTGTGTCTAGGCAACTAACACCAAGCATTTTTGGAAGAAGTGTAATTTAGGAGTAAGAAAGGAGAAGGAAATCCTAACTCATTTTAAACATCTTGTATTTTACAAGGCACTATGATAGTCATGATGTATTAATAAGAATCTGAACGGATAAGAAAAGTGAAAAGGAATAGGGAAAATGATATTGGTATTAGGTATCTCAAAGAGAAGGAAAAAAATTTTATGATATTGAAGACCTTCAGTTTCTTACCTTTTTAATAAAATAGAGTTACTAGTTAGACCACAGATAAAGACAAAGTAGTGATCAGAAATTAAGCAATGGTGGCATTTCACAAATGTGAAGAGAAATTTATTAAATCATGACATTTATCTGCTCACCACTTTGATAACATAGATCTATTCTATTTTTAATCCTGAATAATTTAAAAAATTACTCAACATTAAATATTTAACCTATTCAAAATTATCTTGTCCTAAATATATCAATTAAATGCATACATTATATGCAAAATCACTTTTATTAAACCAAATTAAATATTGAACTAAATTTAATAATTAAACTGGATTTCATATTAGATCAATTTAACACACAGTGTAGAAAGTTCAGTTTGTGCAAGAATGAAAGGGTAACAGAAATGAATATTAGTTATGTTTAAAGAAATAAATGGCTATAAATTTAGTTAATAAAATATCCAACATAGACGTTTTTAAAGTAATATTTATGTGGTATATGTATGTGTGTGTGTGTGGGGGGTGTATCACTGTATTACTGATGCATGTAAATATATATATATGTATATACACATTTTTTAAACTAAAGTGAACCCTTATTCTGGAGATATATATCAAGATAATCATAACTTCCTAGAATTCTCAGGCACCACCAAAGCATTTTATTTTCCCTCATAAAATTCAGTCAAGTAGACTTGAAAATTTTAAATTACCTCTTCAGTCCCTAATAAGAACTACCAAGTTCATAACAAAAAGTGAGTTGAGACTGTGTCTGAGCAATTAACTAGCTTCATTTACTCTCCACATTTATTTATTCATCGAAAAAAATTCATTTCGCACTTCACTGTGCTGGGCACTGTTCTAGGTGCTGAGGATGAGAAAGAAATAAAATAGAAAAGGAAAAACAGTCCCTGCTCCCATGGAGGTTCATTCAAGCAGAGACAGAAGGGGGAGAACCAAGCAAGTGACATGTAAAGTGCCAGCAAAATGATGAAAAATAAAGCCAGCTCTGGCGATAGAGACTGGCAAGGAAGGGGATGTATTTCATTTGAGGTGCTAAGGAAAGACTTTCCAGGAAGCGGATATGCGGGAATAAAGAGAAGAGGGAGTGCTTCTGACCTGGAAGAAGAATTGTTAATACTTATGACTGAAGGACTGACTCTCATGCTTTTTACCACAGACTTTCAGAGTTGTTGCAAACTGTCCCAAAGGGAAATATTAAATCTGAGCATTCAGGAAGTTTTAAAAATCGTAGACATCCAAAAAGGTCTCAGACTCTTTAACTTTCATGCAATTATCATTTAGAAGTAAGTTCTCACATACACGCACCCATGAAATTCAAAGAATAATTGGTTATACAGAATATTTAAATCAAGGCTAGATTCCAATCACTGATATATAAGATGAGCGTTACCTTCTGTTTTACTTAAGGTAAACTACAACCTGCAGTCCATAACTTTTCTAAAATGCAACAGTACTATTCTCTGCCTTTGTAAGGAAGAAACATCAAACATGATTGGAACTTCTTTGATGATTGAAAAGCTTGCAGGGCCTTGGAGTTCTCTCTTTGAACATTCATTCTCACTTGGCTAACACTGTCTGAAGAGAAGAAAAAAAAAAGAATGTAGGAAATCACACTGAATTTATACTAAATGCAAGACCTTAGGTGGGCTAAAATTAAAAAACAGTTGATTGTTATAAAATCAATTTCAGAAAAATTTCTAAATTGTACTATTGGGATCTGTGGTTACTTTGGTTTAGTGAGTTAATTTTATTATATAATGATTACCTAATTTTATAATTTTCATTTTCAGTCTGAAAACTTTAAAATTTATAAAAGTAATCAAGCCAATAAAATTTAGCTTAAATAATAGGAAGTTTGGGTGACTCAACATTTTACATGTACTCTATTTTTCACTTCATTCACATCACAGCTCTTGCAATCTCATACTTGCTTCTCTGTCTCACAGAATAAGTAGAACAGTGAAAGTTAAAACTCTCAGTTCAGAGCTATCATCTGTGAAACTTGCTTCCCCAGGAGATGCCTCCTTCCCATTGCTATGACATTTTATCTAGCAAAACATCTCTATAACAGCTATTTGGTAGCTTTGTTTGTCCCTAACTAAAATAGTGAGAAACCAAATTTGTTCCAGTCAAATGAAAACCACTTGCCTTTACAACTTACTGTTATCACTGTAAGTTTCTTAAGGTCTCAGAACAAAAGTGTTGCTTTTTTCTGAGTTCCCTATACTTTAAAAGAGAGGCTGGCATGCCATAGGTGCCTCCAGAATTGAATTGAACTGAACTGGACCAAAATACCTGGAAGCAAATATGACCTCTAATGTTGGGAGGAGGCAAGAGAATTAAAATGTTAATCAAGGTACATTCAGAGACTGCAAAATGCTGATCAGCCCTGCAGCGAGGCCTGGAGGACACTTTCAGAACAAAGGAAAATTTCTTCTGTGATTGCTAAAAACCCATTCCCCACACTGTGAAGGGGATACAGAAAACACAGTCTTTAAGCATCACCCTAGACAAAAATCAAATCACGCATTCCCTATGGCTAAAACCATAAGGAACCTCTAGAATAAAGGCTGGGAACTGCCAGCGGGCCTTTTCATGCTACATATTTTTACCTTTTCACACTACATGCTCTTCCCCTTACTGTATGTCCATATCAGAGGAAATGGTTTAACAAAGTCTTAAACTATAACTACAAGGAACTAAAGAATGATATATAAATTGAATTCCCCAAATATTTCAGGTCACTCTCACTCTCTGCCTCTGAGAGGAGACCACTCTTTTCTAATAAACTTTCCTTTGACTCTAACGTTGGCATGTGTTGAATTCTTCTACACTCTCCACCAAAGGAGCCTCTTCTTCTCTCCGTGAAGGGCTTAGTCTCCTCCCACTGGGGTAATTTGCCCTGTCCTGATTCATCTCCACCTCTTAAATACCCATCGCTTGTGCCTGACATGATTTTGGCACAATGACATTAAAAAGCATTTGTCTTATTGTATATATCCTAGTACTCATCATTTTATCTCAATTAAAAAAAATTTAATGAAAAAAACATGTCCTAAACTTAAATATATCTTAGTTATTGCTCCCAAAACTGTCTTCTCTTTTTTAAATTTCCCTTGATTTATCTTGCAAAGAATAAAATGCATACCTGTCTATAACTTATATTCATGCTCTCCACTACACTCTAAAATTACATTTAGGTGATTTTGCAGAATAATTCTTAATATCAACTAATTCCCAAACTAAAAAACAAAAAAAGAATTTTATTCAGAATTACATTGCAGTGTTCCTGATCATTGTCATGCACATATTTTTAAAAGATGGCATCCATGTGTGATTTTCTTCTATTGTATTCCTGTAATATGCAAGACAATATTATACACATGGTATTAAAACATGAAAAAAATTAATCATGCAACTTTGAAGGTGAAATAATTAGTTCTCTTTTGGAGTTTTAAAAGAACTGTTAATTACTGTATTTGATGATATTTTCACAATACTTTAGTACTATTTAGCACTAACCAGCATAAATTTAAATGCTAAATTCTTACATTAGTAGAATATGAGAGATTAGAACTTGCTGTTATCTGATTCTAATATAAGTAATTGATTAGAATAAAAGTGAACCAAGTTAGGATACACATTTTTTTTTCTTTTCTTTTCTTTCATTTTTACTTCTCAATTTAAAAAGAAAGTTGGATCAGAGCCATGATTTCCTTTGAAAGTGGGAAAATGACTTCTGGAACATCAAGTGGGAAGAAACGGAATACTGATTTGATAATTAGACACTTAAAATCATTTGCTAAGCTAAAGTTGTAAAAGCAGATTATGATTTGATTTTCTACCTGTATTCACATGCTGCCGTTTATGTGAGGTTTCTATATTCCTTTGCATTTTCCTAGATATCTGGCAAGTCCCAAAACCATGTCCTGCAAAGATTTCTTTGTGTTGCCAAATATCAGCATTTTTCACAGAACAAAGTCACAGTTATGCTACTGGCACAAAAGTGGTGGGAAGGGAAAACATAAGACATATCAAACAGCAGCAGCATAATTCTTCTTCCTTTAGTGTAGGATTGAATCATTGCTGTTGATTCTCCACAACTTCCCTTAAACAGGTTTACACATCCACACCCTTTGCTATGACTTGATAGTTTCTCTCCTAGAGGCAGAAAATATTTCTCTGCTCTACTGATGTTGGGATTGATATGATATACTTGGTCCATGGAATGTGAGAGAAGTGAGAACATGCCAGTTCCAGGCAAAGGCCACAGAAGACATCAAGTATTTCTGCTTATCGTCATTCACTACAAAAATTTGTTGCGCTGACAATGAATCTCACATAGCTACTATTTATAAAGAATAAAAAGTATGTGGCGCAGACTTAACTTCGACATGGCATGAGATGACCAGTGTCCCAACACAGGACTGCATGTGCTGTCCCTCAGGATAAAGACTAAGAAAGATGAATGCTTATTGTTATATATCATTGAGTTTGGGTTTTTAGTATGTAGCATTGTTGCAGCAATAACTGACTAGTACAGACAGTGTGTCTTATTAAGATCCTCCCCCGCCCCCAAAAAAATACAGAACAGAAATGCTTCTCAGAAACAATAGCTAATTTAGTGATACAATAAAGGTAGTCAGTAATGTTAATAATAAAAACTATAGCAATTTTCCTTAAGTTCCAAATGATCTCTGTGAGCAGCCCCAAATAAAAAAGACTAAAACAGTTTTAACTAAAATACCCATCTGAGCCTAAAATAAAAGCTTGGGTTATAGGTTTATTTATTCTCCAGCATCTATAATTATGATTTACCGGTTCCGTAAAAAGCATAAATTAAGACAGACTAGTTTGTCTGGAAAGAATCTTTGAAACTTCTGTTTGCCTCATAATACAACTAATGCCTAGGAATCAAGCAATGCCGAATTCCAAACCGACTAAAAATTCTGCTTTCTAGAAACTTGTGCAACTCCAAAATTATAACAACTTTCACATGACCTCTGATCATTTGATTCTCTTCTCCACACAAAACCTTGGCGTGACTGAGAGGAATAAACAGGGGAAGATTATTGGGAAAACACCAACGTTCACATCTTCTTCTAAGGAAGCCCTGTTTTACTTTTGTAACTTTTATTATGAGCTCCTGAGAAAGAGAGACAAAGAAAAATGTTTTGTTTGTTTGTTTGTTTTGTTTTTGTTTTTCTGGAAAAATTTATTCTAGTGTTCTGAAACTCAACCAACCGCAATCATACATACAGGCATATCCCTGGGTTCTGTGAAACAACGTTGTATCCTTAAAATAAATGTCTCCTTTTGCTTACAAAACAGTTAATATTTTGAATTGTATTCCTGCTGCTTGAAACTAATTAATGGAGAAAGCCAGTCGTCATAAAAACTGAAATGGAATAATAAAAGAACTGTAAACTATATGTTCTTGTTCTTAAGAAAAAACTTTTCTGACATAGAGATTTAAGCAGTGATGAGGTTTAAAGAGTATTTAAATAATAAAACACATTCCTGAAACCCAGAAGTCTCAAACTTTATTTTACCCTAAAGCCAGAGAATCAGTTGGGAGGCTGTACAGGCAAATTACTTAAAATGTACCCTAACATTGGCAAACTTACTGAGTGGTGTAAGGACACCACTCAAAAGTGGATTAGGAAAAAGTGTCTCCTACTCTTGTCTACACCAACCTATGGCTTCTTATCTAAACTCTGAAGTAGGAATCCCTTACTCAGAGAGTGAATTTGATGTGGAGAATTTGTGCCTGGTGTCAGAATTAGAAGGTATATTAATGTGCAGTCTTGACTGTGGGCTAGGAACCAGTGACCCCACTTGCTAATCAAGACACCCCAAAATGAAATTAGCCAATTATGCATGAAAACAAACCTATGTGCACTAACTAGAGAGTGGTGACTGATTAAAACACAAGACAATATCATTCCCATTAACAGTAAATGTGCCACATAAATGGCACAAAAAGTTTTAGCTCAAAACCCTCTCAGAACTGACCTTTGAAAACGTTGAACAAAGAAAATCCTTGCAGCAGACAGAATTGGAGCAGCCAGCTTGACTGACTTCGCCGCCACTAAACTTAGAGTTTGGTAGCAGGCAGAGCTCTCTTGATAGGCTCTGCAGCACTTTTACATATCCAGGAGGCCAGCTGAAGGAAAGAAGGCCTTGTAGATAGCTCCTAGAGTTAAGAGATGTAGAAAAATCCCCCAGGACATGTTATTTATACAGGAAATGCAGAGTTTTCATGGGGATTCTGTTCCATCATAAAAACTGCAATGTTTTTCCCAAACTCCAAATGCTAAATTTTCCTCAAATAACAAATGCTTCAAGATATACTCATATTACATTTTTGTGATTTACTATATTTGATACAAACCAGATCTAACTTTTTTTGATTAATATTATAACACTTTAATTTTTTCACATCATTAGTCATCATTTGCCACAGCTCTTCGTTCATTGATCTTTCCCATTTCTCTGTCTTATTTATAATTCTTGAGTTACATCAATGTACCTCATGTGGTCCTTTTATATTTTACACATGTTTGATGCATCTGCTAAGTATTTCAAATTGCATTTAGTCTTTTGATTACATAATAGAAATGGAATATCATAAGCAATCTTTAACCTATATATCAAGTATCCAAAGTTAACTGAAATTTCTCCGTAGAGACATTGCACAGCCAGATTGATCTCTTTTGAACATTTTTTTTTTTTGATCATTAGTTTGCATTTTGGTCAAAACGGAATACTGAGATGTCATTAGATTTCATTATCAATATCTTCCGGCATCACTAGTGTACCTTTGACATGAGAAAAGACTTGGCTATGAATCAATATACCTGAGATCCAGACTCTGCTGTTGTTCTACAAAGGTCCTAAATCTGACACGAGACTTAATCCCATGGTCATAAGGAAAAGAGTGAAGATTGAGGAATTATTCTGCATATGAGGTTGCACCAACTTTAACAAGTGGTGAACGCAAAGACTAGTTTGGCTATTGATAAGTGAGAGCAGTATCGATGAGCTTGGATGGGACATTTGATCTGTTAAAGCTATCTGAGGATAAAGTTTTGATATGAAAGTATTTGTTTTCTTTAGCCTCAGAGGACAGATGACTGTTTCCTATCAAACTTTTAATGTTCTTATTTGCAGTATTTATGATACATACTACAATATTTTCTTTTACAGTGTGTAATGAGAAAAGAAGTCTGAGTACAAAGCAGTGAGAAATTAGTCCTGGATGAGGCCTATATCCAAAATATGGGTAGTGAAGTCTACAGTTTGAAACTATTGTGATGAAAGATGGTTTGTGGTATGTACATGAGGGTGATGAAGTCTGGAAACAGAAATCTGAGGTCCCGATGCTGACAAAGATGTAGTTTCAATCATTCTGGAAGGAAAGTGAGCTTGCTGATGGCTTATTAGGTTGTGGTAGGACATCCTAGGGAAAAAGTCGATAAGAATGCAAGAAATACAGAGTTTTATAAAGATCAACAATGGTTGATATAGAATTGAGATATTTTGTATAAAGGTGAAATTATCTTAGAAATATTACCAAAGGACAATATATCTTAAGAGAGACAATGTATCTTAAGAGACTGTATAATACAAGGAAGAGCAGAGGATCTATAGGACAGCTCATAGGACTCCCATAAGAAAAGTCAACCAGTGGGCAGCCAAACGGAGAGATGGCAATGAGAAAGCAGAGTGAAGTTAATTACACAGCAGAACAAAACCATAATCCTCTCACTTAGAGGAGAAGCAAGGGGGGTTGGTCAATTTTTTATATGTATTCTTATTTCAGCCTAAGACCCAAGTTCTTCTACTCAAATACTTATCCTAGAAGTAAAATACTAAAATTTTTACTAAGCCAAATCTCTCATGATGTTCTCTTCTATTTCCTTTCTCAGGTATACAGGTTTAAGGGAATAAATGCACCCTGAACCAATGGGAGATGGAAAAAAATGGTTGTACCTTGTATAATCCTTGCTGATTACAGAAAAATTGAGCCACTTCTGTGTGTCACAAAATTGTAGTCATTCTAGTAGCAGATTTCACGGCCTCGTAAGATCTTTATAGTAATCAAAGAGGTTTTCCTTCTTCTGTTAAAAAAGAAAAAGTAGGGAGCTAAGAGATCAGGGGGAATCTTTCACCTGAGTGTTAAAGGGGACCAGTTTCCCATTAGCAGGCAAGTCCTGCTGGACCAGTTCATTAACCATGAATGCTTTGTTCCTTCACAGAATGTTTTGCAGCCCTGATGAGCTTGGCTTTGCGTGCCTCCCTGGAGGAGGGAAGACTAAGTGTTGGGAACACAGCAGGCTAAGCCTATGTGTTCTAAGGAGAGTGTACAGTTGCTAATAAAGTGTTTGGATTTTTCTTTTCTTCTTTTCAGGTGCAGAAAGCTCTGGGGACCCTGATGTGCTGCTTGAATATTTTGATCTCTGTCAAAATCTATGCAGTTTCTGTGCATCTAAAAATAGATCTTCAAGAGAATGTATTACTTGATATATATTCAGAGAATGCAGAATGAAAAGGAGGGCATTTTATCAAAAAAAAAAAAAGTTAAAAGTAAGTGAATCTGCAATGACCATATGCCAAAAAGATATAGAATCACAGGATCTAAAATCATTGAACAAGACCTCAAGAGTCCTACCTCCCATCTCATTGATAGTCCACCTCAGAAGGTAGCATCCTATTAAACATATAGAATAATAAAGGAAGTCCCACCTCCCAAGAAGGCTCTTTGATTTTTGGACATTCTGAATCTTTTTATTATCCAACCACTGGTCTTACTATTACTATCTGGGGCCCATAATACAAGTCTAATTCCTCAGCTATTTTTATTTATCAAATTTTGGAAAATACCATATGCTATGTAAACTTTTGTTCAAAGTAAATAATCCCAGTTCTTCTGGCATTTCTTATGTGAAATATTGTTATATTGTTTTGAGTCTTAAGAATTTTGTGTTAACATATCAGTTAGGATTGTTTAGCTGCAAATGACTGAAATTCAATGGAAACCAATTAGGCAGAGGAAAATATACAAGCAGTGAATGCTTCACAAAGTCCAACAATTTTGAATCAATTATCCTCTGGATTTTTTTTTTGGCAGTAAAGATTGTTTTTAAAATATAATAAAAATAGCCTTGATAATTTGTGACCAGTTCAAAGTAAAGGTTATCTGTTATCTCCTCCTTTCTAACCTGTATATGTCTACTAATCAGTAGTTTTCAACCCAGGCAGTGCAGCAATAGAGGGTGTTTTATATGTAGAGGTATCCTCTCATTGCCTGGGTGTACTGCTGATGTTAATAGGTGGGCACTAAGGATGTTAAATCTCTTGCCAAACAGAGACTGTTCTGTACGATGAAAAATACTAACAGCAGACCCATGGAGAAACACTGTTAACGTAGCCAAAGTTTTAGGAAGCCATATCACAATGTCGCATGAAATTTCACTAAGTCAAATCTCGTTATTTTATAAAGTTCGCAGTTGGAATTTTGAATACAAGTGTAGGCTTCATATTTATTTTACTTTAATTCACTCGTAATTGTTCGTCATGCACTCTAAGCTGTTATTTGTTATTATTACTTTTTTAAAATCTGGAGTAAGTCATGGACTCTAAATCAGACAGATACATGTTTCAATACCAACTCTACCACTTTAAGATAAATGACCTAAGAGCAAATTAACCTTTCAAATCACACTTCTGCCAATGAGAATATAACAGTTAGCTCAACGTTCAATTGTGAAAATAAAATGAGAGAGCTTAGGATAAAATTGTTCAACTCATGGTTATACTAGTAGCAATTGTTATGATTATTCGCAAATTTGCTGAAAAGGTCTTATGTCGATTAACTACATTACTGATACAAATGTGTTCATATACCTATATCTTGTCCACTGGAGGCCTCCATTTAGAACAATATTATTTCATTAATTGCCATCCCCAGAAGACATACTTAACATAATAGGCAGTAGTTATGCTGTAAATTATTTTTAGCATCTTAGGTCAGAATTGTCCATGTATGTGTTTCTTGAGCTTCAGTTCCACCTAAATCTTGCCCTGCAATTTCTAATTTTAAGAGAATCCTCTAACTAGAAAAGAAGTGAAATCTGTTTCAAGTAATCCAGGGTCCACTATTATTTTTCAATAAAAAGCTAATTAAAAGAGTAATGTTGCAACTTTTTTTAAGAGAGTCATTGTTCCAGCATATTCTTTAAAGTATTCACAGAAATCCTAAAATTTAGGGTTAATTTTAAACTTTTCAAATATAATCTTCAAATGCAATCATTTATATTTCCACATCAAAGTTTATTTGCTAGGCAATTATCTGTGGATCCAAATAAATGATTAAATTCACCCAAGCCCTGAGGCAACATAGATCATTGCTAGAGAACATGGTTTTCCTTCTGCTTAGGATTTAAATGAAATAGACATATATTTAATAAACATAAATATGTTTTTGAGAGAAAAAAGAAGAGAACTATAAATGTTGCTCAGATTTAGGGAAAAATAAAGGTAAAAAAACATTTAAAGTTCCAAGCATATCACTGTGCCCCGACTTGGCATCTTTGAGCCAATGAAAATATTTCATTTGGAAAAGCCATATGAACTGTAAGCTCATGACAAGTTTCCTTAACTCTCACGTGGATAGAAATGCTGGGCCTGCGGCAATTATCACATCTTTTAGGAACAATCCCATTTTGGGTTGTATAAGAACATGTGCTGTTTCTTATGGATTGAGAACATAGTATTACATCAGTGCTCCTTGTAAACACAGCTCATTAAACTAGTTGAGGATATGACCTGAGGCAGGGAGGAGGATATGGGAGCAGGCTTTTCAGCCACTTTGCAAATGCCTGCACATGCAGGCTGTCCCCATAGGGAGACAATAATAGCAGCCTAGACCCTGCATTTGACTAGGAAAAAACATGCCTGAGGGCTATGGATGCCCTCAGGTAATTCCTCCCAATGCTCCTTTCCATGATAGTATTACTCTCATCATTTAAATGTTGCAGGAATCGATCAAACAATAGATAACTGTGCTAAACTCCTGGGAAAGTACAGTGTTACAAAATCCAAAGAGTCACAATTTGCCCACAAGTTTTAATGAAAAGTTAAAGATTTCAGGGACTTCAATAATAAAAAGCATATGTTCTACCTCTAAGTCACATCAATTATTCTTTCTGATATATATATATTATTTTTTTAATTTTTAAAAAATTAAATTAATTGGGGTAACTGATTAATAAAATAATATGTTTCAAGTATACACTATTATAATACATCATGTGTATATTACATTGTGTGCTTATCATCCAAAGTTTAGTCTTCTTGTGGAGAGTGATACACTATTAGAGCTGAAAGGGATATTTTCAAAGTTACCTTAGCTGCAGTTTGTTTCTTCAAATCCAAGTTTAACTTATAATTATTGAGGCTTTATTGAGAGTTTATTTCTATTGAGAGTTTATATCATTGAATTTTCGTCGCAAATCTATAATACAGATTGTTTGAATCTCCATTTCATGGATAAAATAGAAAAAAGAAAGTTCAGATCAGCAGAGGACTTTGCCCAAGATCACACAATAAGATTTCTAGATTACTAATGTTGATGTTTACATGCTAAGTGATTTAAAATATATACATACACATATATTTTTTCTATATACAGATATAAATAAAAATATTTAAAATATTATATAGTTTAATATTCTGTATATATGCCTAGAACATATTAATGTTAACATTATTAAAAATAATAATTATAGTAGCATCTGACTGTACATAGTGTTTTAAAATGTTCAGAGTATTTTTACATGTGTTATGTTAAATGACAATAAAAATAATATTAGTAATAATAATTTTTTATTTTCAAGAATTTTGCTAAACATTTAAGGCTATGTAAGTTAATAAAAGCAGATATTATTTTCACATTTTGCACATGACAAAACTGAGAATCTAAAGCCTAAAATAACTTTCCTGAGATGACAAGGCAGATAAGCAGCAAGACTAGCCGGAGCTCAAATCCAAACCTTCTGGCCCCAGAGTATGTGTGCACAGAATATATGTAGAAATTTGACATGTTATAGAATTTATATACTTGATCATCTTCCCTAGCTAGCATGAACTGTATTGGAAATTATTATAAACCTGAAAATTAGCTTGTTCCACTGATATATTACAGAAAATGTTTAAAACTCAGCAATGGCATAAGTCCTAGAAATTGCAGTGTCTCCTACACAGACTTTAGTCATAAGCTTCCTGTTCAGCCCTGGAAGCAATAATGTCCTGAATCAGAGTACCTATCTGCATATCAAGCCAACCCAGAGCCACATAGTCCCCCATGACACTTCCACAGGTTAGAAATTGAATGCATTTTTGTACATAGTTTTTTTTTTATGTTAAATCACAAAATATTGCACAAACAAGCAATTGAAAGCATAACATGTTTCAGTTTAGATATAGAATACTTCAGTATATAAACAGCAGAATGTAAGCACCATCGAATGATATGGGGTTATATTTTTATATTAACTAACAAAAAATGCTCAGTGTTTGAAACCATGATTTGGACTCCACAGGTATTTTTTTATTTTACTTTTTTAGTAAAATTAGATAACTCTTTAACAAGGGCAAGAAACTGGTTTAATCATGCCATTGTCATAGCAAAATTAAAATGTGATTAGTGAAACATCTATCGTACAGGAAGCCACATGCATTGCACTCATAATCTGCATTGAGCTATTTGCACAGACAGCTTATTTGAACAAAGATTTTAGAGGAACATTCTAACATCAAGGAGGGAAAAAATGAAATAACATTTAGATAAATACCTGGCCTGTCCTGGTATGCAAACTGAAGCAGGGACAAAGTAGTTGCGCAGACTGCGCCTTCTGAAATCTGGCTATGGTCTGCTTGGAACGGCATCTGTATTTTGATGGCAAATTTGCAGGGACAGAAGACAGAGTAACTGCAAGCATGGCTTTTCTTTTCTAATAACCTTTGCTCTGCTCTAGGATTCCGGACTTCCATAGTGGTAGTAGGGTTTTATATTTTACAGAGTGAGATCATTTTTAAAATACTTTATGCAGGCAATTAAGATTAAAGTAAACTTTCCCTTCACACTCCCTAGCAATATGCTTCTGTGTCCAAAAGATAAGAACTTGAGAAATGGTGCACTGGGACAGGCCAATGGGCCTGGAGTCCAGGACTCCATTTCTGACAGTGATGGCAAAGGGTTTTATAGAGGATTGCATGGCTACTCTCCATGACGTTGCCTGAGGAAGCAGGAGATGTATATTAAGAACACCCGATGACCTTTGCTAATCTGTTTGGGGTCTGACATCTAAGAATTTATCTAAATCCTTTGTGAAGTTCTACATTTTTTTGGCCTCTGATGCCTTTGTTGTGTTAGGTAGCCTTGAACTAGAAGTCAAACATCCTATGTTTCAATCCAAACTCCTTCACCTATTAATTGAAGGAATTTGGCAAATCCTTTTTCTTCTCACAGTCTCAGCTTATCTGTAAAAAAAAAAAAAAAAAAAAAAAAAAAAAAAAAGCAACAATAACTGTCCTGCCCATATAATCAAATTTCAAACCGTTATTCTAAAGGACAAGTGAGAAAATTAATGTGAAAATGCAATGATCTCAATGTAATGGTAACATTCTAATTACCTTACATAATCCAGAAGTTTGTCCTCAGAGGCTAGCTGCTGACTACTTGGAGATTATCAGCATCCAAAATTTGGTATTCACACTCCGCTGTCCCTCTTTCAGATCATTAACAACACAAAATAAGAGCAGCACAATGTTTTCCTTGGAATAGACAATTGTTAATTTATCTCATTCAGAAAGATACCCTTTCTTCCTTGCCTTTAGTTTCTAAAATCAAAAATAATTTGTTCGAAAACAATTAATACTTACTTTTGTCCACAGGGTGCTCTTCTGATGACAAGTGCAGTTTATATTGTTTTATAAACTTATAGATAGAGCTGTTTTTTTTTTTAAAAAAAAGAATTCAATGTGTTTATTTTTAATATTCAAAAATGGTCCCTTCCCTCACATGTTTATTTAGCCTTCTAAATTCTCCAGTATTTGGGTAAACAAAACCTGTTCTAGATACCATGTTGGTTTTCTACAATGAAGAAATAAATGCTTTACTGTAAAAAAGAAATCCGAAGGAAAAATAAATCAGTTTATGAGAAAGACAAAATAGTTAAAAGTCTCCCTTAAAGAGGAATAAGTGATTTGATCAATTTCCAAAAAAAAAACTGACAATGAATCTAGTAGTTACATTTTTAGAAGTTCAAATATATTGAACTAGTCAGTGTGTCTTTTGTCTTCTTCAAAAGGCTTCTCAATTTGTAATTTTCTATCAGTTATCCACACTTTACCATTTCCGACATGTACTGACCTTTCCATATTAATATGTTCTTTACTAGATTTACAATTTTGCTAATACAGCTGTCAGGAGAATGTTGTTGTAAGATGTGAAGATGGGAGAGGTCAGCAGTTTCAGTAACACCCTTCTTATTAAGATTATGAATTTATAAAGATGGCACAGAACTATAGACAACGCTTTCAAATAATTTAAATTGGGCTATATGATAGAAGACAATGGGAGATTTCAGATTACTGTATCTCAAAGAGCAGATTTAGGAAAAAGGTAAAATTAACAAATTCTTGGAAAGATGAAGACTTTTCTCCTTCAGAGGTCTAGTCCATAATGAAAGAATAACCCTAGAAATTTCCTTTGTTCAACTTCACCTCTACCAAAGCCATTACTCTTTTTTAAGTCAAACATAGCATGTTGC
Organism: Eonycteris spelaea; assembly: GCA_003508835.1. Taxonomy (NCBI): domain Eukaryota; kingdom Metazoa; phylum Chordata; class Mammalia; order Chiroptera; family Pteropodidae; genus Eonycteris; species Eonycteris spelaea. Next base: position 843,809 of record PUFA01000281.1, read on the forward strand.
CTCAAATGATTTACTCTGTAATTCCACTTTGCTGATTATTTACCTCCCTTCTCATTGCAACTTACAAAGTAAACTCGGGAAGATAACACAGGAATTCCTTTGAAGCCTACGCAGTATCTAACATGTTTCAAATTCCATTCTATTAAGCCATCCGGTATGATGTGTCAACACAAAATATCTGAGACAATTAGATTTAAAACATGCTAACTGTTTTTTCTCATCTTGTAATCATTAGCCAAGTAGTATTTAGAGTCATTATGTCATCATTTTAGTTTCCTCATTCATTTCAAGACCGAGTCACAAGAACAACCTTATTTGTTTTTAATTGTTCTGCCCAATCTCTAAAATATCTGAAATTGTTTTATACTTGCATCAAATTTATTAACAGACATATGGTTATAATAGAGAAATCACTCCAGCTGGTGAAGCCCTAAGCTACACCCTCAATAATTTGTTCATTTGCAAATTGTTGTCACATGAATGTTTTCTTAGTACAGCTTAATTATGACTCAACTCAGTCCAGAGTACAATGCACTTCCTGGGAAAAGAAGAAATTGAGAGCTCTCAGTACAAATGGGCAAGCTTTGTTATTCATGTAGATGTCTCCTGAACAACAAACATCTGCTAATAAATGTGCTTTCAGTCTCCGTGATACTTTTTCCCTTCATCATTCAAACCTGGCATGAAATATAAGTTAACTGAGAATTCATGTTATTTACTCCTTGCTAACTATTAGGATCCCATTAAAATGCTAGTCTATAATCCCTCTGGAAAATTTTAAAAGTTTATAAAAATAAATGCACAAATAAGACAGAGATGTTTTGCCTTTTTTCCTCAGCAGCTCTTTGACAGATGGTCACCTTGAAATTATGCTGAGATAATGTAGTCGATTTTTAAAAAATGATCTTGATACAGAAAGTAATCGAGAGTTCTTGGGAGCCACCTCTGCATTTTTCCAAGCAATCTTTTCTGCAGTCTAAATGTGTTCTTACAAATCTTAAATGACATATAAAGCAATTTTTCCCTTCAACTATGTAGATCAGTCATAGCATTATAATTAAATGTCACAGAATGGCAAATAATTATCTTACTTAAATAGTTAATATGGCAAAAGTCCATCAACTATCAGTCCTGAATATATAAACATGGTATTTGTGGTTCTATCGATATAATTAAACTTCACAGGGGACTTTATTTGTGCAGCCTCACCTGCCACTGACAAATCAACTTTGAGAACTAGTATTTGACTGGAGGTCACAAAGCCCACATGACTTCAACTCCATCTTCCTCTACTCAGAGAAATATTCAAATATAAAAACCTCATAGTCTCTACTTGTCAAAAAGAGTATCAGGGTTAACTTCTTCTGCATGAGGGACCTAGTAAATCTATGGTTAGTAACAGTCTCCTTGCCATTGCCTGACTTTCTCTTCCAAAGGTTTTCTACTGCTTTGGCAGATTCTTGGAATTTACTCTGCTCACAGAGTAAATTCACCTTTTCCAAGGGATAAGAATTAAACAAAGCTCATAGCTTACTCCTGGAGGTTTGGGGGTGGAGGGCGGGAGGGAGGAGAGTACAGTTTTTATCTTTCAGAATGTTACTTAATTTTGCAAAGACACACGGAAAAATCCAGTAATTGTGATACAATATAGTACCACACTATCAGAATTCCTCAGGATCCTTTCCCCCTTCATTATCTTGGGGACCCCTTACCTAATTCTCCTGCTCAGACTGGTTGTTTTACTCCCCAAGAACTTGTACTTCGGGGAAGAAATAAGGAGTTTGAGAGCAAGTGCCAAAAGTCTTGCTGTTAAATATTTCTCCTCTGACCAAGCTTAGGGCCCTTCTGTAGTCTTGATTCTCAGATTGTACCAGGGCATCCAGTGCAAACCTAGGGTAGGTATGTCAATCAGACAGTAGGGCCACAATGAAAGGGCTGCCATACTGGTTCATTTCTGATTTTGATACTACTGTATCCATTGGGAAAAGGATCAACAAATAAAAGCCAAAAGAAAACAAATAAAAAATTATTCAGAAGAACAACATAAAATAAAGACCACTTTTTTTTTCCTCCGCAGTCATTCTCATTAAATTTATATCAATTCACAGGGACGGAAAGATTGAAAGTTAAAACCTGAACCACACTCTTACAAATATGTCTAATATATGTTATAGATATATTTAAAAAGAAAGACTCTTAGATATGAGTAAAACAATGCTGTTTTCCTCTCAATAACTCTTTAAATAACTATTTAGTGGGAAAAATTTCTTCCCTGACCCTAGTTGAAAACTCCCATGGTTTTATAAGATTTTTGATCACTTACGCAACAAAAGTCCTACAGCATAATCATAATTCAATCTCAATGCAGTTATCGAAAAACCTAGTCTAAAAATTTCAAATTTCTACTTGGACCTGTATCAAGCAGTAGGAAGGAGGGCTGTACTCCTCTCTCTCTTCCTGCTTTATACCTCAAGCCCTCTCCTCATCTTACCCAGTAGGGTGTCTTATCACATCCCATCAGGCATGAGTAGAGAGGGAGAAAAGGTAAAAGCGAGGGAATTCTTACTTGATGGGTATTTTTATTAAGGTTACTTTGTGCTCCCCAGACTTGGCATATATTTAAAGCTGACTGCATATTTGGTGGGTGATTTTATGGATTTTTTTTTTCCTGAGAAGATCCGTTACCTAAATTTCCTTTGATACAATAAAGCAGTGTCTTAATTTTGTCTATCAAAGCTCTGTAGAATTTTTTCTTTTTGCTTAGGTTTCTTTGCTTTTTTGAGCATTCCACCAGGACAGAATGAAGAAAGCTCCACACTTCTCTGTTTCTTTCTGCCTCTCTCTCTATTTGTGTGTGTATGGTGGCTGCACCCATTTTGTACACAGGAGCACACATGTACTTGGGGAGTGCACCAAGCTATGCACAACAGCAAACTTTATCATCATTCCCACCTTTTATTATCATTCTAGGGTGACTCACCAGGCCACATATTCCAAGTGGAAAACACCGATCCACTGGAATGGCCACATTTTAGGAGAAACGTATGAAGTTCTCTTAGGAATCTTGGTAAACTCTTCTCACTAGCTTGTGGTGAATGGAAGTCACAGCACAGCTCTTGCCAAACAGGTCCTCCTCACATCCCTTTCCTTACTTTTCAAAATCCAAATCCTTTTGTACCCTGTTATATAGATCATCTGGTTCTGTGTCAGGGTTGCCAAGGCTACCTTCGGGCTCAATAATTCATTCAAAGGATTCACACTCTGAAATGTTAGAATCATGGTTTCAGTTTACTGCAGTAAATGATACAGATCAAAATCAGAAAAGTAAAAAGGCACATAGACAAAGCCCAGGGAAACCTGCAACAAGTCTCCAAACACCCTCTCCCAGTGGAAATTAAGGGTGCCTCTTAATTGCACAGTGAATTAGGGACACCCTTAATTCTCCAGCAGTGATATGTGACAATATATGGGGCTCATTCAAGCCTTGGCTCCCAGGGTTTTACTGAGGCTTAGACACATAGACATGCAGTACTCGCATGACTGATCTTCACAGCTCAGTCTTCACCCCCACCCCACCCCTACCTCAAGAGGCCAAATTATTGTAGTGTAGCCCAGAGCCTCAGGCATACAAAAACAGGCATTCACCAAAGTCACTTTGTTAACATAAAATATGCCATCATACAGATGCAGTACTGCCCAAAGTGACTTTTATCAGGCAAGATATTCCAAGGGCTCAGAGATTATATTCTCATGCGCAAGTGAAGGCTCAGTCTTCCCAAAGACAGGCTTTACTTGTTGTTGCTTTTTTAGAATGTGTAGTGTTTGGGCAACCCAAGTCTGTTGAGGTAACCCTTTACTTCACAAACAGGTTCCCATTAATACTGAAAATTAGTTCGGGCTGCCAACTCTTTTCTCAAAATCAAAACAGACAGAATTAAAAATCAGAAGGTTTAACAACCACAAAAAAATCCATAGGGAATCTGAATTCTGCCATACACTTGCCATAAAGTAGTAAAACTGTAGGGATTTGAGAGGTTGGCAGAAAAGGAGGACTCAAGGTTAAAGCCATGGGTGGCCAGAGGAAACAGAGAGAATACAGGTTGGAAGACAATGTTTATGTTTAGTCCTTACCTCTACCCATACTTCACTGAGTCAAACAAAACTGATTCTTCATTATTGAGGCAGGAGTAATAATAGCCTAAGCAGCTAGCCATAGTAGAATGAAATCTGAGTAGAGCCAGAACCCTGGTAAAGTAGCTACCTGAGGAAAACAGGTGATAATTAGTCACCCTCTGAATAAATCAAGAAAATGGAGACAGAATTGACCCCTGAATTTAGCAACAAAGACATCACATACGACCTTCAAAAGAGCAATTGTTTTGGGGGATATGGAGGTGGGGCTAAAGTATGGAGGTAGAGAAGCATTAATTGATTAAATTATATTTAAGAATGAAGAGAGAACTAAAGACAATATTCAAAAAACAAGCAACGACCAAAAAAACTTCTCCCTGCTTGTGATTCTAAAAGGAAGAAAAAGATCAGAGATTAGCTAGAAAGAAAAATGGAAATATTTATTAGTCAAGAAGAGGGAGGATGATGAAAAACATTAGAGAATTGCTGAACAATATGCCTTAGTAAACAAAGGGATGAATTCCAGTACCCAAGTGAGGAGTTGGCATTAGCTAGAAGTTAAGACAGTTCATCCAGAGTTGGTTAATTTGGGTTCCACTAAAGACAGAGCCAGAGATAAGAATTTCATGTAGATAAGTTATTTATTAGAGATACTTAGGAAGCAAAAGGAGAAATAAAAAACAAGTGAAACAAGGAAGGTTTTTAAAAATCCAGTAAAGAGTGTGTTATTAAGTCAGTTACCAATTTCAGAAACTGGAGTTCAGTCCCTCAAGGGTCCCTCTAAAGATCCATGGATAATAGACATCAGAACTGTCCCACCGAAGAACAAGGGCACTGGACATTCCATGTGCTATTGGTTGAGGGTTGCCCCTTTGAGAATTAACTCTTCTGCATATCCTATACTCAAGGAAGTAATTATACAAATAGGCTAGGAATTATAACAGGAAGGAAAGGATATGAGGGGCAATTAAAAAGTAATTTGGTTGGATAGAATTGTTGCAAGAAATTGGAAGTATAGAATATAGTAATGAGAGAGTGGAATGCTTGAAATTAGGATTATGAGCATGTTGCCATTGCCATAAAAAGAAGTAGTGTAGGATAATGGAATTGGATGGCTAACGTAGGTTAAGAGACAAGATCATTGTAGAAGAGGTCAAATTCAGAATCCAGTGTATTGCAATTATCCGCTTGAGTGATAAAATATTGAAAATTAATAGGTCATGCTGAAGAGACTAAAAGTGATCTAAATTAAAGGAGTGATTCGAAGTTGATAGATGCCTACAGCAAGAAAAAATACTGTGCAATGATGTATCCAAAGGTTTAAACATTGTTTAGAATTGTAGGAGCATGATGGTAATAAAAAATCATAGTAGTATTTGTGCTGGTTTTATTATTGCACTTAAATTCTCTACAAACTATGAACACCGTAATTACCTGAATTTGAAGACTGCACCCCCAAACTCCTTGACGCATCTCAGAAAATGTTCAGTTTATATTGATGATATGAGATTTCTAAAATTTTAGTGATATGAAGGGTAGGGAGAATTTTCTAGAAGCAGCAGTAAAGACTGTGAAACACACCTAAATCACCTCTAGGCACAGCAGCATGAGTTGTGTAGAAGAGGTCATTTAAGAGGGCTGCCCAAGAAGCAGTATGCCACGTAGCAGCAAGGAAAAAGAGTTGAAGTACTAATTCCTGACTCTCCTCCACAGAGCACAGTGGGTTATTTTAGGGCTTGGGAGTGTGGAGGAGGTATTAGAGAGACTTAAGGTGCATAGGAAGTGGCATCTCCAGGGGCCAGCTAGGTATTAGAATAAACAAATGAAGGGAATGTTTCGAGAAACAGCTGAAGATTTAGAATATTTTACCAATTACTGACTTTCAGAAGGTAGAGTAGAGTTTTAGAAGCTGGGGAGGGTGGAGATGGTATTAGTCAAGTTACTGCTGAGAGTCATGTTGGAATTAAAGTCTAGGAGATCTGGAACCATCTAAAAACATTAAATCACTAAAGAAATCTAAAACCTTTAAGAAATAGAATGAGTAGCTTAAAATCTACCCATAAAACAATAGTAATAAATCAGATACAGAGGTTTTGTGAGTTCTGCAAGTCTTTCAACTCTACAGCATCCCTCTTTGATAAACACTATTCCAGAGAGCTGAAAAAGAACAAAGTTCCTCAAAAGTCTATGTAAATACCATACTAGGAAAGAAAATGAAGGCAAATCTCACTTTCCACACAAGATTTAAAAAAATCTATAATAAAATTAATTAACTGTATCTATCAATTATTTTTAAAATTATAGGAACGTAAACTTTATCAAAAGAATGCAAGAAAGGTTAATAACATAAAACTTATTCGCCATGTTAATAAAGAGAAAAATTAAATGCTTATAATCATCTCAGTAGATGCCCAAACTTTGATAAAATTTAGTACCCTTTTGTTGATTAAAAAAATTGCACACTAGAAATAGAATGGAATTTTTTAAATCTGAAAAAGGTTATCAGAAGCCTACAGCAACTTTTATTCTTAATGCTACATCATTACATGCATAACAAGTACAGGGATGCAATCACCAAACGATTTAATTTTGTTTTACAATCATCTATTGGCAGTTTACTCTTCCATGCGAGTTTCAGACTCAGTTTTTTGAGTTGAGTTTATATTATTTTTTAAATCACAGTAGATGTTTTAAAAGAAATTGTACTGATATATAAATTTGACTATTTATTCATTGATTGATTGATTGATTGATTGTACCTAAATATGACTAAGAACTATCTCCTTTTTTTCTAGATCATTTGTTAGGTCCTACAACAATGTTATATTTGAAAAATTTTTAACAACACTTTTAGATTTATTCTTATGTTCTTAATTGTTTTGTTGCCCTTGTAAGTGATATATTTATTAAAATATCATTTTTAATAAAGATATTCAACATTGTTGCTGGATATAGAAAAACCATTAATTTCTTCTGTACTGATGAGCTTCCAGCAAAGCCTTTAAACTTTATTGATTCAAATGGTTGCTAAGAGTCTCCTAGATTTTCTGTTAAGACAAAATATCTGTATATAAGGAAGGTTTTGTTTCTTCCTTCCAATCAATTTAGTTGTTACTGTATTTATTTGATAAGTGTAGAGTAAAACCAGTGATTAAGTAAGTCTTTCTTGTTCCTGTTTGTGATGAATATTTCATTCTTTTGGCCAACTAGAACCCTTTCTATTAGAAAGCTAAGTAAGAGGCAAAGACCGCCCTTTAAAAGTGAAAGCTGAAATGTAAGTAGTTTCCTTTTCCAGCCCTCTTCACTAGAACAGAGTTCGCCTGGCCCAGGTTCCTCCATCAGATGCACCCTATACTGAATTTAATGTGTCACCTAATACCAAACAACAGTAGGGGTGATGGGCATTCTTTCTGTGGCCATGGCAGCTGAAAAATCAAGTTTGCAGTGCAGAGCTGACCGTGGAGCAGATAGCGTGGGCTTTACTGTAACGCTGAGTTCCTGGGGCACAAATGTCAGCTGTGCAAACGAAAAGCGTTTGTCACTTAACCATGACATTAATGGCTCTTCACAGACCGGAGATGCAGTGTGTAGTGACCACTATATTTTGTGACTTGAAACCCAGACTCCAGGTTTCAAAATGACCCAACAACTTTGAGTTTCTAAAAACCTCTTAAAATCTCATCTTTTTTTAAACCAACCAGAGTTCTATAAAGAACCCTGAAAAAGAACTACATTTTAAGGAAAGCTTTTAATGTTACATGATATTAAAATGCAAATATTTCTCATATAGGCATTCTCTTTTATTACAAACTTGATGGCAAACTTTTTGTAAAATCATGAATCTTCGATGAATTTAAAAATTTTATGTGTCTCTGGATGCTTATATTATTTTCTTCTTAATATGTTACTGTGATGAATTAAAAGAAGATATTTCTAATATTAAACTATCCTTGCATTTCTAAGAAAATCTTTTATGGTTGTAATGTTTTGTTTTTGTTTATTTTTCATTTAATTTTAGTTATATATTACAGATTTAGTTTATTTCTCATGTACTTAGAACTTTTCTATATTCAGAAAGGGAGATTCACCATAATTTTTTTTTTTGTCTTCCTGCCTTCATCTAGGATTGGTTTCAAAGTTATATTGCCTCATAAAACAAGCAAAAGAATTTATATAAGAAATTATGTCTTTCTTATCGGTATATTTAAAACTAGCTTCTAAAATCATCTTTTCTTAAAGGAGAATTTCTCTCAATTTCTTTAATGGAAATTAGTATGTTTAAGTATTCTCTTTCTTTCTTTATTTTTTGACAATTTTTTTAGAGTACTTGAGGGTACACAGCAACATTAAAGACCGAAGGTACAGAGATGTCTCATACATGCCCTGCCACCACACATTCATAGCTTCACCCAAGATCAATATCCTGTACTAGAGTGATACATTTGTTGCAAATGATAAACCTACATTAACACATCATAATCATGTTAAGTCCATAGTTTGCATTGTGACATTATAGCTCCTTTTTGGTGTTTACATTCTATAGGTTTGAACAGATGTATAATGGTATGTGTCTACCATTACAGTATCATACAGAGTATTTTCACTGCCAAAAATCCTCTGTGCTTCCTGCCTTCAACCCTGGCAATCATTGATCTTTTTATTGTTTCATAATTTTGCTTTTTCCAAAATGTCATTTAGTTGGAATCATGCAGTTCATAGCTTTTTTAGATTGGCTTCTTTCACTTAATAATATGCATTTAAGTTTCCTCCATGTCTCTTGATGGTTTGATAGCTCATTTATTTTTAGCACTGAATTAAATTCCATTGTTTAGATGTACTATAGTTTATTTATCCATTTGCTTATTGAAGAACATGTTGGTTGCTTCCAATTTTTGGCTTTTATAAATAAAGCTGCTATAAACATCCATATGCAGGTTTCTGGGTAGACATAAAATTTCAACTTCTTTGGGTAATTTCTGTCATTTCTGGATTGTACAGTAAGAGTTTGCTTAGTTTTGTAGGAAGCCGTCGAACTGTCTTCCAAAGTGGGTGTATCATTTTGTATTCCCACCAATGAATGAGAATTCTTATTTCTCCACATCTTCACCAGCATTTGATGTCATTTTATCAGATTTTGGCCATTCTAATAGGTGTAGTATCTCATTGTTGTTTTAATTTGCTTTTTCCTGGTGGCATTTAATATGGAGCATCTTTTCATATGTTATTTGCCATCTCTGTATCTTTGATGAGGTGTCTGTTAAGGTTTTTGACCCATTTTTTTGCGTTTTTTTTCTTATAATTGGATTTTTAAAGTTCTTTATGTATTTTGAAGAACAGTCTTTTATCAGATGTATCTTTTGCAAATATTTTCTCCCAGTCTGTAGTTTGTCTTCTGTTCTCTTTCTTTGGGGGCCAGCTTTAAGACATATAATTTATAAAATTTTCTGTTTTATATAAATTTTCTAATTATACATAAAGTTGATTAAAGTTTTATCTCTGATTAAAAAATTGTAACTTTAATTTTTGATAACATGCTAGATAATTGTCAAATTTAATTATATTTTCAAAGAAAATAGCTTTGTCTTTATATTTTTCCAATTTTTTCTTTATATCCTTTTAAATATACTTATGATCTTATTTTTATTACTTCATTTTATATTTCTTTACCTAATTCACTCATTCTTTGTTATTATTTTTATAGGTTGGCTACTTGGTCATTAACTTTTCATTTGTTCTTCTCCTATTATATGTTCATTTAAGGTGAAATTATCTTCTGACCTTTGTTGTAGCTATTGGAAAATTTGCTAACCCTTATAATGATGGTCCTTTGGACTCAATTTTCTCTTCCCTATCTGATTACTTTATAAATTTTGTCAGTTATTTTTTATATTGTGCCATTGTACCACAAAATGACTATGTATGGATATATTTTTGTTTATTTATCTCCTATTTCTTTCATGGTATTCTATGATGCGACGAAATTAAAAAAAAACATTCTATTTTTATTCTCAAACTCTTCTTATGAATATGTTGTAAATTTTTATTTGGTCTCCTATATTTTTTAACATTACTTCTCAAAATTTTATCTGTTTTTCTCTACCACATATCAAGTAATTACTTCATATCTGTATATTAATCCACTAATTCTTTGGCTTTGCTCCAATTACTGCATCAACTGCCCATTGAGTTTTCACTTTCATTAACTATAACACTTTTGTGAAACATAAAAGATGGTTGTTGCTTTAAGTCAAGTGTATACAACTACCTATTCATCATAGCTTGTTTTGCCATTTAATTGATTTTTTAACTTCTCAAATTGAATTTGAGTTTAGTTTTACAAGATACAATTTAAAAGTTTTTAGATTTCTTTATAGTTTTTCTTTTGGGAACATTCTTTTGTTGAATAACAATTACTACCATACACGTAGAGCAGAGATTAAAGTCAGACTAATGTCTGGGTTCTATGACCGTATGACATTTAATCAGATTTTTCTAATATTTAAGAAAATTCAAGTCTAATTCTAATTCATACCAATCACATTTTTTAGATGTTGCAGAAGCATGTAAAGAAGTTAGTGTCTGAGGACTTTTTTGCCCACAACATCGAGTTAAATAATATAAGTGCTCACTCTAACACAAAAGAGTTAGGGAACAGGGATTCACTTCATTGCGATTCATACCACACACAGAGAGACATTAAGAAATTAGGAAGTATTCACAGATGACTTCCTAGGAGCAGATGTAACACTTACATAACTCTTTTACCCACCATCCAGCTTCACAGACTTTAACTTATAAATTTAATCAACTCTCTGTACCCCATGGCCTCCTAACAAACTATACTTGACCTGGAGAAACTACAGTAGTCTTTTTACAGTTCATATTATTTTAATAACAGTCAAAAATCTTCATAAGCAGGAACTCACACATTTTTGCAATTTATAATCTCTTCTTTTACGACAAGATTCCTTAAAGAAAGATTGTATTAAAAAAAAAAAAAGATTGGATTTATTCCCACATAGCTAAAAAAAGAAAATAATTGGAGCATTTGAAATGAAACCATTTTATTCTCTCTTTTATTCATAACAGCGCTATTTTTGTAGAAGATGATCTATTTCCCAGTATTTGTATAAAATGAATAATACAATTTTTAGTTTTTCTTCCTCTCCCTCTCCTTTTTTTCTTCTCTATTTGCTCCCAAACATAAAACTATTTCTGTGCAGATACCATGGTTTTAAGCATAGAACAAATGGTTGAGAATTTAGAGACTTAAAAACTCTAAACTCACTGTTGTAGCTGTGAGATTTTCTTGAGTTTACTTAGCATCTGTGTGACTGAGTCTCTATCTTTGAATTTGGAATTATATTTTTTCTTACTTACTTTACCAAAATATGGTGAAGGCTATATAGGGTTAAAGTGTTTAAGAAATACAGTTGCTGCATAAATCATGATATAGTATTTTGGAATAATTATTGTACCACATCAACTTATCATTGACAGCTAATAAATCATTTAGCACATTAGTAACAAAATTTACTAATTATGCTAAGTGAATAGTGTCCTGATATAATTCTGTACTTTATTCCTGGTAACTCATTTAACATGAATGGTCTCTCTTTCTTACCACTCAGTGCTTTGCCAGCATTTTCTTTAATCTTATCAGATCTCTTTGATTTAATTGAGAAGTCACTCTAGAAAAATGTCATTTTTCTTGCATCTCTTCAACAAAGTAATATAATTAAGATTATGCAAAACAGAGAAGATTCCCAGAGTGCCAGGCAAGAGTGAAGGCCTGTGAAATCCCAAAATTAGGAATTGCTGTAGTCAACATAAATAATTGACATTTAGATGACCTAATTAAAACAAATTATATCTCTGTAGGGGAAAGTTATGATTTCAAACACAGAATAATCTTGAGAAATAATAGATAAAATATCTGAGATAACTGTGTTTTATATTTTCTACAAAAAGCAAGGAAAATTGGAAACATTATTTAAAAAACAATATAGACAACTTACCTTAATAGGTTTTTACTTAATTTACTGTCAGAATTCCTTAAGAAAAAATTATATTTTTTTACGTTAAAATTACACTCTTGTTCCAGAAGGACTCTTCTCATGAAGCAATAATTTTTATACAAGCTCCCTCGAATTTTCAGAAATGTGCTTTCATTTTAGAAATGTATCAGTTATGCTCTAATGCTCTAACAGCTTTGAATTTTGCTCTCGTGTCAAACCACCTTTAATAAAGAAATGGAATTATAGATGTTGACACCATAGGGAAAAAAGCACCTTAGAATTCTCTTTGTAAGAAATTTGGTGCACTTACAGTAGGGGAACAATATCTACACTATCTCCTGGTGAGTGGGTTTTTAAAGCTAAGAACCTGCTGATAAAACTTTGTTAAAAATTTATCAAAATCTTATTTTAAATGCCCATACCAAAAGCTCTTTTGTTTGATATATTATCTACAAAATGATGAATTAAAATGATTATCTGTTGAAACCTTATCTGTGAGATATTTTTAAATATTTTGTTGAAAGCTGAAGGTGTTTTTTTGTTTTTGTTTTTGTTTTTGTTGTTTTTGTTTTTGGTGAAAATATACCAAAGTCAACTACTCTATTGTAAAATGTAAGCTGCAAAGCAGATTGTCCTCAACAAAGTAATAAATCTCCGCAGCGCGGTGATTAAAGACAATAATTGTGAAGTCACACTGCTTGAGCTCAAAATCCAGTGCTAATTCTTTACTATGTAACCTTGGAAGAGTTATGTAAGGTCTCTGTGCCTCAGTTACCTTATTTGTAAAATGGAGAGCATAGCTGTATCTACAGAACAGGATTGTTGTGGGGATTAATAAAAGGACACATGTGAAACAGAGTTTATAGGCATAAGAAGTGCTCAGAAAGTTTTGCCTTTGTGATCATGCTATATGTATTTTCTGGTCAATAGCTGATATTATATGTATTTTTTAATATTATTATAGAAATCGATCCAGCAATGCAATAAGTCGTTAATTTTAGGAATGTCGTTACCATATAGCAGTACCCTTAATTGTATATTTGGAAGCATTGGTTTGAAAAAAAAAAAGTTTGCTTTTTTATCCATCTACATTAAATATTTATTAATACAAAATTATAGAAAATGATTGAACACCAAGAGCAAATAAATAACAAATACGATATCTTCAGGTTATGTTTAAAGGTTAAAGTTTTCCAAAAGTTCCTTTCTTACTGGTGTGTTTATTATTTTAAAAGTCACAGACAAAATTGGGGACATAAAGATAGGGAGTTTGGGTTTCCTAAAAGTCAAGGACACTGTCCAATTAGAGCAACCAGCTTTGCTATTAATCTCTCAGCGATTATTGAATTATTGCCCCTACAAGAATATTTCTTTATTTTAAGAATAGTAATAGCTACCAATTTATAAGCAACTACCAAATACCAAACACTATTCTAAGTGCTGTAAAAATTACTTTAAATTCTCTTAACAACACTCTGTAATGGTGAAGAAAACAGAAAAAATCAGATGTAAAAATAAAATGTCATTTAGTTTTGATAATTATTAGGGGAACTCGCAACACCTGGTTAGTATGAAAAAAACTAACTGAATGCCCAGTTTAAATTGAATCCAATTTGATCATGTACATACCTGCTTTAGGGCCTGTTCTCTAATTGGTGTCAAGGGCTCAGTCTTTCAGAGAACCACCTCTCTGTCTTTCCTCAAAGATTAGATACCAGAGAAGGAGTGTATGGGCGACTTGACCTTGTAGTTTTGGAAGGTGGAAGAATGCCCTGACCTTGTGCTAGTTATTGGGTCTACACTAGTGATTGTCTATTAGATTATGGGGTGATGCTTCTTGTCCACCTGTTGACTTTTGGGGCTTTCTTTATTCCATCACCAGTGCATTTTCAAACCTTTCTTTTGGCCTGGGTAATGCTTCTGGAAAAAAAATAACCTGAACTTCCTTCAGCTCTCCTGACTGCACACCCACAGACTCCCACTTACCCCCATGTCCTGTGGTCTACCTAGTCTGTACTATGGAATCAATTGCAGGTACTCAACAACCCCATGGCTTTCTAATCAGCATGCACCCCACACACAAACTAAGGAATCTGGAAAGGTAACTAGGCCTCTCCCCGCCTGATTCAACATTTCACTCTTTGAACTAGATTAGGTTACCTGTGATGTTACAGAATCCTTTTAGAATCCCAAGAGAGAATGAGGGGAAAGGTCTTCCGTGCTAGATATATCCCCAATTCATCTAATGCATGTCCTCTCCAAACCCAAAGACAGAAAATTAAGACTACATGGACTTGTTTCATGCTCTGTCTCCTTTTTCTTCCTTCCATACTTTCATGTCGTCTCCTCCTTTTCCTCCCTTCCTTATTTTTCAGGACTGAGATCTTCTTTTTTACCTTTCCCATATCATATGCTCTTTATATCATAGACCAGCAAACCTCATGGCGTTGTTATTAAAAGTGGGAAAGTCATTTTCTTTCCACTTTGGTTGACCTAGGTCAACTCCAGGTTTGGTTAATGTCATAAAAGTGAGGGAGGGAAAGAGATTGCTAAAGGAATACAGCAAATCTTAACTCTCCATACAGCCTCGGCCTCAAGTATATAGTTTTGCTTAGGGATAAAATACCATTCTCTCCGATTAATGTTGAGAAACTGAAATCAACTGTGATCTAAAAGGTAAAATTAACTTCCAACAGAAAGTTGTCACTGCTGGAAGGCACTGAGAAAGCTTAGTTCTTTCCACTGAGGCAGTAAAGAATTCCAGGTCATCAAAATTTAGGAAAACTAAGATTTATTAAAAGATGTTCAAGAGAAAATGGGCTATGCCAGGGATAGTTATAGTCCCCAAAATTCTGGAAGTATACCTTATATTGGCCCCTGATGGGTGATTACAGGGGTAGGGCTAGATGATTGGCATGTGAGGTCAATTGTTTGACATTTATCTGATTGACATAACCCTTTATCTATTGTGCATGTGGTTACCCAGAATTCAGTCTGTTCATTAAATTCATGAACTTCCAGGCATGGAATGGTATTATAATCATGATATAACGAGGCTACAGTTAATAAACGTCAGTATATATACTAACTGCACAAGCATTTGTGGCTGGACTAAACCAGTGGTTATTTTGGTGGTTTTTACTTCCTTGTATTCCAGGATCTAATGGTAATTTTTAACCAAAAGATA
The DNA here is from genome assembly GCA_003508835.1 of Eonycteris spelaea. Taxonomy (NCBI): domain Eukaryota; kingdom Metazoa; phylum Chordata; class Mammalia; order Chiroptera; family Pteropodidae; genus Eonycteris; species Eonycteris spelaea. The sequence continues at coordinate 859,145 of PUFA01000281.1, forward strand.
GGTGTTTTGGGGAAGTCCAAAGGGAGGTCTTTGAGTTGGGCCTTCATTCCCTTAATGCTCATGTCTGTCTATCTGTCTGTCTATCTATCTATCTATCTATCTATCTATCTATCTATCTATCATCTATCTATCTATCATCTAGCTAGCTAGCTGTCTATCTAATCTATCTATCTAGTTATCTTCTTTGACATTTGTGACAAAAAATATAAATCACAGAAAACCAAGGCACAAAGGAGCTAATAACCTGCACAGGTAAAATTTCCACTTATTATAACTGTATTTGATGCCTCATTTGCTTTCATTAATAAGAAGTTGACACCTTGGCTGAGTGCTTACTTCTCTTGCCTTTTTAGAAGCCTGTGCTCACAGCCTTTGCATAGCACATTTGTTTATAAAACTTGAACAACACTTCTCCTAATGAGCTGGTAAAGCATCTTTCATAATTTTATATATATATAGTGTGAAATGTAAACTTAAAAAAAATCATTACACATATCTCCATTGTCTCCAGTTCGTTTGGAAGTACCATGAAATTATGAATAAAATTAAAATTATATCTAATGTTCTAATGTCTAAAGACAAAGATGTATCTCAGGGAATAAAGAAAATAACTCTTTAAAATAACTCTTGTAATCCAAATTCATTCAGTTGACAAATATTTATTGAATACCCATTTTGTCCCAGGCATATTTTAGAAGCTGGAATAATGTCACATGATCAATTCTAAGACCCACAGAGCCAATTGAGATGAATTATGAGCCTTTATTAGCCGGCCAGCGACTGACTCTCTACCAGGCAGGGTTAGGGAGATCAGCCCCTAGCTCCCAAAAGAAGCAGTTTATAAAGCCTAGAACCACACCCTGGTTAACATCAGACAAGCAAGCAGATTACAGAAGCGGAAGTTGCCATTAGCATATCTTTGCCTAGAACCACACCCTTAACAATTAGTGCTCTGAATAAAACAAAATTCCTATGGAAGGAGAACTATATAAGCTTCAAAAAGACCCCAACCCACAGGAGAGAGGGAGGGAGGTAAATAGTAGACAGATTAACAAATAAATATGCATTTTAAATTGTAAACACTATGGGGAAAAATAAACAGGATAAGATGGACATGGTAGAATGTCTGTTTTGCACACAATGTTCGTGAAGCTTTTCTATAATGTAACATTTTAAAAAGACACAAAGGTATAGAGGAAAAGGAGTTCTGTAATACAACTGACAAGTACAGTGACAAAAAGTAGTCTCACAGGGCAATCTGTTTATAAATTACTAACTGGACAGGTCATGGTGGGTAGTCACACCCCAGGCCTATAACTTCTTTAGTGAAAGGGTTTAAGTCATTCCTGTCCATTGTTCTTGTGCACCTTTGAAATGCCAGAGTAATCCTCTTTTTCAGACCCCTGCAAGGCATAACTACCCTTAAAGGAAAAGATAATCTTGTTAACTGTCTTGTAATCCAATTCTCACCTTACTTTCTCCCACCCTTAAGTAATCTTTCTTATGATCCTCTTTAATTCCAAATACATAAAAGAAACTGCAAACTGTCATTCTCCAGAGCATTTGAGATCTTGCTTCTCAGCATATGGTCAGTTTGGTTCACATTAACTCATAACATTTTCCACAGATTTGGATGTTTCTTATGTCCATGAAGGAAGCAAAAGATAAGGAATGCAGGTTTCTGGGGAAAGTCCATTTTAGGCACAGAGAACAAGGACACATCCTGGAGCAGGCAATATCCTGGATGTGTTCGAAGAAGAACATAGGCACCACTGCAGCTGGAACAAAGGGCATCAGGGGGAGAATAGTGACCGATGAAGAACAAAGGCCTAAGAAGCAGATAATGTAAAGCTTTGGATACTTTGCCTTTCATTCTGTGAAAGTTGCAGTGCCGCTGGAAGGTTTTGAGAAGAATGTCATCATCCACTAACTTGAGCTATTAGGTGTAGACAAGACTGGAAGAGTAGTAGCAAAATCAGAAAAAGCTATTAGAGGTCATTATAATAGCCCAGGAAAAAGATGATGCGGGATTAAATTAGGTAGCGAGAGGAATTTTATTCTGGTTGGTATCTCTATTTAATAAGCCTCTCAGAACTTAGAGACATAAGACAATAACCATTTAATTTAGCTCATATATTCTGTGCAGGATACAGCTAGATGGCTTACCTCAACTCCATGATGTCTGCAGGCTCAGCAGGAAAGATTCAAGAGTAAAGAATAATGACTCAGTGGTTGGGGGATAGTACCATCTGAAAGCTTGCTTACTCAGGTGTCAGGCGAATGATGGTGACTGTCTGGTAAAACAATGTTTATTCTTCAAGTGTCTTGGGCTTCCAAACAGCATACTGGTTGGGTTACGAGACTATCTCAATGAAGATGCATGACCTTTTCTAATTAACAAAGACTCTCTCTTTGACCAAACTTTAGTCAGGCTTCTCTGAGCCATCTTCTCAACTAGGCTTCAGCCTTGGCCCCTGTCCTGTCTCTAGCCTCCAAAACCCAGTTTTAGCAATGAATCCTGCTAAGTCACTTTCCCCCCACTCCTTGACTTTTAAGTCCTTGGACGGACAAGAATTCTGTTAGGCCAGTGTAGCAAAAAAGTTATTACCTACTCTCAATATGTCTTCTTAGTAATTTTCCATTTATTGATCCCCTCACTCTGCTCATTGGCTAGAAATCTCTAGCAGTCTTTGGTGTATTCATAGTTGAGTTTAGTCTTTCTCCCCTATTATAGTAGTCTTGAATAATATTTTCTCTTACCATTTTAACAACTGTCATAATAAATTTTCAAAGTTTAGCTTCAAAAATTCTTTAATGTCATTTCCACCAAATTCTATGTACAGAAGTGAGTTAAAGAACAGAGGATTATGCTCCATTTCTCAATAGAAAAGAAATAGCATCCTTTAAACTATGAACATGTGAAATAGGAAATATTGCTATGACCATCTTTGGAAAATAAAAAGTTTTCCAAGGTTGTATAAAAGAGAGTTATAGAAGAAACAGAAGAATCTATCAAAAGGCATTTTTGTGTGTGTAAATTTTTTTTTTTTTACCAAACACATTATATACATACCTTTTTAAGCATAACATTCAGTTTTTTCCTCTTTAGAAAATAATTTTTATTCAACACAGCATAGGTATTAAGATCTCAAATTCTCAACTCTGTCAAAGATTGAAATCACTCCTGGATCACTTCATATCTATCTGACCTTGGACAAGGTATCTGTCTCCTCTAAACCTCAGTTTCCTATCCGCATATTGACAATCATAATAGTAATGAATAGAGTGTTTTAAAAAATTAAATGTGATAATGCACGTAAAGTTATATAGAAAATGATATATGAGTTTTAGCTCTTATCACCCTCCACCCCTTGTTTTTTGAAATTTTGAACATATGGCAATATAAAGAAAATAAAAATTATCAGCAGGAATAGCTCCCAGAACAATGTCTTGTGACTCTATTAATATATTAGCATGATCTGAATGTGAACAAAGTTAATGTATTTTATTTTCTTTACAGGTTTCAGAGTCATTTTGGTAATAGCTTTTTGCAATCGATTCTGTGCATGTATTGATTACCTCCTACACACACCTAAACACACACAAACATATATAATGTAAGAGCCAATAACAGAATAGATTTGCCATAGCCAGAGAGGCTTCCCCTTGCTCCAAAAGAGTAGTAAAAAACTTATTTAAAGTGAATGGAGATTAAATGTAAACACAGCCTAGGCTAAATGAAACACAAAAATGAATTCTTCTCAAGGTGCTATTCATTCAAATAAAGGATTTGAAATTCGATTGAATGCCAATGCAAAGGCATATAATGCTTGAATGACATTAATTAGTTGAAAATTGAGCCCAGGAGCAAGTGAGGCTCATCCACTGAATATGTACGTAAGATTTTCCTATCTAGGAGAACCACGGAAAATATATATGAGTGGCTTCTTCCTCTTATTTACATTCTGGCTCCTATTAACATTTTTCTGAGAAAGAATTTCATGCAAACACAAGCTTTCCAACTTAATAACAAACTGATAATAAAAGTGAGCACTTTCTTTTGTGAACAAATGCTTTTAAAAAGCATCTGAACCATAAAAGTATTTAAGAGATTATAATTTTAACCAGACTGGTTTTAAAACATCGGCCTAAAAGGAGGATTTCAAATATCTCCTTAATTCCAGAGAACTTAATGGTTTCTAGTTTAACACCACTAGTTGAAAAATACAAAATTCACATTTACTAACTTTTTACTAATTCTTTTATTGGCTTTGTGTGTTTTCAACATTTTTTTCTGTTTATGTAATTTGAGGTCGTAAAATCTTATTCTGATTTTCATTTTTTCCCCCAAAATGAATATTATAAATCTAACCAAGTGGCCAGTCTAACAGCTTTGACAACATAAGCCTCTTAGGTTTTTTGAAGAACTTCATCGTGGCTACTCAAATTTAAGAATGCATAAGGGTCTCAGTGCTTTTGGATATAATATTTTTTCTTTCAAAAAAATATTATTATTTTAATTAAGTTTATTGGGGTAACATTGGTTAAAACAATTACATAATTTTCAGGTGTACATTATAATTTGACATCTATGTATTCTACTGTGTGTTTGCCATCCAAAGTCCAGTTTCCTTCAGATAACATTTATTTGATCTCCTTTACCCACTTCACTCTCCCCTACCCCCTATAATATATTTTTCTATACTAGCCATATACTCACTTTGAAAGTTCACAATAAATATACTTCTATTTCTGCTTTCTTACATATATTATGCTCTATCACTTCAGAAATCCATCCTTTTTTTGAGCTTCAGAAAACCTTCACAGACAAGTCAGCAAAAAGCCAGAAATAAATTTCTATAGCAGGAAAACAAAGCAAAACAAAACTGGCAATCCAAAGTTCATGATCTCCAATAATACTTTTTTGACTATTAACTTATCATCTGACCTACTTGCTAGCCACTTACCTTTGCATAGTCACCTTTCTGAAGTTTGTAAAAATGGAAATGACAATAATGTGGTTACTGCTGAAAGGAATTGGGTAGGAAAAAAAGGAACAGGAACTATAAAATACCTTGGAGGCCATAAAATGCTACATAAATGCTTGATAATAAAACAGTTACAGAGCCCAATGGTTTAATATAAAACTAGTTTCTCTGCTAAAGAAAGCACTAGAAGAAGCGATGAAGATCAAATAGAAAAATATTCAAAGCTTCTGGTCATAATTAAAAGAATTTGTTTGAATTGATTTTCTGGGTTGATGGGTAGGTGTGTCTGTAGAAACCATGTGATCAAATGTATAGAGTAATTCAGGCATCACATAATTCTCTAAAAAGACAGTCTAGTCAAGCAGGCTGAAATCAGAAGCTAGAAGGCTTATCATTACGAAGTCCCATGAGTGTGTTCCTCTCTAAATGTGTTTGTGTTGTGTGTGTGTGTGTATTTTGTTTAATAGCACTGCTTCAAAGAAAACAACCAGAAGTAGAGAAAATGTTTTTTGGTGTTTTTTTTACCCACCCTATTTGAATATGTTCATTATGCCATTTTCCCTTTGAAATCCTAATTTCAATTACTTAAAACTAACATTAATTATTTCAAGAAATCTCTCAAATTATGATTAGGAATTTAATCACAACTAGATGTTGTCTAACATAATTTATGTAATGTTCAGAAATATCTTAATATTTTTTCAGTTTTTTTTTTTATTGTCCTTTAGAAAAGAAATAAGAATAGAGAACTGAGCTTGCCACATACATCTCACAGAAGAGCTTTGGTCCTGGTCTCACTACTACTTGCTAACTTACTATTTATTACCTTAAAAAAAAAAAAAACGAACTATAAACCAGTCCTTTTCAAAGACAGCAAGTAGAAAAATCCTGAACTCACTTCCTCTCAGGGACATAATGAATCTCCAACTATATAAGAAATAATTCCCTCTGAATGGGACCTGAAAATTCGATGATCAGAGCCTCAATACAAAAGATAAAAGCATAGCATCCAAATGGGAAGGAGAGGTAGAGACAACAGGTCTCGCCAGGGATAAAAATGCAACCCAGCAATGGAGATCCCTCATACACTGTTGGCGGGAGTGTAAATGGTGCAGCCACCACAGAAAACGATGTGGAGATTCCTCAAAAAATTAAGAATAAAACTATTAAATGAGCCAGGTATGTCACTTCTGGATATCTACACCCAAAATACAGAATCACTCATTCAAAAAGATACATGTATCTCTATTTTTATTGCTGTGTTATTCACAACAGCCAAGATATGGAAACAACCTAAATGTTCTTCGATTGATAAATGGATAAAAAAGATGTAATATATATACACAATATACCTCTGTGCCATAGAAAAAGAAACAAACTTGCCATTTCTGACAATGTGAATGGGCCTTGAGGGTATTCTAAGTGAAATAAATCTAATGGAGAAAGACAAATGTCATATGATTTTACTCCTGCATGAAATCTAAAAGAAGCAAAACGAACAAATATTTAAAACAAAGTAAAGATAAACTCATAGATACGAAGAACAGATTAGTGGTGACCAGAGGCAGGGGGTTGGGGGTTCACTGTTTTAGGGAAAAGTGTCAGGTGGCTCTCAGTACTTGGGACAGCACTGCACAGTAGGGAGAAGGAATATAATATTAAGACCTCGCCTTCAAAAAAAGAAAAAAAAAAGGGAAAGAAGGTCGAGCTTGTACCCAGCACCTTAGCATTCAGGACACTTCCCTAAAGAAACATAGCAGGAGGCTCTCAGCCCTTGATATGACTGCAGAATTGAGAGACGGCAATAATCCTAAATTCTCTCCCTGCTGCCCGCCACACACACACCCAAGAGAGTGAGAGGAGTGAGAGGAGTGGAGTGGGCACATTCATAGAAGATGTTTGAAAAATATCCAGAATCACTAGCCAGTCTGGAGAACTATGTGTATTCTTTTAAGAAGGAGCGTGAATTTCTTGAGATGGTTGAAGTTGACTCACTGAGAAATTTTAATAGTAGAATGACACAATTGTACATTTCAGGTAAATCACAGAAGTAGGGAAAAAACGTATTGAAGATGAATCGAAAATTTGCTAGCAGCTTAGAGCATACTGGGATAAAGAGTAAAGCAATGAGAATCTGCACTACAGAAAAGAACTTAAATAAAAAGGTGAGGTTTTAAAACATGTTTAGAAAATAAAATAATTAGAATTTGGTGATGCAATTGGAGAAGATATGGGAGAATCTAAATTGTGGAATTGAACTTAGAAGAGTGAGGTTTTGAAAGATGTTTAGAATACACCTTTAGAAGAATACAGAAAAAAATTAAACCTAATCCTTGCCTTTAAGGAATTTACAATCTAGAAGACAGGCATTCCTATTAGATTATTCTTCTAAACACTTCAAATTCAAAAGATAAGAATATCTGAGGACTTTGATAACAGAAAACCCAGAAGAGAAAGTTATGCTTTCAAATAATTTTGTCTATATTTATTCTAATTATAAAATATAAAATATGTCAAGATAATTTACTAAATGAGCATGAAAGAATTTGCTCTTTAAGTTGCATCAGAGTCAAGCATTTGTTGGTTGGTTGATTGGGTAAAGTGACTTTCAAACTTCTTTTCAATTCCAATCAAGTAAACTCATAGTCAAGTCCTCTATTGACAAGGCACTCAGCCCATTTCCAAATAGCTAAATGTTTTCCTTCATGTTGAGTAAAAAGTACACGTTTTTTCTCATTCTATTATTTTAAATCAAATAATCCATAATAAATGATGGTTGCTAATATATATATATATATATACACACACACACACACAGAAGCTTTAGTTATGTTATTTGTGAATGCTTATTCCAGCATCCTAGATTTGTGGTTTCCAATGCTGCCTTTAAACAAAAGCATCTTTTTCCTTTGTGTCCTCTAGTATCTCTTAAAATGAAACCAGTTTAAATTCTCATATTTAATTTCTCATTAATTTCCAATTCTTCACTATAAGTGTGTTATGTTTATGAAATTCAAACTCACAGATTCAACTGAACTTTTAATAAATCCTTTTTACTAGTCACACTTAAAAAATAATCACAAGCTTTAGAAATGTCTATATAGTCATTTACATATCATTTAATCGTTTTCAATTCTGATATTTTCCACCCTTTTCATCCTTCTGTCTTTCTCCTTTCAAGTATTCATGATGTTTTATCACATGGAGATAAAACAATTTAAGCTTTTTTTTTTTTTTCTGATTTGCTCTTTTCTATATTCACAAGTTTGCCAAGTTCTAGAAACATAATAATGCACCATTCAAGCTGAGCATACTTTTGTGGTTCAGCAAAACTAAACATTTACAATTTCAAGATAGTTGAATTAAGCCATTGTTTTTCATATGATCAGAGGAGAACAGGCTCAAGCGAAATTTTTACTAAAAAAAAAAAAAAAGACACATAAGGATACAATAATTCCATGTATAATTATACATTAGACAAAAAAAACCCCAAAATTTAAAAATAAGCATAATTTTCAACTGCCATTGTGGAGATTATCCATTGGAGCTCTTGATGTTGGAATATCAACATCAATATTAAAAGAATATTGTAAACAAAAGCTAAATGTCAACCCTTAAACCATTTCTTTTTGTGTGTCTTTCTGTTGCAGTCATAAATTCTGTCACTATAAAAGCAAATGATATTGTGAGGCCATTTTCATCTGAACAATCAACAGTAATGATGTGCTGTGAATAATACAGTTGAAAATTGATTTGGTGTAAATTCTTAGCAAGATATTTTTGCCATGCCCTGGGCTTCAAAGGGATTGAACTATCTATAGTACAGATTATACTGCTTTTCTGAAAATTCTCTTCAAGGGTGGAAACTATTTGAGCATCACCATGCTTATGCTTTATAAATTAGCATAAAACACAAACTTGTCCCCTTTTTACGGGAACTATAGGATTAACATTTTCTAAATGTGATTGTCTTTCATTGTATTATATCAGAGGAAATCGATCCCTTATAGAGGGGTATCTAGCTGTATATAGCTACAAAATTGAAGTACATCTCAGACTTTTGACTGAAGTTTTTGAGAGGGGGAACACCTCTAAAAGAGTAGTTTCCAAAAAGTGTAAAGACTGTACTAAGTGTCAGGAAATCTGATTTTTAGTTTCAGCTTTATTAGTTGTGTGATATGTGATACGCCAAATCCTTTCGAATTTCATTTTTGATCTGATTGAATGGGACTAGCCAGTAGATCTCAAACTTGGCTAGACATTAAAATTACTTGGAAAGCTTTTTAAAAATATAGATGTCCCCAAATCTTCCCCAGGCAAGTTAAATCAGTATTTCTGAAGGTGAGGCTGAGGCATTAGTATTTTCTTAAGCTTCCCATGTGATTGCAATATGCATCCAACAATCACTTCCAACTCTAAAATGCTCTGACATTTTATAAAACTTGCCATTTGAGAACCTCAGCATGTGTTTCAAATGAGTTCTGGGGAAAGAATTTCCAATGTGAGGTGTTGGTGTTTGTTCTATCAGTTGCATTCATAATGTAGGCTGACATGAAAAAAAAAAAAACATGAAAAAAAAATTAGCAGGGAAGGTAGGCAGGCCATGCAAACGAGAGCTCAATTACAGAAGAGCTGTCTCCAGGAGACCAAAGTCATGCTCTTTAACATTCTAAGTGATTGGTTTGTGCAGTGAACCAAATCTGAGCAGTTCCAATGTTTGAAAATGTAATGACTTAAATAGAAATACTAATATACCCTTCAAGGTCATGAAACAGTTCCTTGGCCTTAGGAAGCATGTAACTTCTGTGAGCTTATGTAGGTCAATTCGACGGACCCCTAATAACCTTAAGATGCATCTTACTCTTTCCCTTGCATAAAAATATATTAATACCAGCTTTGGAATCAAATTGATTCTTTTTTTTTTAATCTGCCTTTTAAAATTTCCTGTTTATTTGCAGAATTACCAAGATGCTGTTCAAAATTACCATATTTTCTAACTCTGAATAAAATTAAACAACAGGACTGAAGTACAAAAAGGTCATCAAAACAGGGGACTATAAAAGAAATCCGAGAATAGCTATACATTGCTAATGATAACCTAAAATTTAATTTAAAGTGAGTCCTGAAAATGTGTCATGGTTAAGAATTGAGTTTCAATCTTTAAGCCACATGTTTAAAGAATTTACTGTACAAGCTATCTCTAACCAAATTAGTGGGATGGGGAAAGAAAAGGGAACAACCCTAAGAATTTGCACATTTAGAGTTCTTTCATCTTTCACTTAGAAAGGTAGGCTATTGAATATTGTATGTATAATGTGATACAAGAAATGTAGTTAATACTACAGCTAATACTACAGGTACAGGTGTAATATGTTGTTCTAAACATTGAAGCACATCTAGCTCCTGCTGCTATTGCTGAATTCCTGCATCACCCCCAATTATTGTATGTGTAATGTGATACAAGAAATGAGGTTAATACTATGGCTACACCCCCATTTCAGAACCAATACCCCTCCCCCCTTTTTTCCTTCAGATTTTATTGATTCATTTATTTATTACAATTTTATTTTTTAATTTTTCCCCCTCCCCTCTGGTAACCACTAGTCCATTGTCCATGTCCTTGAGTCTCTGACTGCTTGTCCTATTCATTCAACACCCCCTTTTTAAAAATAAATATTCTGTAGACCCCTTAACTTCCAAGAGACATGCTTTAACTTCAGCTATAATTTGTAAATAAGTGATAGAAATAAATTTATAATAATGGAATAAATATGTTAATGTGTATTCATAGCTATACTATATTCTTACTTTTTCTTACACTTTACTTAATTATGAGTAAGCTGGGATCACAAGAGAGAGTGATGTGAAATCATTCCATATAAGAAAGTCAGGAAAAGTAGAAGAGCAAAGGTAGAGATGGCTTCTGAATGAATAACAGATGAGTCTTAGCTGTATAAGATAACAGAGAAATGGAAAATAACTTAATTGAAATAGAGATGACATGCCAAGGTAAATTACAGTCTATTAATGGTGAAAAAAATGTGGAAGTATGATATTCTCTGAATAGCTGAGCTATTTATATGTATATAATTCACTATGTTATGGCATGAGGTATTGTACCAAAGCACCACTGGATACATTCAGTATCTGAACTGAAAATTTCTTTCTCTGAATTCAGAAATTCTTGGAGACACTGTCCTTCTTTAAGCAAATGGTAATTGATGATATTGGAAATACCGGAAATATAATAAAAGAGGCTGTACAGAAATTATGAGATAATCCTCTGAGGACAATTTCAGATTGAAAAAGATTTTATAAATAATCTAAATAAATGCAATATATAATTTTCACAATGGATGTCTTAATCTTGTGTTAAAAAACATTTTAAAATATAAGTAGCCTTAAAATAACTTTCATTAGTGTGGCTATGTTAATTTCATAATATTCGATTCTAAGATATTTTAAAACACCTCATGTTCCATCTATGACGTTTTAGCAAATCGTTTGGCTGCTTTTGCTGAAACTGTGCTACTAATTTGGAATTTCTTTTAATTCATGTGATATTAACTTATTTTCAAAGATATGAGTATAAAAGTCTAAGGTGGAGACAAATCCTTTAATAATTAGACTGATTAAATTGTGCTTTGGTCTAAAATTTGTGTTTTAGCTCATTTAACTCTTTTTGCATTTCTTGGCTAAGGTCTTCACAACCATTTCAAATGGATTACTCATCAAACGTGGTATTATATAGTTTATTCAGAACTTAAAATCTAACCAATATATTTTATTTATTAAAAAATAAGAATAATCTATTCCCAATTAATATCTTTAATATCTAAAAGGTTACAAAGACACTTTGAAAATTCTCAGTAACAAGCTTATTTTTAAATAATTTAAGGTTTTTTTTTGATGAATCCCATTACTATATATTTCATTGTAATGAAGTTGGCTTGGTTCTGTTGTAACTTAAGGTGAACAAGGATGCATATATAAAAATATCACATGTATTCACAACATCTCAATCTTAATGTTCATTTTTTTGTTGGTAGAATTTTTTAAATTAAACGGTATTAAACGGTGAACAGAATCTGTTTTCAGGTATATTTTTGGTGATCTACCTTATTTTTGTGTCTAAACTAACATGTTCAAACTCTTATTACAGTATATTCCATATGAAATAATCAGTCACTAAAAGATTTATTATGAATTTTGTTATTAACACTGTTAAAAATGTTCATTGATTTGTGGAGCTTTCTAAAAAATTCTTGGGAACCACATGTAGTTCATGAATAAAGCAGTGAATTTCTACAACACCTGGTGCAATTTTTTAAGTTAGCTATAAGCCGGTATTGCCAACAACCCATAGCTGGCATCCCCATCTGTAGCAGAAGCAATGACCCCAAAACAGGGAATATCCTTTTCCATTAAATTGTATTTAGAGGTTTCAAATATGGACAACTTTTTCATATTTATTATCATTCATTTTAAAATAATATTTTCTCTATGACTTTTTTATTCCATGTGAACTTTCAAATTCAAGCAGTAAAGCTTCATTATCCAAAGGAAATTTCATCCACTTATAATGAAAATTCATTTTGACTAAATTTCATTTCACAGCTAATTTTTGACATTTTTTGCTAGCTCATTGATCATTCTTCAAACAGTATCTTTGCTAAATGGAAGAGAAAAATTATTTTACTTGGATTTCTTTGGTCAGCATAGAAAACACCTGGTATAAATTATTTTTAATAGTATTAAAATTATTATAAAATTATTTTCTCAATATCGTGAAGGTTACTCTTTGTGATCATGGATGCACATGGATGAAGAAAGTAGAAAATTATACTTTTATTAGAATAATTTTTTAATCATTTCAGAGACAATTTCAGAGTTTTCAAACTTTTTATTTAAATCTTGGAAATATGATATATGCCTGCTAACTTTGTTAACATCTTTCTTTGTAAATGTTTACTTACATTTGACAGACTGATTGCTTCATTAAAAAATAACATGTGTACATTGGTAAGTATTTAATTGTAGGCCAATCTACAGTACCTAATTTCAAATAATCACCTGATATTTAATATTTTAAATGAATTAAATAAATACATATGTATATATGTAGAATTGCTGTAAATGCAACAGTTGTGTGCCAATGAATATAGGTGTAATGTGTTGTTCTAAACATTGAAGCACATCTAGCTCCTGCTGCTATTACTAAATTCTTGCATCACCCCCAATTATTGTGACAATAAAAACTGTCCACAAATTTTTCAAAAAACTTTAGGGTATAGTATTATTCCTACTGAAATCCAATGCCCTACACCTTGTTAATTAAAATGGAGCTCTCTATAGACAACTTATTTCAAGCATACCTCTAACCAAATACTACCTCATATGTCCAGGTTACTCCTCCAATATTCAAAATTTGAAGGGAAATAAAAAATCCTCAAATCAAGATCTCAAATCCCCTTTCTTTTCTTTTTTTACTTTAAAAAAAATTATTTTTCAATTACAGTTGACATACAATATTATATTATTAGTTTCAGGTGAGACAAATTGGATGAGGTAGAGAGTATTATGCCAAGTGAAATAAGTCAGATAAATACCATGTGATTTCACTTATATGTGGAATCTAAAAAACAAAATAAAGAAACAAATAAAATGGAAACAAACTTATAAAAACAGAAAACAAATTCATGGTTGCCAGATGGGAAGGTTTGGGGGGGATAAGTGAAAAAGGTGAAAGGGATTAAGTACAAATTAGCAGTCATAAAAATAGTCCTATGGGTGTAAAGTATAGCATAGGGGATATAGTCAATAATATTATAATAACTATGTATGCTGACCCTTTTATCTTTACTTCTTTCATCACCCCTCTCTTGTCTCCCCTTCTATGTCTAGTCAAGTTACATTTTATGACCCGTCAAAAACTCTGGATTCTGTTGTGACACTCTTTAGTTAAATCACAACTCTGGTGAAAGCAGCTGTCCACAAAAAAGCTCACAACCCTGCAGAATGGTCTCGGCTTGAACCTTAGCTTATGAATCTGAAAGAAAAAACTCAGGCTTTTTGGTAGCTCTTCTAAATTTTCCCAAGTCTCTTTGCTCTTATTTTTCTAGTTTATTGCCTTCTTTTCTTCCAGAATGTAATCCGGCACCTCGGTCATCACATTTGGCTAATTGTTTTGCTTCGGTTTCACGGAGACAACAGAAACAATCAGAAAAGTCCACATTCCTGCCACGATGAGTTTCTCCCCTCCCCCACCTGTTTAGAGGTGTGCCCTTCCTGCTTTGCTGTCTGCTACCCCCAGAGCTGTAAGGGGTCTTCCATCTAATCTCACTAATCTAAATAGTCAATGACTGTTTCTTATATTGTTTCTGTATTGTTTATCATCAATTTTTATCTCTAGGTAAAGGATCACTTTTATCAGCATTCTAACAGTTCTTTATTCTAACATAAAATCTTATATCTTTAAAACAAAACAAAACTCCACCTCCCCCCTAATCTGGGTCTTATTTCTCTGTTACAATTTATAGAAAATTTTTTAAATCTTTTTTTTAATGAATTCTGTCTTCTTTTGCCCCATGCTCCCTTTCTTTGTCTTCAAGCAGGCATTTGTCAACCTGCCACTGAAGCTGTTATTATTAAACTCAGCAAAAATCTCTATACTGTCAAATTCAGAGCCCACTTCTTATTTCTCAGTTTACTTGACTCACTAGCAACTATCAATAGTGTTGATTAGTCTCACTTGAAACTCTCTATGTCCACTTTGCTTCTCTCTGGGTTATCTCCATTTCTAATTGAACTCTCATTCTTAGCGTCTTATACAAGATATTGCCCATCTTCCCAAACTCCAAATATTGGATACCTCAGACTCAATCTTGGTCCTTCACTTCCTAAACAGTCTCATGTATTCCCATGGCTTTATTCCATTCATAATGCTGTTTATTCCTACATTTAGGAATCCTGCTTAGATGTTACTCCTGAACTCTACCTAATTTTCTCTCTGATATCGCAACTTGGATGCCGAATAAGTAAATTTATCATGTGTAAAACTGGATTCTTAATTTCCCTTACCCAAATAGCTACTTCTCAAGTTTTCTCTGTTTTAGCAATGAAAACACCATTATTTCAGTTGCTATAGCCAAGATGTAGAGACATTCTTGTCTTCTCTATTTCTTTCACACTTCATATCCATTCTATTAGAAAATGCCTTTGGCCCTATTCTCAAACATACATTCAAACTAAATTATTTTTATCACCTCTAAACATATAATTTATTTCATAAAACTCAAAAATTCTGCATCCACATTGCTTTACCTACATAAGAAAGCACTTTAAAATTTAGTGGCTTAAAACAATAGCTATTTATTATAACTTAAAATTCTATGGTCAACTGGAAAGTTCTGATCTGAGCTGGGCTCACTAACATTTCTAGAGTCTCAGCTAGGACTAACCACCAAGTAGACCAACCTCTGATCCACATGGTTTCTCATCTTTCAGTAAGCAAGCCTAGATATGTGATGGTAGCCAGCAAGGTTCCAACAGAGCAGAATCATGCTAGACTATTTAGCTCTAGGCACAGAAATCAGAAATCATAGGATGTAACTATTGATCAAAAAAAGTCATAAAGTCCATGTAGATTCATTGTGAGGAAGAACTACAAAGTAACCCTACAAAGGCATGTGGTTACATGGAGGGAATAATTACATTTCGGCATTCAATCTATTACACTATTTATTTAACTGAGAAGAAGATCCAGAAATCCAACTCTTGACAACAAAGGTCTTTTGTAACCTGGTAACTCCCCACCTTTCCAACATCACCTCTTATCTCTCTTTTTCTTCCTCACTGCATTTCAGTTACACTGAACAACCTTCCATCTTAAGGTCTCTTTGTGTGTGGGCTTCCTCTCAACCATAAATGCTCTTCTCCTGAAACTGATTGCCTCCCTACCTCTCAGTAGTTTTGTCTTTGCTCCAATCAGAGACCGTACCCCTTAGTCAACTATTCAAAATGTCACCCACAATCCCTCTTCCCTCTACATGTGCTTTATCATTCTTGGTAGCACCTATTATTCATTTAGCTTTAGCTCATTGTCTTCATTAGAGGAACATCAGCATCATGAAAGCGGAGACTTTGTATGTTTTATATATACCGCATCTCCAGAAACTAGACCAACACTATCCAATAAAAATGTAATGAAAGGTACATGTGTCATTTCAGATTTTCTACTACCTACATGAAAAAAGTAAAAAGAGGTAGGTGAAATTTATTCTAATAATCTTTTTAACTTGACCCAATATAACATTATTTTACAAGTATTAAGACATTTTATGTCACATTTTTAAAACTGTCCTTGAAATCTGATATATATTTTACCTTTATATACATCTTAAATCAGATAAACACTCACTAGCTACATGTGATTAGTGGCTACCATTTTGGACAGCCCAAATCTAACTCATTGTTAGTACTTCATTCATGTTAGTTATTATTATTTTAACTCAAGCGCTCTAAGCACAGGTAGGCAGAATTAAATTTAAAGAGAGCCTTGTGGCAAAACTGAAACTCCTAGTTTCATAGCTTTAATCAGTTTAAGGTAGTCTTACTACTTTCTTCTCTTCTTCCTCCTCCTCCTCTCCTTCTCTCCTTCCTCTCCTTCTTCTCTTTCCTTTCCTTCCTCTCCTCCTTCTCCTCCTCCTCCTCCTCCTTCTTCTTCTTCTATGGAATAGGTGCATTTTATTGGTTTTCTTTCAGAATTTCTTCTTTTTTATCACATTGTCCTGAAGATTTTAAAGCATGATTCTCCAACTTTATTTCAATGTTCTTGAATGCTTTACTATTTCTCTACTTTTCTTGATCTCATTGCTCTTAACTGCTTTAAGTAAAGAGTCAAACATTCAAGACCACTGAAATAAAAGCAGTAGATAAACAAGATAAAAACACAACATGAAATATCTCAAGTCCATTCTCATTCTTGTTTCTCTATTCACAAAAGTAATATTTTTTCTCAGCATCCCAGTTAGTTGTTTTGGCCTGATGTTTAATAAAATCGGTACCTGATCTTCTCCCTTCCTCTTTCTATTATGGGATTCTTGTCCTCTGAAACTCTATCATGGATCTCTATATTCACACCAGCAACTAACAAACTCAGGTTTTCCCCATCTCCAGGCAATAACACTTGCAGTTCACTTTGCCTGGAAGATGTGTCTCCTCTCTCTCTCTCTAGCTTTATCCTTCAGATGTCAGATTAAATAACACCTCTTTGGAAAGGTTAAGCTGAAAGCTGGCTGATCACATGAAAATGAGGATAAGTATTCTGGTGAGGGCAGGTAGCATAGATTACAGCAAAAGAATATAGTTGTAACAATCCAGAAGCAGAAAGGTCTGAATTATATTTTGGCCATGATGGGTGGTTACAAAGGTGGTCTTAGGTGATTGGCATGTGAAGTCCTTTTGATTAACGCTTGGCTGCTATATAACTCTTTGCCTAGTACACATGCGCTCACCCAGAATTCAGTCTGTTGTAATTATTATATTCATTAACTTCCAGGCATAAACATGGTAGTATAATTATGGTATAATGAGGCTGAGGTTGTGGGCAGGTTAGGGTGATACCTTCTGCACAGGCTTCTGGGGCCGGTTTAAGCCAGCTATAGATTATGCTCCTGTCCTTTATCTTCAGGGATGCAGGAGGGATTCTCTAACTGCTAATAGGGTATTCTTTGGATAGTCTCTCGGCTGGGTCTCTATTCCTTTGTTCCCCTGTTGCTCAAGTCTGACTAGCTACCTAACACTCAGAGCACTCACTTTCCTTCATAGCACTTACCATGATTGGAAACACAAAATTATCCGAGTAATTATACTTGAAACACAGGACCATGCTGCATCTCTGATATATAGTGTAGTTACTGACACAAAAGATGCTCAAAAATACTGAATAATGAGTGTAATACATGAATAAATGTGGTTGTTGAATAAATGAAATGGAAAAATTTAGGACTAGAAAATACAGTTAATTTCTAGATACTACTGTTAATTAGCACTTCTAATGAGAACACTGGAAAATTCTGTAAACCTAAATAAATGAGTAAATGAACAGTTTGTGTGTCTATTGCCTATATGCACAGGCATATATACATACATATTCACTGGTAATTATGTTTAACTTATTGAGATGCTTATTTTTACCTGAAAAGTTTACTAACTTTTGAGTAACTATAGCACAAGTGGGGAAAACACCATAGGGCAGGGTGCAGAGCATCATCAGAAAGGCTGAGCAGATGGCCAGGGGATCTGGCCAGGCCTCATTGTTAAGTGATCACGTAACCTTCAGATACTCTGGACCTTAATTCATTCTTTGTAAAATGACTTAACTGGGTTCGATCTCTATGAGACTCAATTTTACCAACTCTAAATTGTACCTTTTCTCCATAGTTTAACCTCTCTGAAATCAAGATGCATGTTACAATCAATTGCATTTTACATTTTTGTCAAGTGTGGTCATGACAAAGACAAAAGAAAAATCTTCCCTTGATACCTTTTGGGAGGATCAAGAAAGCACTAACACCAAAACATTTTCGATTTGTTGAAATATAGGGACATTGAGCCACAGATTTAGGTGATTCTAAGTTATTTCTTTTATTACTTATTACTTAACATTTTAAATTTCAAAAAATAAACACAGATAGAATAGTGTTTCTTGTGTGGATTGTTTGTTTACTTGGTCTCTGTTAATCATTTTGTAGACTAAAATCCCCCAGGTGTTTAGGTTCATAACTGACATAAAAATCTTCACATTATGTTTTCATATACGGCTAAACTGAAATGTCATTCAATATACTTATTCACCTGAAGAGTCTTTTCCGGTTGAGGAAGGAGTCCTCAACCTAGAATTCTTCAAATAAGAAGCTTCAATTCTCTACTCAGCATGAACAGAATACATACTGTGAAAACCTAGAAATAAATGGTTTGCCACTTTTCATATCTTACACAACACGGTGGATTTTTATTTTTTATGAATCCAGCACCATGTATTTACTCAAACCATTATGATATATCTTGATAAATAAACACTATATTTATTATATTTAAACACCTCAGAAGTATTTGGAGGTCTTCCATTGCTCTATCATTTCCTTTTAAATTATTTTGTGTTTTGACATTCTACACATTGTCATTTTCAGTTAATTACACCAGGAAATTCTCTAGAAAGAAAAAAAGTAGACTACACATTCACTTAGACACAGAATTTTATACATAGAGTAAACACCTGGACACATATATATCCACCCCCAACAAGCACAGAGACTTTCTTCATTAGGTTTTTCTGTGTATTACTTTGTCTTTAATAGTTAATGCTTTTCTATAAGCTATGTCGAATTTTCCTTCTTGGGTTAAAAATAGCACAATTTTTAATCTCCCTCTTCATTCCTGGCTTCAGTTTGTTTTTAAACATATCGATTTAATGACAAATCCTCACTTAAAACTGAGTTTTACTAATTTTTGTTATGCAGCTACCATTCTTTAAGCAGAGGTGTTTGCACTTAACGGCAACCGAAGGCAGCATGAGCTGTCTAGACTGTGCATTAGGGAGAACAGCTGATGGATTACAAATCTCCGCATTTCACCAACAGAAATGAATTTGAATCCATCAATTTTATTCCCTTATGCCAAATTTAGGAAGTTCAGTTTATGCAGATCTGTCAAAATATTACATTAAACACCTAGATGAACGAGTTAAATTAATTTAATTTTGCAGTTTGCCTTGATTGGGTTAGGCTAGTTCTATGCACAAAGCAAAAACTCCCAGGGAAATTGAGTCTAGTCAGGGAAGAGCTCATTGCAGCAGCAGCTGTGCTCAGCTGAATGGTCAGACAAAGTGTTAGAAATCAGTGACAAGGGAAGGGAGGTGCTTAGACTTTCCTTGTGACACCCATGCCTGTCTTTTACTTAACACCTGTCTGATGTCCCCAAAAGAAAGAAACTAACCACAGCAGTGAATAAAATTAAGATGAAAAAAGGCCACTGTGCTTGCAATGCAGAGCAGATCAGTCAGGGCGACCAAAATGAAAGAGAAAAGGGAACAATAATCCTGCTGTGTGGTTATATAGCACCTTTCATCGAAACAGTGTGAGAATTCTCTATTTTTGCAGGCCAGCTCCCTAGAGGGCTTTGAAAGCAATTCAGCAGGGAAATAAAAGGATTGCAGAACAGATTTCAGGCTTGAATGATAAAATGGACATTCTGCAAGACAGATTTTACTGAATTGATAAATGGATGATTGAGGCTGTCACATATAAATAAATTGAGAAGGAGTAAAACAAACAGAAAGCAGAAAATTTTGAAAGGATGTAAAAATACAAAGAAAACCCAATGACCTCAAAAGAAGGTCAGAGAACCAGCCTCTATATTCAGAGACAGTCAAGAGGATTCAAACCCGGAAACCTACAGGGCTCCTAGCAGGTATAATCAGTACTAAACATGAGATTCATACATTTTCTAAACAGTATAGTGACAACTAACATTGCACAGTTGGCAAGGGTTGAGTTATGAAATCATGGAATAAGTAGTAAGTTGATTTAAGCAATAGTTAACCTCAAATCTAGTCTTCCCACCCCCCTTTTCTTTTATGGGAGGATGAGCCAATGGAAAAATCACTACAGAATGGCTCATCTTGTGGAGTCTGGGCTTCTGCTGGAGTTTTTCCCAGGGTCTCTTATGGGTGACACTAGGCCCTACAGGATATGCCTCATGTGGGCTATATATCTTTCCCTAAGGAGTAATGACAGACGCCTTCTTGGCCAGCTCTGTAATTTACACCTAGACCCTGAAGGAGGTTGGAGATTTGGCTATGCCAGAAGAAACTAAAAGGGTTCTGTCTCCTCCTGCTGTTGAAGAAGGTCCATCTAACTTACTCTCCAGCCACCAGAGACACTGGTAGTCTTGCTCGAGGCATTATCGTCCCAAGGAAAATTGGGGAGGAAGAGGAGTTGGATGATACTAGGTTCAATGTCCAATGTGCTGCTTATCCTGGGCATGGAGAAGTGCCTATTCCATGTGCTTCCTTATGACCCCAGGTCTCAGGCTGCCTTCTTCTTGCGAGAGGTGGTTACCTTCCTTCCTGTGCCCAAGGTGACTCTGGAAAGGTCTTCTTGCCATGTGGAACATCTTTCCCAGGAAACATACCATATGCCCTTTCTCTGCTGGTGAATATACCAATGAGAAGGAAGTGCAATAACATCAGGAAATAAATACAAAATAAATTTTCAGTACTGTCATGACATCAGTTCTACCATTCTTCTGCAAACTAAAAGATTAATGAATTTAAAGTGCCACCTTATATCTCAGACATTAACAGAAAGGGTTATGCTTTTTATTCTTACGGTTGAGTTTGATTTTCACATTGAGAGAAGAACCCCAAGCAAATTTCTAAAACAGATTTCCGTTTGGTGCTATCTGATGCAAAGTAACCATTTATTAGTGCTATGATATCTTATATTTTCCTTATAAATTGTGTTCAATGAGCATCATCTGGAACTGAATTTCTTTCTGTGATAGGAAGTAGTACTTTGTGAAATAAATTATATCCATGTGTGCGTACATACATGTGTACATACCTATATGCATGTACATGTGGATGTATATAGACACACAGGTTTTCATTCTGCAATATACTGTTACTCAAGAATATGAAATAATGATATTGTAGTGAGTCATCTACAACAAAATTTTAGGGTTGGTTACAATAAAAATACATAGCTTAAGTGAAAGAACATATTTAGGAAAATGTTTAAAAAATATTGTGGGAAAATGCTTGCATAGCTCAAAACAGATATAGTTCAAATCTTAATTCTACCAGTGATCTTGGCTATCATTTTAGCTTCTTGAGCTCTGTGTTTATTGATTTCTGAAAGGAAGATATCAATACCAACCTGTCTAGGTTAATGTAAAGATGAAAAATTACGTAAATATAGTGCCTTCACAGAGCAGGCATTCAATAACCTGTAGCTGCTATTATTACCAAGAAGCAGCACAATGTAGACTGAAGAGTAGGGTGTTTCAAAAGAAAGACACTGATTGGATGTCCAGTTTGGTATTTACTAGCTGGAAAAAAAAGTAACGTAGGAAGAAATACGTTAAACTAATCCCTAAAGAAAATCTGTTGCCTCACGTGTCAAATGGGCGTAATAATAATTTCATAGAATGGTTGCAAGTAATACACAAGGTGAAATAAATAAAGTGCTTACTTGGAAAAAGTAGCTACTCAAAGAATGTTAATTACCTTGGTCCCCCTGCCATACAACCAAACAGATCTACTTTTGCCTAGGTTCATTTTTCAACAATAAAAGATGGAAAGCATTGCTAATCAGATATCCAGAGAGCCTTTTATAATTCTTAAAATACCGATGGTATGCTATCAGAACATTCAATTACACAGAAAGTAAATTTTGTCAATAGTAGCTTCGGATTACTCAGGAAATTCTCATTACTTATGAATCATTTTTTCTCCTTCTGCCTGCTTGTTTATTCACCTTCTTCCAACACTGACAAAACATCTGCTTTGTTTAAGGTTTGGGCTGGACACTGAAGAAGGGAATGGAAAAACCACTCCACCTGCAAATAACATGTGATCCTCTTAAGGTAAGCCATTTCACTAACAGCTTTTCCCTTCCCTGCTTCATAAAGCCTACTAGTTGGTGACTTCTCTATCAAAATTTCCTCCTCACTCCTCCTTCATTTATTTATTGCATTTCCTTTGTCCTGCCCTGATATTGTGCTAAGCCAAGCACTCATGCCAAAAGGGTGAGGGGCAGCAGAGAAGGATTCACATCCAAAGATCCTTGTAGTCCCTCTCTTGAGAATCTCCCAACAGCCTGGCCAGGGTAGAACAGATTTCACTAGCAGCTGCAGCAGTAGTTCCCAGCCCTGTGAGAATGTGACATTGCACTCTTTCATTCAGAATGCCTCTCTGCTCTCTGCTTCCCTTAGATTTTAGTTTGCCTGCCTCTGGGACTCTGATGCTTTCATAGAATTGATGCAAGCCCCTGGGAAATTTATTTGTCCTCTGATATCATCCATGCTAATGCTCCCCTCCATTAGCTCAGATAATCAAGAGTTGACTATACATAGAACAGTGGGGGATTACAAAAGCATTTATCATCTAATGAGAGAGAGTGGAAAAATACTGAAGGAATTTTAAGAAAAGAGATAGAACAGAAAGCAAGCCACAATATTCAAAGACCAATGTATAATGCCCCAGCAAAACACAAGAATTAAAGGAGATATGTTATGGAATAACTGCAATAAATGTCACTAAGACCAGGGCAGTGTCCTGGTGCCACTAGGTGACAGCAAGCCAGAATATTATGCAAGTGGGTCAGGAGAGGGGTTCTAGGGCATTTGGGGAAAGGAAAGTCAGGTGACCATCATTCTAAACAATTCTGATCCCTCTGAAATTAGTCCCTTACTTAAAAATATGGTTTTAGACTATAATTCATCTCAAGTCCACACAAAATCAAGGTAGGAGGCAGGTCAGTTGTCTATATTAGCAGAGCCCCACTATCATGTATTATAGGCAGTACATCTAGGGAGTTAAGGGATAGTGCCAGTTCACAGCGTGAGGACACAGAATCACATCATGTTGGTAACAGGGGTCCCTCAAATGCCAGATTTGCCCCCATTGTCCTTGGTAGTTAAACTTCATCAGTATTTCTTGGAAAAGGAGTGGAAGAAATCACAGGCACATAAAAGAGAAGAGATTTAGTAAGTTCTAATTTTCCATTTGGTATATGCTTTTTAAAAATGTGTAATAGGATAAGACACTGAAATGTTTCATTGTAAATTAAAATAATGGTGTTCACTACAGCATTATATAACTGCAGAATTAGTATGTTGTCCAAACTCCAGGTGAATTTTTGTGATAAGTGACTTTATAAATATTATTTTCACCTTCCCCACCCATGAATACTAACTAACCAGTTCACAATCACTGGGAACACTGTAAAACACACCTTCCTAACACCTTTGAATATTGCCAAAAAAGCATATTTATGCCTATTTTCATAAAGTGATTCACCAAGACTTAATGAAAGTAAACTTAATACCTGACAAGCAGCAATAATCTAATTACCAGAGTAACATGGAGGTAATGAAGGCTTCTATGTGGTAGTGAATTATTTGCTCCTCAGACATTGGTGGTTCAGTGTAGAATTCTTGCTTGCCATTTTCAACAAAATCAATGTATCACCAACAACTGCGAAAAATCTGGTGACTCACTAAACAGAAAAAGTATTTGGATAAGGCTGGAAAAAAAATCCAGCTGTTCTTAGATGAGGCACTCCATCTTCAAAAGAGGAACAAAAATTATTAGGATTCTCTGGACATACAAAAGTACATTTCTGAAAGTTCTATCAGAATCCTAATATCAGAACACAGAAAAGAAAATTAATTTCTAGAATAAATTAATTCCATAGTCATATCTCCTCCAAGGTGGTTTAGGAAAAATATTTCATGTTTCAAACTCACTAGGTAAGAGGAGGAGGGTGATCTATCTGGATTATCAGAGGGAGTTCAATATATTTTTATATACACAGGAAGATGTTCTCCTAAGTAAGAGAAAGAATAGAGAATTCTTCTGTGTCTTCATCCCTGAATAAATTTGAAGTGGTGGGAAGATTCAGAGGCTTCAACACAGAGAAAAATGTGTTTAAGTAACATAGTCTAACACATAAGAACTGGTCTGAGACTATGGTGGCAGAGTAGGTGGAGATAATTACAGATGATTTGGCAAATAAGATTGAGATTGAGAGAGAAAGCAGATATATGCCATTATGTACTTATAAATTTGCTGCAAAAAGACTATACTTACTCCCAGACAGTGTTGTGATGAGAGGTGAGTGTGTATTTGTTATCTTGATCCTATTGTTGCTGATCCCCTCATTGTGGTCTCGATTTCAGTCATCAACAGGAGACTAGTGGTGACCTCCACAACTGACTGGCCATCTATAAGAATATGTCCACTGAAAGAAGGCTGAGAATAAACACTTGAGCAACTGCTTTGGTGGAAGAAGGTAAATCACTACGATGTTGTAAAGCTGAGGAGTGTAAAATGCATTAGCACGTACACTTCAACAGCCTCAAGAGCTGATAGATAAACCATACTAGGCCTGGAAGTAAAACATTGGGTGTTCTCAAAGCACAGAATGTACCTGGAAGATTGTTTTCCTGTTTGTTTGTTTTGTTTTGTTTTGTTTTTACTAAATCTGGATTTATTTTTAGTATTCTAAAGGATACAGGTATAGAGTTGATGGTAATTAATAGCAATTTTTGTGTTTATATTATTTTAAATGTGTCACAACTTTTACAATTAAACTTTGACTTTGAGATAACTGTTGAGTCACAGTTAAGAAATGATGCAGAGAGATTTGTGCACCCAGTGTTCCCTCACTGGTAACATCTTGCAAAGCTGCAGTAAAGTATCAAAACCAAGACATTGTCGTTGATACAGCAAATATAAAGAACATTTCCACAACCAAAAGGATCCTTCATCCCTTTATAACCACAACCATCACACTCTCCCCTCTCCTGTCCATTGCCCTGGATGACCATTAATTTCATCTCCATTTTCATAATTTCACCCTTTCAAGAATATTATATAAATAGAATTATACAGCTTGTATCTTTTGAGATTGGCTTTTTCACTCAGCATAATTCTCTGGAAATTTATCCAGGTCATTACATGTATCAATATTTGTTCTTTTTTTATAGTTGGTGGTATTCCATGGAATGGACAGACTTCAGTTGATTTAATCTTTAATCATCCAATCATTAAAAGACATCTGGATTGTTTCCAATTTTTGCTACTGTGAATAATGTTTCTATGAACACTTGTGTATAGGTTTCTGTGTGAACATACATTTTTCTTTTTTTCTGGAAGAAATGCCCAAGAGTGAATATGCTAAGTAATGTGACAATTGCATATTAAGTTTCATAAGAAACTGCCAAACTGTTTTCCAGACTAGCTTTATCATTTACATTCCCACCAACAATACACAAGCGATCCAGTTTTCCTATATTTTTATCAGTATTTTTATTTTAGTCATTCTGATAGATGCATAGTAATATTTCATTATGGTTTTAATTTGCTTTCTCTAATGACTAACGATCTCGAACCTTTTTTCATGTGTTTTTGCCATCTGTTATATCCTCTTTGATGAAATACGTATTTATGCCTTTTGCTCATTTTCTAATTGAATTGTTTCTTTACTACTGAGTGTTGAGAATTCTTTAAATATTCTAGATACTAGTCCTTTGTCCAGTAGTTTGCAAATATTTTCTTTTAGTGTTTGTCTTTCCATCCATTTAACAGGGTATCTCAGAGCAAACAATTATAATTTGGTAATGTCCAATTTACCAATTTTTTTATATAATGCATCATGCTTTTGGTATCAAGTTTAAAAATTCCTTATTTAACCTTATGTCCCAAAGATTTCCTATTCTTTCACTTTCAACTTATTTATGTTATATGTGAAGTGAGTGTTTTGTACATAACATATAGCAAGATTTTTTACTCTGCCAACCTGTCTTTCATGTATGTAGATTATTCACATTTAAGGTAATTATTGATAGGTTAAGCTGAAGTCTGGTATCTTGTCATTTGTTTTACATATATATATATAGGTATTGGCTCTGTTTCTCACTCCTCTGTACTCTTTTTTTACTTTCTCATGGGTTGTTTTGACATTTATTTAGGATTTTATCATGATATTTATAGTATCATTGTTTTGAAATTTTTTAGTGATCACTTTAAGTATTACAATATACATACATAACATCACAGATCTACTGTAATTGACATTTTATCAAATTCAATAAAATATGGAAACATTATCTCAAGTCCCTTTAAACTTTGTCTTTTTAAATATAATCTTGTGAAGTATCTCTTCCATATACATTGAGCAGCACCATAGTTGGTGTTAAAATTTTTTGCTTAAACCATCAGATATGGTTTAGGAAGAATGAGAAATAAGGATAGCTATTATTTTACCTTTATTTTTACCCATCTCAATGTTCTTTCGTTTCTGAAACTTAAAGTCTTCTTTTGTTACAATTTTCTTTCTGTTTAGAGAAACTATTAGCCATTATCTAATGAGAAGTTTGTTAGCAAAAATTCTCTTAGCTTTCCTTCATTTGAAAATGTCTCGATTTCCTTTTAATTCCTGAAAGATATCTCAATGGATATAGAATTCACAATTGGCATTTCTTCTCTTTCAGTATTTGAAAAATATTATATCACTTCCTTCTGGTCTCATAATTCAAAAGAGACATCTGCTGTTATTTTAATTGGTATTTCCCTAAAAGCAAGACATGATTCTCTAGGACAACTTTCAAGGTTATTATTATTATTTTGTATTAGTTTTCAGAAGTTTAATTATGATGTGTCAGTGTGAATTGGAAGGTTTATCTTATTTGACATTTACTAAGCTTCTTAAATCTGTAGATGTATATCATTAACCAAATTTGGAAGCTTTCAGGTTTTATTTCATCAAATGCCTTTTCAGTCCCTTTGCCTCTCTTCTCTCCTGTTGAGGCTCTAATGATAAGAAAGGTAACTTTTTATTATTTTCCCACAGATTCCTGAGACAGTGTTCAATTTTTTAGTCCATTTCTTCTTTGTTCAGATTGTGTAAATTCCTATTGATCTGTCTTCAAGTTCACGGATTCTACTCCCTGTAATCTGTTAGTAAGTCCATTCAGCATGTTTTTAATTTTGGTTATTATATTTTCAGTTTGGTTATTACATTTACAATTTCCATTTAGTTCTTTTTTACAAATACTATTTCTTCGCTGAGATTTCTATTTTTTTTTTTCATTTGTTTCAAGAGAATACTTATTTGCTTGTGGAGCATTTTTATCAAGTAATTCAAATATCTGCGTTATCTTGGTGTTGGAATCTGTTCACTGTTTTCTCATTCATGCTATAATTTCTCCACTTCTGGTATAATGAATGATTTTTTTGGATGTTATGCTATTCTGTATCCTCTTTAGTTTTGTCTTTTTCTTTTAGAAGACATTCTGTTTTTGAGGTATAGCATGAGGGCTAGATAAGTATTTATGTTGTTTTCCACTGAGTCTCACCCATAGCACCCTAGCAAAAGTAGGGCACTAACTCGCATGCTTCATTGCCTCTGAGCAGCAGTGTAAGATCAGCTCCCACTGGGCCCTACTAAAAGGTCCAAATGAAAATATTTTGTGTCATATAAAATATATTAAGTTTTTAAAAAGAAATTAATCTTATCCAAATTTGTTGCCATTCTTGCCAGCTCTTGAATTCAAACCAAACCTCGTTGTCTGCATTAGCTCCAGACTTATAGACTGACCTAGGCATGGGTGCTGAGGAAGTAGAAATTATCATTACTGTGGTACATCTCTAGGCTTAGAATTTTTTGGTTATAAAAAAGGAATTCTGGAATTCCCATGGTCAATTTTCTACCACTAAATACCCATGTGAGTCAAACCATTCTGATCACAACTCTTGCTTTTTTAAATATTATGGAAAGTATGTTGACCTTTTCACTGTGAGGCAAGCTGTACTACTTGGTCCTGCCATTTAAGGTCTTAATATAAACCATTGAAATATGAGAAACCACTCTACTGCAGCAGTACTTACTGGCAACCACAATTGCAGTCACTACAATAGTTTATAAGATGCTGATACTCCTTAACCTATACAATTTTTTTCAATGTTTTGGTGAAATAAATATATTCTGAGCTTTTTCAGGAAATAAAACTTGGGGAGGGGGTTGATTATGCTAAATTCAATCCATTCTTTCCCCTAAGGTTTAGACTCCTTCTCTGTTTTATACCAGGGAATTAATGGCAACTCAAATATTTAAAGGGCTTGCTCAAACCCAAGAGAAGAACATATCTATTATTCTATAACTCTCTGTATTTTTCTTTTTCTGATCTCTAAATCTTCTTTTAAAGGACTCATCTGATTAAGTCAGACTCACCTGGATGATCTTCCTTTTGATTAATTTAAAGTGCCATGATTAGAAATTTAGTTACATATTTATATCTGAAAAGTCTCTTTGCCTTTGACATTTAATGTAAACTAAACAGAAAAATGACATTTCATCATGTTCACACATGAGCTGCATATACTCAAAGAGAAGGGATCTGGAAGGGCGTGCCTATCAGAGGGTAGGAATCTTGAGGGCCTTACTAGAAAACTGCCTACCACTCCCTTAAGTACCATCTCTAGAGGTAATTGTGTATAAAGACATTTAATAATAAATGCAACATGTTATTTTTAGAACCAAACATAAAATAACTAAACTACTTGAATTTTACTGAAAATTTGACACCATTTATTAGATAATAAATGCCGTTAGTGTTTGACAATACCGGATAGTGTTAAAGAAACACTGAAAAGAAGATTAGCTTTCCTTCAAGAACTTTTTAATTTCTGCTTTGTCTATAAATTTTTTTCAGTTATAATGTGAAGTGCAAGATACAGAACTCCAATTTTTCAACTTATGTTTAAAGAATTACAAATAAAAAATGTTTTATATATTGCATCTAGTTATCTTGAGAGACAACATGTATGTCATCTATATTTAATTAATATCTTATCAAATGTTACATATTTAAGCGAAGAGCTTCAAAATATATTAATCAAAACCTTATAGAACTGAAAGGAGAAATACGCAAACATACAATTGTAGCTGGAGATTTCAATACTTTTGTCTCTGAAAAATTGATAGAATAAGCAAATCAGTAAGAATATGATGGACTTAACGAACACTTTTAATAAACTTGAACTTATTGACAGAATACAGCAGAATACACATTTTTTCAAGTACATGTGAAACATTCACCAACAAAGACTATATTCTGGGTCATAAACAAAACTTTAAGAAATTTAAAAGGCTAGAAATAACACAAAGTAAAATTTTACAATGGCATTTAACTAGGAATCAAAACAATAAATATCTGGAAAAAATCTCTAAATATTTAGAAATTAAATAATATACATTGATATTAATTCATATTAATAAGTCATTGATATAACTAATCCATCAAAGAGAAAGCCTTGAGGAAAATCAAAAATTATTTTGAACTGAACTAAAATGAAAATACAACCTACCAAAATATATGGGTTACCACTAAAACCATGCTTAAAGGGAGATTCATAGCATTAAAACTTATTTTGGAAAATAAGTAAGTTGAATATAAATAATCTTAGCTTCCAGCTTCAGAAAGTAGAAAGAGAATTAAAAATTAAACTTTAAGCAAGCAGAAGAACAGACATGAATAAATGTTTTTAATGTAAAAATGGAGACGCAATAAAAACAAAATTGATTCTATAAAAGTATAAATAGAACTTATATCTATGCCTATTGACTCAATAATTTAGAAAAATTAGCTAATTCTTTGAAAAGGTAAAAAATACCAAAACTCACTCAAAAAAAAAAAAAAGAAAGAAAGAAACTGAATACCTCGGTACCTATAAAATAATTATTAAATTAATAATTTAAAATATTTCACATTTTTACCAAATATTTGGGGAAGAAATATTACCAACTCCATACAAACTTTTTTAGAAAATTGAAGAAGAGGAAATACTTCCAGCTCCTTTTATAAGGTCGGCATGACTCTAATAGCAGTACCAAAGAAAGACATGACAAGAAAACTACAGATCAATGTCCTTTATAAAAACATAGATGCAAAAATTCTCATCAAAATAGTAGCAAATCAAAATCTAGTAATATATAAAAATAGTAAGGTTACAACTAAGTGGAATTCATTTGAGAAATTCACGCCTGGTCCGGCCTTGGAAAATCAATTAAAATAATTCAGCATATTAGCAGACTAAAGAAG
Organism: Eonycteris spelaea; assembly: GCA_003508835.1. Taxonomy (NCBI): domain Eukaryota; kingdom Metazoa; phylum Chordata; class Mammalia; order Chiroptera; family Pteropodidae; genus Eonycteris; species Eonycteris spelaea. The sequence goes on from PUFA01000281.1 coordinate 890,023, forward strand.
AGAGCCATATAATCATTGTAATTGATATGAAAGAAGATTTGACAAAACTTAACACTAATTCATGATAAAAAATCTAAGAAAATAAAAAAATAAAGGAAAGTTTCCTTGACCTGATAAAGGGATTACACTTAAAACTGAGTTGTCATTATACTTAATAAAATTAATTGTGTGATGAATTTCATTATACTTAATGAAAAGCTGAATACTTCCTGAATAAGATTGGGAACAAGACAAGACATTCTTTTTTACAACTTCTATTCTACATTATATTAAAAGTTATAGATAGTGAAATAAGACATGGAAAAGAACAAAAGGCGCACAGATTGGAAAAAGAAATAAATGTGTCTGTATTCACAAACATCACGTCTGTGTAGTAAATCCTAAAGCATCTTTAAAAAGCTTCTGAATTACATAAGTCAGTTTGAAAAGTCCACAAGATACTATGTCAGTGTACAACAATCACTTGTATTTTTATATACTAGCAATGAATAATTAGAATATGAAAATTTAAAATACAGTAACTTTGTAGTAGCATAGAAAAAAAGATTTACTTAGATATGAATATAACAAAATATGTGTAAGGTAAGTATGCTGAAAACTATAAAACACTGATGAAAGAAATCAAAGAATATTTTATAGATGGATAGATATATAGTGTTCATGGATCAGAAATCTGAATATTGTTAAACTGTAAAATATTCCAAATTGATTATATATTCAACTCAAAAGTCAAATTCCCAGGAGGCTCTTCTTTATAGATATTAATTATTTGAGTCTAAACACATGGAAAGGCAAGAAAACTAGAGACGTCCAATTAAGTTTGAAAATGAAGAACACAATACAAAGACTAACACTATCCAATTCAAGATTTAAGATGAGACTCTAGTAATCAAGATAGTGTGGTAGTGGTGAAAGGTTATGGAACAGAGTCCAGAAATGTACCTACAGAATCACAATCAACTGATTTTTGAAAATGTATAGAGGCATTTCAGTGAAGAAAGCATAGTCATTTCAACAATGGTGCTGGAAAAAACTTGTACATTTTTGTGTTGTGTAAATAATGAAGTTTGACTCACGTTTTATTAACTCAAAATGGATCATAGGCCAAATGTAAACTACAAAACCATAAAACTTCTGGCAGAAAACATAGGAGAAAAATCTTTGTGATCTCAAGCTAGGCAAAAAGTTTTTATGTAGTTTATGAAGTCTTTAGATAAAAAACATCCAACCAGAATAAGAGGGGAAAGCAAAATGAAGTGCAAACTGCAACAAATGAACTCAACTGTATCACAAATGAATAAAATATACACAATGAAGGGGTAGGGAAGAAAAGAAATACTACCTCAAGTTACTTTAGGAGTCAGTAGTCGACTGAATCCTGTAAGTCACAGGCAAGAAGAACTGCAAGAAAATGCTTTTCCTTTATTTAGCAGATTTGTGTCTTGCAGGAGAATGGGTCAGCAATTCTGAAACTAATTTTTTGTATACTAGGTTTGAAGAAATAAGTATATTATAGATAACATAAATAATGAGAGTAAAATTTCTTACTATCAAGAAGTTAAAATTAAAGAATATAGGAAGCTTAGAATGGTGAACTTGTAGTGTGGACTGGAATCAGAGGAACTCATGACTTCATACCACAGATGCTGATACATAGATACAGAAATAACTTAAGATGAGTGTATGTGTGCGCTATGTTGCTATATATACATTCATTTCCAAGTTCTAGCCACTGAGAAGACTAAATGCAATGACATTTTAATATCAGTGAGCACACCCAGCACCCAGACCTTGATTTCTAAATATCATTCTCTAATTAAAAGAATCAGAGATTTTTGATAAAACGATAAATTCCAGAGGTAGGCCAAGAAAACACAAGAGGAGCCTAGAGTCTTATGGTGTCATAAAGTAAGAAAGTACTCAAACTGAAAGACCATAAAAACCAACCTGAGAGAGCTCCTGTTGGCAACGCCAAAAAGTTTTGAGATAAAATTAACAAAGATAGCATGAAATTATAATCTATAGAATAAAATAATACCAAGCTTTCTGATACCACTATGTCACCTTGGATATGATATGCTTATAAGAACACATCATTTCTTTAGCATCTTTGCCCTTAATCTAATTATGAGAAAAGATGAGACAAGCACAGACCATAGGATATTCCACCAAGTAACTAATCAGCAGTATTTAAAAGCTTCACAATTATTAAAGACAGAAAGAACTCTCACTGATAGGAAAAGATAAAGATTCGAAACGAAATACAATGTGGTATCCTGAATTGGATCCTGGAATAGAAGAAGTACATGAGTAGTAAACGGGAAATTCAAATAAAACCTATAGTTTAGTGAAGAGTACCGTACCAAAGTTAATTTTTTAGTATTTACAATTATACTTAGGTTATATAAGATGATGGGAAGCTGGCTCAGTATATATAAAAACTCTATGAATTAGTTTTGCAGCTCTTTGTAAGCTAAAATTATTTCAAAATGAAACTTTAAAAGTTACATATGAAATGCCTATTTTAATACTACCATATATAGTTATTCCTTACAATATGTTATCAGACTCCTTTGTTGATCCTTAGGATAGTATATTTTTTCTATCCTTTATGACAGTACCATATTTTAGAAGTGGTTGTCATAACTAGTATGACAATTATGATAATTCTGAGAGAATCAATGAATTCATTCTTTTTAACGGGCGAACATCTTCTAAAATAAAAATAAAGTATTTTTCCTGCTTATCTCTGATTCTCCCATCTTCCTGAGAGACTGGATTCTATGTAAAAGACCATGCCAATTGTTGGAAAAGGTTTAATTTTTCTTACATTCTATAGAATCATATGTGGTATAAGCTAGAATGAAATTTAAAGAACAGGTCCAGGGTTACATAGCTAGTTTAGGGTTTTTTGGGTTTTTCTTGGACAATCTTTTGTTGCATACTATGTAGTAAATCTTAAACAGAATGATTAGGGTTCCAGTTGGACTGTTTTAATGAAAGTAATAAAAATTTGTAATTAATTTTAAATTTCATAATTGAAGAACAAGGGAAATGTTCTTCAATGAAGATTCCTCGCGTGATTTCTCAGAAGGTTTTGCCAACACCAGTTTCACTGAGAACATCACCCTGCTGGAAGCTGCTATCTGAACAGATGAATCACCTTTCAACCTGAGTAATTACCTCCCAAAGCTATAAACCCTCTGTGTCCAACACATACCAAAGCCTTGTCATTAAAATATAAATTATCTTCCTTTTTTGATCTATCTTAAAAGAGAATTATGGGCCTGACAGCTGACTAAGAGGCAGGGGGTAGAAGAAATCGGAGTAGAGAAAAATGTTGGCTTGGAAAGAAGCTTCGCCTCTCCTGAAAATGAGCTCTGCTTTGAGGCTTAGGTAAGGAACATGTTGAGTATTGAAGCAATAGTTGGAAATAGAAATAGGAAATCAAGAAACAATTAAAGCAACAGCTGCTTTCCATCTCTTCCTTTTTGTCTTTTCCTTATTTACTCCTAAGGATGCGTTTTGTAGTGCTAGTTGGCTACAGAGCAGAAAAAAACTCAAAATGGTCACCATCGACTTTTTTCCTTCCAAAACATCAGTACAAATAACTTCAGAACACAAACATCTCAAAAATTAAATTAACCAACTTTAGTCCTTTGCTGCCTACCAAGATCCCCCCAGTTGTATAGAAAGGAGGATTGGAAATTACTGCCTAGTAGACCTCTTGGGCAACCTGAACTTCTGTAAAACAATAGCTTCAACAGATGTTTCTTTCATATGATCTGTGCTTGATCTCATAAATAATGTTTCACTACCAGGGGCTTGGCAAAGGGTCAGAAAATGTGTATGATTTAAGGGGAAAATATGGAAACAAAGAAGAATCCCATGATACCCTGAAACAACTGCTACAAATTCCGATGATCAAAATATGGTTTATGTTACAGCAAATAGTCTTTGTTTTAAATGTCTAATTTCCAAAGATATTTACACTTTCAGACACAGGCAGGCAGCAGTTTGCAATAAAAGCACACCATTTGATTTCGCAGACAATAGGAAAGAAGTCCTAACAAGACAAGACACATACGGATGTCAAAATTCAGATTCTCCTTCACGCCAACCATAGACTCTTTCAAATCAGCTTTTGGAAATCTAGTCTATGACTTCTCCAATCAGACTTTCATAAGTTTATTTCAATGTTCCATCTAACTTTCTTCTTATCTATTCTAGTAATTCTTCTTTGATATAAGAAACAACCAGGTGGTTACTCATGGTGATGCTCCACATGCTGGAAGAGTACCACTGAATTATTTCCTCTAAAAAATCTCCCTCTCATATATAAAAAAAATTTATATTCTCCAGCTTTTTAAACTTTTATTCAAGGATCCTCTTCTCTTTCCTGGGATCCCTGCGAGTATTAAAATATGTGTTCTCTTGGAAATATGTTAAGAAAATACTTTCTTTCATTTGAAAAAGTTGTGTACAACAATGTGGTAAAAGAAGTTTAGCAGAAAACTCTAAATTGTGTTCTTCCAATTTAAGTACTGTTAGCTCAAATAATTCTCTTTATCATGATTCAATTCAATTGCACCTTCATTTAGTGTCACTCAGAAAACTGCAATCATTAAAACACAGACTCTCCAGGATCAGATTTCTGGAAAAAAAAAAAAAAAGTGAATTGATATACAGTGATGCCATGCTTACCTTAGTAAAGGAATACACATGGAATCAATGTGGTCTGTCAAAAAAAGCTTTTATACGTATAAAATATGAAATCCATGGTCACAATTTGGAAGCATGCCAAGCCCATGAAATAATATCTTACCCATCTTTGTATTGACCATTTGCAATCATAGAACACATGCAGTTTAAATTGTAAAGTGAAACAATTTTAAGACCAACAAGAGAGATACAAAGTTATTTTAGTTTGGAATGAAGCAAAATATGCCCCATACTTAAAAGCCACAATGTTAATGTAAATGTGTACCGCTATTCCTTTCAAGAGCCACAGAAATGATCATTCCCCATTTCTTTCATAGGACTACTCTCAATTTCATCATTAATTCCAACTCCTCAAAAGAACCTATGTTTCTCTTAGGTGTCACTCCAAAGCACAATCTATTGCACTTCTAAACTATGGAACATAGTAATTCTTTAGCCATATGGCTTTTAGTAATTGAAATGAGATCCCAGGAGTGAAATTCCTTATATTCAAGATCAGTTTCCTTCTCAAACTTAAGGTATAATAAGATTTGAAATTCAACTGATGAAAGTAAATGCAATTGTGAGAAAATGAATTTTTTTCCCTATAAAATAAAACCCCATAGGGATCTCAAACTCAAAATGGGAATTATTGGTTTTCAAAGAATTCACTCATCTATCCACATCTAAGTGAAAAATGGTGCCATGTTAAAAGATGCAAATGCTTGTTAGTTAAATTTGTCATCATATGTCACTGTTTTGTATGTACCATCTGTTTTTTTTTTCCCCCTCTTATTTTGAATTAAGTTGGAAGGAGTATATTTTGAATGTGGCTGCATTTGACAGGATGTCTCTACTTAAGTTAGCTTTGTTTTTTAGGGTGCTTTTCTATTTAATAATGAATAGATATTCTTGCTTGATTTAAATAACTCATTTTAAAGAAGGAAAAAATAATTTCTTCACTGATAATGTTTGATCTTTAAAAACTTTTGCATGGTGGATAAAGATTACTACATTTAATAAGTTTTCCCTTAGGTGGCAATTATTTTAAATCCAGATTTCGCTTATTTCTATAAGAGTGTGTGGTTATTTAGACCATGAATACCTTTAAAGAGATCAAAGGCCTTTAGAAAACTAATGTATGAAGTAGAAATAAACTTTCCTTTTTCCGTGGTTCCGAGAAGATCCTTTTCAAATCAAAGGCAGCAGAGCCCACTACTGGTATAGTTATTGAAACTTGTCTCTAGTCAAATAATTAATTGGATGTCGCTTGAAGCTAAACTTTTACTCGATAAAAGTAAAGTCTCGGAATATAAATAACATCCATTTTCAGCTAGCTTTCAATTGCAATAAGGCATTGTGGTCTGTTAAAACATCAACATTAGGATGGCTCTATCACATATAGCTTTTTGGAGACTGTAATTCTTCTGAACAACTAAGCACTAACTCTAACGTAAGTCAACCGGCTTGCTGGAACAGACCAAAGAAGGAAACTCTAAATGAAGGGCTAGGAGTTACAGACTATCTCCTAATTCCACGACTATGTTTTCCAGTGGAGTGATCAGCATGACTGTAACAGACATTTACTTACTATTTGTTATTATTCCTTAAAAAAGACAGAAATTTTTCTTACTTTTGGCTTTACATGGAGGGCGCTTTTGTTCCCTGTGGTTGCTGTAAAATTTATCATGATCTAAGTACCTTAAGACCACAAAAATGTATTCTCTCACAGTTTTAGAGAAATGAAGTCTGAAATAAGCATTACTGGCCAAAATCAAGGTGTCAGCAGGACTGTGCTCCCTTCATTGGCTCTAGGGGAACTCCATTCTCCATCTACTTCAGCTGCTGGTGTCTGCTGCTATTCTTCATCTTGTGACTGCATCACTCCAGTTTCTGCCTCTGTGGTCACAATGACTTCTCCTCTATTGTCTATATATAAATGTCCCTTTACCTGTCACTTATAAGGATACATACAATTGCATTCAGGATGATCCCATGTAATCTATGATAATTTCCCTATCTCAAGGTCCCTAATTTAATCACACCTGCAAAAACCCTTTTCTCTAAGAAGGTAACAGTCACAGTTTCCAAGGATTAGGATATGAAAATCTTTTGGGGATCATTTTCAGTTTACCACACAGAAATAAAATATAACTCTTAAAAATTTATAATGATGAGCTGATCTTCATCTGATTTAGGGATCTAAAAAATACCCAAGGTAGAATTTAATTCAGAATTATTATGAGGTGGCATATTTAGATACTTGAGATAAGTAAGTGTAAATCCGCTCTGAGAGAATAAACCATTATACCAGGACTCACAGGGGGAAAAAACCTGAAAGAAAATAAAACACACAAGGAAACAGCATTATAAGCAAAAACATATAAGAAGAACAAATATCAAAATCAGACTCACAAATATTTTATATGCAATACAAAACAATCCCTCAAAAATGTTTCTGTAATTCGACAAAAAATATTGGTGATTGAGTCTCAGAACCCCAAGATGCAATGGATTAGTTACAATAGCTCAACCAAGTCATTTTATTATCTTTTTAATCACACAAGCATATACTTTTCATGATAGAATTTTGAGCATTGCTCTTAGTTTTACAGTGGGGCACCATTTCATTAGAATTTCTAGACACAGAATAAATATGTTTAATATGACTAAAGAAATAAAAGTGAGAATCAAAGTAATAAGAAAGAAAAAACTAAAAAAAAATAGAGAATTTTTAAAAGGTCATAGATATTTTAGAAGTGAAAATATGTTCTTCAAAACTTAAAAGTAAACAGATAAGTTAAATAGCAGGTTAATAGATAATAATAATAATAGCTAACACTTAACGAGGATTTACTATATGCCAAACAATCCTCTTAGCACTTTATAGTGATCGATTGACTAATTTAATCCTATAACAACCCATGAAGTATATATTATTATTATTTTATAGATAAAACGAGGACAGGGAGACATTTGCTTAAATTGTATAACTACTAGTCAGCAGAACTGACTAGTTTAAAACCTCAGCTATCTGTCTGCAAAGGCTACTCTCCACTAAAATATTCTGCCAACTTGATTGGGAACAACTAAAGACAGAATTCCAGAATTGGAAGGCAATCCCTTTTAAATTATCCAGAATGTATGAACAAAGAGAGGGAAACTATGAAAGAGAGATGAGAAACAGAGGACAGAGTAAAATGGCTTAATATATATATGATTGGATTTCCATAAGGAGAGGCTAGAGAAAATGCAGGAAAATTATATTCAAATAGAAAGTTTCTGAGAATTTTCTCAAATGGATGAAAGACATCAGTCCATTCATTCAGAAGACATAATTAATTCTAAATAGAACAAATAAAAGAAACTCACATATAGATACATGCTAGTAAAAATACAGAGCACCAATTAATATTATCATTCAAGAATGTAGTGAAAGAAAGACATGTTCAGACAAAAAAAAAAATTAAGTGCCTAACAGCAGCAGAAATTTAGCAGAAGAAGTTACAGAGGCAATTATTCTGAGAGATAAAAAATGATCTTAAAAATAGCTCTGAAAAACAAGTAGGAAAGCCAAGTTTTAAAAAATGAAAAATATGTCAGGTAACTTATATAAGCATCAGTTGATAAGTCAGTGATAATAATATTTAATTTGTGGTATTAAACCACTCAAAATAGAGCTGAAATACTGATCAACAATCCTTGAAAACAACAGAAATGAGATCAGACATTTAAGATGTTCTAATAATGATAGACTATGGGTTTCAAACCAATCCTCCAAATCAGACTATATGATAATATGTATAATAGAAAACCTCATTTAAAAAATCTGTTTAACTTCATCAGAGATCTTTCAAAGAAGAAAAGATTTGCAGGTCCATAATTCAGAACAAAGAGAAGTCCAGAGAGATAAGCATGGCTACGTATGGAATTTAGAGCCACTTTCCACTCAAGGTAATTTTAAATTCCAAAAGTGATAAACAAGTTCTAAAAAACTGAACTTTTTTGTTTGTTTTGTTTTGTTTATAGATACACAGAGTGGGGAGAAAATGGAAATTTAAGAATAGACAAGAAAGAAGGATCCTGGTAAATATCAAGACTTTTGGTAAGGATCCTAAAGCACTGTACTCTGAGAATAAGAACATAAAATAGTCCTCACAGAGACTGAGGCCAGTTTCAAATTCTTTCAATATCATATTAGACTAAGATGGTCATTATCCTTAGCCTAGTTGCTAACCAAAGAGAAAGTCACTCTCTCTGGAGGAATAAATATATTGGCCAGATTTTCAAATTATATGTACTATTTTCTGATGAAATCAGAAATAGACTGATATTCAAGAAAGTAAAATTTACTGAAAACCAAGAATAAAAACAGACCTTCAGAATGTCTAGTAAGCTTATTCATCAGATAGGAATTTTTAAATCACATGAGAAAGAGTCCTTGCAAAATAATAGGAGTCATCTAAATTTAATTTTATCACATATCTTTCAAAATCATTAAGCTTATCAAGGAAAACAAATTAAACCACCTATAAATTACTCTATCAAAAAATTGATTGACAGAAAACATTAAAACTTTAATTTTCTTATAATTAAGGATATAAATACCTAAGATAATCACAGTGAAATTTGGCACCTGGGGCAGAGAACAGAGCAGTTTAAGTTGTGCAGAAAATAGATAGTGGAAAACTTGAAGATGAAATAATCCTTGAAAAACAGAATTCCAATCTAAGAGAAGTGAAGGTCTGAGACCTGGTAGACATAAGACCAATAACAGGGAAATCAAAAGGAAGGGACTTAAAATGTATGGAACCAGAGATTGACATTTCAAGGAAGGAGAATATTTTGGAGGTTTAGTGGATTAAATAAATAAATAAATAAATAAATAAATAAATAAATAAATAATAAATAAATAAAGATGATAAAAATTGGTGATTAAGTGCTCTAAGAAACAAAAGAGGATTACAAAATCAGAAGACACACCAAACCCTTCCTTTAAAAAATAAATCAATAAAAGACATTGAACCAAGTGAAGAGAATTTCTTGAAGATCTCAGTAAGCCACCAAAAACTCAATCCCATGGCAATATAGAACCACTTCTAACTACTTGTTAGGAAAATATTTTTAACAGTACAAAACAAAATAACCTGGAAATGATATTTGTACAAAGCTGGTATAAGAAAAAAAAAAAAAAACAGAAAACTGGAATACAAACACTTTGGATAATAAAACCATGCTTGTCTCCTTACTCCCATCCCACTACTACTACTACTACTACTACTACTACTACCACTACTACTACTACTACTACTACTACTACTACACACACACACACACAGAAAAAGAAAACACAGGAACACTCTAAAACAACACTCCACTCTTAATTAAATTTTCTTTCCAAAGAAAAATTAATACCAATTTTTTCTCAAAGTCTTCCAAAAAACTGAGGTACTTCTAAACTCATTTTATAAGATCAGTATTAACCTAATACAACAACCAGACAAAACACCACAAAAAAAGATAATTATGGGTATATATTCCTGATAAACATAGATGCAAGTATCCTCAACAAAATATTAACAAACAATTCAAAATATTAACAAACAATACATTGAAAGAATCACACACCATGAGAGAGTGGAATTTATTCCAGGGATGCAAGGAAGGCTCAATATCTGCAAATCAGTCAACATAATACACCCCATTAACAAAATAAAGAATAAAAATCATATGATCTCTCAGTAGATGAAGAAAAACATATGACAAAATTTAATATCCATTCATAAAACCTCTCAGCAAAGAGGCACTAGATGGAATGGATCTCAAAATAATAAAAACCATATATGAAAAACCCACAACTAACATTTTACTCAATGGTGAAAAGTTATGTTTTTCTTCTAATATCGGAAATAAGACAAGGATGCCTACTTCCACCACTTTTATTTAACATTGTATTGAAAATCTTAGCCAGAACAAGTAGGCAGGAAAAAGAAATAAAAATATTTAAATTGGGAAAGGAAATGGTAAAACTGTCACTATTTCTAGATCATCATTCAGGCATGACTTTATATACAGAAAATCCTAAATACTACACATGCATACACACACACACACACACACACACACATTTGTTAGAATTAATAAGTGAGTTCAGTAAAGTTGCAGGATACAAAATCAGTACATAAAATCTGTCACATTTCTTTATACTAACAACACATTATCAGAAACAAATTAAGGAAGCAATCCCATTTACAACTGTATCAAAAAGAATAAAATACCTAGAATTAAATTTAACCAAGGAGGTGAAAGACCTGTACACTGAAAACTATCAGGCATTGATAAAAGAAATTGAAGATACAAATAAATGAAAAGATTATGAATTAGAAGAATATTGAATATTGTTAAAATGTTCATACTATGCAAAGCAACCTACAGATTCAATGGCATTTTTCATAAAAATAAATGAAATAATCCTAAAGTTTGAATGAAACTACAAAAGACCCCAAATAGCCAAAGAAATCTTGAGAAAGAACAAAGCCAAGGGTATCAGGCTCTCTGATTTCAAACTACACTAGAAAGCTATAGTAGTCAAAGCAGTACTGTATTAGCATAGAAACAAACACATAGATAAATGAAACAGAATAGGGAACCCAGAAATAAATCTATGTACATATGGTTAATTTACAACAAAGGAGGCAAGAATATAGAATGGGGAAAGATAGTTTCTTCAATAATTATTGAGAAAACTGGACAGCTACATGTAAAAAACTAGACTATCACATCATACACAAAAACTAAATCAAAATGTATTAAAGACATATGTAAAATGCAAAACCATAAAACTCCTGAAAGAAAACATAGACAGTAAGTTTCTTGACATCCATCTCACCAATAATTTTTTGTATCTGCCTCCAAAAGCAAAAACAACAAAAGCAAAAATAAACACGTGGAACTACATCAAACTAAAAACTTTCTACTGCAAAGGAAATCATCAACAAAATGAAAAAGTAACATATTGAATGGGAGAAAATATTTGCAAGTCATATATCTAATTAAGGGTTAATATTCAAAATATATGAAGAATTCATGTAACTCAATAGCAATAAATAGACAAAGAAACAAAAAAATCCAATTAAAAACTGGGCAGATGATATGAATTAACATTTTTCCAAAGAAGAGATACAATGGCCGACAGGCACATGAAAAGATACTTAACATTACTAATCAACCAGAAAATGCAAATCAAGACTATAGTGAGCTATTATTTCACCTTCATACCTGCTAGAATGTTATTTTAAAAAGAAGAAGAAGAAAGAAGAAAGAAGAAGAGGAGGAGGAGGAGGAGGAGGAGGAAGAAGAAGAAGAAGAAGAAGAAGAAGAAGAAGAAGAAGAAGAAGAAGAAGAAGAAGAAGAAGAAGAAGAAGAAGAAGAAGAAGAAGAAGAAGAAGAAGAAGAAGAAGAAGAGAGAAGAAGGAAGAAGAAGAGGAAGAAGAAGAGGAAGAAGAAGAGGAAGAAGAAATAAGTATTGGTGAGGATATGGAGAAAGGGGTACTTTTGTGCACTGTCAGTAGGGATGCAAATTTGTATAGCCACTATGAAAAACAGTATGAAATTTTCTCAAAAAAATTAAGAATAGAACTACCATATGATTCAGCAATCCCACTTCTGGGTATTTATTCAAAGAAAACAAAGTCACTATCTCAAAAAGATATGTTTATCAGAGCATTATTCATAATAGCCAAGTTTCCAATATAGAAACAACCCAAGTGTCTATCAATTTATGAATGGGTAAAGAAGTTGTGATATGTATGAGTACTATTCAAGTGTTAAAAAGCAAACAAACAAACAAACAACGAAATCCTGCCATTTTTTGACACCGTGGATGAACCTTGAAGACATTAGGTTAATTGAAATAAATCAGACAGAAAAAAGACAAATACCATATGACATCTAAAATCTAAAATATGCAAAATCTAAAATACAAAAACAAACGAAACCAAGCACATAGATACAGAGGACAGATTAGTGGTTTCCAGATGGGGGATGGTGTAAGTGTAGGTAAAATGGGTGAAGGGGCTCAAAATGTACAAACTTCCAACTAAATAAGTCCTGGGGATGTAATGTACAGGATGGTGACTACAGTTAATGATAATGTATTGTATATTTGAAAATTACTAAGAGAATAAATCTTAAAAGTCTGTCACATGAAATTTTTTTTTTTTTTAGTTTGTAAATATACATGATGACAGATAGTATCTAGCCTTATTGTGGTGTTCGCTTTTCAGTGTATACAAATATTAAATCATTATGTTGTGCACCTGAAACTAATATAATGCTATATTTCAATTATACCTTAATAATAAACAAACAAACAAGCAAGTAAACAAAAAAATAAATTTTCTTAAGTGTCGATAGAAGTGAACAACATATCATATCATAATTTTAATAACAAAAAGAAGCAGACAAAATGCAGAAAGATTGGAAAGAGTTCACTGAACTCAGAAAAAGGGACTAAAACAGAAAAAAAAAGTAACTAAATTGAAGAATAAATTACATGATGTTTAAAGGAAAATAGAGTTGATTCAAAATACAATAAGGATCATTGTGGAGGTTAATGAAACAGCTAAAACTTACCAAGGAGAATATGATAGATAAAGATGATATGCAAAGAAGATTGAATGAATGTATATTTGTAGTTCATTAAGGGAAGAAAAAACTCATAGGAGTAATAATTAAAACTATAACTCTAAATATTTTTACATAAATAAAAGAAAACCTGAAACTGCTCATCAGAGATGTTGAATTTATACCTAGAAGACTGACCTAGAATTTTCAACTATAAGCATAAATATACAAAATAAATGTATAATAAACATCAAAATGAAAGGAATTTAAAAACTAAGAGAATGTTATGTCTAAGTCTATGATCATATATATGAAAACCTAGAGGAGATGGATAATTTTATAGAGAAATACAGTCTACCAAAATTGAACATAGAATAGATAGAAGTCTTAAAAAGGTTAATTTATTATAAAATGAAAGTTATAAAAATAACTGAATTACAAAAAAAGACTAAGCCTAAATGATTTTACAAGAAAATCCTGCCAAACTGCTAAATACCAGAAAACACCAATGCTTTTTGAAGTTCTTCAAAACATAAGAATCACATGTAGCATTGATAGCTACTAATAAAGATATCATAAAAATAATATAATTACAGGTCAATTTTATTAGTGAATATATGGATAATTCCTAAATAAAATATTAACAAGCAAAATCCAATAGTAATTTTAAAAAATTCTTCATGGTCAATTGGGATTTACTCCAGAGATACAAGAATGGTTCAATACCAGAAATTCCGTAAGTACAATTTACAATGTTAGTAGATATGAGGAGAAGATAATATAGTTATTTCTTTAGATGCTGAAAAGATATCTAACAAAATTCAACACACAGTTCCAATTTAAAAAACACACTCAGTAAAACAAAAACTTATGTATATCTTCTTAACACCACATATATCTAATTTTCGGTCCTAAAGCTATCACATTACTTAATGAATAAACTTTTTTGGCATTCCTGTGAAAGCTTTTTTAAAAAGCAAATATTCTCATGTTTTCACTATTTAACGTTGTTTTCAAAATAGGTACTTATGCCTGTGATTTATCTTTGATTCCTTTTGTTTGCCAAATTACTGAGTACCTAGAGTAGATTTAATATATATTTGTTAAATTAATGATGTGCATAATGAGGCAATGTGGTTCTGGAAGAAATGCTTTAATTGACCTTTAATAGAAGCATCATACTATATAACTGGCCCTCTAATCTCCGACACATTATTTCGCATCTCTGTTTCTCAGATCCCTCATTGCACAGTAGTTTTATAGTAACTTTTTATAGTAACCGTAGAATACCTATTATATGCAAGGCCCTGAGCCAGGTGATATGGATCAGAAGATTACAATGATCCAGTCCCTGTTCTCAAGGATCTTTCTAGCTAATGGAAGAGAAAAATAAGAAACTGAAACTTGCAATAGATTTATGACATTTACTTTGTTAGGAATGAGCACCCAGTGTTGTGGTTGCAGAGAGAATATATATTTAAGAACCAAGAGGAGATTGAAATACAAACTGAATCTTAGTGGACCGGGAGGAGATAGGCTATCTGACAAGAAAGTAACACAAAAAGAGGACGCTGCGTATTCAAACACTCAAAGGCATGTTAGTGCCGGTGTGGAATGTTTATCAAGCTATAAGTAGTCCTGAGAGCCTGGAAGGTGAGGTACGCATGGAGGAAGAGTGAAGGGTGTGCCAGTTTCTACCCTAGACTGGTTTTGCCTGCAAAAAAAAAGTGCAGAGTTAGTTAGCTGATCTTATGCCCGCCCCCCAGTTGACTTATGCTACAGCATTAGCATGAGTATGAAACCTCACCTACAAGCTAAAGAGGGTGCCAGGAGAGCAGGGTAATTTGGGCTTCTAGGAAAACATTCAAATTGTATTTCTATCCCCTTGTAGACAGCGAGGCAGTTTCCAAAAGATCTGGGTCAAAGAGGGGAGATTTTGTGAGAACTATAGAACACACCAGAGTATAGGAGAGAATACTGAGAGAGAGAGAGAGAGAGAGAGAGAGAGAAAAATCCAAGAACACGTAAAGCATAAGAGGGGGACATTGAACCAAGAAGTTTTCAAATTATAGCAAACAGAAACACTAATTATTTTTTTCTACAGATCAGGGAAGTTGCAGCAGGACAGTGAACCAAATGTCTGGAGCAACTGCCTAGAGTTGGAACCTTTGATGACAAAGGGGCTGTTTCAACTACGGTGTTTAGTAGATGGGATATATAAGGTCTCATTTAGGATGAACGTAAGCCACTAATTTATCTGGATGATTTAAGGAAGACAAGAGTACAAGGGGAGAATAGCTAAAGATATAAATTGCCTGTGTAGTTATGATCCCCAAAATGCACGTCCTCATGGACTATTTCACTAATATTTTGCTTCATTTTAGTAAGATTTTTAGTGTCAAAAGGACAAATCAATGTCTTTGGATGATGCATGGACTCTATTCAAATGACATAGTTACTACAGAAAGTCATGTGCATCTTTTAACTCCTATAATAGTAAGAGAAGAAAGTGCAAGTTAGCAAAATCTAGCACACTGCCCTTCAGTGGTTGATGACACATTCATGGAATGAAAGGCCATATCAGAGCTAAAGCAGTGATAGTTGTGCCATGATACTCAACATCTTGATGCATTACTTTGAAACAATGGCCATATATGGCTATCCTAGTAGGATGTATTGTCATTTTCCTATGCATAGCTAGTACAATAGAAACACGTGAAATAACAAGATAAGATCCAAACATGGCAGCAATCCAAAACACATCAACATCACCGAGATAGAACCCATTGTTATGTCAGCACAGTACCCTGAGGAAGCTGTGTCTCCTGAATAGAGGATGTTAAAATCCCATAAAGACATTCTACTAAGGGCTTTATTACTGAGCTAATGATATAGCCATTGGCCTTTTCACATAGAAGTGCAGATTAAGCCCCATTCCATGAAATGTAGAATTCCCAAACATTATCTTCAATTACAGCTTGCAAGTCTATTGAAGCATATGTACATGTTATTGTGTATTTTGGAAACCATAAGAAAACAAAGTAACTTATTTACATAGTAACATTTTTCATGAGCAACTTAAAGGTGATTTCACACAGATCACTATATTTCTAACTCAACATCTCAAACTTATGAGGTTAAAAAGAGCAAGGACATTGTGTCTTGGGGATTATTTGCCCAGGGTTAAACAGTTAGAAACTGGTAAAGATTTGACACAAATCCTTTGACTCTAATTTAATATTCCTTTGATTTATCAAATGTCAGAGAGGTAGAAAAAACATTTATATTTGTAGTGTAAAAATTAAACCAATAAAATGTTCTGCATACTTTAAGTTTTATTCGTGACATTAAAATATAATTCTCAGATAATTTTGCCCAATTGGCACAAACTGGCTAATTTTCCATTAAAATTAGATTTGAATTTGGAAAATTATATTAATAAAATGAAGAAATTAAGTATAAGAGATTTTTCATAACAGATAGAACGTAATGGTTTCATTGTTTCAAAATCAATGAAATGTCAGGTATTTTTTATAAGGAAAAAATATTGCAACTAAAAAACTGTCTCTTGAAGACAGATTTCATGTGCAGACTTCTACAGTAGTAGTTTGAATTATCTGTCAGATTCCAGGTACCTCAGAACCAAAAAATAGGGTAAGAATCTTCTTTATAGTAAATGTACTTACTGAATAAAGAAAATCCCAGTGTCAAGGCTCATGCTATTTGATTATGCTACATTTTTTGTCCTTTCTCACACAGGTCCCTTATTGTTATCATCTATTGATCTAGTTCTTCTCCCTTGTTTCTCCCTAGTTTTCTAAGTCTTGCCATTTTTCTCAGTGACTTCCACATCCATATCGATTAACCATCTAACATACATGTCTCTCAGTTCCTTGACATCACCTCCATCGAGACTCTCTTTCATGTCACCACACGTATACGTTGCCTTAGTAAACAACCAATTTTGTCATCATCTGAAATTTAGAGCATCATTGAAACCTTGACATAAAGCAATTCCCTCTCTGATAACTATCTTTAATCTTTTTTTTTTTTTAACTCACTAGTACAAATCTCACTCATGAGAACTTACCAAAACAGACATCAAAAGACATTAATAGCGGACAACTTATAGCTCAAATTATTGAAAATTTCAGAATTACTAAGAAATATGGATGCACAATATAGTAGAAATTGATGAGACTTATAATAGAGGAATGTGCCGAGGGCTAAGAGCAGAAGAGAAGGGCCAGTTAACACTGCCCAGCAAGATTGTCAGGGAAAAGGTAACATTTGGAATATGTCTTAAACGTTTGAGAAGTCTCTGGAAGGAAAAGACCATTCTCAGAAGAAAAACAAAATTCATACAACGGATACTGGCATTTACAATGTTTCAGCCAGTGATTTATACTCTGGAAATAGAGCCATGCAAAGTCTAAAGTTTTCATTTCAGATACTGAGCAAACACAGGAGAAAAATAGTTATGAGTGGAAAGAGGACATGATAGAAAGTTACTGGAGGACTACTTTAGTGTGGGTGGTGAGGGACTACCCCATTGATGAAGTGCCATTTATGACAAGAAACACTGAGCCCTTAGGGAAAGGAATAAGTGGAAAACTTCCATGGCTAGCTCAAAAAATTTGTGTAATGAGAGAAACCAGAGCAGATCAGATAGATGGAAAGTTGGGGAATTTAGCTAAATTTAATTCTAAAAAAGGAAAGAGGTGCAAAAGAGTTTCATTAGTTGTAGAGTTTGCAATTAAGTGAGAAGGACCTAGAAGCAGAGCAAAGAAGACAGTGCAATTGCCCATCCAGTTGAAAAAAGATTAACACCCTAGCCCAGACAGTGGCAGGTACATGGAGAAGATATTTCTCAAGAGAGATGAAGACAGTAGAAATGTTAAGATTTAACACATGAAAATTGAAAGATTTAAAGGTAAAAAATGTTGAAGGAATTAATAATGACAACTAAGTTCATAGTTTGAGTATTCCCTGTGAAAGATGATTTAAATCACCAAGATAAGAAATTCAAGTACTAGAACAGTATTTGTTTTCAGTGAACAGTGAGTAAGTGAAGAACAGAAGGGTTCTTTAGTTTGAGGCATGTTTATTTTGTGACACTTGCAAGATACCCAGTAGTCAGCATATAATTAGAATTACAAATCTAAACAAAATAGAAGATTTCAAAATCAGTAATTATGAGGAGAGAAAGTTACTCAAAAATTATTTGGGATTGGTAGAATTTAATGTGAATAAATTCAACACTCAATCATCAATCTCAAAATCTTTCAAACATAAATTGAAAAGCTTTCTATACATAGTTCTTTCATTTTAAAGTGAAGATTCTCTGAAGACATCACCCTCATCTAAAGCTTCAAGAAAAATTTCCTTTGTGAAATAGAAAATCCTCCAATCAGTCGATATTCTTTTAAAAGTAAGAATAATGGATCTAGCAAATAGGCTTTAAACTTGAAAATTCTCAATCTATTTTAATTCTGTTAATCTCCAAAGTGAATTTCATGGGTGCTTAGATTCCAAATTCAATTTCTAATTTGTTCTCTGATTTGTGACTTACATGTTTGGGTATTCTGCATATAGTAGAGTTACTTCCTTGTGTCAAATACAGAAAATAGAATTCTTATTATTGAGACACACAAGAGAAAAATTAGGTTTCTTTGCTGTGGAGAAAAATCATGCCATTACATAGTTTAATAGAGAGTGAATGACTCATTTTCTAATCATGAAAAATCAGAAAGTTGTAAAATATATCTGTGAATGCCAAAAATAAAAAAAAATTAAACCACTGCATGACATAATAATAATAATAATAAAAAGTCACTGAGATTGGGGACAAAATACCATATCCAAGTCTTGACACTACCATTTATTAACAGCAAAAATGTAGGCAAGAAATTTAACCATGAGAATTTAGGCAAGAGATTTAATCTCTCTAATTTTTATCTGAAAAATGAGAAGAATAGTATTTCATTTGTGGGGTTACCATGGTAATTAAATGAAAATGCATGTAAAAAGCAATGTATAAACTATTTAGCATTATACTATGTAAATTATAGTTAAGGATGAACATTTAAAGCAAATATTAATTAAGCAAGAGATAAATAATGGAAAAACCTGACTGAAATTAAGATCCAGACATGACTTCAGAACCTCAGAAGACTGGTTCTGTAGCTAGTTCCAGTTTTATTTCTACCACATAACTGTGGTTCAATAGCCCAATAAGTAACAGGAAGCTAAAGACAGTTATTTCTTACAGTCTTTCAAGTTAAATGGGGTGCTGAGGAAAAGAAGACTGTGAAGAAAAAGAGGATTTCGAAATCAGTCTTCTTACCAGAATTATATGAATCAGGACAACTCAAATCAAATGGCTCAAATATCAATTAGTTAAATGAGGAATGTAAGCTGTGATTCCTTGCTTGAAGGTATGGTGAAGCTCTAAAAGTAGTGGCTCAAAATTGACAACACAGTAACTTTCTGAAATATCTGATATGCTAAAGCTCATAAGCTACTATTAATTGCTGGAAAATATCAGACAATTGAATCTATAAATAAATGCTTTTCATCCAAGGCAAATAAATGTTGGATTATATTTTGTAATGTCTTGAAAATGATGTGTATTAATATATTGTTTTAAAATGCATTTATCACTAACCAGAAGCAATGTTAAAGGTATTTTAAAGAATTAAAAATCTCTGTTTTGGTGGATGAGGTGTGATACCTAATACAAAAACTGAAAACTAAAAAGAAAGTATTAAATCCTTTAATCTAAGTTGGAAGTTCTCAAATCTAGCTGCCCATTAGAACCACCTGGGGAGCTTTGTGAAACTACCACTTTATGGGCTTCATCCCTAGAGCTTCTGATTTAATATGTGTGGGCAAGACCTGGCCAACAGCAATTTAAAAAGCTCTACAGGTAATTCTAATCTAAAAACGATGCTGAGCATCTCTGATCTCAACATAAGATGTATGGCCTTTTCATAGATCCCAGAGCTTTAACACGTTTAGACCCTTTAAGCATTACCACCTAAAGTCATTGAATAGACAGAGTGAATTGTGACAAATAATATTTTCACTTAAAGAGACATAAAATCATGCCATGCCCTAACCACTCTCTATTTCTTAGTTTCTCCACACACTGCCTTAACAAACAGAAAGATTAACATCCTCTACTATTCTGTTGAACTTCTGGCCCAATATTATCATAAACAGTAAACTCTGCATCAACTTTGTCAAAACCATCCCAATCATAGCCTCTCAATATACAACCTCAGTTCAGAAAGTTAGCACATTTATTTATTTGGAAGTATACTTTGAAGAACATTTACCCTAGAAGACCATTGCAACCTTCCTCAAAGGTATTAGATTTTTGAGGAGTCAAGTTAAAGTTTTTATGGCAGTAATGAACAACTGATTATCTTCCTCATACTTTTCCAGAACTTTTGGTCCTTCTATTAAATACTCTTCAAAACAGAGCACATAATTAGCAGTATATTGTGTAAATATTGTTGGTTTTGTCTTCAGGCTATTTTACATCCTCTTTTATATCTTTCATGCAGACATTCTATAGCTCTCCATGGAGATACAAGTCCAGTTCTTTATCCTTTATAACACATGTTATAAAGCCTATTATCTAAAAACAAGAGCCCTAAACTTTAAGCAAGGCCCACTACATGTGATTGGCTAAACTGCTAAAGAACTCCTGCCGAGAGCAGAGCTAACATACTTTTTACAGTATTAACTAAATTCTAATTTACTAACTGCTTACTAATTTAGATTATAAGATTTAACCTTATTAGAAAATAGTTTATGAAAAAGCTAAATAACTAGCTTGGATTTTAGAAAGTTTTAAATTATATCACTATGTTTGCTTAGAAGACAATAAAAATTTTAAGCATATATATTATTTTAAATAAATATATAGTATGTACAACATAAAATTATATAGCATACATAATATTTAAGACCATCTTATTACTACATTTCATAATATTAAAACCAATGATATCCCACAGAACTTTCTGTAATGATGAGAATAATGAAAACGTTCCATTCTGTATGAACCAATATGGCAGCCTCCTAGACATGTAGCTATGTGGCCACCATATTGAACTTGGGGAGTTTTATAAAACTACCACTTATGGGCTTCCCACATATCTCATATTTGATATGTGACTAGTACAACTGAAAATTTTAATTTTTAAATTTAATTTTAATTTACTTTATTTTAAATAGCTACATACGTACAGCCATGATTTAGACAAATTTTAATTTTCCAAATCAAAAATGATAAATACTGTTATTACTTAAATTATGTATTAAATACACACTTTGATTTGTCAACAAATTACTATAAAATGATGATATGCACTGTCAGGATTTTTAACCAAATATGTGTCAAAATGTAGATTAGGTAATGATATGAAAAACTGACAAGAACATGTGTTGTATATGCTATATATTTTATTTAAAATAAGGTGTCTGGAATTCTTGCATTTTTTGGTTTAAAAGTCATCTAGATGCTTTTGATAATTTTCAAATATTGTTTCCAAACTATGACTCATGCAAGAAAAATTTAACATGAGAATTTAAAGTGCATCTCCTCAAATAATCAATTAAGGGATTTGTGAATAATCTTTATTCTCAATTTGTATAAGTCATAGCTATATATTTTATTTTAACATTTTTCTGTTCTTTTGAATGCTAAAGACATCCTAATGCACTATAAACCAATTTTGATGAAATATACAACATATTGATAAAATAAAGAAAATCATGAAAGGAATTATCAGTATCTGTATCATTTTTGCACCCCTAATTAACTTATATTTCAAGAACAGTCCTGAACAAAAGGTTCACTATTAATATTAATTATTTCATTTAGGACTAACAACAAAACCAATTTAAAACTATATACAATGGTGAAAATTATCATTTTCATTAAAAGTGCTTAGATGAGTATTTAACTGATGATAGATTGACTTATAAATTATTCATCTACTATTGGTTATTCATTCAGAGACATCTCATATGGTTCCAATTCAAAAGTGATTTTTTAAATCATCGTTTTCTTTGTTTCTTTTTTAAAATAGAAGTGGCAAAACACAATTCTTGATAAGGCATCCTAGCATTTTTAAGAACCTCTAGATATTCTCTATCCACTGGTTAGGAAGTACAGAAGCATCCTGGTTATGATTCACTTGGTTTCCTTCCAAAGTCCCTTTAGACATGCTCTGCACATCATCACCCAATGCTGCAGAATCATCAATGCTGCAGAATAGTATAAGAAGTCGTAGATGTCTTCCTTACTGAGGCATGCACACCTTAGACACATTCATGGCCACGGCAGCTTTCCAGGAGATCAAAAGTGGTTTTGGATACAATCACATTTCCTCGCCTTTTAATTTTTTAAAATTTTTATTGATGGTAAATGATTTTTATGGATAAAAGAGACCTAAGGATGTACTTATTTTTACAGGTGAATCACTCATGGAACAATTCCAAGATTTATCAGGATCTTGAAACAAATGTAAACAAACAAACAACAAACGAAAACACTATTGCAAATTGTGTTGATGTTATGTTTAAAAACCACATCATATAATTTGTGAGAAGTGGAATATTTAGCAAGGAAACTTTGAAGTGAGGTTTTTTCTGGAAAGATGACAGAAACGCTTAGATACAGAGAGATTACATATCCTACATATGGTCATACAATAGGTAGAACAGTTAGGATTCAAAACCTGGTAGTTCAGCTCTAGAATCTGTATAATTAAACTCACTTTAATGGCATTAATACCAATAACAATAACTAATAATACAAAAGCTATTTCTTTAAAATGATAATTAAATATGTAAAATGCATGGGCCCAATTAAGGGAAAAAAGAAAAAAAGCAAAAATATACAGTACAATATTGAGACTCCAAGGAGACAATTACAGATGTGACTGAGATAAAGAATTATAAGACTATTTCATGAAACTTTATAGTCAACTGTTTGAAAAATAGAGAAAATAGTTTATTTAATAGTCAAAAAAGACCAAAATTAATTCAAGAAGAAGTAAAGCACTTAAATAGGCCAATTACTCTAGAAAAAGTTAGCACAGTAATTAACTTCTACCATTGAAAAAAGACATTTGAACCAGAGAGTTTCAGAGTTGAAGTCCAACTTTTAAAAAACAGACATAATTTAAACATAAAACTTTTAGATAATCATTAAATGAGAAATATTATTTAATTTATTCTTTATCAGAGAACATAGAAAACTCTCTGGTGCATTTTTGAAGCCATCCCTATCTATAAACTATGATTACAAAAAAAGATAACAAATAAAATCTTTCCTTTATAAACATTAAAATATTTTCTTTGTTTTCTCCTGTATTACATTCAGATAATTATGTCTATTTTTTTTAAAAAATATTTATTTTGTAGGTAGGCCATGTTATCTATCTTTAAAGATAACACAGGAATTATTAAAATATTTTTATAGAAAGTAGATATTACATCTGACAAGGGTGAAAATACTGTTATACATATAATTGGGGGAAAAGAAAAGTAAAGCCATTTCTATTGAGAGAAAAAAAAAGAACAATTTAGGTGTACTAAATAAATGGCTATAGAAAAGAGGGTTTTTTTTTTTTTTTTTGGTTTTGCTTTTATGTAATCATTTGGCCTTTCTCTGCTGGTACATCAGTTGAGAATATAGGAATGGCTGATTTAAAGTTTCTGGTAAATTCTGGATCATGCCTGTAATTAGGTAGCCAACTTTGATTTTCTTTTCCTACCTTCAGACAGTCCTGCATTAAAAGTCTTTCATAAGCCAGGTAATTTCTCTTTGCTTTAAATTCCTCTAAAACTTTTTTTTCCCTATAATCTCAAAGAATTTAAAAATTAGTAGGAAAAATTAGTAGGAAAAAGAACAAAAGCAAAAATATACAGTACATGATTGAGACTCAAAGGAGACAATTTCTACTATTAGAAATCATCTAGTCTACTTAATATGAGAAAAGAGATTCAATATTCAATATATTTGCTAAGAATATACAACTTTAAAGGAGCAAAGCCACAATTAAAACTAAGAAATTCTATTTTCAGATCTGATGCTCTTTCTACTCCCCTGGATTTTTTATTCTCATGATGACAAGCAAAGAAAGAGACAAAGTACAGTGTAAATGACAAATATAAAATAAGCTTAACCTCTCTCTCTATTGGGGTGTGTATGCATGTGTCTGTGCTTAAGAAAAATTTTTCACCTAAAAATAAGGACAGGCAATAGAGCAAAGAAGCAAGTCTTGTTTGGCAGTTTCTTTCTCCCATGCTATGTGAGCTTTTTATTTTCTGTTTCTATATAATATATTGGCTTATACTGACAGTAGCTTCCTCTTCCTTTTGTCTTTCATTTTAATTATTAAAATTAGTCCTAAATACTGAGTGAATAGATTTTCTAGATCTAATCCTCAACGTTCAGGGAAATTAAAATTCAGTGCATTTTTGCTTTGATGTCTAAGAAAGACTCAATTGTGTATGATTTTATTATATTTTAGAATGGCTACTATTTACTGAAAATGACATAAAATCCAGGAAGAATCTTTGAATGTAACTTAATTATCAGCAGTAATCACAAATGGAAAAGAAATGTTTCCGGTTTATTTTGGGAGATGAGTACCCTTGCTGCTGATTGCACTCATTGTCTTTGCTTAACTGAACGTGAGCAATCTCATCTCTCCATTTTATATCATATAGCATCCTTGTTTTAGAGCTACTAATATAATTCTGTTTTCATGATGTCTCAATTTAAATGTTACTCTTGGAACATATATTTTCAACAAATAAAAATTTATAACCTTATGTAAATGATTAAAATAAAATGATAGGATTTTAATAATGTTTTTCAAATGCATCTGAGGATTAAAATGTTACCATTGTATTCCTTTTTTCTCATGCCTTCATACCTTACGCAGGATTAAATAAGGTAACTTAATGGTTACTATAACTCGTATGCAAAAAAAAAAAAAAGACACATACATTATTATCCCTAACTTTTGAGTTATTTATATTTTATGAGTTTTGACAAAGTTTAGTAAAAAATGAAACACACAAAAAAACTTTAAAACTAAGAATATATGCTTATATAAATTCTTCTCATAGATAAAATCCTAAAAAAAAAAAATTCACAAATATTTTTCTTCAGTGAATAGTCAACTCTCAATGGTTTTTCCTTATTTGGGAAATGTGAATAAAAGTATGTTTTTGTGTGTGCACACACTTATAATGGCATTTAGACTGGTCACAGCTGTATCACAAAAACAAGAAGAAAGTAGCTTATACCTTTGTTATAAAATGGTGTTCCGTATATGACTCTTGAAAGTGTCTATGCCAATTTTGCTCCCTAATTCAGTGCAATTTTCACACTGGTCTAAATTCTGGAATTGGCGGTTTATAGGCCCTGTATTAAGTATAACTCTTTGACACCAACAACAACAAAAAGGAGTTCATATACTGGCTTTCATTTCTTTGTAGCACCAGAGTCCTTACCAATTCCATCTTTGGTGGTACTGGAGGAATGGGTAAGGGGAGATGTTTGGACAAACTCTGGAGCCACTATCATTTGGCTTCATATTTTAACATAGGCATTGAAGAATAACCTAAACATTATTTAGTGGTTAATGCCTTTTGCTATTTTCTTACCCATGACTTTTAAGATATATATAGCATCTAGAGAGTTAGATTAGCAGAAGATCTATAACTGAGAAGAAAATAAGTATACTAAAATAAAGATTTTCAAAAAAATATAGACATTGCAAAAGAAACATTATTTTAAAGAGTTTATTATTTAAGAGATGTAGAGCAATATATATGTATGTATGTATACATACAGATATATATGTGTGTGCATAATAAAATAGCATAATATATTATAGTGTAATAATAACAATAAAAATTAAAACTGTGGTGTCAAAATAAGAAGCAGGTGATAAGGAGTTTTCATTCAGATAACACACCTAGAATACGTTGAGTTGACATATTGCAATCAGAATAAACTATTTTAAGAAAAAATCAGTTGTCATATCATAGATCATGCTCAAATGAAATAATATCAATTATTACACATAAATTTAGATTAAAATTAAAATAAATAAATCAAGGAATTTAGAGCTCATCTTATTTCTCCTTAGTTTTTAAACTAAGCCTTCATCTGTTTGTGGGCTACCTAGAGAGATAATATGGCCAATTTAAAATTTATGAAAATTATATAACCCTGAGTCTTATAAACATCACATGGGAGCATACTTGTATCTCTTTTTTGATGCTCTTTGCTATATGACCAAAAACACCTGACTTTAACCTTTTCAGCTTCTTTGTTTCCCCATTCTATCTGTTGGATTTTGGTAGTTTCCTGATTATTGAATGCCATGTTTTGATTTGCTAACTATCAGGTAACCGGTATTTTTAGAAAAGAAGCAAAAAGAAAATGCAATTTCCTTAAGAAGAAAGTAATAACCTAAATTGAGCTTGCCCTTTCAGACAAGAATAGAATAATTGTCTTATTTTTTGAAAACACAAAACCTATTATTGTTACTATGGGTTGTCATATAACCTTTAGAATCAGGTGTAATATAAATGCATTTCAATAATAAATGACAATTGTTACTATGGTTACAGTATGTTTCTCTGATGAGAGACAATGTTCTAAATCAATTCTAATAAAGTAGCTTGAGGCTTTAGGACATCACAAGCTGCAGAATTCATTAGGACTCCTTCCTCTCCTCCCACTTCCTCATCCTGAACACCATACTCATCTATTTCCAAAATTCTGGGGACTCTTAATCTGCAATATAGCTCATAAATATTCCTTTATTTTCATCCTCACTGCTATTTATTTAGTTGAATCTTTGTCATTTCTTACCTAGCCTTTGCAATGGACTCCTAATGGAGTCTGCCTCTCATCAATTTCTTCTCTAAGCTAGCCCTCATATAAGTTAGTTAATCACATGTCTTTTACTCCTTTTTTTCCAAATCTCTCACACAGTATTTATAAAAGTATATCAAAGCATAAAAGGTTTTAGCGTAGAATTCAAAGCATTTCCTCAGCTCTGTGAATCAATTGATATTATTTTCTTTATTCTCTTATCATGTCCACTCTTGTCACTTTATCGTGATCATACCAGGCAAATCTATGCATCTATGATATTTTGTACGCATTTACAAAGCTGAGCATTGCTTTCCTTATCTATATGTCTGATTCTAATCTAGGCTCAATTTAATACCTTCTTTTTCATTAGTTCTCCCTTATATTCAAGAGCATAATTATCATACATTTCGCTGCCCACAATTTGTTTACTTTTCACTTGGGTATGAATTTCATCATTCTGTCTTACACTATAGATTACAAATGCTTAAGAATAATTGTTGTTTTGTCCTAATATTTTTGCCTTTCTTTCCTTCAGAATCTAGCATTTTACCTTATATGTGAGATGCAGTACAGTGTACAAGGTGGTAAAGTACATGGTCTGTGAAATCATATAAATGTGGGTTCAAATCCTGATCTCATATTTTGTAGCATCAGATCTTGAACAAATTATTTAGCTTCTTTAAGCCTCAATGTGTCCCAGTGAAATGGATATGTTTATAGGACCTATATTAAAGGATTCTTATGAAGGTTTATTCAACAAATATTTATTGGGACACTTCTTTGGTCTAAGCATAGACCAGGATATATAGTGGAGAAAAAAAATAATGGTGCCAACTCCAAGGGTTTGTATAAATATTAAATGATACAATGCATATTATAAGTGCTTTATACTTATGTTGTAAGTGCTAAAAAATGGATTAGCAATTGATAATGTTGTCGCTATAATGTCTTATTTATAAATCTTCACGAAATGTTCTTTACAAAACTACTAAATGCTAGAATCTGTGGTTACTCTAAAAGAGAGAGAAGTAAACATGGCTCTTAAACTCCAGAGCTTAATTAACAAGGAAGCAAACTAGTAAGCAAGCAACTTGGTGCAGAGATAGGTGTTGATGTATTGAGTATTATGAGAACGTAGGGATGGGATATGATTCCATACCAACAGAGGAGAAGAGGTTAGAGGAAGACAGTTTTGTTAACTCTTTATGGTCTAATAGAATCTTTCTAGGTGAAAAAGAGAGAAGTGCATTCTAGGCAGAGAGAGGAACCTGTGCAGAGGTATGAAGCATGAAAAATAAAGATCTACATGTAGTTGGGTAAAACTAGAAACATATGGCCAGGGCAGGGAGGCCTGTGGGAGCTGGATCATGATGAACTCTGAATGTCAGGCCAAGTTTTCACTTGATTTTCAATTAAAAAAGAAACTATTGAAGATTTTAATTCAGTTAGTAACATAAATGGATTTCCATTATTGAAGAATCATTTGCTCTAGTTTTGGTGCAAAGAATAAACTGAGGGAGAAAAGGCTAAAGGCACAAAGAGAAGTCGAGGGGAAATTACAGTAATTCAGGCAGGATGACTGTACCTGAAAGGCTGTAATAAATGTTTATTGTACAAATCAGCAATTTTAACAATTTACATCCTTCAAATCCAAGAACAGAATTGCTTCTATTATTTTATTATTATTTAGAATTGGCCCATAGTACACTTGTCTATTCTTAAACATTTAGGATGTATCCACTAAGGGCCAGACATTACTCAAATATTACATGGTGATGTGACTAGGTAGAATTACAAAATGTAGTTCTAGCTTTTCAGAAGCATATTATTTGAACATGAACCTAACATGAAGGCTATAATAAATATTAAAATAATAAATAAATAGAAACAGAATAAATAAATGTAATAGATTTTAAAATGCTAGGTGGACTTTGAAATACACATGGAATGATAAAGAGATCATTATGACCTGGGCTGCTCAGGGAGGCTTCATGTGTACTGACCATGAGGGAATTTGGCTAGGTAAATTTAACTTTAAAAAAGAAGTGAATCATTTCATGTTACGCCTTAATTTTTAAAACTGAGAGAATTTGGTCAGTTAGACCATGTAATAGTTGGAATCAAGATTAATATTAAGTAACTGCTGCTACCATTGGCATTTTTAAGGCAGGTACTATCATAAACATAGTTAGGTATTTCTTGATCAATCACCTTAGTCTCAAAATACCAATTAGCCCTTGTAGATGTTAATAATATAGGCAATATAGAACAGATGGCCGCATGATCAGAAAACAGCTGCTATTTTCCTGTCACACCAAAAGATGTGAGCAATGTTTCTAAACAAGAGCCCTGCAGAGAAATTGTGGTGATAAAACTTTCTGCTTCAGGTCCATGCCGTGTATCTTCTATCTAAAGCTGCTTAAAGGCATTTACAGGCAGTAAGGACCATAATGGTGTTGATGATCTCCCCTGTGTGGACTATTCTGAGATAACAGGCAGGTCACCTTTGGCTGGCCAGCCATCTAACTTTGGGGGATAATCTCTTCAAAGCTCAGGATGAGCTCCCCAGCATCATTCAGTTCTCTGCTCTTAGGATCTTCAAGAGCTTTAGGAACCAGGCTGGAGAGATACTTAATCTAAATGCACTCCAGTGTTCCACACAAATGGGATCATTGCCATCAACAAAGACAAAAAGAGGATTTTCCTGAGTTTACCTGGGATGGTACCTGCCCTGTACACTGCCTGCTCTGACGTTTTGATTTCCTGCTTACTCTCCTTTTACTCTTCCCATTCCTTACCATTCCCCCATCTTACTCTTGTGCCAGTAGGAACAAAACAGAGACAGAATATCTGTCAGCAATAAACTCTACTGATAAGGTCAAAAGAATTTACTGTGCATGGATGCCTTCTGAAATATTTTTTCTTTATATTTATCTGTGTAGATATTCATATTATTTATTTTGAATCAGTCATATAAGTTTATAGACTAAACTTTCACATGACCATAAAATAACTGATCATTCAGTATCTAAAGTACTGATATAAAACTTCTTATATGTTTAGATGGTCAAGAACTTTAGGTGCGTACTTTGCAGAAAAGGCAAAATTTTAGATGCGTGTATCTGAAACTTGAGCCAAAGCAGCTAATACACCAGCTCAGGGAAAATAAACTTTTGGGAGTCAGCACAGCAGTGTCCAGAGTGAGATCACTTAATGTAAGTTTATATAATTTTAGAAAATTTCTCTCTGAGGATGGAGGGCAAAAGTTTGAGCCACTACTCAAGCACTGCTCCTGGATATGAGAATGGATGAATGATTCAGAGCAGATCTTGTTTTCATAGCCATGGAAGCTTTCCCACCCCTCTCCTTTTCCTGGCTCCCAACAGGCCCTCCACTCTTCAATATGCACAGTAGTGATTTCAGAGATTAGCCAATTACATACCAAACAATTCCATTTCTTACTAGCTCACAGCTAGACCACATGGAGTTTGTCATGCACATGGACCTGTATTCCAGGTAATGAAATATGAACATAAATAATGTGGACTTCTTCCATGCCTAGCCCTTAAAAATCTCCCATGTGTGATCCTCATATTTTTCTCCTTCCAGGTGCTTGGTCTAGACATTCTGATCTAGAGAGCCAAGTACTGAAGATAAAAAACACACAAGATAGGAGAAGCTCAGGTCTCTGAATGACTTCTTTTTATTCTTTGTTAGGGTAACTCTAGTTCAGTTTGGGTCTCCCTCTGAGAGTGTGACCCTTACTCAAGGAATGGTCCTTAACCCTAAGGTTTGGCCTTCTTGAAGTCCCAACTGAATGCTTGAGTACTCTCCACTCAGTCTTAACCTGTGGTAGCTCCATTCACTTCTCATTTCAGTGGGAACTCTCTGCCAAGGCCTAGCAAGTTTCTTCCATCCTTGTATAGCCCAGGGCTTGGACATAAACCTATAGTGAACTAGTGAATTGCCACACAGATATCTACCTCCATCCCCATGCCCCACAGAAAACTTTCATTTCTTCCTGCCCTTCCCTGCAAATTTCTGTCCCTCCAGCAGCCCTGAATTACATCTGCCACTTACATCTCAGTAAAATTGTCACTCTGTCTGGACTCCACCTCATCATACCAAAATTACTCACTGAATACTCTGAATACTACTGCAGCATGTCAATCTACATGATTCTCTACCTCTGTGTCAATAAAAATAATTCATTCATGTGATTATAATGCTTTCTTTATTTTTATAAAATCTATAATTTTGCAATTTTATATGCATCTATTTTGTCTGCAAGTTACAAGATCACTTGAGAGTGTTTATAATTCAGGGAAAAATATTTTTTGTTTTAAACATGAAGAAAGCATGGTATAAACAATACGTTTAGTTGCAAATTATAAAGAAATTATTAATCAAAGATGCTTCTCATAAAAGCAGGAACTTTAATGGTATTTCCGGGCATGATTTTATGTTAGCATAATGGGAAAGAAAAGAATAAAGAAAAATTAATAAGTAAAATCTTAAAAGTTGATTTTAAAAATCCATGAACATGATCACTCTGATTGGAAAAAAGATAAAATATGATTATTGATACAAACATTTTTATTAAGAAATATATAGTCTCCCAGGCACATTTTTACAATGAATGTGTATCACTTACATAATGAAAATGTTTTTTTAAAGAAGGTCATACAGTCATATATTGATTCTAGAAAACCTTTATAATGAAAACAGAGGAAAAATAGCTAAAATGTAAAAACACAGTATATTAGATTCCTTGAATAAAATTTTATAAACTTTCTGCAATGATTGGAAGTGTAAATAACTACTTAGTTACTATATGGTAGATGTTGGGTAAAAATTATATTAAATGTATTTATCACATGACAGGTAAAAGAAAAACTATGTTGAATATAAATATTTAAATTAACAAATGAAAAAAATTAGTTGAAATTGTTAAAATTATCCTAACTTTCATTATTATTTGTCTGCCCTTTCATTCTCACAGTAACTTTGGTTCAATTAACTGATAATTTTCCATAAAACTTTTATTCTTATGTTTCAGAAATTAAACAAGATATTGGAACTGAAAAGAGACAGATGAGCAAAGCTTGCATTTTTAGGTGTCTTAAAGATTAGTTTGAGAAAACTCAGCTAAATTGTATACTTTTGATGTCTCAGCTTTAAAGTCAATCCAGGCTCTGAGCTCTGGTCTAAATGCAAGGACATCGGATACCTCCATTTCAAAGCTTTTCATTTCTCGGGATGAGGTGTTCAATTTTTGAAATGTAACATTCCAATTCCCTCATGATCAAATGGTTTTTGAAAAAGAACAGAAGCTTCTGAAACATTGTTATAACCAAAAAGAAAAAAAAAAAGGAAAAATAACTACAAAAGAATAGATTCTTGCTAAACTAAACCTAAACTAAAAGGCAAAGGGACATATTCCAAATTGTTCCATCCAAGGACAAAAACCAACAGAAAAACAGGAAACCTTTCAGCAGGAGTAAAACACTGCAAATAAAAAGAAGTGTCCCAAGCTTGTATGTCTAAAAGAGCTAATGGTTATGTAAACTTTTT
Source organism: Eonycteris spelaea (assembly GCA_003508835.1). NCBI lineage: Eukaryota > Metazoa > Chordata > Mammalia > Chiroptera > Pteropodidae > Eonycteris > Eonycteris spelaea. Next base: position 922,847 of record PUFA01000281.1, read on the forward strand.
TAATATAGCTAACTGAATATAAAGAAATAAAACCATTGAGTAATGGTAACTGGGCAGAGGGGTGTGAACTGTTAAGACTATAATTATTTTTTTGTATATGTTAATATGAAAAGGAAATAACTAATTACAGTTAAAACACTAAAATTTACAGTAAAAACAGTGCTATAACAGTATATGCATGTATGTATGCATATACATAAATCACACACACAAATATATATATATATTTGCTTAATTAAATAGCATAATATTAATCAGTTCATAGCTCTTTAAGCACTTGTTTCTTAATCATGCAGCAAATGCTTGGCCTTTTATTAGCCAGGCACTGAAGATACCGTGAAGATGCAACATGCATGATCTCTCACTTATGGTTTCTAACAGTCTATTAGAGGAGGTAGACAATATTTACATAACCCAAATGAAACAATAAAATTTCAGGTAATTAATATAGAGGATAAGCATATTTGTCTTGAAGTGAGAGTTTTCACGGTTGCAAAAGTCACTTAAGGAAGCAAACTCTGGATCTGTTGTAACAAGTTCAGTCATTCCTGAGACTAAATCCAAGTGTGTATTCTAGTGATTAACTGGTGGTATCACATTTTTCTTGTAGGAGTACTATAACTTTTAATCTCTATATTGAAAAAGATTACAAATGATAGTAAAATTTAATTAATAGAATTTTTAAAGCAGTTTATAAATAAGTTCATCCAGTATTCCACATGGGCATATTTTTGAGGATCATTAAGAAAGTTTTATTATTCTTATAATTCTCATATTATTCTTAAGAAATGCTAACATTACAGTAGCAAAGAATAGCAGTGTCATATTCTAGAGACCAGCATATGCAGGGTGACAGTCAGACAAAGAATGCATAGTAAAAAGCTCATTTTCTAAATACTGAAATATGAGTTTCAGAACCACACCATCGCAGACACAGCTCATGAAACAGCAGCTCAGAATTTGCATAAGCAATGATTTCTAGTTTTTAGTTGTGAGCAGGTCCTAAATAATATATATTTAATAGTCAAAAAGAAAATAAAGTTCATACAAGTCAAACTATAAAACAGCTTCCCGCTTCAATTTCTCCATACTCTTTGCTCTTGAGTTAATCTTGTACAGTCCCGTCTCCTCCAAAGACTAATATCCATAGCCATTTCCCCTTTTCTTTACAGATTTTACAGAATGCTCACTCAGTTGTTTAGTAATTATGTGAAAATAAGATTATTTTATTATAGATGCAAAGGAGATTAAGGTCAAATTTTAAACAGAATTAACAATTAACAGGTGAATAGCCTCTCACGTATTTCAACTCAGTTTGCACAGTTCGTGAGGATTTGGCTTTCACAGACGAGAGTCTCCTTCCATCCCCCCAGCAGCATCCAGTGCATGGTTAGAGTGGTCTTTTCAATCTGGATGCCAACTCCCTTGATGAGTAGTAGGTCAAGACTCTTCTCTAAAAAACTATCTACAGACCAAGTCAGATAATGTCCCAAATGTCTCTAGACTCTAGCAGTGGATCTCAAAGTGTAGCCCCAACCAACCAATAGCATCAGCACCAGCAGAGATCTTGTTAGTAATAAAATTCTCAGGTTCTACTCTAGATATTAATCAGAAACTCTAAATATGGGATCCAGCAATCTATGTTTTAACAAACCTTCCAGTGATTTTGATTGTATACTCAAATTTGAGAAGCAGTGCTAGAGGGGCTCAAATTAGTTTCTACCATCTTTGGGCACAAATTTGCTTACCAGCTCCTCTAACTTCTCCCACAAACTCTTCTAAACCTCAACATTTCTCTAAAAATGTTCATCTCTTCTATAAGCTCATCTTATCAATCTGTTCTTGTATCCATATTCTTTTTGAAAGATCCAAGTTTGGGGGGTACATCTGCCACATGGAATCACATTGCTCTGAGGCTTTTTACTCTACTACAGACTCCTCCTGAGTCCCTTTACAGTAGTGAAGGTAGTAGCACCAAAAGAACCCCAAAATACAGTGGCCTCACCTTTGCTGCTACTACTACTGTTGCTACTACCATAATGATAATTTTTCTTTTACTTAAAAATCTATAGGAATCTTAGGTCATATTATATGATTATCTATTTGCATGGAATACAAATGTGTATGTGTGTGTGTGTGTATTTGCATGAAATATATATTTTAAATTGAAGATTATTTGTATAAATCCAGTGTTGTTCTGACTGGAATCTGGGGGTATCCAATAGATTGAGAGAAGTCTACATGCATTGTAAAATTAATCGTACTAGAATCATCCTAGATATTTCACCACAAGAGTCAGTGTTAAATAAAATAAAATAGCCTGGGACTACTTACGTGGGATTAAATTGGAGAAGGGGATGAGGAAGCCACAGAAATATGTAAGAAAGCACTGAACTAAGATTGGAAATTTTTAAAATTACAGTTATAGGAATATGTAAAAGTGTATAAATAAAGTATGTGCATAACATTACATGAGTATATTTTGTTTAAACTTTACATTCACATACTTAAGATCCATTCTAGTAATTTATTGACATCTTGCCCACATACTTGTGGTAGCTAGTAGAAACGAATAACAAATATACTTATAAAATCATGTTGCTCAGGGTGAGAAAAGTGTTGAAAATAGAAGAAACCATTTTCAGTTTATTTAAAATGTTCTAATAGAAACATTGTTTAATATGCAATATATACATTTATATATAACTTGAGTCACAATTTAGGCATCTTATTTATTAATGTCAACTAGTTCTAAGATTTTTATTATTTAATTAGATTTAAGTGTATATTAGTATGATTTTTTAAAGGAAATTGCCAATCAAGAAGTAACCATGGTTATCTGAAAATGTCCTTACTCAAAATAAAGTTTCTTATGTAATGTATGGTTACCTATTTGCATGAAATCAATAAATGTATTGATATCAAATAATCTTCTTTGATTCATTAACTCCATCATTCAAAATATCTACAGGGAGTCTAACCCTATTTTTTAAATTAGCATTATTTAAAAGTAAACACATTTATTAATTAAAACTTCTCCTATGATTCCTATTTACTAAATAATGTTACTATCTTTCAGATCATGGTTCTGATTTTAACTCAGGTTCACATATCCTACAAAATTTTTTTTTTTTGCCTAAAAACTGATTTAAAAAAGCCACTTTCCAGATCCTTAAATTTCATATGCTCTTTCCAAAAACTAATCTGCCTGAGAAAGAGCCAGTCTTCAAGTATTTCCTCCCCACTTCCTCTTTCACAATCACATTTCTCCCTGGTTACAACAAAAAGGGTACCCTTACTCAGATGGCATTTTACTATCATGCAAAGACCTTTAAAGCACCAAAAAAGAAATAATTTTGCATCTCCTTTAATAGAAGTGCCATAAAAGCATGCCTCAATAGTTTTCATTAAGTTGAAATGATCGATAAATTTACTTTTTATTTTTATTATCAAAATTTCTTGTTTATTATGCTTTGATCAAATGTGTAGTATTAATAATGGTTATAACAATACAAAAATCAGTTTGGATCACAGGAAGTTAATAGAAATAAATTTTCAATCTGCATTTTTAAAAATGGATAGCTGATCCATAAAAACTTGCAAGCATAAAAGGATATTACTTTAGGATAAAAGTGTGTGAAGAAATTTGAAATGAAATATAAGATCAAGGAGAAAAATGAAAGGTATAAAACTTCCAACTATTAAAGAATTACTTGGCTTTCTATTGTTTAAATGAAGAGTAGAAATAATAAACCACTTGGTATTTGTATTCCATTTCATGCACTTAAAATAATGCAAATTTTATTTTAAAAATCTCAGTATTTAGTGCATTCTGACAGTTACAACCTTTAAATTTATCTAAATTTATAATGAAAATTTTTTATTTAAAATTGATTTAAAATCAACTTAAAATTATGCAAGTAGTTAAGTAATTTTTGACATTAATTTAGGGAGCACATGAAAAACTGTTTTGAAGGCCACTTCGCTATGTCATTCTGAATTATTTAGTTTCCAATTTACTCATCATTTGTTTATTTATCTAATCAACATATACAAAAAAAACTGATCAATGTTAGTAATTGGGATAAATGTGAGGATTTGGGAGCATGGAATTACCTAGAGACAAAATAAGTGTTCATAGTCTAGTGAGAAAAATGGCAAGTAAAGAAATGGCTAATACATTATAGTGTCATGATAAAGATAAAGGCAAGCTCCTATGGAAACAACACAAAGAATATCAAACACAGGCCATTGTGGGACAGTCAGAGGAGACTTCCAGATTTCACAGGTTATATGATGATCTGTTTGCTAAATATTAAAAGATTGTTAAAAGTTGTCCAACTGAAGCATGTGTATGTGTGTGTCTGTTGCAAGATGGTGGAAATAGATCCAACAAGAAAAAATAAGCTGGAGGTGAATGTGTGTGACAGAATAATAATTTGGAATATTCAATTGTGGGTTATCATCCGTTCTCCTTCTAGCCTTGTCCCAGCAGCATCTTCTACTCAAAACAGGAAGACTGAGTCACCACACAGAAATTGTTAGGCTAAACTCAGGGAACTTAATACACCAGACTCGTAGCTCCCAAATTCAAATAATCTTGATTAGAGTGTCACACAATGGGTTTGAATGAAGATACCATCAAATTGAAAGAGTTGTTTTCTGGTCCACACATGAAAAACAGGAATGTTCTCCAACCTGGGAGGAGAGCATGTTTGGAGAGGAAGTTTCTGGAATTCTATCTCTCCAATGAGCTCCTTGACACAAAGGCATAGTGAGGGAACGCAGAGAGGGTGGTGTGGTGGGTCTGGAGAGAAAAAGTTCCAGAGCAAGCCCTGCCCAACTTTCTGACTCCTCCCAGATGAAGTGGGCAGGGATATTGAACTTCCCAATGGCCCCAAGTATGATGAAATTAGTAGAGAGAAAAACTCTCTGGGACTTGCCAAAGCACTGCCCAATAAGTCATGAAGTAAATGGTTTCCTTCAGGAATCTAAGGAGGTTTGACCACAAGTTCCTGGGACCCAGAGTGGAAGTGGCATAACTATCCCTTGGGAAGCCAGCTTGAAGTCCATTCAGATCCAAACTCACATGTAATGCAGTCTTTGACATGCTCACCCTCCTGCCCCTAGAATATCCCATTAAGGAAAGTGGTCAGAGAAGACATAGGAAACATTCTGATTTTGATTGTATTTTAAACCTGAAGTGACTGAAAAATGGATGATTTGAACAGAACAACCTGAAAATTGTCTAGATTAAGTTGTCTGACATAGAATTCCAAAGTCAGAAAATCAACTTGAGTTATTGAAATAAAGAAAGTTATATTTTGCACATCAGAGTTTATAAGTAGGATATATATAACTACCATACATGAAAAGCCTTGTATGCCAGACTAAGGAGTTTGGGTTTTGTTCTGAAGGTAATGGGAAGCAATTGGAGAATTTTAAATAGAAAAGTAAAAGAAGCAGATCTGGATTTTATAGATCCAACAGCAGTATAGAGAATGGATTGGTGAATTAGGGGATGGTGACGTAGAAAACCAGAGGAAGAGAGCTTGGCAAAGAGCCCTTTGACCTAAACATGAAAAGAAATAACAGTACAGGATTAGCTGTGACAGTGTAGATGGAAAAGAGAGGATTGATGTGGGAATGTTTAAATGACAGATGTTTCCTCTCAGTTCTGTCCATTCAACCTTAGCAGTTTGGTCACTGGGCAAGATTCTGAGCACAATACTACCACTAAGCCACTCCCATTAAAGCCAGTTTACTGTTCCTGTGCAGGCCCTGACAACTCCTAGATTCATGTCCATTTGCCATTACATTTTGTTTTATTTTACTTCTAGTTCTTAAAAGGTGACAAGTTATCACCTATTCATAGTCACACCATTTTACATATACTTATATTACATGCATTGACCATATATCATAGCTAAAGTGAATATAAATTATTTCCAAGTTAGAACTATATAATTTAAAACAGTGTTGCTCAACTGAGTATATCCTTCTACCCATAAAGCTATTCTACTTTTCTATAAAAGCTTCTATCAGAATAGTGTATGGATTACATATAATCTCCAAGAATAGAATAACTTCATTTAAATCCTAACTTTAAGACTTGTTAGTCTCACAATATTTAGTAAGTTAGTTTATCTCTCTGTACCTCTGTCTTAGCCTCTGTAAAACGGAGATGATACTAGTACTCACTTGATTAGTCCATTTAAGGCACTTAGCCCAGGGCCAGGAACAAAGAAAACACAAAATAAATGCTAACAATTGGTTGTGTGGCAAATTTGACATCTCTTAAATATGCTTAAATTTTAAATTGTATTTAACAATAAGACTTTTCTTTGGCAAAATCTGTCTTATATTAATATATATTTAAACAAGGTGACCTTCATATTAAAATCTGTGGGTACAAAAGAGCGAATGGCTATATAATTCACACATTTCTCATTAGTCTTCGCTTTGTTTTGGCCATAAACATACTATTATTTATATTCCTTGACACTAACTCTAAAACACATTTTAGAAAAGCAGAATGGAAGCTGTCCTTGTATTTTATGTGGTGCTGAGTTCAGATGTAAGCATTCAATTTACAACAATAATAAAGGCTAGATAAGAAATAATCCAATGGAAAGAACACTCTTGCCAGTTGGGTTATTTCTACTGAGCAGAATGTTTATTTTTTTCATAGAACAAATTAGAAGTTTTCCAGATGGTTTATCTAAAGTATTTTTCTCTCCTCCAGGCAGAGGATAAATTAGAAGCATTGCAAAAAGGTCATTCCCACCTCTCCAAGAAGCACATTTTCATAATTAAAAGAACTAAAGTTCAACCACATATGAAGTAATTTCTATTCAACATATGAGTTATACATGTATATTACAGGTAACTGTTTAATTTAAGATTTGTAAAAAAACATTTTAAAGCAAATAATCAACTTTCATGGCCTTTTCTTTGTTAGAAGCACTAATCTTCATCATAACATTAGCAAAAGAAATGCACCATATTAATTTGCCAACAACAATAAAATGAATTTATTATTCAACTGGATAGATAAAAACATCTAAGTGGCACATGATTTGTTATATAACACATTCTCAGGGTATTATCAGAGAAAAGAGGGGTTTTGTCTCTGGGACAGAATCCTCAGATTAGGTAAACAATTTCTCGATCTTCCAGAGGAAAGCATTTAATATTGAATTTTTCAGGAGAGATTTTATCACCTATCAAATTAAGATAGCTACCGTTGTGCAGTGGAAAGTGAATCAGAAAACAAAGCCAAGAATCCAGCAGAAAATCATCTCAATTCTGGGATGATTTGTAGAATGCCCTTTGGTCTCAACTCCACAGGACTGTGTGCTCCAGAAGTCAGAGAATAGCTCTCCACCTGCCAGTCAAGCAGAAGTGAAACCTCCATGTGGCCCCAGGTTATAAGCTTCTGCCCTAGTCATGAACATGTTGTAGACTTCTGTTCCTCATCATGCTGTTCAGCAAAAAGAGCAGGGAGTTACAGTAATGCCCCCTTATTCATTGGGGATACAGTCCAAGACCTCCAGTGCATGCCTGAAACCTCCAATATTACTGAACCCCATATATACTGTGTTTTTTCCTATACATGCATACCCATGATAAAGTTGAATTTAGAAACAGGCACGGTAAAATAGAATATTTATAACAATATATTGTAATAAAAGCTATGTGGATGTGGTCACTTGTTTCAGGGGTTCCCTTGCTGCAGTCTTCCTCCAGGCTCAATGCATCATGCTCCTTCAGTTGGAACTTGTGTCGGTTCATGTCTTCTCACAAATTCCATGTCTTTCCATCGAAATAAGCACTTATCATGCACTGTGGCTGTAACTCTTGCACATTGAGGTGTGACAGCAAAACTAGCATGGATTTCTTTGTTCTTTTTCCACAATTTCATGGATACAAGATTTTTCTTACTGTATATCTTACCAGCCTCAGCATACAATTTGTTTACTTTCCTTATTAAGTCAAGAACTCTTAGCTTTTCACTTAGAGGAAGAATTTTACCTCTCTTTGGCATATCCGAATTGCCAGCATCATTACACTTGTGCTTTGGTGCCATTGTTAATTAAAATAAGGGTGACTTGAACACAAGCACTGTGATACCACAACAGTTGTTTTGGTAACAGTTGTCTACCAAGTGACTAACTGGTTGGTAGCATATATGGCACGGATACGCTGAACGAAGGATGATTCACGTCCCAGGTCAGGTGGAGGAGACGGAGCAAGTGTTACTCAGTATGGCATACAATTTAAAAGTTACAAATTATTTATTTCTGGAATTTTCTATTTAATATTTTCAGACTGTGGTTGACTGTGAGAAACAAAGCATGGAAAGTGAAACTGCAGATAAGAAGTCACCACTGTATTACTCAGTCCTTATGCAGGCAAAACAGAAGGATTCTAATAGACAGCCATTCCTATTTTTTTGACAATCATGAGGCAGTTGAAATTTTATATAGAGAGATCTTGTAGAGGCACTTAGTAGAGTCAAATCTTTGCTCTTCCCTTGTTTGAAGGGGTCACATGCACTAGAGGTAAACCTCATTTTTGGACAATAGAGAATTTACGTATGATTTAAAAGGGAACCAGAGTCAATTGTGATGGAAGATGATTTGGAGTTATTTTACCATCTTCAAATCTCAAATTCAGGAGAATGAAGACATGGTAACATCATCTGTGGTCCCTAATAACTACGAAACTTGCTCAATGAAATTAAGCTTCTAATGTAAATCACTATTAATTTATCAATTCATTAAAATGAGAAAGAAGCAGAATTATTTACTCTATAGTTAGGAAGGACCAATCCATTTCTCATTATGAAAAGTTTCTCCTCTCTCCCTTCTATGACTACATTTGGCTATTCATTGGACTTCTTTTATGATTCTTGCTATATTAAAAAGTAAATAATGTTACGGTTGTAACATTTAAGATGAAATGATCTAGGGGAAATATAAGGACTATTATCACATCTCATAAATAACTCTAAATATAAACTGTAAGTCAATAAAAAGACTCCATAAGCCCCCTTGTAATATTCTAGCTAGGAAGCAATAAAATAGATTCTTTTAGAGTTCCTGAGCTCTTTGAGAAAAAGATGTACCTTTTTTTCCTTTACATATGAAAAAAGAGTCTCTTCAATGTTTTTCCAACTTACATTGTTTCTTCTTTATCCTAAAATGAGAGAAATTTGAGTTCCTAGCTTTCTAAATAATTTGGCTTAAACAGACCCAGCCTGTGGTTGTCTTTATGTATGTGGTGGAAAACCATCTTAGGGGCTTTTCTAAATCCAAGCTCTGGACTTTCTGTAGAGGGTAATATAGCCCTATACTCTTACAAGCCTCCACAGTGGCAGCTCTCACCCTGAAATAAGGGGGTCACTTATTAGTCTCTGCCCAAAAACCTTTTGGAAGAAACTTTCCTTGGGAAAAGACTTGACTTTCTAAATTTTGGATTACTTACATTTGATTTCAGATACACCGGAAGGGTCCAGGGAAAGAGCACTGGAAGGGCAAGTGGGTGGGGCTGCTTTCTCCATGCACTCATAGGACCCCAGCAGCAGCACCACATGCATTTGTTTACAGGTGTTTTATAAACGATTTTATTTGAAGTAAGTGCTCCCCATTTGATAAAACAAACATATTAGCTCTTCTACATTGAAGTCAGAATTGGATACTTGCCAAATTTGCCTGTGTAATGTACTTTTCATGGTGAGAAAAGAGATCCCAATATTGAAATTATAAGTACTATCTTGTTAGGGTACAAGGTGGGTCATCCTATTTTTTTTTTTATGGAGGTTGAAAGAAAACTGTTATCTGTCTCCACTGCTTTACAAGTTGGACTTATATAATTTATACACAATAAAAGTTATATACAATTAGGTTTTAAAGTTCACTTTTAAAAAATGTTAGAAAGCCTCGTGATAATTTGCAAAGCAGAAATTTCTAACAGTTATAGTTTTATCATGCAGTATAAATGGGATCCTATACTAATAATTTCATTTTAGAGTATCTCCATCCCCCTTGTTGGAAGCTTTATAAACATGTAATTATCATTCTCATAGGACAGGATTTAAAAGATAGACTAAAGAAGGTAAAAATAACTATAAGACTTCCAGAGTGTCCTCGAACTTGTTCAGGAGACACCTAATACTTGGAATGCTGTTTGTGGATAATTTTGCTAGCAAAAAATAAGTTTATATTACATGCCACATTTTACGAATGAAGCAAACAAAGCCCAGAAAGGTGAACAATTCGTTCAGCATCACCCTGTCATTAAAAGAGCAAGCTAGAACCCAGATCTTCAGCTGCCAGTTAAGCTTACTCACTTACTTTTTCTCTCCATGTCAGGACTTACTCCATGTGGAAGCTTATAATAGTTTTTCTCATTTTTATGTTCTCTGCTAGCTCAAGGTTATACACTGACTTAATTTCACTAAGTACTAATATGTCTATAGCAGTTTGCATACCCCTCACTCTTAGTACACAAGTATCTCCATTTCCCTACATCCTCACAACAGTCAAGATAGGAGAAGCTATAATTGCCTTCTCCAAAGTCCTCCACCCATGGTTTTCCTCGCTAATTTTGTTTATACTGACAGTGAGCACAGTTCAATTTCTCTTTGGTGGACAAACACTTTTCCAACATCCTTGCTGCTAAGGGCTGGCTGAGTGACACACTTCTGATCAAGGAGGTGCAAGAGAACTCTTCCAAGAAACATTTCATTTTCCATGGAAAGAGGTAAGCATTCAAGAAGACCCTCTTTAAACAGCCCCAATCTCTTTCTTCTTCTGAATGCTGTCGTATGATGATTAATGCCGAGAATATCAGCAACTACCTTATCTTCTCGAAGTGAAAAGCCAAAAGAATGGGAAAAGCTGAAGGAAAGAGAACAGTCTCGATGGCATTGCTGAATTTCTGAACCAATCTAGAGCCACCTACCTCTAGATTCACCATTGTGTAAGATATTTAGATGTTTTGGTTGCTTAAACCAATGCTAGATGGATATTCTGTTATATAAAGTAACAGAAAACATTAATAGATATGCTTGTAGTCACATGATTTTCTTCTTAGTCATTCCAGTGGATTTAAAGTGATATCTCACTTTTTGTATTTCTTTGAATTTCTCTGATACTTAGCAAGGCTAAACATCTTTACATTCCATTGTTAACCATTTAAGTTTTATCTCCTATGAATTTACAACACTGCCTGTTTTTCTATTGGTTGGTTTGACATTACCTCAAAAATAAAATATATTATCTGTTAGATATAAAGTTATTTCTATTAATACAAATATTGGTACAGATATATGTAAGTACAAATTTCAAATATTTATCAAATATTTTCTTTTTTTTTTTTTTTTGGTCTGCTTAGTCTTTCAAATATTGATAGTGATGTTAAAACCCTTCAAATATAATTTTTATTTATCTATCTCTTCTTATACATCACTGTTCTTGTTTCTTTACCTATTTTTTTAAAATCTATTATTTATATGTTTGATATACCTTATATCAAAAGATGTATTGCTAGGGACATTTGTTTCATTATCATTTTATTTATTTAACCTATTGTTTTTTTTCCAGAATAGAAAAGTCTAAGAAATATATATTTTAATATCAAAATATATTGAGGAAAGACGTTCTTCCCACAGTTTTAAGGATCATAATATGTAGATTTTCATAGCTTTTTAAAAAAATGGTCTATGTATTTCTTTTACTTTTTAAAAAATATAATCAATATCATTGATTATATCAATCAATATACGATTGGGGTGGCATCATCTCCCAAGCTAATCAATACATGTGTGGACTATGACGAAGAGATGGAGCCTGAAATTAATTTAAGAGTTAAGTCCAATACCAAAACTATTACACAGAGAGAGTTTCTAACAATCCACAACACTCCATTGTAACACCTTATATTCATTTCCAAGGACTGTATCTTCCTCCACTGTAGTTATCACTATAAAAGAACCTTTCAAGTGCTCTTATCAAGTTTTCTATATGCTTGGTCTGATGGCTTTGAACAATAGTGGCAATTTGTAATATAGCAGTCTCTCTCCTCAATACTCAGAAAAATCAAAGCATACAAAAACTATTTCTCCTGATGCAGTTTAGGATCAAATAAAAGCAAAAAGAGTTTGGTCTAATCTAGGAAGACTACTTTTTACTTCACAAATTTTTAGTAGAAAAATGTTTCTGAGGTTTATTTCTCTATCTATTTTACTATACAAAGACACATAAGAAGATATACAAATGGTTTCCACTTCAGTATTTTATGCGTGTTTATTTGTAGACATTAAAAAATAAATGTTCTTTTCTTTACCAGACTAAGTATTAACCAATATAAGAAATTTAGTTTAAAATCTACTGTAATCAAATATTTGATTTCTATGCCTTCAGAATTTATGTCTTTAATTCTCTCATACAGAATACTTCAGAATACTTTAAATAACTATAAACTTGGAACATGTGCAAATCATAACAAATGTATTTTCTAAAAATAAGATCAATTTTGATTATCAAATGGAATTTCGATAATATTCAAATACCTGAGATTTCAATCATTTTATGGAACTAAATTATTATTGCTTCTCATGAATCTGTTCTTGCTAAAACTCTGAAGGTCTATAAATCATAAACATAATAATCGGTCAATGAAAAAATCATTTACTAACAATTATTATTCACTCATCAAGCAATTGAATACCTACCATAGGCCAGCTAATAAAAAGCTACATGATGCTTCCCTATCCATGGAAAGCTCACACTCTAGTCGGGATACAAGGCATGGCATCAAATGGTATGAATTAATTCATAAGTGTAGGAGGGTGATTTATTGATAACACCAATGCTTTCTTCTCAAATTTAGTAATTCCCTTCTGCCTGGTAACCCTTTCCTCAATTTCCTTATCACCACATGGGAGCAACAAGGACGCTCATCGGCATTCTCCTCAGAGAATGGAGGTGACAGGAAAAGGGTTTAGAGTCAAAACAAACAAACAAACAAACAAACCTGATTAAAGATCACTGAAAGTCAAATTTGTGCCATAAATAATGGACTTGGAAATAATTAATGAGGGTATAAGAGTCAGGGTTTTGTTTCTTGTTTGCTTTTCATCCTGTTTGGTAAAACTTCCATGGCATGAAAAGTGAAATGAATATTCTAAAGTCAACAGACCTGAAGGGGTCTTGGGGCCTGACAAGAGCCTTCAGAGAGGAATGTAGCATGAACCAGCAACAGGAATTAAACGAAAATGTAGACACTCAGGGGATATCGTTAAGGACAAATGCAAATAACTGAAGACCCTGTTCCTCAGCCCCGCCTCCCAACACTCCTCATACTATACTGGGAAATTCTAATAACTGAGAAAATGGAATATACTATTTTTTTTTTTTTGAGGGAAAATGGGGTTGGGGGTTTAAAACAAAAGCAAAGTTGAGTTACACAAATGTAAGTTTTCCGTACCTCTAAAATTTGTGGATATTTAGAGAGTAAAATGAGAAGAATCTTTCAAAGTATTTAATATAGTGTTTTCTGACAAAAATTGTAAAGTTTCCGAAATTTTACCTTCTTCCAAGTTAGCTTGCTATAGATATGTGAATGCTGGTAAAAGATACGAGACTCAGGTTGGTGATAACAGACCATTTATTACTTACAACAATAACAGTGGTAGAATATCAGCATTTTGGGGACCGGTACTCTGAGTCCCAATTCTCACATGGCAAAGGTAACAGGGCCAAATGGCATGAGCAGTGGGATGCATTACAAGAGAGCAAGTCTGAATTTAGGGAACCAGAATCTTTTATAATGAGCATTAACATGTCTATCCTTTGCTCTGGGAAAGATACCATCTTCATTTTCCAGGGTCATTCAATATTATTCATCATAAAAAGAGGTGCACAACAAAGGACAATTAATTCTTCACTCACAGAATATTTAAAGACCTGAGACATTTGTCTGCCAATACCATACCTAGCAAGTACTAAGTAAATATTGGCTATTAGTGTAATTATTATTGCTATTAGAAAGTTACTAATGGCATATAACCTACCAACTATATTAACATTTCCTGGCATATACTATACTAAAAAGTTTTCATTCAGTAAGCATTTCATATAATCAAAATGTCAAATTAAGCAACTCTTTTATGAGTATAATAAAAAGATACTACCAAAATCAGCTAAAAAAATTTTTAACTCTATGAAAGTCAGATTTTCCCATAAGAATTGAAAACATTTATATGATTTAAGATCTCTCTTTGAACAGAGGAAAAAAGAACTTTAAGAATATTTCACATCGCTTGATGAGAGGATGATGGTGCTCTACTTATTTTAGAATAATAATATCTCATTACTTTAATTATAATATAGATTTATCAGTCTACATGTACTATCTTTGCTGAACTTGTTGGCAGGATGTTTCTCAGTCTAACAATTAAATAAACTACAGGTCAGAATGATTTAGGATCATGTATACCACTCTCTGACATGTCAGTGATAACTCTTAAAAGGAAGTAAACTTCTGTGCCTCTGTGTATTCTCCTGGATTCTACTATCTCTTTCAGAAATAAGACATTCAGGACTATATCTGTAATAAAATATGAATTTTACTAAATGAAAGAGCTTCTGTTCTTTTTTTTTCTTTTTTGGTCTAACAGTTACAACTTTAATATGATCTCTTTAATTCTACCTACCTGATAATTTGTGTGAGCAGGTCAACAGTACAGAGTTCAGCGCTCTTTGTAATCAATTTGTGTTTTACCCAGAAATCAGTCTGGCCCAGCTTCATAATAGGTCCAGAAAATACATAAAGAAAACTCAAAAAGGAAGAGTAGTATGGTATTTATATAATTTAAAATCAAAATTAGACTTCTACACTTTTAACAGTTTGTGAATATGAGAACCTAGGAATTCTGTCCCCAATTTTTTCAGCCAATTTCAGCCCCCCCGATAATGTATTTGGTCTTGGATTGAGTAGTTTATCTTATGAAATAATGTCATGAGAGTAAATATCACTTACATTACCTATGGTTCAATGTAAATTAAGATTCCTTATCTTTAAAAATTATTTAGTTTGAATGAAAGAATAAGGCATTATTTTTCCTAAATAATCAATTTCACAGCTGTAAGAATTCTATTTATTCAGGTTGACTAAAGAATAAGTTCCAGTGGTTAATAATACTGTCTTAAGCAAATATTAGCAAATGCGACATATATATTGACATTTTTCCAATGAAAAGATAATTTAGAGAATACAATTGAACAATGACAATAATTTTTCCCCAATATTATTATTATTCTTCAGAATAAGCTTGCAGTCATTCAGGGTCATAATTCAATTAAAGCAAAAAAAAATCAATAGGACAATGAAAATAGAGGATATAAAATATTTAGCTAAGTATGTGATCAACATGAAAATGTTTTTTGAAATAACTCTGCTATCTTGATTTTTATTTTGATATTTTTCTATCAAAATTAAAGTTCAGAATAAGTTCAGAATATGCAAAAGAGTTTATTTTTGCTTTATTTATTTATTTATTCATATTTATTTGGATAAATAAATAGGTATGTATTCAGAAATTTAAAAGATTTTTTAAATTCCACAAGAAAATATTTGTCTAAATACATGATATTAACACTTATTTTTTAAAATATCTGCTGGCTAGAGATATTGGTAGAAATTGAGCTATTATATTAGAAAATATAAATGAATAACAAACAAACAAATAAATAAATGAAAGTAGTATTTGTGACCTAAATAATCCATTATTTTAAAAAATGGGGAGAAGTGCTAGCTCTTTCATCTTCAGTTGAGAACTATACGGTATATTAATATCAGTTAATTGATCCACACAAGAATTTTCAAATTGTGAGAGATATTAAGAAGCACAACTTATATTTATTTTTTTAAGACTATTTACATGAAGCAAATATTGCACAGTGTTGTGGACTTAATTGTGTCCCCTCAAAATTCATATGTTGAAACCCTAATCCCAATACCTTAGAATGTGACTGTATTCGGAGATAAGATCTTCAAAGAGGTGGTTAAGTTTAAATGAGGTCATTAGGGTGGGGTCCTAATCTAATATGTTTGATATTCCTATAAAAAGGAAGAAATACCAGGAATGCACACACAGAATGAAAAGACCACTTGATAACACAGCAAGGTGACTGTCTCCAAGCCAAACAGAGAGGCCTCAGGAGAAACCAAACCTGTCGACACCTTGACCTTGAACTTCTAACCTATGGAATTGTGAGAAATAAATTTCTGTTAAGACATCCAGCCTGTGGCATTTTTTTTATGGAAGTCCTAGCAAACTATGACACAGTTTCAAATACTTTTATTACATAATAATCTAAATTTAAGAAATGATATCATCTTTTAAAGAATATCAGCAAGTAACCTAGGGACAATGTCTTTCACTGTGTTCTTTTCATCTTTTTCCTTTTAAGAAGAATGTATTTTTTTAATGTGTTGACTTTTGTTCTGATATAATGTTTAAATATATCTATAAATTAAGTTTTCACCATTTCTGCTGCAACCGATTTATCTGCTATATAGATTTTGTAATCTACTTTAATCCAATGTCCATGTCTCCTTCTGGTATTTTATCAGTGTAGTTAGTATGCATTTTAAAGTGCTCCTTGGCAAAGTCTGTGTGGGAAATGCTGATTTAGCATACCTAAAATGCAGCTGCATTCTCAGCAAAATTCATGCCCTGTAATGTTATGTGAATAAACAATTGACAAATAATGATGGTTAAATATGTGCTGTCCTTTCCCTTTCCTTGTTTTCTGATCAGCCTTGCACACATACTTTCTAAGCAATGCCTTCAAAATAACAGTGCTGATACAAATGCATCTTAAACTGGTTTCCCCAGAATTAAGTACCAATTATTCTAACTAAATGTAATTTAACTCACCTCACCTTTGACAAAGTATTTTATATACTAGAATGCTTCAGGACGCATGTTGACTGTGGTTTCACTCATCTATTGTTTTAAAGACAGATGCCCTACAAAACAATTCATTTGAATGGTCTGAAAGTTTATAAAATCCTCCTTTCTGTTAATCGACAGCAAGTTCATTTTATACTATACTGTACTATACTATACTTATACACATACACATACACAGTGGATATCAATATCTTCATGCCATATTCCTTTAGCAAGTACAATCTACATTTACCAGGTTTGGTTATATTTTTCATATTAAATCAATCCTGTTTCAAAAGCCACTAAAAAATAGGGTGGCAATAGAACCACCTTAATCTTAAATGGTTTGGAATTAGTCTCATTGGGAAAACTTTTTTAAAAAATGTTATCTGATATTAATATTTTGTTCTTTAGGCATGTGTGTGTGTGTTTTCCATGATGTAAAAAGCCATAAGTTTCTGATCGGATTGGAAATGTATTCAGATGTCAGCTTCCAATTTGCATCATAGATTTTTGGATACGGTTATATAAACTAAAGGAAACTAGAGTCACTTAAAAATACTATTTACCCCCTAGTGTAACAAGACAACAAAGAATGCAACAAGGTTCATGCGATTATTTCTACCATATTAAAGAGAGTTAATACCATGGCAAACTTTTCAGATTAACAAAATGTGTTTAGTTGTAAGTAGATCCAAGCTCTACTGATAGTGCCAAACATTTTTGTAATAAGGGTTTCCCTGCATTTCTGCCAGGAAAATCAAAATGTGATCTGATTCACTACACAGCAATTTTAAAAAATGCTGGAACTCCTAGAGAATATTTTTTAGTAAGTTTTTAATCCAAACGAAATCTATATAGCTCATCTAGTGATGAAAAGAAGTGAGGAATTAAAAATATCCCAATTTTCTCTTTGAATAAGTAACAGTAATTGAGTTCTTAGTATGTGCCTGATATATATATATTATTTAACCCTCAGAACATATAAAATAAAACAATTATATGAGAGGTAGGTTCTATTATTATCTCCATGTGGGAAATACAGGCGTGCAGGAGATGTGAGGGAACTGTCTATCCCAGTACAATGTATATATTGTATATACTGATAAAGATGTATATTATATATAAGTATATATATAAGTGTGTGTGTGTGTGTGTGTGTTGTGTGTGTGTATACATATAAACTGAAGGCTGCATTGTGTACAGAGATAGATAGATGATAAGCAATGAGCGGCTACATTGCACATAGGAAATGTGAGACTAATACAATTAAAAGCCAATCTGCTTTATATTATTAACATGAACTGATGGTGACAAAATATTCTCTACAGAAAAAAATTATTTTTAAAG
This sequence comes from Eonycteris spelaea, assembly GCA_003508835.1. Taxonomy (NCBI): domain Eukaryota; kingdom Metazoa; phylum Chordata; class Mammalia; order Chiroptera; family Pteropodidae; genus Eonycteris; species Eonycteris spelaea. The sequence goes on from PUFA01000281.1 coordinate 941,163, forward strand.
TAAGTCTTAATTTATTGCTACAATTATAGTTGATATTTAAATCAGCTTTTTTTTTTTTTTACTTACTCTTTAATAAGCATTGTATTTTACATAGTTACTTTAAAGTTGAAAACACTATTCATGTTTGGATGTGAATTAAACCCAAGAGTATTATTATACCGTGAATAAAAAACATATATTGCTGTGGATAGCCTTTCACAGCAGATGTATTATTAGTCTTTCTCTGAAAGCATCCTTATTCTTTCTCTAGAAAACTAAGATCATGGTTATCTTTCTTTCCATATTTGTACTACATAAGTAAATATGTACATACATAGATACATACATGCATATACACATAAGACAAAGTTGGAAATTGGATGGAGGTTTGAGAGCATTTGGTACTATTTTACTATAGAATTTTTACTACCCAAGATGCTTTTGACTTTTACCATACTTATTGATACTGATCCTACTTCTGTCTGCTCCTTTAATTTTTTATGTCACTGGAGATGAAGAGTTTGTCAATAAGAAGCCACACACACTGGTCTATCTATGGCCTGGAACCAATTTCCTTTTATTTTTTTCAGTTACTATATGCACACTTTGCATTTTATTACTCAGCCATTCACTCCAAATTAGAATATAGGATATTTTGAGAATGATCTACATAATCTCCCTTCCCTGAGAACCTTGCCTTCCCATTCACATGATAATAGGGGGAAGTTCTCAGCAGACATGTTTGTTCCCTGGGATACTACTTCTTGAGGTTCAGGAAGGGAAGCTGACCCAACTTGGCTAATCAGAGTCCCTTCATCTTAAACTTGTGGTTGGCAATGAGAGATTATATTCTCAGTTGGGAGTAGCTTTAATACAGAAAGAAGGCAAGGAAAATTTGTGGGTAATATGGGGAACTTATTTTCTGCATAGATAGATATCACAAAGTATACAAAACTGGTCTTTAGGGATATACAGAGAAGATCAAAGCAACAATGTAGGGAGTATGTGGGGTGGTGGGTAGAGAGGAAGGGTGGGAGAAAGGAGAGAGAGAGAGAGAGAGAGAGAGAGAGAGAGAGAGAGACGTGAACAAATATGGAAAAATTTCAGCTTTTCAGCCACCGATTCCTTTGTCTTCTAAGGTCTACAAGGAACTTGTTGTATAACAATAGGCTTTCTATTTCAACTTGGTCAAGTTTTTTTGTTTGCCCCCAAAGACCAAAAAAGTAATATAGTTTATTCCTATACACCTACTAAGGTCGAACTTTGCTAAAAAATCAATATGATAACATTTACAAATCCCTTTCAATTTCGAGTTCATAGAACAGGCAATTTGCTTCCTATGACTTTACAGATTAACACAAACATTCCCAAAACTGGCTTAAACACAGTTACCTACGGAGGAACTATACTGGAAAAAAAAAATCTCTCTCTCTCTCTTTCACACACCCCACACACGCACAATATACATATGTTTATTATTTATATATACATTTATTATTCCTTTCAAAGTTAGAGTATTTTGTAGAGATAATATGACACTGAAATTTTTCACAAACTCAAGGTTTATAAAATGGTGTTTAAAATATGATTAAAGAAGACAACAAAGATACCAACAAACTTTATTTAACACTTCATGAAGTAAACAATCTCTTTTTGTGTAACTACAAAATGGGTGGGAAGCAGGAAACTTTTATAAAGATAAAGAATAAAAAACATAGTCAACCTTGTTTGGGGTAAGAAGGCCCAGCGTTGCTTAGCATTTGTGGGGGCTGACTGACTTAATATGCATTTCTGATCAAGTGGAGCCTTTCCAGAAACATGAACATATCAAAGTTTCAGTTTGTTGATATGGCACCCTGGACAGGAGCAGCTCCATCTTGAGCCTATAAGGTTATCTTAACAATGGTCATAGTTCTGTCCCATTTTAGTTCTAATTAAATTTCTTCACCCTGTCATAAATATGGCATCCATCATCCTTAGACATTCTTCTTTAATATCTGTAGGTCGTACTGAGCATCTCCTGATAGTCAAGGACATTGGTTCTCAACTAGAGATGATTTTATTTCCAAGGGGACATTGGTAACATCTTGAGACATTTTTGTTTGTCACAACCCAGAAAAGGGGGAGCTACTGACATCTCATGAGCATAGACCATACATCTTGCCATGAACAGCGTAGCTTCCACAACAAAATATTATATTCCTAAATTCAATAATGCCAAGATTAAAAAAGAACTCGGTCCAGTACCAAGTACTCATCCAAAAATCCAGGAACAGAGTTAGGCTAGCACGAATGTACCATTTGTGACAAGAACAGAGGCAAGATAGCTACTAAGACCCTCATAGATGGGCTGAAGTGAGATAACCACTAGTAAAGTGCTTTGAAAAAATAAAGACCCCAAGGAATGACATAAGTAATAATGTGGCATCCATATAGATGATCTGCAAAGCCACATGACAGACGGGCCTCAAGACATGACTATTACCAGCACTCTTTGACAGAGATTCAGGGACCAATTCCAATGGAAATGTAAAGCTTCCCAAAGCGTTGTCTTTACACGTGGAAAGAAGTAACCACCAGCAGAGAAGAAAGGCTGTGGGCCATATCTCTAACTTTGCTTTCACGCAAACACTAACAGACTGCAATCCCCATCAGCAGCAGCCTTTACAAACATGAAAGATCTATACTATACAAGTGTACTTGGGTATAGCTCCGCTAATAACCAAGCAGAAAACAATGTCCAGGTAGAGGGGAAATTGACTAAAATAGAATTGTAGACATTAGCATAATTCATGCATTCCTACAGTGTAAACTTAAAAAAAATCCTCTACCTAAATACTAATGTCATTGCATGAAAATGTTGCCGGACCCTGCAGTCTTTGTACTGAACAAATTCTATAATAGTGTCTAAAACTTGAGTACATTATTTCAAAATTTAGTATACTGATTCATATTAATGACTACAAGTAACTTTAATTCAGACTGATGAACAGTTGGAAATAAAAGATAACAGAATTCTAGTCAATAAACATTAATTATTTTTTCTACTTCTAGTAAATTAATGAAAACACACAGCAAATACATCCTACACTATGTCATAATGTCACTAACTCATTTTCTTAGCTTTAAGTGTGTATGACCACAATTAGGCTATAACTCTAAACTAAACTAGATCATTCTTTATAGGCCTTGAATCAGTGATTTTCAAACCTCAGGCCCCAGGGCTATTGTAATGGATCTGCCAATCTATAAATTTACATAAAGCACCATCTTTGGAATAACATGTCTCCCTTATACTATTTTTTCTCCATATGTGTTTATGCATGTAATCCATAAAATAAATATTTTTATAATTACTTATTAATATTAACATTTATAATCAATAAGTGGTAGAAATATAATTATCATCAGCTGAGCACTTTTTTTAAAAATTTGAAAATGAGTTCTTATTTTCAAAACACTAGGAATCACTGTCCAATGCTGGGAGAAATAAATTTCTGTTTTTATATTCCTTGCATTGATAAAAAAAAAAAATTCAGTTAACCATGGGATATTTCTTCTGATTCCACGTTTGTTCACTGTGGCATTCATAGCACAGCTGTCCAAATCTACCTTGGAATTCATATTTTCCTTCAAGATCAAAGTTTAGTATATTTAGCTGTGGGCTTTGTTGATCCATTCCTCTTGAACTTCGTTTGGGCCCATAATTACATGCCCAATATAGAAAAAAAATGTCAAAAAAGAAACAGATTTCAATTTCAAGCTTCAGAGGAGTTCTGATAATAAAAATGTGGTGAAAATGATGAAAACTACCTTGAATGATGTACTCTTGTTCTTAGGGACAATGTATAGTACTGTGTGGTGGCTGCGAGAAAGGATACATGTCAATTCTGAGATAGGCCTTGCCAAGGAAAGTTGTCACTTTAAAAAAAAGAATAAACTCTTTTCGATAGAAAAATGTCCAGCCATGCTACTTGCTATGCAAAAACAGTGGGATTGCTTCCTGCATGCCAGAAGCAGGGCAAAAGTACAACACACCCACTGCCGGGGCCCATTAGCATCTTTTGTCATAATACATGGCAAATGGACCAGTAACTACCCACTGCCAATTAGAATGATGATGAGCCAACCTAAAATAGGCAGGTGAGCAGACTAAGTGCCCCTGTGGTTTGCCAATTACCTAAATTATCTGCGGTAGTTTTAGTGCACGGCTACTATGAATACAAATATAAAACACTCTAGTATTCAGGGGAGTTAGGCGCTGCTTGGTATCAAAAAGCAGAGAGAAAATAAGCAGGATTTCAGAAGCTGAGTTCTAGCAATTGTGATAGCCAGTGTCACCCAGACGAAATTCTATCCTGCATTTTGTTTGACAATTCCGTCTCCTCTAGGAAAGACTCCCGAAACGATAAAGCATAAATTCTGTGCTCAATGTCACCAATCAATTGCACAAATCTTCTCTGTGATTCTCACTAAATGGACATTGGAATGATCTACAGCACTAAATGAAGTTAGTAGAATAAATACCTCAACTAAATAAAACTACTTTTACCCCCCCAAAATCATTCGTAGCATTATAGTAGATATGGGGAAATAAAAAGAAAGAAAAGGCAAACAGGAGACTTGCAATTTCTGCCATGCCCTCAATGTAGAAAGAAAGATCAGAAAAAGAAATCAACAGGGTCCTTTGTCACATTTAGTGACAATCATGAAATCTGAGCAACAGCCTTGTGAAAAGACTTCATCTGAGAACCTCTACTTTGGGAACAGCCCCTGCTTACATTATCAGCAGAAACTACTTTCAATTTTCCATTGTTCTCACATTTGCAGTTACTAGGAACAATGAGAGAGCTTGACACTGTTTTAAAGGCAATGTAATATTTTCTATTAATAATAAAAAAGCTAACTTATGTGTTTAACATTTCCCCATCTTTCAGAAAATCACATACATACTTGCCCCCGAATTTGGCGTTGGGTGTGAGTACATGATCTGATGCCATTTTATTCATGTTCACTTAAACTTCAAAATAGGCTAGCATATAGTAAATGATTTCAAAAGAAGGGTGCCACGCACGATGGATAATATGTACAGTGGCTGTGCTTAATGTTAATAGCAGCACTCAGGAATCTGAGTTATATTGCTCTGAACTAATATGTGATCTTTGACAAGTCACTTAATCTCTCATCATTCTTAACTGTAACTATAGTTTATCTAAATTATAATAGCAGATAATAATACCTTGCTTGGAGTAGTGAGGTAAGACTTGATTAATTGTCATGTGTGAAGCATTAAGGTCTTTGGATAAAATGTATTGCTAACATGTAGAGCATTAATATTATTCACTTATTAACAATGTTTTCTTGTGTAATGGTCCAATAAACTATCAGTTTAAGACACATATGGGGACACTGTTAAGGTATAGTAATAGAATGATAAGCATTTTACTGCTCCTTGCATATATTCGTGGTATACAAACTAATCTACTTTATAGAATATTCAATATAGTTACTAAATTCCACACTGACTGTTTTATTATGCTAATTGATAATCTAGTGTGCTCTAAAGATTAAAGAAAAATGAAATTAAACTGAAAAATCAAAGGGTAACAACTTTATAATGCCTCTTTAATTTAGCAAAATACAATTAAAGTCACACAGTGATAGAATTGACTGTGAATACTAAGATGACTATAATTGACAAAGTAAATGTTACAGAGCCAGGCTGAATAAAAGCTAAGGAAAATGCCAATACAGTTCGGCGCCATGGGATATCTTTGTAGGCTCACAAAAATGAACTATAAGACGTCCATAGATGTCACTGAAGAGAATATTCTAAAGAAGGCTATGTCACTGGAAAAGGTTTTTTGAATCAAGCAAAAATGTACACACTTAAAAGTAACACAAAAGTTCATTATTGTCTTTGCTAAAAGAAAAAACATGCTGAGAAAGAATCAGTTTTGACTAAGTCTATCTGAGTTCCTTCATATTTGTAGACACATAGGATTCAATCCTGCCTGCTTTAAATAAAAACACATACACGAAACATGCATACGCATGTGATGCTCACACATACGCATACACAAGAAGGCTATGAATGAACAGCTTAAAGATCCAATCGAATGAGTAACTCCAGTGCACTTCCCTTATGAAACCAACAGGACGGGGCCTCTTCTGTTACATAATTCCATAACCGACATTCTTCGCATGATTACAGCCTGACTAGAAAAAGGAATATACCGAGATACAGCTGAGAGGATGGTAAATGGGTACAAAGTCTTAGGGCATCAATTGCATAAGATCTTTAAAATGCTTATAAAATCCCCCTTCTCGGAATTTAGCATTCCTAAGGCTGTATTCTTGCATTCTTAGATTTTTTTTTTTTCACCTAAAAACTCTTTAAGGACAGAGCAACCTTGATGAAGGACAAATTATTTCTGAAGAGTAAGGTTCTAACTTCTTAAAATTAATGCGAATATTACATTTTACTCTATAATATATGCTTTTAGACATCAATAAACTCTTCCCTAAATCTTTGAGATAAAATTGACACACTAAGACGGTATGTTGTGTTGCTCCTACATCTGACTGTATCCCTTCGGCATACCACAAGCAAAGATACAAATATATTAGTAGAAATTTTAAAAAATTGATATATAGATAGATAGTAGATAGATAGATAGATAGATAGATAGATATCATGAAGTAAATAAACAGGGGACAGTGACAGAGAGCAGATAATTGGGAACATATCTTATTTTAAGAGAATGGTTCCTTTGAGGAACAGACTTTGTGAGAGTAGAGAGAGGCAAGGATAACTGAAAGTTGATTTGAGATGCTTTTCTATAAATGCAGATATTTACTTGTAATTAGCTAATTTATTATAGCATTGCGAGTTCTAAGAATACATGTTTCACAAAATTGACTGTATCAGCTTTCTCAGTGTGATGGGATTATGGATGATATTTTAATAAACTTTCCTGTTGGAGTTTTTTTTTAATAATGTTTGTACTATTTTTATGATTAGAAAAAGGAAAACATTATTAACATTTTTGGCAGAATATATGGTGTTGTTGCTTCCTGAGACATTGAAGATTGTTCCAAAAATTCCAAATTTTCACTGATAAAATCTTATGCAATATGTAAAACTTATATACTAAAATACAAAATATTTATACTTACGAACACTAGAGTCTCAGAAGCACTATGTTTTCTACTTTTGAACAATACATCTGTAGCTGTCATAAGAATCATGAAAAAAATTTTAAAGCAACAGGTGTCTTCTGAATATATCAGTTGGAAATTGTTTCACTTTAAAATGAAATTTCAGGGAGGCTGCTCCCAACTAAAAACAATAAAACACTCTGGATTCAGGACAATACTTTATAAAGTAGCTGTATATCTTCTGAAACTGAGTGCCAGAAATAGCATAAAAGCATTGATAATGCAAAATTCCTCCTTCACACCTAAATAAATGAAAGTTCATCATGCCTGCCAAGGATATCGAAGGGAAAATGAATTCCTACTCTTCACATAATATTTCTAGAAGGGAAGTATTATTAGCAACAGAAATAATGCAAAAGAGTAGGACAATGCAGTCAAGATTGCATGCCAGTCTGTATATATAGGTCTTTGCTCAGGTGAATTTCTTCAGAGCCTCATCTCCTTTGTTAAAGGTAATCATATTTACCATAATTAGCCATTCACTATGGGCCACTCAAACAAACAAACAAACGAAAAAACAGCAACTCTCTATAAAGTTGTCAACAGTGGTTTATCCATCAAATATTTTTCCAAAAGTTTAATCTTCCATAATGTATTTTTACATTTATATTATAAATTTCTGCTAAAGAAAGAAATGTATTTCTCGACACATGGCATTGTGCATTTGGTTAAATCAATATTGGGCCTGTGGAATTTTAAAACAATTAGTTGCTTGATTACATTAACTAGGCTGTAGTCTGGTTACCATTGTTATTCAGATTAAATGATAATGCATATAACTGTCTGGGGATATGTCATAGTTCTTTAAAATATGTTATTAAGTAAAAAGTTAAAGCAGCATTCTTGATATTCTTATCTTCAATAATGGTAATAGTAACAAAATCAACTTCCTATGAATTCATTTCATTCTCTATTATTTTAATATTACTTGTAACATTATTAGCATCTTGTACTGGAAATTTATGAAGAAATTATGTCATTTTAGTAGTCAGTCAGTGTATTTTTAAGAGCAGAACATTGCCCAGTAATATTTTCATAAGAGTGTCGCAACAATTAAGTGAGATAATCCACATGATAAAGTAACTAACATATACTAAAATTTCATATTGTAGTTAATATTAGAATTCATCTCCAAAATAATGATTTTCCAAAAAAGAACACTGCCATCTTTCAGACATCAGCAAAACTGCTATTAAAGAACAGAAATAACAGTTAAATTTTGTAACTACATATATAAGCATAACTTATTTTTTCTTTGCTATATTACTATTTATTTAGGGTATCTTTTATTTCTAAGTTTATCACAAGGAAAGATAATTAAATTATTAAGCTTCTGGATAAATAAATTTAAGACTCTGCCTCCACACATCTGATAATGTTAACTTCATTTAAAATGTTAAATTTCATATTTGACCTTAATAATGATAAAAAATTCTTTGACTAAATCTTTTACTTTCCAGTAATTGTTTTAGAATTTTCTAGAAGTTGAGGCATCAAACATTGTCTTTTAATACACAAGCAATGCTGATTTATTTTCTATCATTAAATAATATACCAGATATTTAATTTTAAAGTAAAGTAAGCTGTGATATCACAGATATTTGGTCTTTTTGTCTACAGTTCCTGGATTCCTGGTACAGAGTTTCCAAAACTCTTGGAATTCCTAAGTGGTAAGGGTGATAGGAGCCTCTTTTGTTCAATAAGGAGATTCTTGGTGGGTCCAAGATAACTTAAAGATGAGGCTAGTAGCCAGAAAGACCAAGTCTTGATTAGAAGCTTGGGACTTTCAGGCCCACCCCTCAACCTCCAGGTTGGGAAAGGGACTGAAGATTGAGTTAATCACTGTTAAGGACTGAGATTTGTGTTCCCTCAAATTCAAAGGTTGAGATCTTCAACATGATAGTATGAAGAGTGGGGTTTTTGGGGGGCAATTAGGTGAGAGCCCGTGGAAATGGGATTAGTGCCCCTAAAACAAGAGACACTATAGAACTTGCTTCCTCTCTTTGGCTTTCCACCACAGCCAAGATGTGCATCTGCAAACCAGGAAGCACGCTCTCACCAGACACCAGATCTGCTGGCGCCTTGATCTTGGACTTCCCAGCCTCCAGAACTGTGTAAATAAATGTTTGTTGTTTAAGCTTTTCAGTCTATGGTAATTTTTTATAAAAGCCCAAACTGACTAATTATCAATGACCAATTTCATTAATCATGCCTACATAACAAAACTATAAAAATATTAAACATTGGATTCAGGGAGCTTTTGGGTGGTGAACACATCCATGTGCTGGGAGGGTGATGAGCCTCTACACCATGGGACAGAGTCTCCTCTGCTTGGGACCCTTCTGGATTTAGTCTATGCACCTCTTCGTCAAGCTATTTATCAATATAGTGATAAGTGTAGGTTAAGTGTTTCCCTGAGTTTTCTGAGCCATTCTAAAAAGTTATTGAACTTGAAAGATGGGGAGGGTTATAGGAATCTCCATCTTTGTAGCCCAGGCTACAAAGGGTAACCCTAGAATCTGATCCTTACAACTGGCTTCTGAAGTGAGGGAAGTCTTGTGGCACTGAATTCTTAAGCCTGTGGAATCAGAAGCTAACTCTGAGTAGTTAGCCTCAGAATTCAATTAAATTTTAGGACACCAACTTGGTCCTAGAATTGGTTGATGTCAGGAGGACAAAATAACCTCTCACAAGACCTTGACTTAATGTCTTATAAATTTATCCAATTGTTTCTCTTAGCTCCAAAAAGATCCTTTTTTCCCTCATTTTTTTCTTTAAAAAATGTTGCTATTTCAAAAGAAAATAACAAATTTTGTTAATTTTAAAATTATTTGCATTTGTATAGTTTGGAACTGTTTTAAAAGTCTTTCAGAAACAAAAGAGCTTAAAATTCCTCAAATCTGTTGTCTAGAATCAGGAAAACTTCACTTATTAAAATTCAAACTTTTAACCTGAGATACTGTCTCTAAGTAGTATTTGTTTTTTCCTGAATCAGGTAATTCATTTCTATCTTATATTTTAATTACAGTTAAAAATTTTAATTTTTTCCTGAAATGTTAATATTTTTAACATCAGCTCAATAATGTTATTACATAATTTGAATGTTTGTGTATATATACATAAATTTTTGTACACATGTACAAAGATAAGCAGAATTAACCTTTGAAGTTTTATAGACATAGCATTCAGAGGGAAGCCTCTTTTTATTACATGCTATAATTGTAACTATTACATGGTAGCATTCAATGCCTATGGCAACAAAATAATAAGGACAGTAAAAGGCTTATTTGACTGCATATTACTTAATTTATTTTTAGCAATTGTGGAAGCAAATTTGTTTGCCAAGAATAGTAATAAAGTTGTAAACATCTACTTTCCGGTATAGTTAAGATAGAAATGCATGAGGGGAAAAATGTCCCTATTAAAAGCAAAAACGAAAAGCAAAAGGCAAGAAAAAAAAAAAGAAGAAGAAGCAGCGAACAAGCAAGCAAATAAATAAATAGGAGAAAAAGCCTGTGTTAATTTGGGGATGTTACTCAAGCAAATGTCTTAATAGGATTTATAGATTTTTAATAACTTCCTCTTAAAACAAAAGAATGGTAGCTTACTTGAAACATTCAAATTGTAATTCTATATTTCAGATCTCAGATTAAATGTTATCTTAAATATTACTTAAAAATTAATATTTGAACCTCTTTTCCTTATAACACTACAGTGTTTTTAATAATGATATAATTATATTGTTTACAAATATTCAAAATTATTTATTTTAAAACGGATTCTATACCAAAAAGCATTTTTTTTCCATTCTAGATGTCCCACAAACTCCAAGTTGATAATGCACCCTCTGAAATATGGTTACCACAACTGAACCTGATAGTTTGAAATTTCACTGGGTCTGCAAGACTTTAGTCAGTCCACTCTCTCATGTGACCTTGATCTCATTCTTCACCATAATATTATATTAAATTTCTAGTAGCTGCATCATTTTGTTGAAGTCAATGAAAAACACAAGTCATTTTTACCTTAACTAATATTTTGTCAAATTTCTTTCATTTGAGACTCAAGAGATTGATTTCTTAGTTGTATAACTTTGCAATTATCCATAAAGTCTTTATGCTATTGAGATCACTTTATATTTTTTTTATTATCCATTGTGTTGGACATATTTCTACCTTTATGTCATCTAAAAAATGAAAAACACCCTGTATTCTCATTCAATATTTTTAAAGCCCTGAATTTTATTTATTCCCACTTGAAACTCTCCAAATAACTCTTGAACATTTTATGACTCTGTGAAAAATGTTTCTCTCACATATTTTTTTTTTATTGAACAGAATATCCAAGGCCATCTGACTCATCAGTAAGTTCTGTCCAAATTAACACCATTTTATAAATCAACAGTTTCTGAATATGAATGTCTATTAATATACCACTAAAAATTTAGAATAAGGCTAGGAGGACCTAACTTGTTCTTAATGTATCCATGCCTATTTCTACAAACCACATATGTTATTCTAAGGTTTCACAGACCTGTAACTTCATCCTTTGCTCTAAAATGTTAACAAAAATCAATGTTAATCTTTATAGAGAGTATTCTCTGGAATTTGTATCTCTATTCATTGTTTTAAAATGAGATAATTCCTAACCAACTCTTCACCTTCTAGGAACTCTCCTTTTTTCCATAATTTCTCCAATATTATAGATAGTGGCTTTGACGTGATCTACAAACTGTTTTAGAGCCTTAAGATTCAAGGAATTTTCAGAACTTTGAGGTAAAATAAATAAACAATGTAGATACTGGTAACAGAATTCAGAATGACTGAAAAGTTCTTAGACAGTTGACAGCAGGCCCGGATTCTGGCCTAGGTCAATTCTTTGAAAGTAGAATTATTTGTTCAAATATATGATATTTAGTATATCATGTGTTCACTTTAAATTCCTTTTTTGTTTTTAGATACCTGTATATGTCTAATAGATGGTAGATGTTTACTAAATGTTTGGTGAACAAGTAGAACCTAATTTATCTGAATCTGGAGATAACTCATTAAAGTTGTGTAAGTACTCCTTTACTTTCTCTATTTTGGGGCCTTAATACCTCTGCCAGATTTGTCTTACCCTTGATAATAAAGATTACTCCCCTTAATTCAAGAAAGTGAAAAAAATAGGTCATCCAATCGATATAATTTTAAATACTTTCTCTATGCCATCTGTTGCAAAGAGTTACGAAGCTATGTCTTTCCGTGTTTTATATGAAAGCATATCCAGAGATTGAGCTGGTAATAAACTTTTAGATTTTGAATGAAAAAGTAATAGGCGAATTAAAGTTAGACTTACATCCAAATACTTTACAAAAAATTAATTAAATTGTGGCTGTATGTACGCCTTCACATTTTCCAGCACCTTTTAGACTAATCTTGGAAAATATCTTTTTCAGTGTAACAGAATCTGCAAGCACTCAAGACTTGAGGTTATTAAAGTGAAATGCCTGAGTACAGTTCAAAGTGAAGATGTGAATTTTAAGTGAACACATGAAATGCTAAATATCATATATTTCAAATATTCTACTCTATGTAGATTTTCCTACTAGTGTAGTTGAACTCCCCAAAAATGATGCAGAGCATGTTAGGCAATGCAGTAAGGAACAGAGAAACAATGATGAAGATTCAGCATTGGGCTTTTAACTGAATCTAGCAAACTGGGAAATATGAGCAAAATAAATATAAATGTGGTAAGAAAAGTATGATGGTTGAAGTGATACACATACACGGAAAAGTGAAAAAAGTTCTGATTCATAGTATTATAGGCAAATATGAGAGAAAATATTGAAATGAGTTTTTAGGGAAAAGTGAAGTTGACTGACTAGAAAGAGACATGAAAGAAGACATTCCAGACTAAGGAAAAAGGAAGAAATAACAACCTACGGCGAGTCTGAGGAGTTAATGTGGTTAGGTCACTGGGAGAAAGTGATTTGAAATGAGTCTATAAGAGTAGACTGAAGACAGGTTATGAAGGTTATATGATGCACGCTAATGAGTTTGAATTGTTTTTTTACCTTGTAAGCAGCCAAACCCATAAAATATTTTAATCACTGAAAAGACAATAACATGTAGCATCTTTTTTAAAAAAGTCATCTCAATTCTTATTTCAAGCAATTTCTTTAGGGAAGCAACTGAATGAATGTGGTAGTGCAAGAAAGGGAAGTATTACATATTTTCTAGTTTTCTTTCCAGACTGAGCAACTCGGTAGAAAAAAAAAAAAAGTTATGAAATTATTTGATATAGAGTGCAGGGAGGAGATAGAATTTGAGGATGAAGTAAAGTTAATTTGGTTCAAAGTTTGTAGTAATCGTGAGATCTGGAAAAGGAAAAGCTCTTGAAAGTTGGATGCCAAATGTTTTGATTTTCAGTTGCAATAGAGTTGCCCTGGTGGTGGGAAGGCTATCTGAGAGGGAGGGAGGAGAAAACCTGGCCTTTGATCACTTGATGCCAGAGGGAAATCCTTTCTACTGGGATTGTTAGAGCAATCAATAAACTCAGGAGAGATTAGAAAGAGCAGTGACTATTCATGCCCCTGGAAATTGACTTGAGTCCACAGTTGTCGCATTGTCCTCTATGCCTCTATACTTTAAAACTCAGTAAACTGTACAATATTTCTAGAACCATCCCAAAGATTGTTTTGAGTGTGTGTGTGTGCGTGTGTGTGTGCGCACACGTGGGTGTGGGTGTGGGTGTGTGGGTGTGCACTCAGAAGGACTGACTGAAAGCAAAAATGATGACTCACCACAGTCAAGCTTTAAAGGACAGATTTTAAATAGATTTAAAAGACAATAGATTTAAAAAGATTTAAAAAGTTTTAAATAGGTAGTAAGTCACTATTTAATAGTTATTAAAGACCTAGGTGTGATAAATGAAGTAGGAGACTCTGTCATAGAGGAATAAGACTAAGAGAGAGACAGGCTGGCAGGAGAAATAGATCATTATAAGGCTTACTCTGTTGCTCGGATTTCACATTCGTTTATTAATGACCGAGCATTATAACCTCAGCTGCACATGGTCAGATATTTGTCCTGTTTATCACCATATCCCAGTGACTAGAAGAGTTCCTGGCTCACTGTATGCCCTCAGTAAATGTTTATCTTAATTGATTAATGCACCATGAAATAAGGATTATGATAACAATTTCAAAGATAAGGAAACAGATGCTAAAAAAGGTTAAGTAACTTGCTATGTGTATGTAGCTAAAAAGTGCCAGTTAGGACTCCAGGGCTAAGAACACTTGTATAAGATTTGCTATTTCAGTCACACATTTGCCTTTTAAATATCATTCACATATAAACACTTTGAAACCGATATGTAGAAAAAAACAGGTGTGGTCTTTAAGCATAGTATGGGTCAATTTGTACAGCTGAAACAGGGAGAAATTTTAATTGTCATTCAATCCTCTAAAATGGCAATGCCCTTAAACATAGGGGCTATTAGTAATACAAATATGAGGTCCCCAGGATTGTGAAAAGCCTGCTTAACTAAACAGCAGGTCTCCAGAGGCAAGCCTGCTTCCAGAACTCTTTCTAGCTTGGCTGTCATCCATGTTCATATAAACAGCAAGGCCTGCCAACCCCTAAAGAGCTAAGCATCTACAGCTTGTGACAAAGGTTCTGCAATGAGAAACACTATGTACTGTGTATTCAAACTCTCCCTCTTTTCATGTATTCTGATCACTACATATTAAGTCATATCTGAGCATTTAAATGGCGTTTTAAATCTAGCCTGGACTAGGTCTGGAAGACACAGACGGATCGTTTTTCACTTGAAATACATGGAGCAAGATACATTGGTGCTCTAAAATCAACTCTTCAAGTTGAACAAAATGAAAGGTATGTTTTCGTGAACCAAAACTTTTCCAGGGCTCAAAGAAATTTTGTCAGCATTTCTGAAAATCTATAGGAACCAGTTAAATTTATGTTCTATGAAAGTCTCATATTACAAAATGAGTTATAAATTAAACCAAAAATACCGATCATATGTTGTCATCTCCCTTTCTCTTGTTCTCTCATCTATTTGTTTTATTAATATTCTCTTGTTTTTAATGGCACTCAGAATATTTGTATAATACATCTTTCTATGATAAACATTGATTTTTAAAGAAAGAAAAATCAAGTTAAATAAATGATACATGCAATAACATTTTTCTTGTTTACAAAGTTAAGTCAGAGAGATACATTGTTTCTAATATTGATTTATATGGGAATGAAAAATGTCATAGTTTCATATTGGTCCATGAATTCTTATTCCAGAATTAAAAATCCAAGGCTAGTCCAAACTGAAAAAGTAAAACTCAATGAAGAATATATAAATAAAACATACTTAGGATTATAATTAACTGCATAGTAAACAATTTAACTGTTTCTACAATACTAAAATTTATTACTATAATATTTATTTTGCTTTTGTTGTTAAATGCTACCATTAGTGAGTTGTTGGGTATTATAAAAGTAGCAATTCTGTAGCCCAGAGGCCAGAAATTTTTTCTCTAAAGGGTCAGATAGTATATATTTTAACTTTTGTGAACCACATATAGTCTCTGCACTATATTCTTTTTTTTCATTAAAAAATATATTTTAAAAAACATTCTTAGCTCATGGTCTGGATCTGGCCAGTGGCCTATAGTTTACCAACTCCTGCTTTCCTGTTCTAGTTTTGTCTCTGCAAGGCAAAGCTCAAAATCCCTTACAGAAACTCTCAACTTGTATATGTGGAAGAGGAAATGTTTGCTAAGAGGTGAGAAAAATAAAATTTTCCCAATTCCAGTGCTCTTGTTTTCCATCACAGTTGCATGCACGATGACTTGTACATTCACAAGTGTAGACAATTTCAGGGCTTGCTTTGTGCCAATGAAGAGGCTCCGGCTTTCTCAACAATAATCCCATACAGAGCGAATTCTCAATCGCACATAAAGATTCGGTTCTAATAATACACGCAAATAAAGGGGTAGTTTTATAGTGAACTCTGTGTATGTGAATCACACAAAATCCTGGTGACCATTCACTTGGCAAACGGTCATTAAGTGTTCTCACATCTCAAGCACTGTGCAATGTCGAGGGGATCCAATGAAGATCAAACCTGGAAGGCCCCTACCCATGTGGCTCTTGAAGTAGAGAGAGAGAGAGACAGAAATAAACATGTGTGCAATGGAGAACATAAACAGGGCTATATGATAATAAATAATAATGTCTGGAGGTGAGGGTTAATTGTTTGTTTGTTTGTGTTTAAATACAATGTTTGCAGATTGATTATTGAACTCAAATGTAGCAATTCCTTTCAGGCATACTCAATTTGAGTCAATAATATTCACACAAATTGAGGTCCCCCATGTGAAAATAAAGATATCTCAACACATTCATTGCTTTCATTCTGGGCTGCTGAGTATAAATAGGACAGTCAGGCAAGAGTGCTGATTTACTTATAATATTAAATGTTACATAAAAAATACCAGCCTCTAATGTGAAAATTATCAAGAAAAGTAACAACTGCCATAAAACTTCAATAACTCTTTCTAATAATCTAATAACCTTCATAATTTTCACAGAAAGGCCTTGGCAGCTTACCTCAGTTGTCAGTAAAAATATAATACCCAATAGATATTATTTTTAAAAATTCCCAAATTTTACCAAAATGTATTATATGCATTTACCAGTGCGTTATGAAGTATTAAAAATATATAAAAACAGTCCTTCAGAATAAATGCAGAATATTCAATATCTCTAATTTCACATCCTGTGTTTTTCACATTTTTGCTAATCCATAAAATAAAATACCCTGTAGTAGATCTCCTCATAATTTCAGATTACCTGGCTTTCCTAACATTATATTTCATTCCCTTACTATTAGTACATTCAGATCATGCTACTTATTAAAATTAGCATTCATTCTAAATTGATTTTTTTTTGCTTTTTATGTCACTAAATTCATTTTAAATATAATCTTAATTAAGCAAAATAACAAGATAAAGCACATAATTTTTCTGCCATAAATGCTGCCTTTGGAACTTAATGTTCTTGAGGTACCAAGTTAAATTTCAAGAAAGATTTGATAAACTTCATAAGAGAAAAGTTGAAGAAAAGTCACTAAGATCATTTTAAAATGTGGCCTTTGCAGAGAAAGCAGAAGAATAAGACAGTTTGGCAATGAGGAAGACCATCCAGATTTTCTCAAATGCAATGATGTTTTGAGAAAAATAGTAAATAGTTTTATTATTCACAAAACTTGGATTATGGCTATATGAAAATGACTGATATAAAATGGGATGGAAGGAGAAATTACAAGAACACCAGGAAATCTATCTTAAAGATATTATAACATAGGCTCTTATGGATCATCATTAGATATGATCATATAATAAAATTCAATTCTTGGATTTTATTTTTAGCATATCATAGAGATCTTCCCTCTTTCCTTCCTATTTCCATCAGGAGGAATTTCTCAGAGTAAGTCTTTGCTGTCCCTTCTTCTTTGTTTAAGTGAGTGGTAAATCTGGGTAAAGAAATTGAGCCTACTCAGCTTGAGTCCATCAGAATTGTATTCTTCCCTTTTTATTGGTGGTGGGGAGTGGGGGGACACGGGGCACAGGCTATCCTTGAGAAGCAAGCCTCACCTCTCCTCTATACCTTAGCATCACAGAGAGGCAATGTCCCCACAGGAGATCTCTTTCATTTCAACACTGTCTGGGATTGGGTGAGCAAATTGATCTCCCTTAGGGATGAAGTATTAGCCAGATTCTTCAATCAGTTCTTTCTCCATCTGTCTGCTTCTGCATTTCAATTGGTTCTGAAGTGATAGAACTGTTACTTACTTGTCCCATCAAACCCTAAAGGGGGAGGGTACCCCACGAGATTAAGCATCAGGAAAGGGAGAGGGTCTCAAGGCTGATTTTACTTCTAACAACCTACTTCATCATTCCACAAAAGGGCTGCCGAACTTCTTCAAATTTTATTTTGCCATAATGGTAATGTTTATTTGTTTTTTTCCTAAGGTTCTCTGCATTATTGATAGATCAAAGTGACCTAAATGATATCCACCAAAAAACATTTTATTAAAACTAAAAAGGCATTTTATGTAAGTAAAATATAACTATCATCAACTGGCTACTTACTATGTGCTAGCTACTCTGTGAAACATTTTATATTCACTAGCTCACTTTTAATTTTCACAACAATCCCATGAGGTATCAGTCTTAACTCCTTCTACAATGAAGAACCCAAGTTTTAGGGATCAACTATCTATACCAAGGTGATATAGCTATTAAAATGTAGATTGGGGGATTCATCTAGGTCAGTGTGGCTTTAAAATTCACGAGGTCACTTACATCAAAATTTCTTGATATATCTTTCATATACGAGTTAAATAAATTAAAATATTCTGACACTAGTTGCATAATTTGTCCTCCAAAACCCACTGTGATTTTCTTCTATATATTTACTTGTACATACACACACTAATATAGTATAAAAATTCAAGGATATATATACTACATATATTTTTAATGTAATATTGATTTTATATATTAAATGAAATATTAGTTATATATTGTTATATATTAGTTATATATAAATGTATATACATTTTTTCTTTTTACTTTTCTCTGTCTTCCATGTTTTTTAAAATCACTATTTAAAACTTTAAAGTATATACCATGACTAACTTCAGATTGAGAATACTGGAAAGTAACTATACCTCATAGTTTACCATGAACATGCTAAAGAATTCACAATTTAGATTTAGATCACAGGAAAAACAAACAAAAGATAGGCAGAAAATTTACTAATGCTTTCTCATTGTAATAATTTATCTTCTTAGAGTATTAAATGACTTCATATATATACTTTTGTTAAAAGAGAGAGAGAGAGAGAGAGAGAGAGAGAGAGAGAGAGAGAGAGAGAGAGAAAGAGAGAGAGATAGACCTGAATCCCCAGAATAACTAAATCTAATAAATTAGAGAGGCTATCAACTTCTATTCTTTAGTAAATAATAATTGAATTTCACTTAGTAATTTTTTCAGTTTTGCATTCCAAAGACAATGAAAATATTCCCTTAAGAATTTTAGTATTTCCTAAAACTGTAAAATGTAATGTTTGAATAATGGCAAGCTTTATGTCATTGTAAAAAGATAGAGTGACTTAGTTTATACTTCCTTTTATGTAAATTCACTTTGGATTCAAAAGTAATATGATCTGTAATTAAAATACCTGAAACAAGAAAACACACCATAAAAAACGTTATGAAGCATCGGTCTCCTAAAAATCATTATAGACTTAACACCACAGATTTGCATTAACTTGTGGAAAGGTCCAACATTAAAAAAACAAACAAAAACATTTAACATTGTGTAAAGCAAACTAGAAGAGTGGAATTTGACATTCTGGAGTCCCATTTCATCTCCAACATTTACACTTGAATGACCCCTGGCCAGATAGTGGACTTCTCCTGGTGTCAGTTTCCTCCCTGTTAACCCACTCCGAACAGTGATTGTGAGCCCATCTATGCAACCCGCCTGCCACATACAAAGAGCACAACAAATGGTTATTATATAGTAATGAGAATGTGATATGGTATTCATATATTTCCAAACAAATGCTAATAAAATCTCATATTTCCTCCAGATGTACAGGGCAATCAACAGCTTGATGTTTAAACTAAAAACAACCTTTTCTATAAAAAAAGGATTAACACATTTACGGTCTTCCCTTCATCCTAAGCTTTTACATAGCTCTCCTTATTTCTTGTATTATAATGAAACATTTTAATATATTATTATTTTTAGGTATAATACTATACCTTAAATCTGAAGAAACAAACTTGAAAAGTATTGTTAGGTAGCTAGTCAGACATGGGCGACAAGGGGGAACAAAAGAATAGAGATCCACCCTAGAGACTACCCAAAGAATACCTCAATGGTGCTAGAATTCTGGGTACGTACATGCCACTAGTTATTGCCTAATGTCAATCAGGTGACAATCAAGATGACCTCACTTGCCAATCACCTAGGAATGCCTTTGGAACCACCCATCGTGCCCAAATATAAGGCAGACATTCCCTCTTCTGGGTCCTTTTACTTCAGGGCTCCCCTCCCTTTTACCTTCCTGGGCTGTCCTCCCTTACTGGTGGCCTTCTGTGGCCTTTTTGCCCTATTGTAGCTGTTTTCGCACCTTTGTTTGGTTACAGCGCTATCTCTTTGGGGAATACTTTGGTGTTTCACTATCTGCCTCCTAGGGGCATTGTTTGTCTTTATAAGACATTTTAATAAAATTATTAAATCTCAATGACCTGAAATTCTTCACTGCCTAATGTGAGGAAGAACTGAGGAAAAATACTAACTATGCATCTGCGCCATCATTATCCCTCTCCCTCCTGCTACTGTTGGGGTGACACTGGACTCCAACTGGCCCCAATGGTGACAGTACATCTAAATGTTCATGTGATTAATAAATATTTTCAGAGTAATATTTGTTATGATGTGTTTTAAAATGTGGTAAGCAGATCATTGTTGTATAAACAATGTTATGTTTTTCATGAATCTACCCTAAATAAGGAACTTTTTATGGGCTAGTTGAAAGATTTTGGACTTTCAGGCAATAATAAGTATATGTAAATACACACACAACATATGCATATATGTATAATGTATGTATATATATAATGACACACACCTCAGGAGAAAACATTTTTGATGTGTAGTCATCATTGACCTGATTATAAAAAATGGTGTCAAAATTTCAATAAGGAAATTAAAAGACCAATATTATAAAGCAATATTGAACCATTATGTCTCATTTCCTAGTGCATAGGTTGTCTGATTTTACCCAGAAGGTGGTATCTGGAATTCTAAATCTATTTAGAACACCTACCAGGCACATTTATGTCTTTAATAAGTAAACAGTCTGTAATGCTCCCTGTAATTTTTCTGATCTGAGAAAAACATAAAGATAATAATATCTTCCACTAGACCAGGATACAGAGGCATTCCAGAAACATGCACTGTTTTGTACAAGATCTACATGTGAAAAATCATTTAAATGTCTTTTGAAAGTGACAATTGCAGTATTATCTTCTACTATGAGCAGACTACACTTTAAATTTTGTTTTGTTGCTGTTTTCTATACTTCCTTTTAACCTTGTCTTCCAACTAACCAAAAAATATATACAAGTATATTTTGAGGTACATACTATGATAAAACAGAATATATAAATATCACATATATATAGTGCTTTATTTTTCCTTTTGTTATTTATAAAATAATATTTTTTTTCTGTTATTTGCACAAATTGAAGCAAACACAATTGTGGCCCCTTTGGGCAAAAGTTCATCTAAGTTATTAAGTAACATTCTCTTGGAAAGTACTGACTTTCTCAAATATTAAGTTAATTAATATATATAGTCATATGTGGTGTGTCCCCTGATGTGCATCATTTCTCAGCGTGATAGTGAAATCTTTTGTAGGATTGGGAGTGATCTGTGATCTATGAAATGCTTTCTCTGCTCCAGTGCCACCCACCAAGAGGGAAGGAACACGATAGGTACTAAATGATCAGAGAGATCGTAATGAAGTTTAATCCAAGTTACTCTTAATCTTTAACATTTGATTTGTGTGTGCACAGGACTGCAGGAAATGGATGTTGGAAAATGACCAGAAGTGGATCATTTTGCAGAAAGGTCTTAATGCTAGAGGAGAAAAGACACGATCTATGCAGTCAGATACACAGGGACACCATTGCCAGCTCTGCCAATCACTACCTACTTATTAGACATATTACTACATGCAGCCAGCTTGCACTTTAGCTTCATCACCTATAAAGTAGGGATAATTATTCTTACTGCGTAGCATTCTTAGAAAGATTAAATTTCACATATGTGTAAAATTCTTAGCTCATAAAACTTATGATTCATCACTGTCTTTTCATAAATGTTAGTGTCATTCATTCTTTCTTCCTCTTCTTCATTTAAATTAAACTCAGTTATTTACTGAGCCTGTTGTAAAACATAGTAGGCATTAAGAAACACTGCCTTCAGGTATCTCAAAACCTAGTGAGGGAGATACCCACAGAGCTCATTAACACATACACACAAACAAAGGAGGGCACTCAGCCAACAGTTCTTTTTTGTTGATTGTGTCGTCATCCTTCTATTCCCTTTCTTCCCACAAACTGAACCCTACCTGACCATGGGTCATCAGACCCCATCAGATCTACCTCTTTAATACCTTTTGCATCTATTTCTCTTCGTGTCCCTCCCTTTCTGGCCACTATTTCATTCTTTTCATATTTCTACTGGCCACTGATCTAATTTAGGCTTCCATTGACTCAATCATTGCAAGGGTTTCTTAACAGGTTTTTCTGCCTCCACATTTTCTAATTCATACTTTGCACTACTTCGATTATTTTCATGACAACAAATTTTATCTCCTTTCCCTACTTACTAAAACCTTTGACTTTCCCACGCAATATAAAGCCCATCTGTTTAAATCAATAAAGACCTTGACCTCTTCCTACAACTCTGTCTTCTTCTAGCCAGCCAACCTATTCCAGGTCATAAAGAAAATAAATGTTCCTTAAGCATGACTTGCATTCTTTTACTTTCCCTCCATTTCTCAAGTAGGAACTACTTTTAATGGCATAGCTCTTCCTTGTTACTAAATATATTCTTGTCAAATCTCATCCAAACTTTGTGATGCTAATCTGCATTGTTGATATGAATTTTTCTTTCCTCTTGTCATATCTGTATTATGACCACCTTAAATATGTTTCTACCTCTTCCTTAGAAATATATATGCATATACTCCATCTATCTCCTGCACTAGAATGTAAATCCTGAAAGGAAGTGAATATCAGACCCAACTGGATTTCCCCAGGCCTTAGAATAATGCTTTGCTGTTTTTGCAGAGGATTAAAAAGAGAGACTCTCAAATAAACTGGGTTTAACATCACTTGGGCAAACTTTCATGAATCTATCTTGCATTTTTCTCTTATATACTTGGATATTACCTTTTCCAACTCTTTAACATAGTTACCTAACCTTTGACTAGTGAGATTCAATCTCATACTCCCATACACATTTTAACAGTTTTCTTTTATGAGTGGAGTATATAGTTAGTCACCTCCCTATATTGTCTATAGAAGAATCATGTAATGTCATTTGCCCAATCCCGCTTTTATGAAATCCTGAACTTATAGTAGAAATTTCACATACTGATTAAATGAACTGACCGCAGACTATACCAGATGTGCACAAGACAAAGATATTACCAGCTGGGACTCATAAAAAAATCACCTACAATTTGGGTGTTCCATTTATCTATTGATGCGCAACAAAATATCCTGAATCTTAGCATTGACTTAAAAAAATGATAACACTTATTTTGCTCACAAATCAGAACTCTATTTTTCTCGCACATTTTGCTTAACATAAACTGACTTAGCTTAAAGACTGCATTTATATGGATCTGTTAACTGGAAATTTATCTGAGGCTGTTGTCAGAGCACCAATAGATGACTTTTTCAAGTGACTTCCAAGCAGCATGGTGGCTGAATTCTAAGGACAGGCATCCCAAAAGGAAGAGGTAGAAACAAAAGTGTCTTTTACAATCACCTCAGAAGTCACACAGCATCATTTCTGTTGTAGTAACAGCCCCACTCAGATTAAAGGAAGAAGGTACACAGATCCCATCTCTTGGTGGAGAAATGTCAACATTATATTTTAAAAAGATATATGAATGGGAGATATTGATGTCCAATGTCTGGAAAACACAATCTGTCATATTGAGCTTGAAGATGACAACTCTAGGCATAAACCTCCTGTCTCCTGATAATGTCCTGCACTGCATATTACAAGATGTGCGTTGTTATGATAATGGTGGAGAGGAGTTAGGATTATTAAAGACATTGCTCTGTAGTGTAGAGTTTGCTCCCTGGAGTTGGAATTAAGACATTCTATAGCTAACTACAAATATTCTCAAGGTCTAGGACACTCATTTAAAGATTCAGATTCCTGGAACCCAAAGATTTAAAATCAGTAGGTCTGACTTAGTGACAAAGTATGTGACAAACACCCTCAGTGCTTCTGAGGTAGTTGATTTAAGATCCACACTTTGAGAAACACTGACTTCTTCTATAATTTCAGCACATACTGTATGATAAAAATAAGACATCTGTATGAGTTTTTCCAATACACGACTAGTGTTTTGGAGGGGTGTACAGGGGAGGGGAAATGGTCATGTTGAATGGCAAGCAGTGTAACCAGCTGTGCTGATGTTTTATTTTCTTAGCCTTACTGTCTTGGTCTTTAGAAGTAGTTACTGGTATTTGCCAAATGAGATATGGGATATGGGACATAATAGTTGTTGAATATGGGTAATCTCTGTATATATTTCATTTAAAACTCCAACCCAATTCTGTATGCATTTTTCATAAAAGAAAGCTGAAATTTAGAGAGAAGAAACTACACTCAGTCAGAAAACTAGGCAGAAGCAGGACCAGGCTTCAAAGTTTCTCTGACTCTGAAGATATTGGCTTTTTGTCTACTATACTTCAATTAGTATAAAATCAAAAGTTGGGTTTATATTCTCCATCACTTATGTGAATAATTTACTTAACATCAGATATCCTGCAAGGACCATGAAAGGCTTTTCACTCCCACTGGACTAAAAAGT
Source organism: Eonycteris spelaea (assembly GCA_003508835.1). Classification (NCBI taxonomy): domain Eukaryota; kingdom Metazoa; phylum Chordata; class Mammalia; order Chiroptera; family Pteropodidae; genus Eonycteris; species Eonycteris spelaea. The sequence goes on from PUFA01000281.1 coordinate 966,065, forward strand.
CTTTGATAACGCTTGCCATAAATAGGTTTCATCCTGAAGTCATCTTGTCTCTGCAATGCAGCACTGAACACAGAGGTTTGACCAATTACTCTTTGAAATGCTTTACAAGATAAAACACTCCTCTTTCTGAAAAGGATTGACACCACTTTTAGGTAACCCTGTTCCCACAGCTGAAGATGAATCAAGTTGACCTGCTGTCTGGGCAAGAATATAAGTTTCTCCCTTAAACTTTCTCAATTCAGTAACCACTTTTCCTTCTTAAGTTTTTATTTGACTTTAGCACACAACATAGACTATCTGTACTGCAGGAATCTGTAAGAATTCAGTCATGAGTTAACTGCCACCCAACACAGACCAAAGGCTCTCATAAACCATATGATATAGGAGGCAGTACAATGGGCATGTTAACTGTCCCTTCTCCTATTCTCCAGGCACTATACTCACTATCAAGTTTAATCATCAGAAAGTGGAATACCTTGGCCATTGCCTCTTATCCCCTGCAGAAAGGCCATCACCGACTACAATTTAATGTTATGTTCTCAGCCTGTAAAGTAAATCAATGCCAGAATCGTCCATTTGAACAGTATTTTTGTTTCTTGCAGACATCGTCTATTATGTTATTCAGCACCACTTATATAAGGAACCACATGATAAATTTCTCCCAAAATTTGGTCCCAGAAAAAAGTTTGTTTCTCTAGATGAATGTGCTTATTTTCTTCTGTCAAACAAAAAAGAAAAAGAAAAAAAGAAAAGAAAATGTGTAAACCAATGTGTTTATATTCTTGCCTTTCCTGCTAGAAAACTTAGAGCCATTTTGAGTGCCCGGCTGTAGTAACTGGCTTAAACTGGCTCTTAAATCTCCTGTGTCTTGCTTCTTCAGAAAATTCCTGATCATCTTACATTTTAATTATACCTTTGCCATTAAATATTTTTACGTTAAAGAATAGATTATTAAGAATGCAGAGTTCAAAAATACAAATTAAAAAAAATTAAAACAATATCTCCCAAGATTTTAATGATTCTTCTCTCCGGTATTTTGTAAATTTTCTTTCAATAAAACTTGCAGTAATAGTTTTTTTTTTTTTTTTTGATTAGGTATTTTTTGATGCAGGTATTAGAAACACAGAACGTCTTTTTTTTTATTCAAAATTACCCTTTTCAGCTTTTATCCACACATTAGGGAAATCATGTCTTTGTCAAGTGTTGCTGTCAATCATTTTCACTTACCGAGATGGTGGTAAATAGTGTAGTTATGTCACATCTTGGACAACTTTTAACCTCTTCATTTCTGTAGCCCAGATCACTCTGGCTTGAAAAAAGAAAGTGTTTATACTTCTCTCCAAATGTCTACAAGAGGATTCTGAGTAATAATGCATGAAATAGTGCCCAAACCTAGATTGTCATAATGTATTGGCATAGGTCCAATACTGTTTCACAGATTGTTAACTTAAACAAATATTCCCTTAAGTGAGTGAGAGCATGAAATTCAGGAGATAATGTGGAAACCAGAAAATGTGAAAAATTATGCTGAAATTTATCTGTATAAACTAAAACTACAATTGAATCTGCCCGTATTCTCTCTAATCTGTGACAGTGTATTGTAATTAATAATTTGACTGCTTAGTCAGGAATTTCTTTGGTAACCAAGCCTTCATTTTAGTTACTCTGGTTCCTAAAATACTACAGATGTTTAGAAAGATTATAATCTCTCAACTGGGTCACTTAAAGTACTTTACCATTCAATTAACATTTTCACATAATTTGCCTGAACTAAATATAATAAAGGATTGTTTTCAGATTGTAAAGTCAAAGGAAAGTAAAATCACCTTTATGGTGAAGTTTTTACATTATCTTTACAGAATAAAGAGCTATAATTTTCCAGGTATGAGATTCCTCCCCACCTCAATCCCTATTCACTCACTCATACACATATTTTCAGAGACGGATCCTTTCACTGATCACGGTGCTGAAATAAAAATTTGGTCCAGTGTCTCTCCCACCAATATGGAAATAAGCCATGTGGGGAATCATACTGTGACTTACAAAACAAAGAACTTCACTGGGTTTCTGAGATTCTTTGTGAGGAAAAGGTGAACTCTTTGCCCGATGCTTCTAATCACTTAACCGGGTTTTGCGAAGAAATATATATTTTTTAATAAATAGCCATGAAATGAATACACACAACACATACACACTCATACATACATTCATAGTGCATCTTTGGGTTTATAATTTTTAAATAAGATATTTCCATGAACAGTGTGTGGCTCAGAGCTCCATCCATATTTCCATCTCCAGAAATGTCAGGTGCATCATGCACAAATGGATGAGGGTCTGTCCCTTCATAACAGGCAGTTATTACCACTCACAGAATAAAAAATGCTTTTTAATCGCAAATTCTCATTAACTGAAAATTAATTCACACCCGTAAAGGTGGTATTTAACATACATTACAATTTCCTTCCTGGTGGCATGCCCCTTCCATGCAAACAAAGAATAAATGACATGGAAGACATTTATATAACATTAACTGATCACTTTCTCCAGAAAGATGCTGAAAATGATTAGATGATTTTGACTCCAAAAAATATTTGATTAACACAAGTAAATGAATAGGGTTATTTATGCTCTAGTTACTAAAAGGCTAACACCACCCCCAAGATTGCTTTTTAAGAGACTATCCTTCACTAAGTCCAACCTTGGCTTTATTTACAAAAGCGAAAATCTGTATTAGGAGACAGCAGAAATATGTGCTGTAGGGATTTCATGTAAGTAATATTTTATTATGACTATAATAATAAAGTTTTTTTAAAGTTCATTTTTAACCTATCTCATTTTTTTAATGATAATGGAATGAAACAAACTTTTCCATTAAAATATGAACTACTGGAATCTATGGGGAGCCTACATCTTTAAAAATATATATATATATAACCATTTCAGTTTTATAGCATGTCCTACACTGGAGACAGTAATGCATCTCTGTCTTATTTCATTCTGGGAAGCAAAATATAAATCACGTTCATGGTTCTCTTAGATGTGTGAGATCAAGTTTCCAGTGTCTACCTTCTCATTTTTTTTCCCCATCCACTGTGATAACGATGACAGTTATAAAAATACTTTATACTCTTTTCTTTTTAGTCAATCACTGACTGAGTAGATTAGGTGAAGTAATTCTTAAATTTAAGGAGATTTATTTCTTTCCCAGCTCCCAGTTCATGGAAGTTCATGCACAGAATAGCCCTTTTACAAACTTATGTCCTCACTCAAGAACAAAACATGACTGCTATTCAGGCAGCTCCTGAAATGTAAAGAGAGGTGTAAACAAATCCAGAGACTTCTTCATTTCTACAGATCTGATGAAATTTATCATGGGAAAAGAAGAGCTTTTTCTGAATTGATGTTTAATTGATTCAGAAGTAAAGATATAAAAGTACATTTTCTTTCTAGTAATACAAAAACAGAAAATATAATATCAAGTAGATGTCTCAAAGAGAATTTCCCTTAGATGGGAAAACTGGACCACAAATTGAAATGACAAAACTTTATAAGAATCATAGACATTAGGACTAGGAAGAAGCCATGGAAGTCTCTGATGATGAGGGCTAACAGTCAACAAGCACTCATCTTGGGCTTGGCACGATGAAAAAGTTTTTACAAGGATATCTCTTTTAATACGCAAAAGAAGTGTATGAAGAAAGTATGATTTTTACCCCTATTTTGTGGATAATCAAAGTAAGGCTTGAAGAGGGTAAGAAATTTGTCCAGGGTCACACTGCCACCATGAGAAGTGCTTGGGACAGTAATAGGAGAGCCTGGCTGCAGAGTCCAGGTTCTGTCACCCTTCTTAACTTTCTAAGTTAACCCCTTATTTTCATCAAAGCAGAGTGGGGTAATAAAATGTCCTGAACCATTTAGCCATGTAGGGGCACTCCCAGAACTGAAAACTAGGCCTGCAGGCACTTAAAAAAAATTACTTCTTAAAGAAGGAGCCAGGACAGATGCCATTCTTTTTGTGGCACAAAAAGCAGAAGTGCCTCGGAAGCAGCAGTTTGTGGTTTTTGTGTGCCATTTGGATTAGCCTACTCCCGGATACTTTCCACTACCCACCCCCCTCAGCCCCTGCCGCTTGCCTCTTATCCAGCCTCATAAAATACTCCTGTATGTATTACACCGGCCGAGCACACAATTGTAATGCTGGCCTGGTGCGTGTAAATTGCCTCTCAGTGGGTGGCTATTATATTTATATTGGTTTAAACTGTTTCCATTGCCAATCCATTATGCTGGAATTCCCCCTTGCTGAGGGCAGCTGTGTTATTCTTTTCTTTGACTGAAGCCCAAGAACTATCTCTCCAACTCTTTGGGAACCAATCCTTTAAGGGTAAACATGTTGAGTTAGATGGGGCCTCTTCTTATCCCACTGCCACTTGCTAAATCAGGAACATTCCCCTCTGGCCTCAACCAGTTCATATTGCTCATTTTTTAAAGAGATAGAAATTAAAGTGGAGAAAGAAAGTGATGTGATGCCTATTTATGTAGAAAGTCAAAGGAATGCCCTGGGAATAACATTGTACTAGTAACTCTGCTTCCCTAGAAGGCAAACAATTCAAGCTTAACCAAGAAAGAGAGTCCAGATGGCCCTGGGTATGTCCATATGAATACCCTTTAAGTAAAATGCAAGTGTGTGAGTGCCCCTTTCTGAACAGAATCTCCCAGCAAACACTTAATGGCTCTCAGTACCAAACATGCATTCTTTAAATAAAAGTTCCATGGTTCTGCTTACAGTTGACTAAAACTCAACTGGTAACTAAAACTGGTGACTAAAAGTCAAGAACTGATTGAACATCAGTAATATACACTTCTACGTGTAACTGCAAATCAATAATGTGTATTTCTATTTCTATGGTGATATAATAAAATTAGGAAGCAATTTCACAAGTTTAATTGTTTCCTTAAGTGCTAAATTAATCACTAAAAACTGATGACTATTGATAATCTACCCGTTTGTCCTGTAAGCACAGACCCTTTGTCATAGGGGAAATAAGAGGAAGAATTTGGATATATTAAACTTATTGACACATGTGCAAAGACAACCCCAAAAGTCTTTATCTGATGGTGTGTCAGATTCATCATTTTTAATTAAAAATTTATACCAAAGAGCAGTAGTTGTAAGAATAAATACAATTAAAAATAATTCTCCCTGTTAAAAATGGAGAGAGATTGCTCTCTCCTCTCTATTCCTTAAAGCATTTACTTTAGAAAACTTAAAATTCTAAATACTTTCTCCTTGCTTGGAAATATATATATACACAGTATATCCTTTTGAAAACTAGGTAGGACTTTTGTCATCTTTAAGATCCAGAAATGTTTTCCTCAAGGACTCGGACACTATATCTAAGAAATATAAACATCAAAGGATGTAGCTCGCATGTCTCCCAGTCTCTGAGGGAGGGTAGGAGCCTAACATCAGTGGACACCTTGTTTCAAGTTGCAAAAATACCTCCTGACACGAAGATATGAGAAGTTCATCTTTCCTCCAGATAAAGCCAATTAGCTAACACAGATGGTCATTCCAATGACCAGATAAAGTTAGAATGAACTATGTGTGATGAACGAATTGGTGCTGTCAAGTCCTCTTACCTGAGGATTGGTTATTGTTTATCTTGAAACCATATATAGAATGGAGTATATCTGCTTGGATGTATAAGAAGGTGAGTGTCTTTCTATCTTTGAAATCTCGTGATTTCCTGTGATTGGCATTATAATGCTTTAATGCTTATTCAAACTAAAAGTGAATTAAAAATAAAATAATAATAAAAAATAATAAGTAATAAAAGTGAGTAAAAATTTCTCTATTAGCTTTATGGAGAGGATTTCTGGATTGGGAGAAGATTTTGTTTTTAATCTTATCCCCCAAACATTGTTAAGTTTTGAAAGGAGAAAAATTTATATGGACTGTGGAGGCCTTGTGTAATGGAGCAGGTTTTCTTTTAAAAGACCCGAGGCCTCCCATCTAATATACCAAATTGCACTGCACAAACCAATCTCTGTTTAAGTCAGGACCACAGTCAGACATAAAGTGCTTGTTCTGCTTTTTGCTTGTAAGTGTAATGTACTTTGGGTTCATTAAATTGACATTACCTTGTTACACTAAAGTCTCTACAGCAAAAAAAGAAAAATAAAGCTTTTCACATGTTCATGAGAAAAGTAGATAAGTGTATAAAGTTGAAAATTATTTCAAGGAAATTTTAAGGAGACCAAAATAATTTTATACATATACATACTATATATATACATACACACACACACACACATACACACATACACACACACATATATATGAAATTCACACGTATAACAAATTGTAAAAAAGTGTTTGCTATCTGAGAAGGGTAATTTATTTGGACTGAATTTTGGTTCTTATAATTAAAGTATATGCCAGTCATTCCTAAAATTTAAGAAGGATTAAAAGCAACTGTGAAGCTTGTTTTAATGTGGTTTCACAGGACCTGCCCCTGAGATTTTGGTTCAGTAGATATGGAGTGGGTCCCTGATATTCTTATTTTTCAGAGCACTTCAGGTGATCCTGATGCAGGACTCTAAAGAAACACTGACATATCCAAGAAATTCATGACGTTCCAAATTCCAGCCTAAATTGGGACTAAGACAAAACTGGTCTCATTTTTAAATTAACAAAAAACATATAGTGAATTATTCTTTTATTCAAGGACTATTTAGTTGTTACACTATTTTTATATGCATAACCAGAAAAGAAAGATACTTATGGAGAGAAATAAAGAATAAAAATGTTTGCGTTAATGTTTCAATAAAGTTAAAATAAACAAAACCTAGGGTTTATTTAAAAACATCAGATTAATTTGCAATACCAGAAGCCAGAGAACAAGGAAAATAAAATTACGTTAAAATAAGAATTAAAAAAGAATAATTTGACCTTCAAATTCCACACCAGAAGTTTTGTGAACCAGTGGAAACTTTAATTATGCTGGAAAAGAGAATCCAGCGTCTGAAATATCAAACAGATAATTCTTCAATGAGTGGAGAGAGGGCTACAGCGCCCCCGAAGAGGCACGTGTGGTACCTGGAGAGTGCACAAACTTCAGGATTTCTGGGAGGCAAATTCAATGAGAATTACTTTGGAAATTTTTCCTTAGAGGCACAAAATTTTAGCTTATGCCACTATGGAAAGATTAGCACTGTTGAAACTGAACTCCCTTGGTGCGAGTTGGAGCAGAACAGTATCTCCTGTTAAACCTGCTGTAGGTTTCCAGGTAACTCAATCTCAATTTCTTTGCTTTTTAAAGCCCCCCAAAGCTTTATAAAATGCTGCTGATATACTTTCTCTTATGACACAGATCAGTACTGTCATATAGAAAAGTATTCCTGATTCTCTCTCCATGATACTTCCATTATTAACATTGCTTTCTTATATTTCAAATCAGTAAAGTTTTTAGTCATAGAAATAAGATGCTGCACTATTCAACCTTAGAAAATGACAGGTCATCTTCCAACATAAAACAAAACAAAAGCCAGCGTAAACCCAGTGTGTTGTAGAACTAGATCCCTATGTTCTTCTTTTCATTCTTTTTCTTCTCTTTATCCATTTTTATGTCATTGGTACCTGATGTTTGCCTCTTTTCTGTGTTACTACTTTAAAATTCTTTTTATATCCTTGTAAACTATTCAACTTTAATAAATTTAAGTACTGAATACATTGATTTAATTTATTTCTTTATTGGCTTCTTTTTCTATCTCAATTTCCTACATAATATATCCTAACTATGCAAGAATTTTTTATCCCTATGCTTTACACTCCAGCTTTCTTTCTCTCCTTGATTCCATTGATTAGCACTCATTTTTACACATTACTTATTTTCCCTGTTACAGTCTGCATTGTGCCCTCCCCCACAAATTCGTATGTTGGAGTCCTAATCCCCAGTAACTCAGATGTGACTATATTTGCAGATAGACTGTTAAAGAAATAATTAAAATAAAATGAGGCCATATGGGTGGCCCTAATCCAATATGACTAGCATCTCATTAGAAGATATTAGGACACAGACCATGCAGACTGGAGGATGACCATGTGAGGACACACACAGAAGGCACCAAGTACAAGCCAAGGAGAGAGGCCTCAGGAGAAGCCAAACTTAACAACACCCTGACCTTGGACTTCCAGACTCCAGAGATGTTTAAGCCACCCAGTCCGTGGTAGTTTATGATGGTAGCCATAACAAACATACTCTATTTCCATCTTTTCTTGTCTTTAGGTTTATTAGAGTTCATCCTTTTTTTCGAATATTTAAAGCAGCAGGCATGCCACAGCCTTCCTCACTTTTCTTCTTATATATTATGTATTTACTTATGTTCCTTTCTATTGATCAACACATAAAATATTAAACATATTTGAAAAAGCTTATTTAGCTCAAAGATTGTTCCATGAGGGTCTCAACTTCCCTGTAGTATAGTTTTACTCTCTATAAGTTATAGATAACAATATTATTAATCTCATATAAAACCATTGCAAAGATTTCATTTATTAATCCATAAAATGTCTAAAACAGTGTCTGGCACATAATAAGCCAAAGTAAATATTGGGTGTTGTTATTATTATTGTTTTCTTTAATTCAATGAGTATCTACTAGTGCATATCTTGTGCCAGGAACTTGTATTCATGGATCTCTTGGTCAATTGGGAAAAATGACACAATATACAAACTAACTAATACATAAATAAATACTAACACATTTTGATAAATACTCTGCTATCAGTTTTAAAAAGCGACATGATACATAGGAGTGGCTATTTTACACTGAGTGGTCTAAAAAAGAGCCAGCTGCTTAAGGTCCAGATGGCTTTCTCAAGAGAAGCTGTAAGAGTGGCTGGTGCAAAGGCCCTAAGGTATAAATGAGTTTGGTGATTTCGGGGAGTCTAAAAGAAGTCTAATGTGCTGCAGTGTAGTGGGTAAGAAGGCGAGTTACACAAAATGAGGTCAGCTAAGGATATAGGGAGGCCCAGTCGTATGGGACTTTATAAACCACTGAGGCTTGAGAGGCTAATCAAAGTGCTGATGTCAGCACTACATGCTATTTTGTAGACAGTGCTTAAGAGGAGCTGGACTCCTGAATGCCTGGAACTTGGGCCTCAGTGCCATCAGGAACCTCTCTCTCCTCAACTTGTTTCTTCCTTGTTCTGCATCTTATCTACATCCTCTCCCTCCTGCCTATTGTACTCTAAAAAGGACACTTCAAGGAAAGTTCTACTTGGCCCAGCTTGGTTCTCAAGTTCATTACTGACACAATCACCACTGTGAGTCATACATCGATCCCTGTATCCAGGGGAATGACAGCTCTAACTAGGATCACAAGGTTTGAAGGAGTTTCCCAGAAGAGGGAAGGTGCCAGAATAAAGCAATATATTTCCTCTACAGTCTAAAAGGAAGCTCTACTGGGAAGCAATGTGTAGGCATATGGGCTTGGTTTGTTCCTTGGACTGTAAAGGGGAGCTCAATAGGGGAGAATAGGAGTGTGAGACTGCTTAGCTCCGGGGGTGGGCTGCTCTCTAGCACGTTCTTTCATCTCAGTCTAAGCAGGTTTAATACAGCTTTGTGATAAGGTATCCTAAATAGCTTTTATTCTTATGTCTAGATTTTGTAAAATTCCTTCACAATTAGGTGTTATTATTTTATCAGCAGTCTAGGACTTTGGGCTTTCTCAAACACAACCCCTGTGCATTTTCTGGCTGGTCTTCTCACCCATCAACCACAGAATATGACTGTTGGGTTGGTGGTAGGGCTGGTGAAGTGCTGAGCTGCTGTGCAGCTCACCATCATGCGACCGGGGTTTCCCTGGAGGGGGAGGGCTAGTGCATGTGCACTTTACAGAAGCTGTGTGAACTTAAAGATGCCTCTGATTGCTAACAGTTACCAAAATATAAACTGAGCAATTTTTTTTTTTTTTTCAGTCCTAGGAATTTACTATGAGGAGACACTGGGTAAGTCAGTCAAAGTATACATGCAAGGATGTCATTTATAGTAAAAAAAAATTTGGGAGAAAAAAAGAAAGGAAAGAGATAGTTGGGGTAGGGAGTCTCTTTAATGTGTTCTGACATGGAGGAAGGTAATTCATTCATGCTGTCAGTAAGAATTCTCTACATCAGGAAAAGACACTTACTGGAGTATCTTTCCATAGTTCAAAAATCCCCCTACTTTAAGGTGCATCTCTCTCCCCCAGTCCACAGAGATATACTGCCAATAGCTATCCAGTCATTCATTCATACACCCAAGATATAATGTGTGACTGCTGTAGATGATAAATACACCAAAGAACCGCAGCTCTGTTTTTGTTTGTTTGTTTGATTGATTGTTTCCTATCAAGTACAGTGCTGCTATAAACATTTTAAGATATGCCTTTGGTTGACCATATTGTAGGCCTTATTGCATATATACCTAGGTGTGAAATATCAGGCATAAGGTATTCCTATGTTCAACTTTAGTACATACAAGAGCAGTGCTGTTAAATAGAGATGTGATGCAAGCCACAAATATCATTTTTAACTTTTAGTATGTACATTAACAAAGTAAAAAGTCACAGATGAAAAGAATTTTAATAACATTTTATTTAACTCCGTATATCCAAAGTATTCTCATTTTGACATATAGAGTGAATGTTTTAAAAAATTATTAATAATAAGATGATAGGCTAAAGAAGCTGTAGTACATATATACAATGGACTATTAGTCAGCCATAAGAAGAGATGAAATACTGCCATTTGGGACAACATGGATGGACCTCGAGATAATCATGCTAAGCGAAATAAGCCAGACAGAAAAAGTTGAAAATCACATATCACTTATATGTGGGCTACAAACCTAAAAGCAATGAATGAACAGGACAAACAAACAAAGACTCATGGATATGGACAATAGAGTAGTGGTTACCAGAAGGTAGGGGATGGAGGTCGAGGGGGAGGTAGATAGAGTAAAGGGAGTAAAATAAAAAGTAAAATAAAAATAAATAAATAGATAAATAAATAGATAAATAAATAAATAAATAAATAAAAATTACCAATGAGATATTTTATATCTTTTTTTTCCATATAAGATTTTAAAAAAATGTAGTATATGTACAGCACATCTGTTTAAACCAGCCACATTTCAGGCATGCATCTGGTTAGTGAGTACCAGGACGGTGCCATTTTGAAAGGAAGGAATTATTGTCTATTATTTAATGCTGTGTATAGGAAAATTTTACATTTACTTCAACATTTGCCTAGAATATAATAAAATTAAGTGATGTGTTTCACCGAAACCAGTTGAAGCTGATAAACTACTAAGAACTTTGAGTGACCTAGAAATATCAGACTCTCACTGGGCCTAAATGAAAATTTTTCTCTCACTAATGACCATGTTGCCATAACTATGTGTGGTTCACTATGAGTAGGGGTGACATCCAATGGTAAAAATAACGCTAAGGACATAAGTAGGGTCTTACATGATTTTGTAAACATTGGGATTTTATCATTTAGACCAGAAATTCTTAAATGTTTTGAGTATGTATGACTCACTTGGGAAACTTGTCATAAATGGAAATTCCAATTTTTGAACGTACAGTAAAATGTAAATGTTAAAAGAGTGAGTCTGATGTAGGTGGCCCAAAGCCCACACTCAAATACACAGTGTTGTATTTGAGAAAACCTAAGAAAGTTTTGAAGCAGGTGAAGGATATTTTAGTCATTTTTTTTTTCTTTTTAGAGCTTTCTTATAAAAACAGCATGGATTTCATGGGGTGAGACTGTAAATAAGGAGAACCAATACAAAGCTGGTCAATTGTTCAGGTAGAAAATAATAAAAGCCTGAAGTAGAGCACTTTTGGCCAGAGATAGGAGAGGATGAATTCAAGAGATATTAAGACTATTTGAACCTAGTGTGATGTGAAAAATGAAGTCAGGGAGAGGCACAGGGAATCTGGCTGCAATTACTAGGTGAGCCATTGTGCTGGTATCCATCAAGATATGAAATGCTAAAAGGAAGTGGAAAATGAATGTTTGTTCATTCCAATGCAGAATATGAGCATGCTATTTGAATGGCTATATTGTCAGTTTCTCTCAACCCATCTGCCATTTCTGGCTAGCAATGGTCATAATGGAGCCATTGTGATATTAGAAATGGGGTAATTAAACAGAAATATCAAGAGCTACTATTGGCTTCAGAAATATTTAATATTCTGACCTGTGAAAATAGCCTGAAAATCCATGTTTAATTCTTGTTACAAGTTAAAAATGTTTTTTTCTAATCAAAATGACTATATAACTCCTGCTTTCCTCAAAGGTACTAGAGAACCCCAAAGTTATCTGATTCCTCTGAGGGAACATGGCCACCGAGAGACCTCAAAGAGTATTCAATTAAATAGACAGAGAATTGCAGCATTATATCCCTCTTGGGGTTAACAAGAAAAGCTTTAGACTTATCAAGGATTAATAATAAGGACACTGAAGCCAGAAACAAACCTTGCAGTGTCAATCAAAGCCCTTGATATCATGGAATGAGGCCTTATCATGCCTTAGTCCTCTTTAGAAAGTTTTCAATGAAAGAAACTTTTCAGGTTTTGTTAGAGAACCCATGGCTGAAAAGACTTGATTGGACTATTAAAGTCAAGATTCTGACATCCAGAAAGAGGAAAACTAGAGAAACAGTCCCTCTCTAACAAGTTATGCCTGTGTGCACTGCACATTGTGATAGCATGTATTTCAGTAATAAGTTACATTAATACAATGTTTTTGTTGAATTGTTTCCCTCTCTGCAACACCTCAAAAGGTACATAACAGAGGCTTCCCTGACACTTGTAGAGAGTAGCTGGACAGGGTGTAAACACTAGTATCTCCTCTGTGAGCTTTCAATTTCTTGCTAGGATAGCAATTTGAAACCAAAGTTTTATGATTTTTATGATTTTATGTTTTTTATTTTATGCCCAGAATTTTTTATAATTGCAAGAGCTGCCTCCCAGTGCTTTAGAATTCCATGTTTTTCCAATGTGGCTGGTATTTCTGCTTGAATCTAAGCCATGTTTACCATAGGATTCAGACTGAAATATACTTGAAATATAGGAACTCAGTTCAAGGACAATGGATTAGGCTATTTCATTTACTCTGACTGGCTTCCAGATGCCTACCCAAATCCTTTCTTTAAAATTCTCCAATAAGTGACATTAAAACGAAAATGAGAATTTTCTCTAATGCCTGCTGGGCCTCAAAAAGTTAAAGTATCAATAGCTTAGTGCCAGCACAGAACTGGTGAAAATAGTGGCGAACAGCATCAGCAGAAGTGCTCCAGTCCTCTTGCAGCAACACTGATGCCTTTGAGATTTTATCAATGAGTTAAGGTTTGGGGGATCATTAGTGGCAGGTCCCATTGTTTGGTGAGACAGAGTGGAGAGAAAGAAAATGGTCGATTCTCTCTGGCTATCCCTTCCCTGTATTCTCTACTTGTTCTTCTCTCTGACCTCTAAACACTGAAGTACAAGAGGGCTTTCATCTTTAGAGCTTTTTCCCTTATCTGTCTATACTCATTACATTTGTGATATAACATTTGTGATAACATTTGTGATAATAGACTCTCCATGCCTCTCTCTTGACTTCATTTTCCACATCACACTAGGTTAAAATAGTCTTAATATCTCTTGAATTCACCCTTCCTTATCTCTGGCCAAAGTACTCTACTTCAGATTTTTTCTATTTCCTACCTGAACAATTATAGTAGCTTTGGTTTATGGCCTCAACCATCCCATACCCTAATGATTTCCAAATTTACACATCCAGCCTTAACTTCTCCCTAGATCTTTTGATTGGTATATCCAAACAGCTGTTTAATAGTTTCATCTGGATATTCAATAGGTATTTCAAACTCACCATATCCAAAATCAGATTTTGATTCTTCTCTCTAAATCTCCTCTTTCCATAATAATTTTTTTCTCCAAAATGGCAACTCTATTTTTCGAGTCTCAGAGTCACCCCTGATTTTTCTTCTTGTTGCACTCCATATCCATATCTCTTGGCCATTTTCAAGCCTGGTAATTCAAAATTTCTGGGACTTGTGTTCCAAAATCTGATTTTTAGGTTGCTCCCAGGATATTATGATAATCAGTGAGACAAGAACCATGAGACCTAAAAACTAGTTCTCAGAGTTCTTGGGAAATCCCTTCTGAGAACTCCTGAAGCTACTTGGGAAGAATTTGAGGGGGCTAGAATTCCCGAAGGTGGCCAGACCAGAGTCAGAGAGACACACTTTCATAACGGTTATAATCTTGTTCTGCTTCCAGGCTGCCCCAGATTGGGGAATGTGGGTTATAACAGAAAATGAATGAGTTAGACTGAAAATCACATTTAGCTTAGAAACCTCAGGCTAGCCCTTCTGTCTTTCTGGTGAGATACCAGAACCCACAGCTCAAAGGAAAATGTAGAAATACTCCTTGTTTATAGTTGTATGGAGGCAGAGGATGAAAGGAAGCCTTGGCCTTCACATTCCTGAAGGCAAAATCTATAAATTGTATTTCACACAGGACTGAAATGCAGTAATTATTATTGGGTGTGTAATGCACAGAACCTGGGAATAGAAGTCAGGACGGCCAGGGTCTGGTCCCATATTTGTCTCTAATTAAATATGAGACTTGAAGTATATTATACAGTAGCTCTGGGCCTCAACTTTCTCTTCTGTAAACTGAGGTCCTTTCTCACTCCAAGGGCCTACTGAATTCATCATGGTCTCAGCCCTTCAGCAACTTAAAAGAAATACGCCTTAAGTACTCTTCTCTCCTGAAAATGATAGGAAGAGTGTCAGAATAGGTAGAGGAGGGCAAGAACAAAGGTACAGGAGCCAGTTAGGGGTAATTCAAGACAGTTGATATGGAATAAGCTTCAGAATCTAAGAAAATAAATAAATGGGCACTCATTCAGCCCCTCTCATCCTGAGGAAAAGGCCCAGGTCCACAAAATGCTTCACTATCACTTTGCTGTGAATTGATTAGGCCAAGTGCATTAGGAGACGACCTGTCAAGCCTGATGATGTGTTTAACCACAGCAGGAAAAGTAAAAATGATGTTCAGTTGAGTGTGTCTTAAGTGCTGTAATTACAACACTAGTTTATTTTAATTCTGAAAATATCTGTTCTCCATCTAAACAGACTACACTGAAAATGACTTGCCTTTCTTTTCCCCAAGCCGGCCAGATGAACAGAAGTGCATTTTCACAGTACTCCTCTGGGGTGGCAATATGGACAAATGTATGCAGCAAGGTTCTTTTCAAGTAGATTAAGTGAAGGGAAAAGTTTAACACAGAAGCTCAGCAATCCTGCTAAGTTCTCACTTGCAAACATCCATGAAAAAAAAAAATTATGTGGGAAGGAATGGGTTGATGCTTGCCGCTGGGCATCCCGAAAGCAGTGAAGGAAACCACAGACCTGGCTGAGGACTGCTTCGTCTTAACGAGCTTCCCTAGAAAACGTGGCACCCGATATTATCTGAGAAATGGATGGAAAATGACGAGCATATAACACTCCTTCATAGGGAGACAGTGTTTTCATATTCAGAGCTCTTTAATGTTTCCCTCAGTAGTCTTGTTAGATAAGAGAGAGAGTGATTATATCCTCAGTTTGTGAAAGGGAGAATCAAAGCTGAAGTGTCAAGCAATTTGTACAGAAAATAATTGATGTCAGTGTCCAACCAACATCAGGCCTTAGGGGTTCCTGTTATTGAAGCCAGAGTCCCGAATATGAGGCCCAGAGCCTGGGTCTGAAGAGCTTATATCAAAGGATCAAATGCCCAAGTACAGCCTCATAATTAAAAGCGATTGGACAAAACTCAGTCATGGTGCAGAATAATACAGGCAGATTCATAACTAAAATGACAAATAAGTGGCACTTCACTTTAAAATTAAATTAATTTCCTAGAGCTTATTTCTGTAGGCATATCGGCATTTGATGAAATCAGTTATGCATTGATAAGAAAGCAGAGATTAGAGCGAAGAAAACTCTGGATGCCTGGATTTATCTCTAAAGAGTAGTTGCAACATTTTCAAAAAGAATTAAAGTTAATTTGAATTAGCAAAAGCTTAAATATAACTCTCACTTCCTCCATATCTAGCCTATCTGTTTCGTGTTTCCATCTTTTCTTCAGTGTTATTGGCAAAAAAGAAGGAAATATAGAAAAAAATTAGATCAACTTTAATTCAAAGACTACAAGAAACTTATAGACTGTATATATATCAAGAACTTAAAATTTTAGCTGTGGTGGAACTTCATTCATGAATAGGGATGTCTTCATTCAGGCTTCCCTTGGTCCTTGGCTGAGAAGAACATGCTCAAGTGAGCACTCCTAAATCACACCTGAAGATCGGTCTATCTATCTATCATCTACTTCTGGCGATTGATAGGGGTACGAAAAATGAGGGCTCAGAGGTCAGACTGTGTGTATTTTACTTTGACTCTACTACTACAGAGCTGTGGGCCTTTGGGCAAGTAAGTCTTAGAATTCATAGCTATTAAGTTGTGACATTGTTTGGGGTGTTTATTGTTTAATTGTTTTCCTGAAAATTATATAAAATAATATGTATAAATAAATTAGCATAGTATCTGGTGGAAAGCGAATATTCAACAAAGATTAGATTTAAAATAGAACGTTTTGGCTGCTTCTAACAAATTACACAAACAGCACATATTTACTACCTAATGGTTCAATAGGTTAGGAGTCTAACATAGGTTTCACTGGACTAAAATCAGGGTGTCTGCAAGACTACATTCCTTCCTGGAGGGAAATATGTAGAAAGGGGTGGAGGGAGCTATAGAGATATTTCCTTGCCTCCATCTTCACGGCCAGTAATGTTTTCATCTCTCTGTACCTTTCATTTGTAGTCACATCTCCTCTAATCTCTTCTACTTTCCTTTTCCATTTTTAAGAACCTTGTGATTATGTTGGACTCACTTGCACACTCCAGGATTTTCTCCCATCTCAATTCATTTCACAGTTACTCTTCTAGCAATTGTGGTAAGTAGAATAAAGCCACCTAAAGATATTTGGATCCTAATTCTTGGAACCTGTAAATGTTACCTTCTATGGCAAAAAGGACTGTGTAGATGTGACTAAAAATCTTGAAATGGAGAGATTATCCTGGATTTTCAGAGTAGACTCCGAATGCCATCACAAGTGTCCTTGTGAAAGGGAGACAGAAGGAAGTTACGTGTATAGAGCAGGAGAAAGCAACATCACCACAAAGGCAGCGATTCCAGTGATGCAACCACAAGCTAAGGAATACTAGGAATGATCAGATGCTGGAAGAGGCATGGGACAGATCTTCCCTTTGGGTAGAAGCTCGGGACTACCAGCACCTGGTTTTCAGCCCAGTGACACTGATTTCAGAGTTCTGGCCTCCAGATTCATGACACAATGGATTTCCATAGTTCTAAGTCCCCAAGTTTGTGGTAACTTGTAGCAGCCACAAGAAACTAATACAGCAACCGTAATTCCATCTGCAACCTCAGTTCTCCTTTGCCAAGTAATGTAGTTCCAGGTTTGGGGGATTAGAACATGGACAACTTTGGAAGACCACTATTTTGCTTAATTTCACCTTTAACCCATCAACCTCGTAAATATATCTCTATAGCTCCCTCCACCCCTTTCCACATAGTATCCTGCACCACAGCTTTTTCTTTAAATTCTACAACTTAGTGGCTGAGAGCGTTGGTTCTGAAGCACATCTACTTCAACATTTGCTAGATGTGTGACCAGGGAAGTTACTGGGAAGTTACTTATTAATTTTTTCACCAATGAAGTGGAGATAATTTAGTATCACCTCATGGAATGGTTGAATTAATCAAGTGATATAATGCATGTGAAGTTCTTAGAGTATTGTTTTGCACATCATAATCTTTCAGCAATGTCACATATGATTATCATCCTTTTCATTCCCATCATCATCATCGACAACTTGGTGGTAGAAGAACATGGGTATATCAGTTTTCTACTACACAGTAATACTGGCTTAAAACAATAAACATTTATTATTTCATGATTGTGTGGGTCATCAGCGTTTGCTGATCAATTTTGGGCAATTCTTCTGCTGGTCTCACCTGAGCTCACTCATGTGGCAGCACCCAGCTTGGCAAGCTGCATGGTCCAAAGTGGTCTCATTCCCATGGCTGGTTGCTGATGCTGCTTCCCACAAGGTGTCACACCCTCACAGAGGCCAGCCCAGGCTCCTGTACATGGCAGTCTCAGGACAAGACCTGTACCTTGAGGCCTAGACTGAAAACTCCCAGTTGTCACTTCTGCTATATTCTGTTAGTCAAAGCAAGTCTTAAGAACAGTCTGAATTGGAAAAAGGGGAAGACTGACTTCCTCTCTAGATGGTAGAAATAGAAAAGTCACTTTTCAAAGGGGCGTGCACAGAGTAATGGGAGGAATTTGTAGTCATTTCTGGCAATTTACCACAATGAGTTTTGGGGAATAGTCCTAGACCTGAAATTTTGCAAATGCATGACCTTGGGCAAAATCTCATAACCTTTAGTACAATCACAGCTTTTGAGAGTCTATTAAAATCTGGAGATGTTAAGAGAGCCTGAGACATTTTCTCCTCTAAAGAAAGTGGTTTGTTAAACCAGGGTAACATTTATCTTAAAGGATTGATGTGAGGATAAAATAGGTAATGTATATAAAGTGCCTAGCACAATACTTGGCAGTACCTGGCATATAGACACCCAGTAAATGACTGTTATGATTATTATTCACTTTATGTAAGAATGTCCAGATTTCACTTATAACTTGGTAAGGAAGGCATGCCATCTCTATTAGTCTGCTCAGACTACCATAACAAAACACCATAGATCAGGTGGCTTAAACAACAGAAATTTCTCTCTCACAGGCTGGAGGTGGAGAAGTTCAAGGTCAAGTTTCCAGCAAGACAGTTTTCATTCCAAGGCCTCTTCTCTGGGCTTGTAGATGACTGCCATCTCACTATGTGCTCACATGTCCTCTTCTTTGTGTATGTGCATGGAGAGGAGAGCAAGCTCTCTGATGTTTCTTCTCACGAGGACACTAATCCTATCATGAAGACCCCACCCTCACGAACCTCATCTAACACTTACCTCCTGAAGGCCCCAAATGCCAACACATTCAGGTGGGGGAGTTTAGGACTTCGATATATGAATTTGGGGGATGAAAATATTCAGTTCTTAACACCATCTAAAGCTTTTTATCTTTCAGAGCCAGTGGATAAAAAGCTGGGATATGAGCTCTCTACTGGCCTGGAATTGATTTCATAGCATTGAATTTGAGCTATCTTTTAAGTAAACATTTATAATCAAAACTAAAAGTGTACATTCAACCTCAGATTTGTTCTATACATACATTTATATGCATGCAATTTTATGCATAGAGCGCAATTACTAGAGCTATAAACACATAATGCACTAACTTACTCTTCAACAAAGACAGGTGTTTAAATGCCTTTCAATGTCCAGGGAGTGGCGAAGCCTGGATAATAACTTCAGTCTCAGACACAGCTTATTTTTTTGTTCAAAGGCTTATTGCAAATCCTGGGTGTCAGAATCAGACAGTATGAAAAGAGAACGGGACTGGGAGTCCAACCACCTGGCTTATAGACCCAGCATTAGCACTAACAAGCTCTGTGACCTAAAGTAACCTCTCACAGCCCCAGTCTTTTAGTGCACAATAAGCGGAGAGATTGGCTTAGGGTTTTTGCGCTGTGTGCCATGGTACCCTGGGGTAACATAGACCTGCAGCAGAAATAGGAGACATGGGCAGCTTGAAAGCACTCAGCATCCATTTCAGCTCAGCACCTTTCCCCTGTACAAGCCTCATTTAAATCATTTGAAGAAAAGATCCAATATCAAAAATATTTAAATATTTGGCAGTCAGTGTTCTAGATGAGTTCAAAAATTTACTGTGCCTATGAAGCAACTGAAGATGTTGAAATTCAGATTCTGATTCAGTAGGTCTAGGGTGTGGCATTTAAGAAGATCCTAGATGGTGTTGATACTGCTTGTCCCCAGACCATGCTCTGTATAATAAGGGACTAGACTACAATATAAATCTTTAGGTCCAAATGTGTCATTTACTGAGAAAAACTATTTCTAGTATAGGTGCATGGTTATCAAATGAAAGAGGAAGATCAAACTTTGTACTTTTAGGGATATTCCAACTGATCTCATATCCAAAAAGCCTCTTCTCCAGAAAAAAAAAAAAAAAAAAAGGCAGATCTGAAACTGCATTTGGAGGGACAGGGGACAAGTACACCTGTATTGACTTAGGTGAAGTCAGTAGGTGTCTCAACCTTCATGTGGAATTCCAAGCAAATTTCTTCAAGGGTTCAGTGCAATTCTATTACCTTTTCCACTGTTCTTTTCATTGTCTCACTCTTCTACACCGTCTGTTTCCAGGTAAGATGGGAAAAAGAAGAACCAAAATACCAATAATATGAAAGGATTTTCTTACAGTATTTGCAGTCCAGCTGGAATTGGGAAGTAACAAAAAATCTTACAAGCAAAGCAAATCCTGAAGCTATCCAATTTGGCAGAGCCTGGAGCAATTAAGAATCTAATGGGGAGGGTGTCTAAAGTTTTGGGCCTCTGAAGGCTTCCCATCATTCATTTCAATACCAAGAAATTTCTAGTCCCTGCAGCTCTGGTTCCCCAAGAAGGCAGGTAATTAGCTTGCTATCAGTGAACAAGTCTTAACACTATTATGTTCAGAGGCACCAACCTCCCTGATGAATCATGTTATTAGAAGTTGCAAAGATAATCCAGAGACGAATAGTCGGTAAAACCTCATGAAAACTGGCAAAGATGAATTAAATTACATTGCAGAGACTAAAGAACAAATTCGAAATGAGGCCATTTCTTATTCCAGAAGACTTCCTCCCGGTTCTCTCAGAATGTAAACATGAGGCTCTCTGCAGAGGATGGGGTCACCCACTGCCCCGGGAAAGCAGTTTGAATTTTATTACCTTGGTGCTCCCCGGCAGCATCCACACTTCAGGAGGCACAAACCTGGCTCCCCTTTACTTTGTCTCATGTGCCGGTTTCCAGCTCTCATAACATTTTAATTAAATTTGGGCTTGTCCTTCTCTCTCACCTTACTCTCTGCATCAAAGGAGAGGTTTCTCACATGTCGCCTGGCTGGGGTCCTGCGACTCTTCCATTCCAAAAGCTGGCTGCTTTGCCATACAAGGAGAGAGGCAATTAAATCAAAGCAGAGGTAACCTGCAGCTTCTAGGAGAGAGAGCTGCACATAACTTCAATGTGACTTATATATGAAGGTAATGGATTCCATAATGCAAATTTACATACGGGTCAAATAAGAAATGTCTTTGCATTTAATAGTACACTGAGTATTAGGTAGTTGTCACACAATAAATAATTCATCTTGCATAGTCACTTGCTATGTAAATGATAGTCTATGTTTATTAACGCATTTAGCACTTAAAATAAAATGGACAGCTGGGGCCAAATGACTCTCTCTCAGGACATATTACCATTACCACTCCACAGTGAGTTTAACTCTTCTCTTCTGAAGATGGTAATGAGGATATTAATCGAATGGGCCATGGGATTCATTCTGATAAAGTCAGGTTATACAAAAACAAGTGAATAATTTTAATACGCTTTGATGTCATTGACTTTGGCACAGTTTGGGTTAACAGCGATGATTCACAGATCAATCTGATTGGGATTCAGTGAAATTCAAGAAAATGACAAAGGTTAGCTATTTTCAAGTGGCAAACTCCATTTACATTCATTTTCTTTAAATGCCATTTGGCCACGTGAAAAACACATTTAACCTTCTACCCTTTCAACCTGATTCCTTGGTTTCTTTAAAGCAGCTGTTTATGAATCTTCCACACAAATATTTACCATCCATTTGGATAGCAAATCTATGGAAAGGAGGAGTCATTTTCTCACTTTGGAAACAACTTAGCCAAGTTGACACATCCAAAAGCAATCGCAGAGTTAATATCCAAACCTGTCTAGATCCATGAACCTTGAAAATGCATGTCTTCTCCTAAGGAGAATGTGGTAATTTTATAAATGGAAGAGTTGTGGTAGTCTATGCTATAACTTTAGAATTCAAAGAGCTTTTCAGAGAAACTCTCTCCTGAATTTACCTCATTGAGCATTCTAGAAGAGGGACATTCCTTTTAACATTGCAAGAGTAACGCTAAGAGGACGAGCAACATTGACTGGACTTCAGCTCACACAGAAGTGACAGTAGCAGCAGCACCAGCAGCAATAGGACATGATTTGCTCTTGGAATGGCTCATCTTTGCAACTGAGGACGCAGTCTCAGTGACCAGTAATACCAATGGATTCACGAGTATAGTTTAGCATATCTGGAGCAGCAAAGAGATGCTTGATAGACTGGGCACCATAAAAGGCTGGACATACCAGAGCCAATTATGTAGGGAACTGGGGCCATTAGAATTTGAGTAGTAATATAAATGGGACTATAGTCATACTTTCCAGCTACTGACATCTCAGAAACTTACGGTGGCACTTGCATTTTCATACTTATAAACTAAGTGTCCATAGAATATTCTAGGGCACAGGGTTCCTATGACAGGGTGGTAGTAAGATGGCGCCCAGTCTAAGGTCTGGAAGACCAAAGCCGATAGGCAAGCAGTTAGAATCATGTTGTTAGGATTGAGTTGAAATAGAATCGGACTCTCAGGAGAGGTAGACTTAAGGACTGGACGTGTGACAGGAATGCTGTAATATTGTAAAACCAAACTCAGAAGTAAATAGGTAGAAATATAGAAGGAACAAGCTACACAGCCAATTAACTATTCCCTTAAGGTTATAAAAACTTGCTACATCTGGTAACATCTCCACTTTTCCATCTGACTGCATACAAAGTAAACCCTGGCTTTCCTGGTCCACCTGGTTTCCTTATTGATTCCGAACCACAGTTCACTATTAATCCCAGGTGTTTCCTATGTAAGGGTGCAGTAAGAGTTCTTGGTGGAAATTTCGGAGACAAACAAGGGATAATATAATAATCCTAACAGGGAAGTAACTAACTCTAACTTGTCATTGGTTGAAAGAATTACCATTTGGCTAATTTAAGGAGACTTGGAAAAACTTTTCTGTAAAACTTAAAAATCAGCATAATGCTGCCCTCCACCCTTCCCTTGTGGAAAGTCATATTATGATTAATCACAGATGTAAAACACAAACAATATAAACATACAATTGAAAAATAAATAATTTATTATGTTATTAAAATTGGAATGAGAAATCCAAATTCCTTTGAATTTCTTAGGAGGAGGCTAGACAGGAGAGATTGAAAACCCAAAATATGATAATATAAAAGAGATTTTTATTAAAAAATTCCACATAGATTTCAAGAAATTTGTGTATATGACATAGGCAGTAAATATATATGTTTCATATTTTCATATATCTGTATATAATACATATATTATGTGTTTGTTTTTCTTCTGGTAACTCATAGCTAGAACTATCAATAGAATGGGGAAAGAGAATGCCAGAAATATACTCAAAATATGGAGAGAGAAAGAAGAGAAGTAAATAGAGGAGCAGTGAGTAAATAGGAAAGAGATGAAGACAAGGAAAGAGAATGAGAAGGCAAAACATAAAGGCAGGACCTGCGGAGGAAATGAGGCAAAGAGGTGGGGAAAGGTGGGAAAGAGGAGGATAGAAGGATAGAAAGTCATAATATAGTTGAAAATATTTCCCAAGAGCTTCACTTTGTGAATGGATTGTTCTGTGTGCCTTAAGCAAAAAACAGTCTAACAAAGAAGAAAGAAAAGGGGAGAAAGAAAGAAAATGCATTATGATTAAGGTTAAGACACCCTAGGATAAGACTTAATATTAATGGGGGGGGGGAGGCTGTTTACTGACTTCCTTAGACCGTTGACCTAATTAGAAAGAAGCCAAAGAAAGTTTTTAAAGTAGCATTGAATAGGGAAAGTGGGATGTGCTTTAGAGTTAAAAAGCTGGACTCCTGCAAAGCTGCTTTCCTCTTTAGCAGCAAATAGGAAACACCCACATCCAGTCTCTAGGAAGCCCTTTCCACTCCTTCACTGAAGTCTCACTCCACCAGGTAGGTGTTGCCTATTTCCTGAATCTCCAACCTTCCTCTCTCAACCAGTTCCTTCCTTCAACAGCCCACACTCAATCACTTTCCGTCCCCCATATCCCCACATCCCTTCCAGCTATTGCCATTTCTGTCTACTCTTTAGGAAGAGATCAGAGAGTTCTTTGAAAAGTACATCCAGTCATGTTAACTCTTTTCAAAATCCTTCCAACGCTTTCCATTGTATTTTCAATGTCTTTACCATTTGATCTACAAAGTGTTGCCTGATTCAGACCCCATCTGCTCTTAGTGGTTGACCTGCTTTAGGCACAAGGACCTTCTTTAAGCAACTTGAACACACCCTGTACCCAGTTCACCATGTACACTCATTCTTCCCTGTGCCTAAAAGTATTATCTAGAATTTCATATACCATTCTTTACCTTAAATGTTACATTCTCAAAGAGGCCTTACCTTTGCCTTGAAAATAAATCACAGCACTCTCTACTTTTATTATGACCCTTTTAAAATGTATTTTTGGGGGTATAGATTGTTGTTGAATGTCTGCCTCTCAAAGTGTAAGAAGAGACACTGTACATTTTGCTTACCTCAGTATCTCCATAAATAAATGCTTTTCAGCCTAGAAGCCGATCTTATAAGTACAGAGGAAGGTGCTTCTGCCTTTGGTCCAGGGGGTTTTATGTTGCTAATCCTAACTCATCATTTATGTCAAATGTTTTCTGTAAAGGGCCAGATAGTAACTACTTGAGGTTTTGCAGGCTATAGGGGTCTCTGCTGCAACCACTCAGCCCTGCCTGTCGAGTTATAGACAACACGTAAGCAAATGAGCATGGCCATGTTCCAATAAAACTTTACCAACATTGAAATTTGAGTTGCACAGAATTTTCACATGTCATGAATTATTATTATTATTATTATTTGCATTGTTTTTCAAATTTAAAAATTAAAAACTATCCTTCGATTTGGGGACAAAGAAAAACAGGTAGCGGGCTGGGTTGGGCTTGTGGGCTGCAGTTTATCAACCCTGCTATATATTATAACCACTTTCATCTGGTATCTTTCCCTCTTCAAACGCTCCTCATTGTAAAAACAACCAAATGGCACTAACAATAATACCAAATACTGCTTCCTAGAGATTTAGGTCAAAACTCCTTAAAGGCTGAGAAGGCTCATGGGATTATGGCTGAGTCCATACTCCCATCTGTGTACTGGCCATATTGGATCTCTTTTCCATCCTTACGCAGCCCATGCTTGCTCAGCTCCAGGCCTCCTCTGGAGGCTGCCCTCACATTTTTCACCCTGCTATTCCCGAGTTAGTGATCATTACCTTTGGCAGGGTGGAGGGGGGGCAGGAGTGATGCTCTATGTTTTTAAGCACCTGCTCTTAACCCATGTGGCAAACACTCTGTATTGCCACTGCCTCCCACCTCCTCTTACCTCCTTCCTACCTAGCAGGGCTCACCTCACACCAAAGAGTTAAGAACTCAATTCCCAGTGAGTTTCCTTTTTTCCTAACTTTTTGATGGTGTTTGAGGATGTAGTAAACGATGGTTCCTCCCGCCCCTTCCCCCCGCCCCCATTTCTAATTGTGCATTGCTGTTGTGTAGAAATGTGACTGATTTTTGGTTGCTATATATCGAGCCAAGTTCAGGTCTTTTTGGCTCCACATGTAGCTTCTCCCAGGCTATCTCCTTGTCTTCTTGGTACCAGGAGCAGGAACTGGGAACTGGGTTACTGGGTTACTGGGATAATGTCT
Source organism: Eonycteris spelaea (assembly GCA_003508835.1). Taxonomy (NCBI): domain Eukaryota; kingdom Metazoa; phylum Chordata; class Mammalia; order Chiroptera; family Pteropodidae; genus Eonycteris; species Eonycteris spelaea. The sequence continues at coordinate 991,956 of PUFA01000281.1, forward strand.
CAGTAGTGTCTGACTGAGTCACCAGCCTCTTGCTGTAGTTTTCCTCTTCCTAAAATGAGGATTGAACCACCTGTTCTCTCATCACTCCCAGGAATGTTAAAAACGACTGACTAAGGCAGCCAGCGAGGGCCTCAGCTCATTAGCATGAATAGTTTGACTTGGTCGAGACCCAGAAAGTTTTTAGTTTTGTTTTGTTTTGTTTTGTTTTCCTGGTATTATCACATTATTGCTGGGCTGTGGCCACATGATCCAGTTATGGCCAATGAGATTTGTTAAGAAAAACTCTTCACCTTGCAATGTTGTTGATATTTGCTCATAATCCTTAGCTCGAAAAATTAGATAATAACACATAGCATTGATATAGTAATTTTCAATTTGTATAGTGTATATTATATCATTTGAGCTTCTGAATAACTGTGAGAAACAGGTAGAAAGGATAATTTTGTTTCTTACTTTAAAATTAGAAAAAAATGCCCTAAAATGTTAGTGTCTTCCACCAAATACTTAGAATAATAAATGATGGAATTATAGCCCATCTTCTGGCTTCCAGCCCAGGGCCTTTGGCGATCCCCTATTCCACTAATGGTGATTCACTATTAGCGACATAACTATCCATTCACTACTACTTATTAAATGTGATAATACGTATGTATTGTAGTTAATAAAAAGAAACTAGCTGATACCTATTTATATGGAAAAAGTAAAGGGTTGTTTAAAAGTAGCAAATAAAAAAGTAATATTTTAGTAATGGAAACGTAGATTATGCATGATTGTCTTAGTTCAGGAATTACCAATGACTAAGTGGCTTATCAACAATGGAAATTTATCTCTCACAATTCTGGAGGCTGCAAGTCTGAGATCACGGTGCCAGTGGGGTCAGGTTCTGCTGAGAGCCCTCTTCAGGTTCTGGTTGCCGATGGCTTACTTCTCAGTGTATCCTCAGAGGAGTTGGTAGGGGGTGGATAGGAGAGGGAGAGGGATGTATATTCTCTTGTGACTCTTCTAAAGGCACTAATCCCATTCATGAACGGTTCACCCTCATGACTTAATCTAATTCTAATTCCCTTTCAAAGGCCCCACCTCCCAATACATTGGAGGGCAGGATTTCAACATACAGATTTGGGGGAGAAAAAGAAATTCACTATATAACCATGGCTAAAGTACACTATGTACAACAAAAAAGTAAGAAAAGTATTTCTGAAGCATTCAGATTTGAATAAGTAAATTTTGGTAAGTTAGAAAGTCCATAGAAATTTTTGCATTTAAGAAGACTTGGCTAATGAAATAATAAATATAAAATCAATTGGTATACCAAAATTTAATCTGCCTTAATGTATATATTATTATTGTGTGTATGTGCATGAACTCTTAGGAGACCTCCTTAAAGATCGAAATACATACAGTAGTGCTCCATCCACATCTCTTTTTAAGACCTTTGCACCTGTCACCCAGCTGCTGGGAAGATCTCTGCTACTGGCTCACAGCTGGACCCTCACTGGGAGTTGCCTGTGCAGTCAGGGAACTTCAGCCTCCAAGGCTGTGAACCCTACTTGGAGCAGCTGGTGTTCTATAAACCGTTCCATGATGGGATACAAATTCCCTTTTGCCTAAATTCAGGACAGTTATTAAGATCATCCAAGCTCCATATTTTCCTCTGAAAATATGGAGTCTCAGTTGCTATCAAATTGCAGAACGAGGCAGTTCCATCTTCCTCACATGCCTAAAAAGGTGTCTCCAGAGAGTTCTCCCCGATAAACTTTCAGCATGCAATTCTTCCTTTTCAGAGTGTATTCTCAAATAAAAAATCTAAGACAAAGGTTAATTCTCAAAAAGTAGAGCATGTATTTATATATTTTATCTACTTGGTTGAAACTTTTATTTCTCAGGAGATGAATAAAACAGTATGAAGGAACAGCTAAACTTAGCTTATTTCTGAATAAATTTTGAAAAAGATAACAGGTTGCTGAAGTAGAAAGTATAAAAAGAAAAATATATGAGATGAACTTAGTTTTATAAAATATATGTTGCATTAGGACAAGAAGAGAATCACACAATAAAGAGAATAAACTAAACCAGAAATGGGTAAGCCCAAAATTAGCTAAGACATGGAAAAGAATGAAAGAGAAAATTTAAGTGTTTTTTTGTGTGTGTGCATGTGTATGTGTGGTTTTAATTTTCTCCACTAAGCTTCTAAGTGTGGAAACAAGCTACAGATTATTCTAATATTTCCTTAACCAACCCCTCCCCTCCTACATTTATGCAGTTTCTGTAACATAATAGGTGTTTATAAAAGATAAAAGAGAAGGAAGGAGGGAAGGAAGGAAGGCAGGAAGGGAGGGAGGGAGGGAGGGAGGGAGGGAGGAAGAAAGATAGGGTTACCAGCCAAACAGTAAACTCCAAGAATTACGGTGAAGAAAGATGACTATTTTATTATGAATGATGCCACCCAAGAGATGGGAAACTAATGCTCAAAAGCCCAAACTCCTTGATGGTTTTCAGACAAGGGGTTTTATAGAGCAAAATCATGGGTCATCATGAGTAAGGGCTTTGAGGTTGTGGGTCAAGAGTGAAGCAAGGGCAGTAAATCATAATTTCAGGTCTTGAGGTCATTTGGGTGTGCCTCAATCTGGTTCATGGGACATGGCCAGGGGTCATTTCACTTTAGGGCTCAGGAGCCGGAAACACAATTTAGGCCTTGATACTGTCTTTAGCTTAATAGAAACCCATACTTTGTGACCCTTAGTCAAGCCATGGCCATTATTTCTGGTTGCCTCAGGTGGTTAATAACCAGTAAGAGAAAGGGCTAAGCCTTGCAGGTCATGCTGTGAAGAAACTGAACAAAGTGCTGGAGCTACATATTAAATCAAAATCATACATTAAATCTGGATCATTCACTTCAAAAAAGAGGGCATGCAAGCAGTTATGGAAAGGGAAGAAACAAAGGAGAGAGCAAAGAAAGAGGGAAAGAAATAAGAAAAGGAGTAAATGTTGTCATTTAAAGAAACAACAGAGAGACCAACATTACGTGATCCTATTTTGTTTCCATATTTTTTGTTCAGGAGAACAGTACTTGATATGAAAAAATATAGTGTTGAAGAGAAATTAAAATCCAATAGAGGTATTATAAAGGAAAAGAATCATTTTTTATTTATTTTTTTATTCTTTCAGAACTGGGTTCAAAATCACAGTGTATGACTTTGATCAAGTTATGTATGAATATCTCATAAATCTTTTTTTACGAATGACTTGGTGATTACAAAAAATATAAAATATAAAACTACACTAATTAGAATATTATTAGCCTCATGTTTAGCTAGTCATCATCTATCTTTTATTCATCCATCCACCCATCTCATTCATTGTTTAAAGTACTCTGTCTGGAGTGTACCCCTCTTACCCCTGCTTTAGAATCTGTTGCAATGATGTTGATCCAATAAGACACATCTTTGCCTTTACTGATATCTACTTAATTTTTTATTAGTACTCAGTTTATAGTATTAGTATTTTACCTTTTACCTTAACCCCGAAATCTGTCTTCCTCGTTTTGCATCCTCAAAACATTGAGGAAAGGCTCATACACATACTAGTATATCAGTAGTTTTTCATTATGCAGACAAGAAAAAATGTAATGTGTATGCCAGCTATGTTATTTTAGAGAGTGAATTTCTCTCCTCAAATTTATACAAGGAACTCATCAGAGAGTCTTATATGTTCTATGAATCAGCTCATATTATTTAAAAAAATTTTTTTAAAGATATTCTTAAATTAACAATGCCTAAAGTTTTCATAAAGGCCATGAGTGAGACAAAAATATGTTCTTCCTTAGAGAAACATCAGATAGATCATACCTGAAGATCACATGCAGAATAAAGTCATAAAGTATTTGTCATCCAAAATAGAATAATTGATTATTCTTATTCATATTTACTGGTACTATAAATGGTTTTTAAAATTTTATTAATACAATGTACTGTGATTAGTACTTGCAAGTATAAAAGAAGGTATTTGCTTCTATTCTACAAAAAAAGATGTAGAAATTCAAACTACTTACAGAATGCAAACAGATATTGTCTGACCTGCAAGTTGTTTATTTAATGATCAACTTTAGAATTAAAATAAATAATATATTAATTCAATTATTGCTCATTTTTGAGACATCTTTAGCCACTTAGGTCTCTAACAGAGATTTAGATTTAAAGGTCAAGAGCACAGCTCACAGCTTTTAGTCCACTATAAAAACAGTGATATTTTAAATGAAATCTTGATGAGCTATAAGAGTTAATGTGTCTCCTAAGTAAGTACTTTCAACCATTGTTTGTGGTGGAAACAAACATAATAATGTATAGCCAGCAGACCATAAAAATTGTAAAGACAACGTGTATTACTTGAAGCACTAAAGGTTAATTAAGCGAGGATGTATTGAACTAGGAGAAGGAAGCTTTCTTATAAAACCAATATTAAGCACTAAATTGTTAGCACGAGATTTCTAAATAATATCACCACATAACTGAGACCCCAAAACAACTTCTCGCTGAAATATCCAGCCCAGAAGAGTGGTTTCTCAGGCAGTTCTGATTTGTCACAATGGGATTTATGAACTCGGTCAGCACTTCGAATTATTAACTATAGCAACTATAGCAAACTTCAGGATAATCTAAGGGCAAAGACTTGGTGTAATAATTACTCAGAACTTTTAATATGTACAGAATCTAAATTAAAGGAATAAATATATGCATCATGTGAAGATGACTGATGCTAGCAAAACAATTCTGTACAGTGAGTGAAGCCCAAGAAACTTGATGCAGTGAAAATATACCCCATTTTAAACATCACAAGAACAAGGACCTGGGCCATTATGTTGCTGAGCCAATATTCCAGTTCTTTGTTTACTAAATTTTGTATTGCCTTCTGCTATTAATATGTTTTCCCTACTCATTTCTTGCTTTGCTCGCAATGTGTGACGTTCTTTATGTACTCCTTTTATCTATTAAAGTCCTGTGTTTTAGATAGGTTTTGGTAATTGTTGTATTTACTGTGTTTTTTTTTTTATTAGTTTGGGTAAAATTTTATCTCTGCTTTAATGTCTTCTGTTTTTATTTCATTATTTCTAAGGTTTACGTCCTTCTTCCCAATAGCTCACTCTTCTGATATCTTCTAAAAGCAATTCTTATCAATATAGTCTCACTGAAGTCTAGTGATAATGTTTTATTAAACGTTACATTGAGGCTGCAATCCCCCACAGCAGGTAGCCCAGAATCATTACCAGTCAGAATATTTTCTGTACCGAGATGATAATGATAAACACAAAGCCTCAGTTGGAAGCTTACCACTTATTACTTAATCCACAAACCCCCTGTGGGTATATTTTGGTGTCTTCAAATGCCCACCCAAGGGTTATACAAAAGCCTAAAGCTAAAATACATAAATAGTTTTTAAAAGGTCTTATTATACAACATAAGCTTTTTGCTTTAGAGAGATTGCTATCTTACTAACAAGAAGCCCAAAGTAACCCAAGTATTTGAAAAAATATGCACACCACTAAGTGCCCCTTCTAAGTATTTTGAAAACTCTTTCTAAAATATTTTTCTTATTTCGACTAAGACCCAGCTAAAATACTTCAAATTGCCATTAAATGAAATGTTTAGATAAGGGCAATGAAAAGTTTTTAAAAGAACTGTCTTCAGACATCATAAATTCTGCAAGTCAGGCTGGCTAAACATTATTCAAGTCATAAGGGGGACTGCACACCAAGCACAAAAGGCCAAAGGGCTTGACCATCACCCTAAGCAAAAGGATGGTGAAAACACAAATGTGTATGAGCGCCAGCCATTTCCATTCTTAGCAGCATTTGGTCTCTAAGCTGCAAAGTAATGTAAAATCCGTGTGTTATAATATCACATGGACTTGCCAGGTCTGCTTTTGTTAAAGAAAAATATATATTGCCTGGGTAGATAGGTTTTAAGATCAAAACAAAGAGGGGAGAGGGTTGAACACAGATGTGCCGCAAGGCTGCGGTTCTCCTTTCTCACTGATGCCCAGGAGGGTTTAAAGATAGCAATCGCAAAGTGAAAAATTTAATCAACTGAGAATTGAAAAATAAATGCTTTCCCCATTTAAATTCCATTTTCAGATGACTACAGGAAGGAGGTTTCTAAAATCACCTTTTTAAAAGACAAAGCTTTAATTTCCAAGTAAAATATTTATGCTGTTTGAGATATGGTTGCTTCGGAATGATATAGCTCAGCCATCGCTCCGCTAATCCTCAGGGAGTCATGGGGAGTCCTGGGTGATTCCCAATCGGATGCAATTTGGAGGTGACCTGGGCAAGGATCTGATTAACCAGTGCTTATCCATTCTTGTGAATCTGCATTCAAAAGTACCACAAAGAGGCTGGTAGTGTGCTAAAGGCTGTGCATATCATAAAGAAGAATACGAATGGATGAACTAGAGAAAAATTTTGTGAAAATAAATTTGGTTTAATTATAACTATGATACAAAAGCAAAGGAAATAAGAGTTTGAAGAAAAGTAAGGTCTCCTTTGACTGAAGTGACCAAATAAAGAGGTGTTTTTCTTTCCTAAATTTCTCATAACAAAAGATATACACATTCACAGAGATACTTTAGAGAATATAAATAAACAACAACAAAAAAAGAAAACAAAAACTCTGACTCTCAAATATAGCTTCTGTTAACATTTTGGTGTATATACTCAAAATATGAAAATTTCATTAACACATGTCCTTTAAAACTTTCCACCATCAAAACTGATAAGATGGATGTTATTAACATAGAAATATGTTTGTGACCTGTTGTTAAGTAAACATAGCAGGTTATTGAATTGGTTATTTATACATGAATGCATACAAATACATAAATTGAATCACACATGTTGTGTCAGAATAAGTTTAGTGCTGCGTTTTAAAATTAACATCCTTCTTTTCTTTCTTTTTTGTTTTTTTAAAGAGGAGGGCTTTAAATGTATTTCTAACTAAATAAATCATGTGACAGTTTTTATGCCTTGGTTGGATAAATATAACAACAATCAATAAGATAATGTCTACCTTCAGGGTAAAAAAAAAAAGAAGATAATATCTGCTTAATTATCACAAAGTTGGTAAGCAAACTCAACCACTTAGGACAAACATGGTTTATAATTTGAATCAAACAAGAGTGTTTCACAACAAACATTTCTACAATTGTGGTTTCATAAAACAGACATATGTAGTCTCAAGGTTATAAACCAAGAATTCTTGAGAGAAAAAAAATATGAAAGCAGACCTATGGATTTTACATCAAAGCCTTTTGTCCTTTTTAGTAAACAGAAACTCAACATTGTGATGACAAGATACTAGAAGAGTATCAATTTAACTTAATATTTATGGTAATGAAATGCAAATATTCTTTAACCTTCTTTCTTATCTTTCTAAACAAAGGGTAATAGCCAAGTCACTATTTTGCATTCTCAGAGACTCACAATGTAAATAGATTTTAAAGCTAAAGTTTTTCACTAAGCACTATTTGAAAATTAAGGCATATGGTTTCAACTATAATTTTAATCAAGACTGAATCAAAGTATTTGGGCTTTATAATTTTCTATTTCCATAATGCATATAGTTGAATAATCTAGCATTTCACTTAACAATGTAACAAAAACATCTCTTCTTAACAGAGATTAATGTAATGTTATTTTAAAGACTGCATTACAGTTCATTCTAGGGCTAAAATATACAATAATTAACAATTAGTGTTGGACATTGTAAATGTTTCTACTTTTTTATTAATATGAATAATGCTATGATTATCCCATTATGAAATATTTTCTACGTTCACACATATTTATTTGTGTATTTTGTCATAACTGTCTTAATCACAAAAAAAAAAGGGAAAGTTTGGAACCAAGGGTATGTCCACTTTAAAGATTATCCTTGAGTATTGTCCAATTGTATAAATTTGTGTATTATAAATCCACCAGAAAGGTGTTATAATGGCTGTTTTCCCACAACCTTTTAAACACTGGGTATTACCATTTTTCAAAATTATGTCCCATATTTTGGGTGAAAAGTGGCATTCAACTTTGTTTTAAATTGCATTTCTAGAGAGGCTTCATACTTTCAATGTATTTTGGGTCATTTGTAGTTACATGTGATTTGCCTATATTGGTAGATTGGATCACAGTTTCCCCAAATTCAATGTCTCTCCCTTAGGTACTTACTTCTCTCTGTTGGAGGAGCATGCATCCCACCCACCCATGGAACTCAGGTGTGGCTATGCAATTTGCTCTGCCAAAGAAATTGAAGTGGACAGGACATGCCTCAACTGGAATTTTAAGAATTAGCTTTTTATTTACATTTTCTCTTTTCTTCTGCCGTGAGACTGAATCACCGGAGAAAAGCCGCTCCTGAGAAGAAACACAATTGTCCCATAATGAACAAATGTGCATGAGAACTAAATTTTTTATTGTTGTAAGCCAGTCATGGTTTGGTGTCACTGTTTTCTTGGCATACCTTAGGAGTTTGTGAATAATTTAAAAACTTAACCCAAAAGCAAAAATAATAAAAAATATGGGGAATTCATTTCAGGGCTGACAAGTGGTCAGCGATTAAATTATCTGAGGCAGATGCATGCAATGGTGAAACATTCAATCTTGACTTAGAAATCAGACTGTGAACCAAAGGAGTGTGTTACTGGGTGAAGATCTTGGGAAATAATGTTATTAGAATGCCTTATAACTATTTGGTTCATTTAACAAACTACTTTTAAAAAGAGATGAATTTTTTAAATAATTCACTTGTTTTGCCACAGAGAAAAGAGTCTAGAAATACTCAGATTACAGTATTGGAAGATGCAACTAGTTTTCGTCAAGTAGGGACATATAAAACTGAAAAAAAAACTTTGGGTGATAAAGAATAATTAAAACTCAGTGTCAGAACAAGGTTCAAATCAAGATTGTTAAAACTGAATCGATTGTTAGTACTCAGTAAATTCAGATATGAGAGACTAGAGGTGTGGCTTTCCTAATTCCTACCCTGAAAAACTCAGTTACCCAGGATGAAGTATAGAGAGTCAAGTCCTGAAAACATCGCAGGTGGGCACATGACACTAATTGAAAGCAAATAAATAATAAAAATAAAAATAATAATAAACCTACGTTTTTGAATTAAACTCCTCAAATTGTCACACACTTGGCCTCAAAGAGACTATGACTATGTGAGAATAAAATAACCCTAGAACACCCAATAGATTGAGAAAGCTTAAGGAAAATATGTTCTGCACAGCAAAGAAAACGAGTAATCAGCGAAATATATATCTGATTGGGGATTAATCTCTAAAATAGGGGTTTCCAACTCCCAGGCTGTGGACCATTACCAGTCCGTGACCTGTTAGGAACCAAGCCACACAGCAAGAGGTGAGTAGCGGGCCAGCGAGGGAGCAAGCGAGCAAAGCTTCATCTGTGTTTGCAGCCACTCCCCATTGCTAGCATCACTGCCTCAGCTCCACCTGAGATCATCAGGCATTAGATTTTAGATTCTTTAAGATGCTTCTACCAGTCCCTGGTATCAAAAAGGTTAAGGACCACTGACCTAGAAGGTAGAGTCCAAAGAGGAGTCAGAGTCTCTAGACAAACGTAAGAAGGTCACTTGCTCAGGAACAGTTGTTGGGTTGTACATAAGCAAGTACTTTCACTGTGTTGAGCCACTGAAATGTGGTGTATTGTAACAGTATCTTGTGTTATTCACCATGAGCAATCTAAGTTAGTTTTCTGGATAACAGTTGTTTCACAGGTTTTATGCTCCTGTTATTTTGTCCCTATAATCAGCGTTTAAAATATGAACCTTGTTAAATTATCACTTTAGCCTCATAATTTAGCATATATATAGATGTGAATGTCTTTTTATTCATTCTGCCCTGCACTCACTGAACTCTTTCCATGTGGATACATAGGTTGTGGTTGGCAGAGTAATGGCCCTCTCGAAGTGTCCACATCCTAACTCCTGGAACCTGTGAATATGTTACCTCTTATGGCAAAAAGGACTTTGCAGATGTGATTAAAGATCTGGAGATGGGCAGATCATCCTGGGGAACTTCTTCCAGTTGTGATCAAAAGAGATACTGTAAGAGAAGCTGGTCTAGAGGAATATAAAGTTGCTGGCTTTGGAAAAAAGCTTTGGAAAAAAGGCAGAGGAAAGGACCATGAGCCAAGCAATGTGAGTAAACTCTAGAAACTGGAAAGGCAAGAAAAATTCTCCCTTAGCATCTCTAGAAAGAAATGCAGCCTTGCTGACACCTTAATATATCCCAGTGAGACTCATGTTGGACTTTTAACATATCGAACTACAAAAGAATACATATGTGTTGTTTTAAGCCACTTAGCTTGTAGTAATTTGTTTTAGCAGCAATATAAAATTAATACACGGGTCTTTGGTCATCTCAGGTAAAGTTATTGTATTATTTAGTTTATTACCACTTTTTTCTTGTAAATTCTATCGTCTCCTCCTAAAATTCAAATTACAGATGTATTAGATCATATAACTATATCCTTCATTACTCATATTTCCCTCATTACATTTCATCAATTTATTTTTTCTTCATCTGAGTTCTGGTCTTCTAAGGTACTAATTTGGGTTTACTGCTATTGAAAATGCTTTTCTTGGGAACTTTTTTTTTTTTTTTTAGTTCAGCCATTATTAGTAAAACTCCAAAACTGTATCGCTACATCAAGATCTTCTTTTGTCAATATAAAATTTGCTTAGTATTATTTAAAATGTCTGCACGGCTTCAAATTGTCTTCAATTTCCTGTAATAATTGTGACTCACTATAGAACATATGCTCTGAATGCTCAAAATGGTTCCCCTATTTTGGACTGCTAATTTTTAAAATATGCTTAGTTACATTTCTCTGCTTGCTCATCCTTACGGAAATGGATATAATTATTATTTCTGGAATCTGAAATAAATGAAAAAAGAAGAAAAAAATAATTAAGATACACTGTGATTTTGTTTCCTTGCCTGGATAGTCATCTGATATATATATATTTTTTTCTTCTTTTTTCATTTATTTCAGATATATATATATATATGTATATATATATATATACACACACACATATATATATACATATATATGTATATATATATATATATTTTTTTTCCATCTTTGATTCCCCCATCTCCTTCCACCCCTGACCTATAGATGCTGCCATTTTCCCTTAAGAACTGGAACTCTGAAAGCAGGGCGGCGGAGATCCCGGTGCACTCAGGGGCCCTAGAGCACCCAGGGGCCCTGGAGCACCCAGGGTATGATACTGGTGCACCCGGGGTAAAGCAGACATGCTAACCACTACACTATGGAGCCACTCGCCAGTTATCTGATATTTTTTAAATGGTTAGAATGGAGCTGTAAGCTGCAGGAAGTTTCCAAGGGGCATGGAATTTCACTGTTTAAAATCATTTTGTTTTTTGGCCTCTCTTAACAGAGTGGAGCCAGCCCGACATAAAAGCCCTCTCCAGTGGCAACATGGCAAACGCTAACCAGGGCATTGTTCAGTCCTGCCCCCAATACCCACATACAGCCCACTATCCTTATTTTAGTTTGGAAAATCAGAAGTGGCATTGGGTGAAATTGCCACCATTTTGATCTTCATATAGTAAGGAAAGGACGTTTTAGTCCTGGGAAATAGAAACGTTGGTAGTAAGGGGCAGGCACCACATAGGAGGGGATTGTGCACCTCATATTTGATGTGCACCAAGGTTTCCTATCATCACTTTATACCACAAATGACTATTTAAAAGCCATGAATTTTCCTTGGATTTCAGAGGTACTAGTTGTTGGTTAATAATCATTGTTGGTTAAGAGGAAATAATATCAGTTAGTGGAAATGGCATTTGATGGACTATTTATTTCTTACAATTAAATTATATTATTGGAGAACTGAACATATCCGGATGGAAGACTAATGATATATAATGAAGAGCACTGTGATAAATGCTTTTATAAATATGATCTTATTCGTTCTTCTTTAATTCTTTTAAAAAAACTATTGAATAAACTTTGTAATCTACATATTACAGAGGAGCTGACTGAAATTCAGAGGATTGAGTGTTGTTCAAGAAAACATAGCTATAAATTAATAGAGTCAGAATTAAGATTTAAACACAGATTGGCCAACGTCAAATCCAGTTCTGAAGTTGAAGTTCAAATATGTTTAGTGGTAAATCATTCCACGGTGTGATGTCTGCGTATAAAGGAAACTGCATGCGTCTTAACTGAGACATCTGTTGTATAAATGGCATCGATGGGTCCTGGCTGTCCTTGAACTCTATCAAAGTATAATGTGAGATTACCTATATCACAGAAGTAATATGATTGATCAAGAACCTTTTGCACTTTTTAATATAAATTACATTTCTGTGATTTTTCACTGTGTAATTGCTTCTGTGTATCGTTCTTTTTCATGCTAAATTTCACATTTCCTTGATGTGGTCAGTTCCCATGAATTCGAATCAGTGGAATTCAAACAAGATTACATTTCTTTCATCTAAATAATTTATCTTAAAAAAAGGAATGTGAAGAGAGTGGCTTAGAAATAGAAAGCATTGGATACACAGAATCTGTTCTTATCTTCCAGGAGTATGAAAGAAATTGCACAATAAATCAATTTTTATGGATGCTATTGACTTGCAACATTTGCTGCTTTTAAAAATTAATAGCTGAAATAATGAACATTCAAAAAATGCTCTCCACTGTCATTTTGATTAATTCTTTGATATGAAGTGCAGATGACAGATGCAATATTTGAAACTAGATTTTCCTGCAGTCCAATCAGAGAAAACCCAGATAATGACCACGGTGGCCAATACAATCTTTTAATTTTTCCTCAGTTAATTTGATCTCTTTGCATAGACATGCCCTATCCAATAAAGTGAAAGTTTAATTATTTGTATAAATATTATTGTAAATGCACAGTAGTGCCTTCACAGTCCAAGTGTCATCATTTTATATTAATATTGCATTAAAGTAAAACTGGCAATAAAGTGCTACTCTGAAGAAATTGTGCATGGGATTTTTAACAAGGTGTTCAGCCAGTAGAAGAGTTTATTAAAGTTACTGAATTATGTAGTAGAAGAAAATAGAGTTACTAAAACCCTACCCATGGAAACTGCAAGAAAACTGAGAAAATAAAATGGTTACAAGAAATTAAAGGCCAAATTTTGTGGCTTTTTTTATACCAATATAAAATCCATGAATAGCTTCAGCTTACTATAAACCATACATATCCATCAAAATTAGTTTTCAATAGATTCATGCAAGCCCATGAAAACATAAGGCAGAAAGATAAATGCCAGAACAGCAAGTCCAGTTATGATTATAGAAATAAAAGTCCTCACAGAGTCCTCCTTGAGGATCTTACAATGCCTGACAGCAGAAGGAAAAGACAAAGAAGTGTGCTGCTCTCATTTGGATCTTATTGAAAGGGCACTTGTCATTCGTCTCCTGTTACATAAACGTGAATGGCCGACATACCACTCTCTAAACTCCTGAACTTACACTGAGGTTGTTATTTTATAATGGAAAGCATTCCTAAGGCATCTAGATGAATGTTTATTTTATTAAATTAAGTTAGTATGTTATTTGGTCCATGTGATTATAAAGCACACTTTGGAGTATAAAGCCTATTTACTTCACAACTGCCATTTGCTGTGTGCGTCTGCACAAGTCAATTAACTTCTCAGAGCTTCTCTCATTCTCAGAGGGTTGATGCAAAAAATAAATAAGGTATTCCCTGTAAAGTATTTAGCAGAAGGTCTGGCTTAAAATGTACACAGTAAATATGAGTTATTATCAAAATGTTTTGAGTTGTAGCTGTACAATAAACTACTGTAAGCCCCAAAACAGAAATGGCAGATAAAACAGATCACAAACAAGAACCTCCTTAAGGGGGGAACTGGGTGGATGTAGTGGAACATTTAAGCAAAACTGGCTGTAAAAATGATAAATAGCTCTTGGAATCTGAGACAAGGAAAGAGTATCCTTTAAAAAGTAAACTGGATTCAAACCTTTCATTATTCCTTTCTGGTATTGAGGTATCTATTGAAAAACACAATTTTGTGTGTGTTTCTCACATAAAAAAAATGTTGTAAACTGAAAGTTCTAGAAGAACTGTCCCCAGTTAAATAATGTTTGTCAAAACCACAGAGTTTCTCATTTTAAGACCCATTAAGTACCGTGTGACTTCTATAATTCATAAGCCTTTAAAACATGACGCAGATGCCAAAGCACAGTATAATTTAAATATATTTTCATTAGTAAATTATTTTCACATTCCAGATCATCAGCTCTGGCAAGCTACACCTTCTGAAAGCTGTACAGCAGAAGCTCGATGTAAACAAAACAGAAAGCTCTAGTCATAAGAGAAAAATGGATATAAGATTGCCATTCACATCAAAGGCCAAATTTCGTCTATCACACATTCAGAGTGGATACATGACCTGAATCTCAGATATTGTGAAATGATTCTGAGACATATAAATTAGACTGTATTTCCTCAGAACTTCCAAATCAATATTATTGGTATTAACCTTTTGATAAGTTAATGGCCTACAGATAGTATTTTATATTTCATGTCTAGACTGGACAGCCTGGGATTAACTGGATAGAAAACCCAGGAAACATAAGAAAAATCAAACTTGAATGACTAAGATTTCATAGAATACAAAAACACCTCACACATTTTAATCTATTAATATATGATTCAAAGGTTATCAGAGGTAAGAAATACAAATCATTTCCTTTTTAGAGAAGCTCAAAGAATTTAGTGTAGGTTTCCAAAAATCTTTACATCAGTGTTAAAATGATAAACTGTCAAATTTGGTTTTAATATCCAATCTAAAATCCTTGCCTTACAACAAAGTTATCATCATAGAGCACTATTAATTCTTTAACTTTTTAACTTGCAAGTTTAAGTAAATATTTTTAATATTTACTGAATAGAATTAGGACTGTTATAACAAGCGATGATGATAATAAACTCCTAGAATGTGTACATATTATTTTAAATTCTGATTAAAATTCTTGTTTATGAAAAAAAAAAAAATCCTGTAAACCATATTAGGTGTCAAAGGTTTCTGAGATCACCCTTACGTATGAGGATTTGCTAGAAGTACTAACAGAACTCAGAAAGCTGTTAAACTGATGGCTATAGTTTATTACAGAGAAAAGATACAGATTAGAATCAGCAGAGAAAAAAAGGTGCATAAGGATGAAGCCCAGGCAAAACCAGGCATGAGCTTCGTTGTCCTTTTCCAGGTGAGTTGCACGGACAGTTCTTGATTCTCCCAGCAGCAGTGTGTGACATGTACAAACGTGAAGTTCACCTGCACCTTGAGTTCAGAGCTTTTACTGGAGGATAGATATACAGGCACAGCGCACCCACATGATTGACCTTGGCTACTCAGTCTCTGGCCCCTCCAGAGGTCAAACTGGTAGAGCATGGCCTAAGATCCCAGGTGAACAAAAACAGGTATTCACCACAAATCACATTGAGAGCATAAGCTATGCGACATGGTCCAAGGCCCAAGGTATACAAATACACTCTTGTCGGGCAGGATATTCCAAGGCACAGAGGTTCCTCCCAGGAGCCTGGTCTACGTAACAGGGGTGCCAGCCACAAGGCAGGTGCTATTCCAAGATACTCGGGATTAGAAAGGAAACACTAGGGAGGGGAATTTTTCCCTGATACCTTCTGATGAAAATGTGGTGGATGTAGGGGAACTAAACCCTTCTCAAATTTCTCAGAACCTGGCCCATAGCCAATTGCTCACTGAGTTGAGTCTAAGACCAGTATCAGATTTTAGTGGGTTTCACTTGTTTGAGAAATGACACCATTGTAAGCGGCCACAGCTTCAGGTATAATACGAGGCATCTAATATTGAGTTTCATAAAGGCAAGTAGTAGAGGGAAGCAGTTTGGGATAGTTTGGTGAATAACGTGCTTAGGAGGAAGTCAGTGCTTAATAAAGAATTTGCTAAAACTAAGACTTTGTATCTCCTCTTTCTCTAGTTCCTCTTTCTTCTTTTTTAAGTTTGCTCAAGAAATTTCCAGTTTATTTGGGGTAGGCTGAATAATGGGCACACAAAGATTTTAGGCCCTAAACATGAAACCTCTGAATGTTGCCTTATTTGATAAAAGGGTCTTTCAGATGTGAATAAGGATCTTAATATGAGAAGTGTTATGGGTTGAATTACATCCCACCAAAATTCGTATGGGGTATCGTAATGTGATCTTATTTAGGAATAGAGTCGTTGCTGATTTAATTGGTTAAGATGAGGTCATATTGGAATAGGGTGACATCTTTACAAAAGGGGGAAATTTGGAGACAAGCACATAAGAAGAATGGCATGTGTAAACAAAGGTATCAGGGTGAAACGTCCGCAAGCCAAGGAATGCCAGAGATGGCCAGCCAACCACCAGAAGCCAGGGGGAGACATGGAAGAAATTTTCCTCACAGTCGTCAGAAGGAATCAAACCCGCTGACACCATCGTCTCAGACGTCTAGCCTCCAGAACTGTGAAACAATAAAATTTCTTGTTGCTAAAACTGTTTAGTTTGTGGTACTTGTGTTATTGCAGCTTTCAGAAGCTAATACAAAGAGATCTTAGATTATCCCGGTGGAGCCTAAATGGAATCATATGTATTCCTATAAGAATGAGGCATAGAGAGATTTCACACAGATGTTGAGAAAAAAGACAACACAGCCAGAAGAAGAGGAGGTGATGTGACTACGAATGTGGCCACAAGTCAAAGAATGCTGACAGCCCCGCCCCACCCAAATGGAAGAAACAAGGACTGAATTCTCCCCAAAGACTCTGGAGGGAGCCCAGCCCTGCTAATACCCTGATTTTGACCCTATGATACTGATTTCGGGCTTCTAGACTCCAGGACTGTGAGAGAATAAATTTCTGTTATTTTAAGTCACAACTTTGTGGTAACTTGTTATAATAGTCATGGGAAGCTGATGCATTATATATTTGCTTAACATAAGACCTGTGGATCCTTATTATGTTTTCTGGAATAGAACCTCTGAATAGAGATGTAGCAAAGGACAATTCAGGGCACTTTAACAATGGATGGTTAGTGTTTTATCTAGACAGCCAAGTTACATATTTAAGACACTTTATCAAACAGAGGAATCAAATTACAGCACCTATGAGATGAAAGAAAGGATATTTTATCCTATATACTATTATTATAAATAACATTAATGTATTTGGTTACTGGGAAGATGTAAAAATTTAGACAAAAATTAAGTAATAATCACTGAGAAAAAAAGCATGGGTTCACTAATCAAGAGTCACATCAGTCCAAACATATTTATTTTCTTCACCAGCATTAGTAGATAATAGATTCTCAGAAGTATAGCTCTGGCATGTCCGGATTAAGGCCTTTGAGCAAAGGTAGAAAAAGATGGACTGAATGTAAAATAGTAAGAAGGTAAATATATGTAAAGTAGAATGGGATCTATAATTAGTTAACACCACCCTAAAGGGTGCTGAGATGTAGGCCAATGTCAAGGTGAAAGGACTTTTCAGGTAATATGAGCCCGCATTCATGGGGACTTCCCATGGGCCAGTTTATTCTAAACTCTCTTGTTTTATATATATATCATTTGTTCCCTCTATCTACTCAAAATTTCTCCCTGGCCAACATTTTCCTGCTGTCACTCTCTCTCTTTCTCCTTCTTCCCTTCTTCTTTTCTACTTTCTCTGCAGTCCAGTATTTCTGCTCCTTTCTTAGGCAGATTTAGAGACAACTAATTCCAGTTCTGCACTGTTGAATACAATAGCTATTGAGCACTTGAAAGGCAGCTAGTTCAAATTCAGAATTATATTTACTGTAAATATAAAATACATACTGGATTTTGAAGACAGAATTAAAAAATGTAAAATAGTGCAACAACAATTTCTGATATTGGCTACTTGTTGAAATGATATTAATTTTGACATATCGTGTAAAATATATTATCAAGATAACTTTGCCCAATTAATATGGCTACTAAAAATTAAACATGACAGATGTGGCTCCTGTATGCGGCTTGTGTTGCAATTTCGTAAGACAGCGTTGCTCTAGATAAGTACCTAGGGGTTTTGCCTTTGTATTATAAATAAGACATTTTGCTAAACAAAAAGTAATCTATGCCAGAAAGATTTTGTGCCACTCCTTTAGAACCAGAAGTGGCCACAGCAGTTGTGGTTTGAAATAACAATTTTTTTTTCTAAGCAATGATAAAAGCTATTAATCAGCTTATTGAAATTGTTGGGCACAGTTGTATGATTATTGAGAACAGACATCCTCCTTCCCTAATTCTTTCCAATCATTTTCTTTGGAGGTGATCTTTTCCCCTGGATAAAATCTCAAGTGGTTCCCAAAGCTTTTCTGGTCCACTTCAGAAAGAATGACAATCTCATTTCAAAAATTTTAAAATCTCATCAAATCTAACTTTACAGTTTAATCTATTATGCAATTTAAATTATCTTTCCCCAGCTGGGGCCTGCCTCAGCTGTTCATCCTACAAAGAGCAAGGAAAGTACATTTAGTATCGAAATTCTTCAACTTCGCCCTCCCTACTGCTGTTATTGTCCCTTTCAAAGCAGTGGGTGAAGAGAAGTGAGGTGGTGGGGGGAAAACTCCCAAACGCCTCCTGATTTGTGCATGTAGTACATACGTGGCTTCAGAGCCCTGTGGCCAGCGATGGATAGTTGCTTTTTCTCTCCTGATCTTTGATGGATGCCTCTGAGATCCCTTGGTGCAGACCTCCAACCACCCATGGCTTTTGTGAGGCAGGTGACATGGCTTCTGGCTGATCACTGTGGCAGAAGCCTGTGGGCTTCCAGCAGTCTGCCCAGTGCTGGGTCTCTTAACCCCTTCATTTATTTTTGTTATGATCCCTATCAATATGGCTGCAGGCTGGCTCCCTTTGGTGGGGTGTACATCTGTTTCTAGAGAACTTGACACATTTACCTCATCCTTCTTAATCTCTCTCTCTCGCTCCCCCTCTCTCTCTCATTCCCCTGTCACTATGTAGTCTACCCTAGGATTTATAGAGTCAACAGTTTCTGTATATCTTGATTCCAAGGAACACAAAGCGAGTTTTCCAAATGAATTGCTTCACACACCCCCACTTTTGGCTCAAGATAGTATACATTCCCCTGACCTCCTCTGTGAGTAGCTAGAAAAAAAAAATGCCATAGAACTCCAGCAACACTTTCCAAGAGAATTTAAGCTCTCTGTATTAGTTGGGGTAGGCTAGAAAATGATAATAGATAGAATGCCAAATTTTAATAGTTTACAAAAACTAAGAAATAAATTTATCTCTCTCTCCTATAACAGTCCTGGTAGGGGTTTAAGTAAGTGGCTGGCTCTCCTCCAGCGGATCATTCAGGGACTCTTTTGGTCAGGGCCTCATCATCATTTGCATTCAGACTGAGTAAAAAGGAGGACATGGAGACACATCCACTCTCTTGAAAGCCCCAGCCTGGAAGTGGCATAAATTTCTTCTCATTTCCCCTCAGCCATACCCACCTGCATGAGAGCCTGAGAAATGAACCCAGCCGTGTGTCCAGCTATTACCTTTATAAAAGGAAAAAAACAGATTTTGTTTTACAGTTGGTGATCTCTGCCACAATCTCCAGTAACTTTCAGCCCCCGTGAGTCTTTTTGTCTCCTCTTTACATACCTGGTGAAAAGCAGTGATTCAGCCTGGGAGGAATAGTTCAAAATGTCACGTAGCATGTTCAGAAGAGGAGCTATGTCCCTCATGTTGGAATGTAAGGATACATGTAGCTATATTGTTTTTTACAGCATTTTGAGCCTCAGTAGAAATTGAGACAAAGTGTATTCTTATAACATTCTACTACTCAGTCATGTATTAGGTACCCATTCTACACCATGTATTTTGTATTTACCATCTCTTTTATTCTTACAATTTTTTGATATAGGTATTAGGCTCAGAGAGGCTTTGGCTTATTTAACTTAATTAAAACAGCCAGTACAAAGAGGAACTGAAATCCAATATCGATTTTTCTGGTTCTTGTGGCAAACTGCTTCTTGCCTATCTTTTTTCAATCTTGACATTTCATAATATTTACTTTTCTCTGTTTTATCCACTTAAAAATTTCCTTTCAAATTCTGATATCAAGGATATAAATAAAAGGACTATTATATATACATGTATATGAAGATTTATATACAATATACATGCAGTATATATACTGATTATAATTTAAGAATACAGAAACAATCACTCTGTTAAAATTAAACAAGATTGTTTATTAGGAAAAATTGTTTCTTCAAAATTAGGTACTACCCATGGAATACATCTTAAAATTTTTCATTAAAAGAGACCTATGGAAAAGGGAAAGCATCATTCTAAACATAATAATATTTAAACCAAAAAAAACAAAACACCCTTAACCATACAATTTCTAATACATTCAAATATTTACAAAGTCTTTAGAAGGAAAAATATTACTACCCTAGAACTTGTTTTTCACTTTTAATGGAATATTAGTCAGGTTTAGTCACAAAGCGGTTGGAAGGACTGCAGGAGCAGATTCTACACCACGCTTTAAGGCACAGCCCCTAGAACACCATATGAAACCCACAGAACTGCTGCTTTGGCCATGGTCTGGATGCAGGGGATGTTGTGAGAGTCACCACAACTGCTGCTTGGAAGGCAACACCCACCCCTTATGTTCTGAGCCATGTTAAGCCAGGGTCCCTACCCCTTGACACCTGTAAATTTAGAAGATGCGGGCATTCAGACCTCTGCTATGCCTGGTACCAAAACCCACCACAGGCACCTGTCAGCCAATAGCAGAAGCAGCAGAAGTGTGGCCTCTGCTTCATGACACTGATATCTTCTCATGTTTCACCGCGGCTCCTCTGTTTAGTGAAAGCTCGGTCATGTTCAGAGCTTGAGCTGTAAAGGAGCCTAGCTTAAGCCTTTGGCCTGCATAAAATTATGCTATTAAGAGTGGGAGCGAAGCTAGGTAAATCAATCCATTGTATCTATCAGGAGAGCACCAAGTGTGTGGCAGTCTCCTAATATTCGAAAGGAGTCAAATGAATCAGGTTCACAACCTAGCTTAAACTTTTTCCCAATGGTAAGACTCTAGACAAATTGCTTACCCTTTTTAAGTTTCAATATCTTAACTATAAAACAGGACCAGTATTTCCTATATTTAAAAGTTGTTGTAAGCACTGTATCTCAGTGCCTAACAGATAACCAAATAAAGAGAAATAGACTTTCAAAATACAATATATTCTTCATCCAGACAAAAGTATTCCTATCTAAGTAGATGCATATGCCAGCATAATGTCGGTAATTTTGGTTACGATAAGTGAGCTTATCAAACAGTAGAGAAAGTCAGTAGAGAGAAAGATGATTAAGTTGTGAGTTTGATTCCTTAGAATTAATAGTAATAAATAGCTGAAACCTATAATCATGTTCCAAGTTGCACATATAATTACAATTTTAATAAAAATATGTATTTATGTAAATTTATGAAGAAATTACTTTTTATTAAGATACGGTGAATAGCTATGTCCTAAGTGAACTCTAATTCAGCTAATTTTTAAGCTGCTTAGATGGAACACAGAGTAAAAGTAATAAATGTCATCAACACACAGACATTTTAAAATATTTTTTACTTATAATGTAGATATATACATGTGTAAGTTTAGTAGACTTATGGGTTTAATCTTTCTATGTTGCTATCTTGGCAATGTAAATAAGGGAAACTCTTTACCTTCTATGGTCTATGTATTTGAATTAATTAATTTTCAGTGATTTTTTTTTTCTATCTTGGTCACTTATTCAACAAATATTTATTAAGCATCTTTATGTTAAATAAATCACTCAGAATAATCCAGTCAGAATGCATGGAAATCTAATCAGTGACTTTACTTTGAAAAAAGAATTTCCAGAAACTCTAAATTTTTACACTTAGTATCTATGTGTAATAAGAAACCAGAAGTGTATATTATACTAGTCTGACAGTGTAGTTTTTTCTGTCCACAGGGGAGAAAAGTCTCTGCACATTCAAAATTCCAAATGCTTTCCCTAAATAGAGAGATTTGATTATTCTTGCCTTTGTATTTTCATTCACTATTATTAATGCAAATAAAATTACATAACTCCATTAACCCAATCTGCCTGCATATAGAGCTCAAGAAGGCTACCTGTAGGCTATATCCACTTACAGGGAATATGAAATACTCTAGTGGAGTTTAATTCTTAATTTAGTACACTGTGCATTTAAAAAAAAAAAAGGACTATCCATTTTTATCATGAAATAAAAAATAATTGAAAAAATATTTTATGGCACTGCTAGTTCAGATATTTTTTCAGAAAAGTTTAAATTACCTTTCTGTTTAAAATAATTTTGCATTTTAAACAACTTGTAATCACAAGTAATATCAATCATTATTTCAAATTTAGTTACTTCTGATATCAGAATAATCAAATAGATTTTCTAATAACCTATCTTTTTTACTAAGTGCCTCACTTTATTGATTTACAAACTATTTGGTAACATTAGTGCCATTATTAGAGGAAAATAAGTTACACATCTACACAGGAATTTCTGGTTATGAACTGAAAACTAACCAAGACATAAGGTAAAAAGTCGTGGATGTGGAATCTATCTGTAGGGTGTTATTGCTACATCCCTAAAGGTCTCATCTTTGTGAATGTAAACATCTTTCTGAGCCATAATGAGACTCAGTGTAAAACTCTTTGGGGTCATGTTTAACAGTCTATGCCTATGGAAATCATAAGATTATTTGCAACACTGCTCAGTTACGTTCTGTTTCTAGCTGAATTAATTCTGCTCTATTGCACAGTTGAGCATCTGAGTGATTTCTGAAAAAATAAATATGATGATCCTCAGGCTCCGAGAGGCTGACTTTAACTTTTCCTGAAACTTACAAGAATGTATATTAATCATAAGAGTAAAAATTCTCTAGATATTTGTTTAAATTTTTTTAAAGCTTAATATCTTTATAAATCCTACTATATACCCTGATAACTTGGGGACTGGGTCAGCAATGAATATAAAGACAAAAAAGCTAGCCATCTACAAAGCTTTACTTGGCCTTCTATGTATTATAATGCTAATAAAAGAGAATGTAGAAGCTACTTTTATACTAATAATAAAGTAGTGAAAGGAAATATATAAAAAAGGAAAGACTTATATTTTCTCCTGGAAATAAAGTACAGATATAAATATAGAGAAATATTGAAACAAGATAGCTCTAGGTCTATTTCCTTTACTTACTATAAGAAACATTATATTCAGTTAACCATAGTGGGTAGCATATAGAGAACCAAACAGTTCTGATTAAAAGTGATTGTGCAATAAAAACACATAAGGAAAAAATACATATATATATGTGTGTGTGTATGAAATATATTCAGCTAAGTAACAAAAACACAGTGGAATTGTGTTATTTTCAATAGATAACTTTAATTTCATACTGTGCCAGTATTTGAACAAGTAAAACTATCATTAGGACCACCCTAGCATAAGAAATATATGTTAGAATTAGTTTTATTGTTACTGATAGATTACTTAAATGAAAAAAATATAAATAGCAAAAATAATTTGCATGACAAGTAAGAAGAATTTTATGTGTATTTTATGTCACCACATAGACAAATTATTCATAAACGACTCTAGATGGATAGAAGTGAAGACTGAAGTAATTTACAAATAGACAAGGTACAGTTCATCAGGCAGCACATTCTCATGGCTGTGATTCAGGTTGCAACCCTGCTCCTTCCTACGATATATGCTCTACTAATGTGTTTCTCACAGTGAGATTCAAAATAATTCTACCAACCTTTTCCCAAAAGATAATCTAAGATAAATAGATGAAAGGTTCTCTGAAACATTAAAGGGTTAAATCCATAGAAATATCCTATATGATTTCATAGCTACAGTCAAGTTGGTAAAAGTAGTAGTTTTATTTATGGGTTTACTAGTCACTTTTATTGTAACATCTAAGTTCTCACAGAAAACTATTTCAAAATGTTTTGTTTCTTTTGATTATTTATCTGATTTTTGCCCTACCTTACTAATACTCTGGGCATGTTGAATTTACAAAGAAAGTGATAATGGTTAATGACTTTGATTTGAAAAGTCAGAGCAAAACAGAAGAAGAGGGCTGGATTTGGGACCCACATTTCATAGTCACACTCCAACATCATCTGTATTATTATAAGTAAGTTTTAAATAAGAGTTAGTCTTCTTGACTGGGAAAATAAAAAAAGTGACAACAGCTTGCTCCATAGAGTTGCTGTGAAGAACTATCCAGATACCAATAAACTCTGGCTGCATCATAGGTGGTAGCTGAATTTGAAGATAAGTCAACACAGACAAGGCATTAGCCACCATCAGTGTATGTAGCTAGGGTTTGAATTTTCTGTCCCAAAGAGCAGTGTGTTAATAATATTCACATGTGGACAACTTGGAAAACAGCTCTACTAGTCCGTGCTCCCTTCTCTATTGAATGTATGATAATTTTTTATTTAAAAAATGTAATAAATAGTAAATCAAAATCAAAATCTGACTACATGTTAACCAAGCTGTTGTTTCAGAGAGCACTTCAGACCTACATTAAGTTCACATCTGAGTTCATGTCCTAGATTAGACAGCCGTAGGTGAGCCTAGTTCTCCAGTAATCAGCAGGAAATGAAGCGGGAAAAGTGTGGTCCCATAGCTATTATGTTTGCTTATCAAAGAGCGTATTCAGAATTGAATCACTTTTCATCAGCACAAACTCTGGTCAGTACCAGTCTCAGGTAAATTTGAGAACATTTTAATTCATATTTAAATCTTGTCACTGTGACGATTGTTATAAAAAAATTATTAATTTCATGTACAAAAGTGTGAAAATCTTGAGGGCACAGCTTATACTTTGCGTATGCATGCGTGTGTGGGGGGGGCATATGTATATTTTCCCTATTCCCATTCTATAAAAGAATATGTAGGAGGATGTAGGTCAATTTTTTTTTTTATTTTAGAGAAAACCAATTGCTAAATAGAAAATAGCAGTGCAGGTTCTAATTTACAAGGTTTGTAGAGGAACAGCCTCTATAAGGTGTTATTTAACCTGAGAGCCCAAAAAATTAAAAAACGTGAACGTCTTGGCCATGCCACCCTGAACATGCCCGATTTCATCTGATCTTGGAAGCTAAGTAGAATCGGGCCTGGATAATACTTGGATGGGAGACCACCTAGGAAGACCAGGTGCTGGAGCGGTAAAAAAAAAAAAAAAAAAAAAAGGCTGTGAAGAGAAACAAAGGCCCTGCACAAAGGAAGAATTTGACAGGTTGTAGGACCAGAGGATGATCAGATAGTGCTATGAGAAGCATCAAGAAAGAAGCCTTGAGAAAAAGGGCAGAGCCAGATCATAGGTGCCTTGCAGGCTGCAAATATCAGACACCTCTGGATCCCCAGCTTATATATCCTTGGGGGTCAGCGCTTCTCAAACTCTTATTTGCATATAAATCACCCGGAGATCTTGTTAAAAATCAAATTCTGGTTTACTAGTTCTGGGTGGTGCTGAGGTTCTGCATTTCTCAACAAGTTCCTGAACGACACAGATGCTGCAGAGCTCTTGAGAAGCAAGGCTCTAGGACCTACTTTTTCACTCTACCTATGACATCCCATGAGACCGCTTTAACGCATACACAAACCTAAAATTCTGAGGGAATCAATACTCCTTAAAATAATCCTTACTCTGTGGGAACAGAAGCCAATGTATTACATTCTTTCCTGTCAATCCTCAAAGGTGTCCTTTAAAGGGCTCCTGATGGGATGGAGCTTTAGTCGCCCACAGTGGTGACCAGCTCAGTGTCCTGCTCTTGTGTTGTCCATCCCTCCTTCTTCGTTACACCCTTCCCAGTCTCCCACTGTTCTCTGGGGTCACTGCCCCAAATAAATTTCCTGCATGCAATTTCCTTGTCTCAATCTCTGCTTCCTGGGGAAAAACAAGCTAAGATACCATTGTCCTAGGTCTGCGGTGTCATTAGCTTCTATCTCTAGATCATTGATTAACTTGTGATGTCTTTGAAATGAAGGATACAGTCTTAATTATCTTTCTATACCCAACAATTAGAATAAAGCCTTATACCTGCAGGAGCTTAACAAAAGTTACATTGATTCAAAATAATTTATTCTAAGCTTATTCAAATTATTCAAAGGATTTTCACAAACTGTTCAAGAAGATTACAAGACAGCAATATAAGAAAAGTAGCATAGTATAATGGCTTGGAGCAAAACTCTGGAGTTGATTGCCTGGATTCAAATGCAGACTTAGCTGCCTTCTAGCTGTGTAAATTTAGACATGGTGTATTGTATACTTTCCCTGTACCA
Organism: Eonycteris spelaea; assembly: GCA_003508835.1. Lineage (NCBI taxonomy): Eukaryota > Metazoa > Chordata > Mammalia > Chiroptera > Pteropodidae > Eonycteris > Eonycteris spelaea. The sequence continues at coordinate 1,018,392 of PUFA01000281.1, forward strand.
CAATTTCTTCATATGTAAAATGAGAATGATGAAAATGACACCTGCCTCATGGGGTTGTTATGAAATTCATGAATTAATATCTTTAAAGCAGTCACAACAGTGCCTGTCCCATAACGAATATCCTATATGTGTTTGTTAAATAAAATTTCATAAATATGTTAAGGAACTGAAAAGAAAATCATGAAATAGTTCCCAGCTCTAGTTATTAGACTAATACTATTTTATAAAAATCAATCAAGGTCCTTGCCAAAAACAGGTTCCTAGGACCTATCTTGGACTCACTAATTTAGATTTGTGGCATGGGATGAGGGTTAGGTACTTTCAGCAGGTTGCCTCAGTGCCTCTGTACTGAACCAAAATTGGAAACGATAGTTGACAACCTTTCTGCCTAATTAGAGTTTTGTCAAGTAAATATGAAACCAAGAATGTGTATGCACGTTATAAGTTAAAGACAAATGTGAATTAAATTGAAAAAATTATAAATCATTTTTCTATTTCATTCATTGATTTACTCATTTATTTTGTCGCTTACTCATCAATTCACTATATTCTTAGTGTTTATTATTTGTCATCCTTGACTAAGTCATAATCTTTGTTCTCAAGTAGTTTGCAGTCTTTGTTGATGCTCACTGAAATTTTGTACAGCAGGTGATTCAGATATTATTAGTTCATAGCACAGTCTATATAGTTCAGAGAGGCTGGTCAATTTGCCCAAGTTCACGCAGCCTGGAAAGTGGTAGTACTAGGATAAGAATCCTGATCATCTCAATTTGGATTCTCTATTACAGATGCTCCTCAACTTGTGACAGGGTTCCATCACCATAAAACCATCGTAAGTCCAAAATATCTTGAGTCAAAAATGTGTTTAAAATATAACCTACCTAGCTGCTCAGCCTAGCTGCTTTCTACTGCATGCCTATCACTTTCACACCACCCTAAAGTCGAAAAATTATTAAGCTAGCCATCATTAAGTCAGGGACCATCTGTATTTTCATTATATCATGCTATACACCTGATTATATACTAAAAAGGACAATTAAAAAACACATGGGTTTTTCTATGCTTAAACTTCGAATGTTAAATGTTAGTTTATAGAAAATCTACTTTATATGTTAATGAGAGTTGTAGCTTTGGAAAGTGCCTCCTTAATGTGAAATAGAACATAAAATACAAAACTAGTTTAGCTATGCAAACACAGTTTCATTTTGTAATGGCCAATAATGGCCTGTAATCAAACTACAGCTTGTTAGGTAAGTAAACAATTACCTTGTTAGTTGGAAATTTAAACATGGACTAATCATTAACTTGTAAATTGTTCTTTCATTTTTTGACCAATCTGTATTGTCTTTGACTATGTTTATATATGTATGGGCATAATGGAGTGTTGGGGACCTGGGACTATTTATGGTTAAATTCATATGTGAGACGGGATAGCTCTAAAAGTTAGGGGTAAAGTAGCTACCTAGTTTAAGGTCAAAAGAAACATCATTAGATTAACCACCACCCAATGACAAACATTTATTACATGGGAGGCATGATCTTGGGAATTTGGTCTTTTTATTTCTAAGTTCTTAAATTTCATAATCAGAATTCTCACTTGAAGAAACACCGTGATTTTCCTGAACAAGTTTTCATGCATCTGTTGACCACTGAACACGCAACTCTTTAACTTACATCATCAAAAATTCACACATCATAGCATTAAATTTTCATTGTGCATAAAATTTAATATTATTAGTACCATAAAGTACCTGGAGATAAAGAGATAAGTTACAAAACGGGAGTAAGATTCTGCTTAGGACTTTAAAATACTAATTGTTTTCAAGTGAAAATTTTACAGGAAGTGAAAGAAATATGCCTTGATTTTGACTATTTTTAAACTTTTTTCTGCACATGAGTTTCCAACTTGAAAATACAAAAGCATTTTTTTAACCTATTTTATAAGGTTACAGTCATGTCACTGGCCAAGAATTTTGATGAGAATATCAGCTCTTTCTACTGTCCAAGCACGTTTATGTCCCTTTATCAAATACAGGAATAATTTTATTTTTGGCATTTTGAGTACCTCGTGGACAGTGACAGGAAATGAAGAAGCTGTTGATCCCTTCCAAAAACAAACAAAGTCAGAAGCCTAGTGAGAACAGGCTCACTAAAATTTAATGACTGGAAAAGCGAACAGACTGAACCCAATCTTTTCATAAAATTGCCTGACTTCAATCGCTCTGATTAGGTTCCAAGTGTCCTAAATATATTTGAATAGTGACTATCAGTTTCCTACTATCATCTTCTTTCAAAGCGGCCCAGGTATTTCCACTCCAGCTGCTGTGGGAGGGCTCCATCCAGGCCGAGCCTATACCGGACAGGAGAACTGTGACGAGGCTCTTCATGGTTTCTCTCAACTGGCTGCAGCTTCATTCACAGAAAAGGGAGACATAGTAAAAACAATGGGAGCAGAGATGAGCCTAAGCAGAATTAATGAAATGGTATTTATTCTGGATGATGATATTCACAAATGCTATAAAGGATCTGCACACAATTATTTAGAATTTGATACTCCTTAGGATGATAGGACAGATTTTCCCACTTTGCACAAAGTGCCTGCTCTGTGTCTCTCTGGAAGCAATAGTGTCTACTGATGGAGTAAAAACTCTGCTGTTCCCTTTGAAAAGCCTTGTTTTTATCTATTAAAAAAATGGCTCTTGTATTTTTATGTAGAATAAGGCCACTGCTCTGTCACTATAAACTTGATTCACATGAGCTTTTTTATGGGTCTACACATTCATAGGCAAGGAGCAAAACCTATTTGGTGGGAGGCGCTGACATTTTGATTGTAGGAAGAAGGAAACGGCAATAATTTCTCAGATTATAAAAGAGATATAGAAAATGCGACCCAGGCTGATACTGTAACACCTCTAAAACACAGAGGTGGTTGGCAGCACCCTGATAAGATGTCCCCCACTGAATTAAAGTACAAAAATGGAATAAATCAAATGGCCACCGTTGGAAACCAGCAAGCGCATGGAACCATTTCCTCTTCTTTCCATTCGTTGTTCTATACAGACACAAATTATATGACCTCAGGCAAGAAGAAGAAGCTGGGTGTGATAACCCTCTAACACCCCTAACTTTTCAGATTCAGTGAGGTGCTTTATGATAACAGCTCTCCAGTTAGATATATACAAATCGCCTGCAGCACCAAATATTTATTCTGACTGGCTGCATGCTTGCTCCATCTTCACAACTCTATATTTTAAAAATATAGGATATGTGGATTTTAGATAATAAGCATAATGTTTGCTAATGTCCCCAATGTCATCATTTAAAGCATTATTGAGGAAAGTCTATAGCATAGGCATAAAAATGAACATATTTATTCTCTCTTTAGAATAAAAGACCAAATAACTAACAATAAGTATGTGTTAAGGTTGTTTCAAGACGATGATAGAATGGTGCCATCCACTAAAAATTCTGAGAAAAATCTCATTATATATCTTTTCAAATGTCTGCAGAATGGATTATTGCCTGTAGCCCAAATACCAAAGAGAAAAGCAGCCAATATACCATAGCAGTTAAGATCATATTTTGAAATAAAAAAGCCAAGGTTGTTCACATGAATGAGTTAATATCTCAGGCCTCAGTTTCTCTGAAAGGCAAATATTAGTAGCTACCTTATGGGTTTTTGTAGAGAATTAATAAAATACTTCATGTGAAGTATAGTACCTAAAGAGACTCTCATAGTAAGTCTTCACTAAATGTTAATTGTAATAATAATAAAAATTATTATTAGCTGGTTTATGATATGTATAAACTATATTCCTATCATTACAAATTATGTGTGTTAAAACTTCAGAAAATTTTCCCTATTGTCCAGTTAACTTACAAACTTTGTCTTTGTGAGGAAGAGAGGGGGCCTCTCATGGAAGCAGGCCTAGTTACAGGAACTACTAAAAAATTTTTAAAGAATAATAAGAGGATAAAGATATTAGATATTAAACATATTACTCTGCATGGTTATGCACCACATAACAACATTTTAGTCAATAAGAGAACCACATATATAATGGCAATCCTATATTAATATGAAGCTGAAAAATTTCTATTATTTAGAGACATCATAGCCATCATATTATTGTCATTGTAGCACAATGTATTACGTGTTTGTAGATATGCTGGTATATAGTGTATATGAAGTCTACAGTAATGTAAAACAATGTCCTAGACCTTCACATTCACTCACCACTCACTCACTGACTCACCCTGAACAACTTCCAGTTCTGCAAACTCCAAGGTAAGGTCTCTGTACAGGTGTACCATTTTTCATCTTTTACACCACATTTTTACTAGACTTGTTCTATGTTTTGATATGTTTACATACACAAATACTAACGTGTTATAATCATCTACAGTATTCAGTACAATAACACACTGTACATGTTTGTAGCCTGGGAGCAAGAGGCTCTACCACATAACCTAAGTGTGTAGTAGGCTATGTCATCTAGGTTTGTTTAAATGAAGTCGATAATGTTTTCAAAAAGATGAAACTGCTTAACGACACATTTCTCAGAACGTATCTCCTGTTGTTAAGGGACACATGATTATATTTTTTACTGCTGATAAATTATACTACCATGAAATACACAATTCTATATTTTATGTACTCAATAAGTGAGACAAAAACAGATCTTATTAAAGCCATCAGATGTTCACAAAGGATTTTTAAAAGAAATCAATATTGCTTCAAATGTCTATTTATTGATATACAATTTTCATAGTTCAAGTACAAATAAATTTATTTTTTTCTAGACGAGGATATTGTCCATTGCTCATCTTTTTCTCTTTCAGCTATTATGGTCTAAAAATACCATTTGCCTATAAAAGGGAAAAATACACAGTTTTTAATGGCATGCCTTGGAATTGACACGTACTACAGAGTCCTGAGGACATAGATCCTCAATTGATGTGTGCTGAAGTCCTTTCAAAACAGACAATTCTCAAAGCTATAGAGAGTAGCTTATATCTAAAATGACATAAATTCTAATTTTAAGTATTACCTTTCCTGGTAATTATATTTATTATTAATAATAGAAAACAATGGTTCTATAGTGTATCATAAAATGTTCACAAAGAACTTCGAAATACATTACCATAGGTAATCTCACAAATAGTACATAAAGTTGGTATTATGTCCTCATTTTAGAAATGATGAAACAGACTTAACATAACAATTTTCTAAAATTCTACAACTTTTAATGAGAAAGAACTCTAAGCCAGTTCTTCTAGCCTTCTCCCCTAGACAACATTTCTCTTCCCACTTTCTTGGCTTGAAAGAAATCATTGTTTTGCAACTCTGGTGTATAAACCACTGGATAGTTTAACCAAAAGAAGATGATGAGACTATTTTTATCTGTCCTCAGTAAGCATTTACAATCCTCACAACTGTTCCATCTCAGAATAATTTAGAGAAGCAAAATGACAATATGACTTTCTATTTGTGCAGTAACATGTGACCTTTTAAGATTAAAAGTAAGGTGATTTTCCCTACAGTATTTAAAAATACATTTCAGTACAAGTATTAATTGTTAAGCACTGATAATAAACAAAGCATTCAGCTAAATATGTGTTTTATAAAAAATTGGTTATGTTTTATCCTGTTGCTTCATAGACTTTCACCCATTGAGGCCGAAGCATCCAGTGTCTTGGTGATTACAATTTCAAGGTTTTGCAAAATGAGCATTAAAAATTATTTCAGCTGCAATAGTTGTGATAGCCAAAGTTTTTGTTTGCATGAGCCAAAATTTAAATTCCAGAAACTTTCTTTTAAATATCAAGAACCAGAGGCTTGCAGCTCAAGAAAACAATGCTTTTCTAACAATATAGATTTAAAAAGATACTAGACACAAAGTACTTGCAACTTTATCTGTCCCATAAGGAGGTAAAAAATCTTTTGTGGAATGGATTGGGGGAAAAACTGTGGAAAGAAGATGTGGGAGAGAGAAGATAGCAAGAGAGTTGTAATTTGTGATGTGAGTGTGGGGTCTGTCCCTACTTCTCCTTCTTGGACTTTAAAACCCAAGATGGTTGTGGGATGGAAGATAAAACCCAAATCCCAAGAGAGAGGTGGCTTCTTTTTTTTTTTTTTTTCTAAATTATTTTAAAATTTAGTTTCAAGTATACAGTACATTGGTTAGACATCTATATAGTTTATAAAACAATCCCCCAATTGCTCCTTTGCTACCCTGACCTTCCACTTCGCCAATGAATTAATGCTAACTGTATTCCCTATGCTGTGCTCCCCATCCCTGTAACCATCCATCAGCTCCTAATTTGTGCTTCTTTAATGTTTAACCCCATTCTTCCAGCACTCTAAAACCCCTCTCCTCTGTCTGAGACTAAATTGTCCACTATATTTGTGAGTCTATTTATGATTAGTTTGTTCTCTTTATTCCTTAGATTCCACATATAAGTGAAATCATATAGTGTTTCTTTTTCTCTGTCTAACTTAAATACCTTCTATGTCCATCAAAGCAATATCTTTTTTTATACCCTTCTTTTACATATGTAGGAGTCTTGTTTTCTTATCCTTTCAGCCACTATATCTTTTGATTGGAGCGCTTAATTCTTTTCCATTTAAGGTACTTATTGATAGGAATATAGTTGTTACCATTCTTTATTCCTGTTTTTGATTCATGTTTTTTCTTCTTAAAGAGGTCCCTCCAACATTTCCTGTAATACTGGCTTACTGGTGATAAATTCCTTTAGTTTTTTGTCTGGGAAGCTCTTTATTGTCCTTCAACTCTAAATGATAGCTTTGCTGGAGAAATTGTTCTTGGTTGTAGATCCTGGGTCTTCATCCTGTTGAATATTTTTTGCCAAGCCTTCTGTCCTGCATTTTTTTTGAGAAATCAGCTGCCAGTCTTATGGGTTCTCCCTTATATGTAATATTTGTTTTCTCTTGCTGCTTTTAATATTCTTTCTTTGTATTTAACCTTTGGCATTTTAATTATGATGTGTCTGGTGTGGGCCTCTTTGGATCCCTGATTTTTGGAATTCTCTGAGCTTCCTGGGGTTTTATGTTCATTTCTTCACCAGGTTAGAGAAGTTTTCCATCATTATTTCTTTAACAGCTGTTCAATCTTGATTTTCTTCAGTTATGCCAATCAGACAAATATTTGGAGCCTTAATAGTGTCCTATATCCTCCTTAAATTATTTTTATAGTCTTGGCATCTTTTTCTTGCTATTCTGATGAGTGTCCTGATTGGCTTTCCTGTCCTTTATATAGGCATTTGATCCTCTTCTTCATTCACTTTGTTTATTCCTTTGTTTATTCCATTTAATATACTTCTCATCTCAGATAATGTGTTCTTCATTTCAGACTGGTTCCCTTTTATAATTTCCATTTCCATTTTTATGTTTTTTATCTCTTTGTTGAAGTTCTCTACACTTCCCAAAAGTTCATTGAGCATCTTTATAACCAGTGTTTTGAATTCTGCATCTGTCAAATTACTTAACTCCACTATATGTGGATCTCTGTTCTCTTCTCTTATATGGTTTCTGCTTCCTTGTCTTCTCATTTTGGTTGCCTTTCTGTGTCTGTTTCTATGCACTAAGCAAAGTTCCTAAGTCTCCCACTCTTATTAGTATGGATTTATGAAGTAGGTGTCCAGTGGCATGGTCCTTAGATTGGTTCATCTGCAGGCCAAACTTAGCCCAAGCCTCTACCCCTCTGGGGCCAGAGAGGTGGCTTCTTTCTGACTATTCCTTGATGGGGAGCACCTTCATCAAAAGCCAACATGGAGGCCTGGTCAGCATGGGGAGATGAACAGGCTAATAGGAGGAGATAACTGTCCACAGGCTAAATTAGCAACAGAGACAACAGCGTGACATATGGGAAGGGTAGAGACAGTATGTTAGCTGCACCTGCCCTTTGGGAGAAAGAAGTAAGGGAAGAAGCCTGAATTTAAATATTTACATAAAAGTTTGAAGGTTTGTGGAATATGGTACTTTTTAAATTTTTGTGCTTTCAAAGCCAAAATAATTAATAATTAATAATTAATAATAATATTAATAATAATTAATAATAATAATTAATAATAATTATTAATAATTAATAATAATAATATTAATAATAATAAGATAGTAATTCAACAGCAAATTGAATTGAGTTATAGAAACTAAGGTTGCATTTCTACACATCTGAGAGTGGAAATTATACTCATGCTACTTTATAAATAGGAGTAGAGTAAAGTGGGTTGTGGTAGATAGATATGTCATATGCTATGTAGAGAGAATAATCAATATTTAAAAAATAGGTTTTGAATAAGCTAGTACTGAATGCCAAATCCAGAACTTAAATATGAGGAAGTCAAAAGTATCTATGTGTGTCAACCAATGAAAGGTAACATAAAGTTTGGGACTGCATCTCTTAATTCTATTTCTTGTTAGAATCAGAAAAATGTTATATCTCCATGCTTTTGTAGCATAAGCTGTATCATAGGTAGGTAGGTAATTCTAATTTTTTAAAAAAATGTTTTTCTGGTTTCACAGTGAATCTTTTGGTTTTAAAACTTAATTCTCTGAATGTTTCTTTTTTTTCTGAGAGGGCAATAGCAGACAGATTGACCTGGGTCAAAACTTTTGGGAAAATAGCTATATCTCTAGCATTGTCTCCCACATATTTTCCTTTAGTTTATTTGGGAACAACCACCCTTACCCTATGGTTTTTCAGAAAGACTCAATTTGGAGCCCTAATGCTGACTGTTCCCTCTGCCTGGAATCTTTTCTCATAAATGTTTATAAAACTAACCTCTCTCACCTCTTCCAAGTCTTTGTTCAGACTTTGTCCACGAAGGCAACCCTCAGCTTCTCTCTAATGCAGCAGTCTGGCCCATCCCCTGGCACCGATGAATCCCCTCACTCTGCTTTTATATTTTCAGTATCACTCGGTACCTTCTAAATACTATGTAATTTACCTATTTGTTACAGGTTTGTCTGTGTGTTGTTTCATTGAGTCAGCTCCAACCTCTGATGATCCTGTGAATGAGTGACAGACAATGCCCTGTCCTCAAAATCCCTGCTCAGCTCCTGTAGACTCAAGCCTATGTCTTCTTTCATGGGGTCATTTCAACTCATACTTTGTCTTCCTCTTTTCCTGCTGCCTTTTATTTTCCCCAACATTATTGTCTTTTCCAAAGAAGCCTGCCTTCTCATGATGTTCCAAAAGTAGGCAGCTTCAGTTTTGTCATTTTTGCCTCTAGGGATGTTTCAGGCTTAATTTGCTCTAGGACTCACTTGTTCATCTTGCTGGAAATCTAGGGTATTTGTGGAGCTTTCCTCCAGTACCATATTTCGAATGAGTCTTTTTTTTCCTATCAACTTTTTTGACTCTCCAGCTTGCTCATCTATACATAGTAAATGGGAATATGAGGGTGTGGTTGATCTTAGCCTTGGTTTATTGCTTACTTTATGCTACTACACTTGCACACAAGCTCCATGTGGGCAGAGATCTGTATCTTCTTTATTCACTGGTAAACCCCTGCACCTAGAACAGCACTTTGCACTCAGAGTGGGTGCTCAATAAATAAGCAATGAATGAAAGAATGTTAACATTTCACATCCAACCTCTAGTATGTCTTATGTAACATTTCATCTTCAGAATATATCCTTTCATGTAAGAAACAAGAGATAGTCTCTCAAATCTGAAGATCAAAGGGGCTTGAGGTTCAATGACTATCCTAAATTCTAGACTTTTTCACACCTACTGAGCCCTCACTTTAGAATGTTCGATCTAAGAATCTGTACTTTCAATTCAATCCATCTTGTGATTTTTCTGTAAGAAAGAGCTTTTGTGCACAAGGCCTCATCCTCCTACTGCGTCAGCTGCAAAAACTCTGGAAACCGACCAGAAATTCATATAATGCCCCAAGATACCGAAGGCTTATAGACTATGTTGTTAATTTTCATTTCATACCTTTTAAAACTCTCATGACCTCCAACCACCTTGGTTTCCTGATGGTCCAACCTCCCTCTATTGTGTAAGAAAAACTGTGATGAAGACATAGAATTAACTTAAAATTAAATTTTGTAGTACAAGGCACCCCAAGTAGAATGACAAATCATGCTGATACCTTGATTTTCACCAGTTTCTCTGCCAGTTTCTCATTAAAAGAAAAATATTAAACTCTCTTAAAAGATATATGATTGAGAAAAATGGAGTGGTCAAACATATAAAACTTCATGTAGAAGATATAGTAGACAAAGTATCAGGATATCACACTAAATCTTAATTAATCCTCTTTGATCTATACTTTCTTGATGACAAGCTTATCCTCTTATATTTATACTCCTCTGAGAGGCTCCTTCATCCTCTATTTTATATGATGTAGTCTGCAACACTTATGTCCACATTCCCATGCCAATAAAGGTCAGCTACAACCCCTATCTCTTTGTCCTCAGGAACTCTAAAATTAGTATGAACCCTAACAATGATGGCTGTTAAAAGATATATTCATGACTAAAGGAATTTATTTTATTTTACAACCTGAGACAAGTTTTAAAAATAATTTCAACAAAGGAATTTTCTTCAAAATGTCATTAATTACATTTAATATTTTAGTGCTTTGAATGTTGAACTATAGAAACAATTTTATATCAGTCTAAGAACTCTATACCCATTTTCTCTTGTCTATAGCCAGTGAAGACTGTGAACTGTTTAAAAAGTCTGAATTCTAACCTTTCAGACACTTAAATATAGTCTCCAATCTAACTTCTTTTCTATGCTCTCAATAATCTCACTTCTAGGACCTTGCTCCTTCGCTCTGGGTTTTCAGCTGTTTAATAATCCTTCTAACTTCCCTTGACCCTGAACTACAGAGTTTCACCGTGATCATTTCAATTTTGTAGCTACTCTTCAGCCACTTCTGGTTGCAGAAAAGTAATTTTTTTTCACGACAATGCAATATATCAGATATCTACATTAGGGTGCAGCACATATAAAAATATTTTTTTGAAGAAAATGTCTAAAATGTCCTTCATTATAAGAACAAAAGCGATATCTGGGCATCTTACTCTATAGAATCTATAATATGAAGAGAGTCACATGAAACAAATCTAGTTACATACATATTATGCATGTACTACATACACACATATTGAGAGGCAGTTAAGAAAGCAAAAAAGGAGGGGAAGCTAGTTCGTATTCCTCATTTAAACATGATATCCTCATGCTATCCGTGGTGAAGAATTTTTTTAAATGAATGAGTGGGATGAAGAAAGAGCAGGGTTTGGAGCTGTAATTTATTTCTGAGACAGAAGGATAACTGTGCTCTCTAGCTCAGTAAATCTTAGTGTTAGTTCAGTTACAGGCAAGTACTGAGAGGACAAACTGAATTGTTGAATTCAGAAAGTATAAATGATAAGAAAGACATTTGAATAAGAAACTATTAAGTTCAAAGATTCGAGAAAACTAAGATGGCAGTGTACTGGCTCAAAAATACAATCAAACTCATGAGCTTCCATAAAACACAATTTCTTGGTTGTTACTTGACTATTTTTCATACTGATAGATGTTTTGCCCTTGGGGTGCACTACTTTGCACAAAAAGAATGATTCTGCTTTGTTCCCATTAGTTTGAAAGACAAGACAGTGACACTGCACAGAACAGAGTCCAGTATGAAAACTGTATTCAGAACAAACCCATTTTCAAAAGCCCTATTCCGATGACAAAGCAACAAAGATAAATTTTTTTATGTGTTTGAATTTGTGATCCTTACAGTATGAGGGGAAAGAAATCGAATGTGTCCCTGAATAACAATGAAGTATTGGAAAGCAATGACATTCTAATCACTGCTTCAAATGTCAGTGCAAGGATGCTGTGGGTAGCAGCCCCAGTACATAAGTTAACAGCTTTACTGTAAAACCACAAGGGAGCAATTAATGGGAAACTGTTACTAACCTTCATGCATTCTATTGCTCAAGTGTCTAGAGAAAAGATCTAATTATAGTTCTAACCTTTCCCAATGGACTATGAATGACTCTCCAAATATAGGATGTTGTGTAGGAAAAACTGTGATGAAGATACAGAACTGACATATAATTGAATTTCCTAATACAATGCACCCCTGCTAGAACAACAAATCATGCTGGTAATTTGATTTTTACCAGTATCTCTGCCAGTTTCCCATTAAAATAAAAATATTAAACTCTGTGAAAAAGATATATGATTGAGGAAAATGGGATAGTCAAACATATAAAACTTCATGTGAAAGATATAGTAGACATAGTATCAGAATATCACATTATATCTTAATTAAAAGCATAGCTATTTAAAAGACAAGTATTATATTTGAAGGAAGGTTTAGGACTGATATGGAAGGTGAGACTCAGCAGCCCATTAAACTATGTGATTAAAGGAAATCTGGTCAGTATTTTCATTTCACACACAAAAAATTTCAATAATTAGAAATGACATAAAAACATTTGCTTATAACAGAGAAAAACATGAAAAGTGTAATATTACTTTTTGGTAGGCACACACTTCAAGATGATAGTTTATTTATTTGTTGTTTGTTCTAGGTAAGATATCTCCTGCAGTGTAGAAATCAATATTTCTAATAAAGTCAAGAGACCCTATCATTTAAAAAAATATATTCATTTGTCTTTGCACAAGCAGCTATTCTGAGGATAACAAACTTATTACCTTCAAGAGATATATAATGTATGTATAGATTTAAGACACTACTAAATAAATGTATAAAGCAAAGATGTAATGGGTACTCTATGAGTGCATCACAATCAAGTGATCCCTAACACCAAGAGGCAATACTGAGTCCAGGGGAGGCCTGGGGCGATCCAAGAGGCTTCCTGGAGAAACTGAGGCAGATGGCCTTACTGAGCATTCACTGAAAATGAGGCTATTCCCTTAGTGGTTCTTACTTATGTTCTTTCTTGAATACCCGAGAGAAGGATTATTGACTCCCCATTTCAACCAAGAAAAGCTATAAACCTTAGGCAGCCTAAACTGCCCTGTATGATCAACTTCTCCTCTTCTCTCCTTTCCTCTCTCTCCGCCTCCCCATCTCAGCTTTTACTTTCTCCTTTGTTCACTCTGCTCCACCCATGTTGGCCTCATCTGCAAACACTTCGGAAACTCAGGCACCGCACTGCCTTAGCACACATGCACAGCTCTCCCCTCTGCCTCGACCATTTCGTTCTCCCTGGACCAGTCTTCTACCAGACATACGCAAGGCCATTTCCTCAGTACAACGTCCCATGACCATTCTTATTGAAAGTTGCAACTAGCACTCCCAGCACTCCCCATACCCATGCCCACTCACCTTGTTCTAACTTTTCTTTTCTTTTTTTTATAGCACTTATTATTTCCTAATACATGGAAATATGTGTGTATATAAATGTACATACTTTCTCTTATTGATTGTTCATTTTCTCTTTCCTGCTAGAACACAAGCTTCACACTGACTGAACGTTTATTTTGTTCACTGATGTATCTCAAATCCTTGGCACAGGATAAATGATCAATAAATATTTGTTGAATTGAATGCTTGAAAGAAGCTTCCAATAAGTAAATTTTAAATCAGAGATCCCTTTTGTGATAGAAATTGATGAATAATGTATTTTCCCAAATTAGAAAATGATATCTTTTCTCTTTTTCATGTGTATAATCTTGAGTCATAGTCATCTATTTTTAAAAACTGATTTTCAAACACATGTAATCTCAATCTCTGTCTTTTTTCCTGCTGAAAAATGTTAATGTAACTACAGTTATTTTAAAATGTATTATATAGATAAGATTAACATGTATGGCAGATGAGTAAATACTTGTAAATGCTTTCTTTGTTTTATTTCGAATTTCTCAAGTCTCTTTTACACATATGAACCATGTCTGATAATCTGGGAATAAAAGCATTTTGAGAATAATTTTTAAAATATGATAACAGACCTTTTATGAATTCTTCATTAACTTTTAACAGTGCAATTACATTTATAAAGCGGTATTATATTGGTATCATCACTGTAGTTTTAGTAAATTTATTTACATTTTAATCACAGGTCTACAGAAATTTAGTTTCTAAAAAGTTTAGGTAGAAATAAATGAACCTTTAACTCTGTGTTTTTTTCCCCATTCTAGATTATAAGTACATATATACATTATACACATTTGTACACCTATTTATTTATTTATTTGTCTACTTCATAGATATTTGCTGTGCATCACCTAAGAGAGAACCCACATGATGAGTAATATAATAATCATGAGCATATATCCATTAAACTAAGTGGCATAATGGTTAAACAATAAGGAAACCAAATTTTTAATGTGAATTCAGAGATTGGGCTGTTTCACCGATGTAAGACAAAAAATGAAAAGTGTTACAATACTTTATGCTCCACCTATTTAAAACATTGTCTGGATGACAGTAGTTGCTCAATAAATTCTTGCCAGATAAGTTAATGAATGCTGTTTAGTTTATATAGAGAGTTTTTATGAAGAGGGCTTTTTATATAAGAAAGTGGAAATAAACTATGTTAAAAATGACTTAATTTTTATTTTTCATTTTATTAATTTCACTAATATTTATTGATCACTTATTATGTTTCAGAAGATATACTATTAACAAGATTATTAACTTAGTTAGGTGAGGATTAAATAATGAAAAGAGGTTGAACTTCACAGGACAGGATTTTTAGTGACATTGTAAGTAAATATCAGAAATATAAAATATATTCTATGTTTTTTATAACCTCATAATCCATTCAAAGTGATAAAATTTATATGTAAAAAAACTATAATGCAAGGCAATGCTGAATGATACATTAAGAAATAAAGATTTTCACTGAAAGTGAATCACAATCTTACCATGGACAGTTCTACGTCTGCTTCTCTCTGCTCTGTTACGTGAGTCTGTATATCTATCCTTATATTGATAGCACACATTAGCATACAATGAAGACCCATGAAAAGAGTGGTGAAGAATTACAGATTCTCCTATATCGGGGGCTCTCACAGATTCAAACTATACCACACACTCAACATTTTAAAATTTGTTATAATTTCCATTGTTTTCTCTGAACTTTGCACTTGTATGACTTCCTCTTCTTCCTTCTGTAGTCTACCAAAGGCTAAAGTTTGTGCACTACTCTCACTCTTCTCCAAGAGTTTTATGGGAGTCAGGTCACTTGGTTGTGGGCTCAAAAAAGTGATGGTTTTGCCCATTATCTAGCTTTTTATCATTGTTAGAGAGGAAATAACATTTTCTGTGACCTTCTACATCCTAAACAGAAGTCGAATGTGTTGTACTCAGTTTTAGAGACACATTGACAAAACATAACTCATCCAGAGGAGGTGAAGGTAGAACAATAGATATTCTTCTACTTTCCTCTAACTCCACTGCAACTTCAAGGTCAAACCATCAAAATATCCTCCACATTAGTCTCCAATTCCTACTGCTACAATCCAGTCTGCAAACAGCAACAAGAATAATCTAGTTTTTTGTAACATACATCAGATAATGCTCTTGCTCTGCTTAAAATTCTTTGACAGTTTCCTATTAAACATCATATAAAACATAAAATATAAAACATCAATAATTTACATAGCTTTGCCTCAATTTTCACATATCTCACCTCAGCCTCCCCTCTTTTTTTCTTTCACCATTTTCTTCTGTGTTTTAGCATCTTGGTTCCTTTCTCTCTCTTAAGCTCTTCCTTGATGTTATGCCTTTTCTCTGATGCACTACAACCTACTACTTGACCATCTAGCCCCAATACCCACACACACACACACGGGCTTTATGTGACTGGTTCTTTTTATTTCATTTTTCATAGCTCAGCGAAAAGCCAGGGAGGCACTTTCTAACCACCTTTTCTTTCCACTGTCATTATTCTGCATATTATTTCTTTGTGACACAGAACAAAACATATTTGTGTGGTGCTTTGGTTGTTTGCTTTTTCACTCTTTTGTGGTCTTTTCTCTACCCTGAAATCTTCATGAGGACATGGACAATTTATGCCTTGTTGACCAGAGACTATGTTGCACCTAAGATGATGCTCAACACAGCATTCATTCAATAAATATTTTTAAAGTGTATTTAAAATGTATAATATCTGATCACTAGATATCATTATAGATTATATCTTATCACATAGTAAGTACATCTAAATAAATTACTGTATTATTATACATGAAATATTTACTATGAAATAGTTAGATTAATAATGTATATATGAATAGAGAGGGGAATTCTAGACAAAGCATCAATCAAATGCTAAAGTAGAATCTAAAAAATTAATCCCTTAGACTTTAGGTAGACTGACAGTTAAATTGTCCTGAATTAGTTTCTATCCATTTCTTAAAAATAGAAAATATTTATCTAAAGAAATATACAGGCAAATGTAATTTTCAGGGAAAAAATATCCAGGGATATAAATGAAAGTCAGTCTGCAACCTCCTATATCATGAATCTGTTCTTCAGGGATTTTTTCAACTTCATTTTGCAGCTTCAAGTGGCTCAGTTATTTGGAGTAGGCATATGTATTTTTAAGTGGTTATTCAAACTGAATTGCTTACATCTTTTAGGGTTTAGTGCTCACTAAATGTTATATAGTACGAGGAAGAAATGGATAGTAAAATTGCAGGATTCACCAAAGTATTAACATTTTATTCTACTGTGGACAAGGAAATAGCGTCAAGTGTATTTATGTAAGATAGAATGGTGTCTTAGAATATGTAAGTCATCCACATGCCTGAAGTATGCTCAGGAATATATTGAAAAGTCAGCTTAGTTTCTGTTGACATTTCATAAAAAAGAAGATTAAAATAATGTTGACTAACACACCTAAACAAGGTTCTTCATTAAAGGTGGCCCAGTGGCCTAAAGGATCTTGTGTCTGCAATTTATTCCTTAGCACCTTTTAAAGTCTTCGAATAAATAGAAATTATTTTTTAATCCACCTTCAAAACACCTTAGAACTTTTCCATCAATTCAATGAGTAAGCATGTGAAATTTCACCTCCAAAGGATTTCTTTCTTTACAAAAAGTTGAAGGAATAAAAAAGGAGTGGCTCAGAAAGAGGCCTGACTTCTGTGCCAGATAACATAAGGAGGCAAATCCCAACCAAGGCCTGCTTTTGACTTAGCTATTGAAATCATATTAATAAAATATAAAATAAATTTTAAAATTAGTTGGTATTTCTTTAGAATATAATATTTTTATAATCATTAGAGATTTTGAAATGACAGATAAAAGACACTTTCATAATAAACTAATAATCATGTGCTTTTTTAGCTTTAAAAATATATAAACATTTCAACTCAACAACAAAAATACCCTATTAAGAAATGAGCAAAGGACTTAAATACATATTTCTCCAAATAAGATATGCAAATGATCAATAAGTACAGAAAAATGCCCAACATCACTAATAATTAAGAAAATCCAAATCAAATCCAATAAGATACCACCTCACACCCATTATGGAAGCTATTATCAAAGAAAAACAGAACAGAAAATAACAAGTGTTAACAAAGATAAGGAGAAATTGGGACCCTTGTTCACAGTCGGTAGGAATGAAAAATAGGGCTGCCGCTATGAAAAATAGTATATTAGTTCCTTAAAAAAAAGTTAAAATAAAATAGTCACGCCATCTAACATTCTTACTTCTGGGTATATACCCAAGAGTATTGAAAGTAGGATCTGGAAGATACATTTGCACACTTATGTTTATAGCATCATTATTCATAATAGTTAAAAGGTAGAAGCTACACAGTGTCCATAGACGGATGAATAAATAAATAAAATGTGTATATGCATGCAGTGAAATATTATTCAGCTTTAAAAAGAACTTCTGATGTATGCTGCAACATGGATGAACCTTGAGGACATTATGCTAAGTGAAATAAGCAAGTCACAAAAGAACAAATATTTAACGACTCCACTTATGTAGTCAAATTCATATAGACAGAAAGAAGAAAGGTGGTTTCTAGGGGCTGGGGAAGAGGGAAATGGGGATTTATTGTTTAATGAGTACAGAGTTCGGATGTTGTTAGTTGGAAAGAGTTCTGTGGATGGATGGTGGTGAAAGCAGTACAATGATATGAATGTGCTTACTGTCAC
The DNA here is from genome assembly GCA_003508835.1 of Eonycteris spelaea. Classification (NCBI taxonomy): domain Eukaryota; kingdom Metazoa; phylum Chordata; class Mammalia; order Chiroptera; family Pteropodidae; genus Eonycteris; species Eonycteris spelaea. The sequence continues at coordinate 1,036,521 of PUFA01000281.1, forward strand.
TGAACTGTACACTTAAAAATTGGGATGGTAAATTTTATGTTATGAGTGTTTCCCACATTAAATTTTTTAATTAAAAAAATGTAAAAGCACAAAACATATCAACATATTTTTTGGTTTCTTTAGGCTCTTCTAAATTTTAAGATTGTGTGCATTGTACTCACTACTCTATCTCTGATTTTTAAGACACATTGGACATTCAATAGTAATCATCACTTAATTTGAAAACTGAATGGTTCCCCTATATCTCTCCCGAGAGTTATATCATTTTCTATCATTGGTACTTAAATAGAAAATGATGATGTACCTATCATTCTCTGTAGTTCACTATCACGATGTCCTTTCAGAGATACAGTGGTAGAACTTTCTAGTTCTTTATTGTTGCTTCTCTATTTCAGGATATTTATGCATAAATAAAGACAGGCAGACAAAGACGGGGTGATTCCTCTGGTAACCCACATATAGGACTATGATGATGTTCATCATGTCAACTAGTCTCAAGTGAGTGATCCATAAATAGAACGACTCTTTAGGGTGTTACACACCAAGCCTGCCAGTTTAAGCTTGTCAGGACTTTCAGAAATCAAGCTACTAGTTTTTAAAAAAGGTGTAGAGGGAGGACTAGGAAGAGATGACAAAAGAAAGATAAGAGAATTATAATAAAGAAGGAGCATATCAGCAAAGCAGAAAGGCAGGAGAGGGTTTAAAACTAATATTTAGATTGCATCTAAGTTCTGGCATTATGTTAGCATCTTTCTATATGTCTTCTCATTTAATTCGCACAAGAACCCTGCCAATTACAACCACCATTTTTACAAATGAGAAAGCCAGGATTCAGAGAAATTAAGAGTATATATATACATACATATTCTCTTACATATATATGTAAGAACCAGGAAATGTGCATGTCTTAATGATGTAATTGCTCCACAGTTATGTAAACAGCCCCACGTCACAGGAGGGTCAGAGAGGTGAAAGGTCTTTGAAAATTTAAAGATCATAGAAGAGGGATTTTTAATTATGCAGTCAGCATTTCAAAGCAGTAAGTGCCTTCCATTTGTACCTGCATTTAACATTCATAATGATTTAAAAAATGACTGTACCAAATATAAATGTTTATACATGTATAAACAGGAGGAAGAAAACCTCAAGGAGGCAGGAATCTGCATTCTCTGCCTGTGTAGAAGCAGAAATTGTAGCACAAGCTTTTGTGTAGGAAACTGGTTGTTAAAGGATAACTTTATCATCAAATATTTTAAAATGTGGTTGCAAAAATTTATAAGATTATACAATGATTTCTTGTATGGTAATATTTTAATTCTATTCCCATGTTTCATTCATTCCTAGTTTACTTTATCTCTCTTCTTCTCTTCCCACTCAATTTTCTGTACTTTTCTTTTACAGGAGTAACAACTTCTTCACCTATACAGAACTCCAGAAACTTTTCCCTATGCAGAGGCAGCAGCAGGCAGCTTTACCACCAAGTGAGGTGGAAATTTTATGTCAAACAGGCTGGTGGGAAAGACCCCTGGAGCCAGAAGAAGATGAACGATGCTTCTCTGTGTGCATTGCCTTGCTTCACAGCGGCTCACAGAGTGAACATTCATTTTCTTCAGGGGCATTGCTACAAAGCACACTTCCGGAACATTCTTAAGTGTTCAAGTCAAACCTCAATCTTCCAGCAAGTCTCTCTCAGGAGTGGAGAGATGAGTTTAGGCCATGACAAGCAGAAAACTGACTTTGAAGAATTTCTTACTTATGTTTCCTTCATGTCCTTATTTGTCTTTTTTGAAGTAGAAAATAAAGGGAAGGACAACAGTGTGACTATTACATGAGAGCTTGAAGAAAGATGCATTTCACGGAAGAGACACTGCAGTTAGGCAAAGCAGAAAATGTGAGCCTTAGAGCTTGCAGACACAGGCTCACTTGCCATCCTACACAGCCCTCTGCGAGGGTCTGGAATGCTATACACAGTCTTGATCCTGCCTCCATCGACCTTCTGGGTGGGGGGAAAGGATATATTGACTTTCAAACTACTTGCCATCTACTTGGCAGAGTTGTCAGAATAATTAGTGAGTTAGTGTAATCATCTGGAAACACTATCTCCTACCTTATAATGACACGATGAGTGTATGTGTGATAGTACTCTGGGTTTTCATGAAATCTTGTAGAGTTTTCAAACTTTAATAATTTAGATCATAGGTATGATAACCATTGATAATAAATAACTTTTAAGGTAAGTCGATGTTTCCTCTCACATCTGAAAAGCATGAATATCACTTGTCCTGGCCAAAGGTGGTTGTCATTTTTCATTTGTCACAGAATATAAAATAAAATTCTTTATATACAGTTATGTAATAGCAATGTCCTGCATTTTAATACATTTGCTTCACAATCTCCTTTAAAATATTTTTATCATACCTCACCCTCGTATAGATGATTTTATGAAAATCTTATCTACAAAGTGTATAATTTGGGAATAAATTTATTAAATAAAATTGTGAACTAGTGTTTAATGAGACATTAATAGAGAATGTTTTTAAAGTTATTTCCATGTAATAATTTGCTTAAGTTACTTAATTTATAAATCACTATAGCAATTTAGATATAAAATATATACCTATTAATTTTCTATAGCTGCTCTAACAAATGATCACAAATTGGATGGCTTAAAATAAACACAAATCTATTATTTTATTGTTCTTTAGGTTAAAAGTCCAATACAGACTAAGATCAACATGCTGGCAGAGCTGCATTTCATCCTGGCATTTCTAAAGACTATTTTATTGCCTTTTCTACCTTCTAGAAGCCACCTATATTCCTAGGTACATGGAATTTTCATTTTCAAAATTATTATAAAGGCAGCAATAGCAGGTCCAGTCCCTCTTACATGACCATCTCTCTGGTTCTCTCTTCTGTGTTTTTTTTCATTTTTAAGTCATGTAATTAGATTGGTTCTATCCAGCTCCAAGGTAATCTCTCCATTTGAAGGTTATTCACAGCCTGGAAATTAGCAACCTTAATAGTAACATTCACAGGTTTCAGGGACTAGGATGTGGACATCTTTTTCAGGCTATTTTCTGCCATATCACAGTATGTAATTATTTATAGCAGAATATGATAATTTATTATTATCTTAGGTCTATTATACTATTTATTTATCTAAAATGAGGGTTAAATAACATATGACATATTGGGTCATGTATTTTATATATTAAGATATAATCTATAGTAATTCAAATGATCCAACTTATATATGCATTTCTTCTATGCATCCCAGTCAAAATAATTTCTCCCATGCTATATTTAGCAGCAAGATTTAAAAAGAAGAAATAAGAGGAAGAGAAATAAGGAGGAGGAGTAAATTACCCACTTTAAATGGGTGAATTCTCCCTGACTGAAATCACTGCCAGGGAGTGAACCAGCTGTCATGCAATTTGGGAAAAATCAGAACTTCACTATAGTTGCCAAATCTGAACTCCATGACAATACCACCAAGACCAACTGAGACCAAAGGCTGGAATTTTGTAGGAACCCAGACCCCAAATTTGCATTTTGTGAGCCCTGAGAGTCCCAGATCAGATTTGGCCTCCAGAATGTGGTGATACTTAAGTGGCCCTCTTTATACTCTAAGCACTAAGAAGAGCTGCAACATTTGCCAAATAGCTACCATGTGTCAGGAATTTTCATAGGAGTTCAATAGTCTATCACTATTAATACAAATACTGCAATATTTTATTTCATAATTTTATATGTATAATTTTGTCCTCTCCACAGCCCTCAAGATAAACATCTTTGTCTCCATTGTAAGGGTAAGGAAACCAAGGCTCATGAGTAATGTAGTTGGGATTTGAATACTGGCCCTTTATCCCAAAGGTCATGTTTTTCCCTATATATCACATTGAGTCTCCAATCCAAAATCCTGACACATCATTAGAAACAGGAAACTAAAGAAGTTACTTACAAATTTAAATTGCACTGAATATAATTTTGAAAAATTATTAACTTCCAACAATACAGTTCTCAGGTTGATGTAACTAGAAATTTCCAGGGTGATCTCAAGATTTAATTTCATCCCTCCTTCACTTCAGGCCTCTGAGCAGGTACATATGGTAGCCTGAATAATGCTTCCCCCTGACCTCAAAAAATAAAAATCCACATCCTAATCCTGGGAACCTATAAATATATTATGTTACATGGCAAGGGAAAATTAAGGTTGCAGACGAAATTACATTTGTTAATCAGCTGACCACACAGAGATTATATTAGATTATCTGGGTGTGCATGATGTAATCCCAAGTAGCCTTCATGGGGAAGAGGGAGGCAGAAGTGTCAGAACAAGAGAAGGACTTGACTGACCATTGTTTCATTGAAGATGGCAGGGATTCGTAAACCAAGGAATGTGGGCTGTCTCTAGAAGCTGAAAGAGGCCAGGGAACAGATTATCCCCTGGAACTTCCAGAAAGGAATGTAGCTGTGTTAACACTGGTATTCTAGCCCAGTGAGACCCATGTTGAACTTTTAACCTCCGGAAGTATAGAATAATAAATTTGTGCCATTTTAAGTCTCTAAAGGTTTGTGGTAATTTGTTACAAGAGCAATAGAAAACTAATATAGCCGGCATTTATAGGCCCACTTAGGGACCAAGAACCAGGCACCATAAAGGGTCTTAAGAGGCTTCTTTACTATTTGCGACATAGAAGTTCATCTGTGAAGGAAAGAATGGCATATATGTGGTGGTTCTATACCTGGTGGAGGGAACAAGAAAAGAGTGGAAAAATATTGGTTGGGCTCCTTGGGAGTTAAGAAAATTATCTTCTTTTGGATGTTATAAAGGCTTATTTAGCCTTTCCTTATTTATATCCTAATGTAAATATAAAGAAAATACCACTTTTTTGCATTCTATATAATAGGAAGAGATGAATACTCAGAATATAAAACTATTTTTCAAGCTGTTCTAACTTCAGTATTCCACCTACCTTTCGGATATTCAGAAATGTTTGATTTCCAGTTTTATGCCCTAGGTCATCAGGGCATAACTTCGGTTCAGTGTTAACAGTACAATCCTGAACTGTATTGCCCAATAAACTGAAATGTGGAAATCCAACTCAGGGTCTTTCTCCCTATATTTCTTTATAAAAGTGTATTTTTTCTCCTCAAAGAAATCTTAAATTATTTTTTTTTAATTATCTTAAAAGGATATCATTGCATAATTGTAAGTCATTAAAATCTAAATGCTGAAGTTCAACAATTAAGATAGGGTTCACTTTGTGGCGAATCATTTGGTGAAAAGAATTGAAGATGGAAAATGGTGGGCCGTCTTAAAACAAGAGTTAATAAAAATGGAAAAATAACATCTCTGTGGAGAGGTATCTGGCAGTGCTAACAAATACCTCCACAGCCCCGTTTCCCTTGTGGTCATTTCTGAGCACTAGGGCTGAGCAGCTGGACCACAATGGATGGCATAATTAGATTCTGATGAGTGAATGAGGGCCATCGTTTCAGGAGGAGTTAATGAAAGGAGAGGAAATCGCCAGATTTCACAAGGATATAAAATGGTTGCAGAGCCTCCATTTTACATCCTTCTTCCCACTCACCTAAAGGCACTTTTGGAGGGGGAAATATCTTACATGCAGAAAATTGATCACAACTGGAGAATTTTAATATGTGCACACTTCCAGTAGTAAGATTCAGGGTCACCCAGAGCTATTATTCAAAGTCAGTATCAGACCATTTAATTTTCTGCTTCGGTTCCTTTCTGCTTCTCCCCCTCCAACTCAATCTAATGGCCCTACACCCTCTTCTCTTTTTGCTGTCTTTTTGCCTCTTTTAAGCACTGTTTGTATTCTAAATGGAGTTTTATGACTGACGTCTCCAGGTTACTATCTCTCTTCTCCTTAATGAAACCCTAGTTGTAGTGAGTAATAATAGCTCAACAAGCATTTTATAGCCCTTATAAAGACAGTGTGTAGAGTGAACGTCAACGTATTTAGCACACAGCTTGGTAAATAGAAAATGGGACATGGGCAGTACTGTTATGGCTACGAATGATTTGTAGCGACTTTCATGTCAGCTGGTTTTTCTCTTTCGCCCCTTACTGGAAGCCCCAGAATCCATTTTAAGTTAATTCCAAAAGCTAAGTCTGAAACAAATTGTATAGTGACAGGTGAAAAATGTAAGTGGAAAAACGCTTCCAGGGGCTATAGTATGCCAATGGCATTAATCCACTTGGACAAAAGATTGTAAAATGCCGAAACCACACCCATTTGCCTTTAACTGCTTAGGCACTTTTCTTTAACTTCTTTTGATAGTCACATCCTGATTCATTTGGTATTCCAATTGCTTTCTAAACTGCACCATTTCCTCTTACCCACATCCATTTCCAAGTTGAGAGACTTTATTTTTTCTAAGATTCCTTTCGCTTTTTCACCGATTCAGTTTCTGATTTAGAATTTCTGTCTAAGAATCAAACTTACTGGGTTGTAGGTGAACAGATACAGGTGTATGCAGTAACTGAACTAATAATACAACCAGCTGTTCCCGCTATTAGTGCAGCAGCTGTCTATTGCTCAGTACATACTGGTGGGAAAACTAATAAACCTTATGAGTTTAAAAAAAAAAAAAGAAAAGAAAAATGAACATGATTTTAGAGCTACTATTCTGAGAAGAGATGGAACAGAGAACGGTTGAATATCAAAGAATCATGCATTTATATTGTGAAATCTGGTAGAGCTCCATTTCAAGGACAACGTGACACCTGAAAGGGAACTGGTCGTGCACAGCTCAGATGCACAGGCCCTTCAGGATTCTAAACTTTTGGGGAGATTTTCAGTCCTGTGAGTAGTTCATGAGCTTTTCAACTGCAAACAGCTGATTCATTTCAACACACAAATCACGAAAGAACATGACTTTGAAGTGAGTAGCTAATCCCATGATATATCAATCATTTCATATCAAATAAAACTCAGATAAGGACAAGCATTCAAGTACAGGTGTCAATTAATAAAGAATAAATTGAGATTGTGCATCTTACAGTCAAGATTATATTAAAACAATGACACTAATAATAATTAAATTAAGGCAGCTTAGGTTACTTGGATTTTTTAATAAGATATTAGAATCATCCATTAACACTATTATGTTTCCATAGCAACAACAGAGTATTGTAATGTATACTTGGATCACAACATTTATTTATTTTGGTATATGTCATTATAATTTTTGTATAATAATTATATGAGTAATAGTTACCATTTGAATGTCTGAAAAGTGCCTAATATTTAAGCCTCATATAAACCCTATAAACTTTGTGTCCCCGCCCGCATTTCACAAAAAAAGAAATTGTGACTCAGAGTTGAAATAACTGGGATTCTGTCATAAGACTGTGAGTAGTAGGGCTGGGATTCCAACCTAATTGCACTCAAAAAGCCCATGCTCCCTTCCTTCTGCTATGGACTTTCTAGTAGAATATAGTTATAGGTTGAAATGTGTTTCCCCCAAAATTGTATGTTGATGTATTCACTCTAAGTACCTCAGAATGAGACATTACTTGAAGACAGGGTGTTTATAGAAGTAATTAGGGTAAGATGAAGTCATTAGCATGACATGTGCACGGAGGGAGAATATACCATGATAAGACGAAGGCAGAGATCAGGGTTATGTATCTATAAGTTAAGGAACTCTGAAGATTGTCAACAAACCCCAAGAAAGGAATGGAACAGATTCTCTCTCACAGCCCTCAGAAGGAATCAACGCTGCCAACACCTTAATCTTGGAATTCTAGCCTCCAAAACTGTAAGATATTAAAAGCATTGTTTAAACCATCTAGTTTCTGGTATTTTGTTATGGCAGCCCTAGGAAACTAATACATACACACACACACACACACACACACACACACACACACACACACATGTATATATCATATGTAAATATGAATCTACATAAAATATAAAATAATAAAATGTATTATGTTCTTAATAGTAGTTATTTTCATATACAAACACTTTTACAACATTCATTATTATTTTTTAAATCAGTTTTGAGGTAGTTTTAGTAATTAATTTAATGATAAGGAATCTAAAGAAAAGATAAAATTAAGAAATCAGTGAATAAAACAAAGAAACAATCAAACATAGTAAAGATCAATTAGTTTCTTTCTATGTAGTCGCTCTAGGACATGAACCTTTCTACCCCCAAAAATAATGCATAATGGCACAGCATAGCAGAAGTTGATTTCTTGCTCATGTAACAATACTGGTTGGGTGAACAGGTCTTTGGAGAAACCTCTCCTCCATTTGGAGACCCAGACTGACAAAGGCCTTGCTCAATCGTAGACTTCTAAGGTCATCCTGGGGTTTATCTCTATTCTATCAGTCAAAATAAAAAAAAAAAATAGAATGGAGTGCTTCTGGGAGATCCACTGAAGCTAGACCTGGAAGTAGAGCACATCACTTCCACTCACATTCTGGTTATCAGGCCATACTTAATTGTAAGGGAGCCTGAGAAATGTCATTTGTCTGCCATGGAAAAGAACATAGATTTTTGTAACAGGTAGCTATTTCTGACATAAATAAGCAGACCATCGTTGTTGCCTAGAAATCCTAACTCATTTCCTTAGCTCATTTCATTTCACTTCCTCCTAGATGACAAAGCTTCATCTCCCTCTTCAATCTTCCCACCCAGGTCTTCCTTTGTGTTGATAACCTTGTTTCCCATTTCATAACCTCCTACTGTCATATCTTCCATCTGACCAGCCTTTGCACCCACATATTCAGGCTTCTATTCTGTCATTGTAGAAAATCTCCCCACAACCCTAAGACAACTCTTATGGTTCTTCCTTCAAGGAACAACTCATCATTTCTTGTCTACTCAAGTACGTTACTCCAGGTCTCTTTTTGCTCCAGATTCATACACTTTCCTCTCTTTATGGGATGATTCCTATCATCATTCAAATATAAAATAATCCCTCCACTAAAAAAATCCATTTACTGTCTCATTTTTCTGCCACACTTTATAGCAGTTTACTCAAAAGAGTTATCTATACTCCCCATATCTAAACCCATTCCTTCTATTTGCTTTGAAATTCATTTCAATAATTACCACTCCACAAAAATAGCTCTAGCCAAAGTACAAAATTAATCCCCAATGCTATAACCAATAGTCAATACTCAGTTCTTACCTTACTTAACAGTACTTAAAACACTCCATTACTGTCTTCTTCTTGAAACACTTTCTTCACTTTGCTTCCAAAATGACATCCTTACTTGTTCTCCACCTACCTGCTTGGCTGCTCTTCCTTGCCTGCCATCTAAATATTGGAAAGCCATGTCTAAATTCTTGTTCTTTATCAAGTGCTCCCTCCTCAATAATCGGTCCTAGTTTCATGACCTAAAATCCATCTAGATGCTTGCTAGTATTTCCCAAATATATATTTACAGTTCAGACCTCCCTTCTAGACTACAAATTCATACATTCAATTGCTTACTTGACATTTCCAGTTGGAAATGTAATTGGACTCTCAACCTTAACATGTTCAAAAATAAAGTTTTGATTCTCATCATCCCCCCTAAACAAGCAGGTTAACAAGTCTTTAATCTTCTCTATGGCAAGCCTATCCTTCCAATTTCTCAGGCCAAAGAGAAGTCTAATTTTTCTCCTTTTTTTCTCATCTTCTGTTTTGAAATTCTTATTGATTCTACCTTCAAAATGTATGCAGGGCACTTCTCACCACTGCTATTTACACTACTCTGATCTAAGTCACCATCATCTCTCACCCACCTGTATTATTGAAATAACTTCTTAACTGCTTTTCTTATTTCCACCGTTATCCCCAGAAATCTATTCTGAAAAAAAAAAAAAGCAGGCAGAGCCACCCATTTAAAATGTGAATCAGATCATGTCACTCCTCTGCTCATAGTCTCACACTGCCTCACTTACATGAGAGTCAGTCATTACACAGGCCAGCCAGTCCTTTCACACTCTGCATACATGGCTCACCTCTCTCCCTTATTAACCTCATCCTCCATTTCCCACCCACTCTTCTCCAGCTGAACAGCTTGTTTTTGAGTATGTGGACAGGACCACTCCAAGCAAGCTCCTGCATCAAGGCATTTGCTCTTGCTAATTCCACGGTCTGGAACTCTTTTCCCAAGATGCCTACATGGCTTTACCCTTAATGTCTTTCAGGTTTTTGCTCAAATGTCACTTTATCAGTGAGGCTTTTCTGACCTCCCTATACAAATACCAATCCCCAGCCACACCAGTGTTCTCCATGCCGTTTATCCTGCTTTCTAGTTCACTGCAGCACTCATTTTTACCACCTGATATAGCATATATTTTTATATATTCCCTCAAAAAGCAAGGATCATGTCTTTTTCTTAATTCCTAGTTTCCATGGCAACTATGTGGCACATGACAACAGCTATATTCTTCAACAAACTTTGACAGAAGCTCTATGATGAAATTCAAAATTTACCAATTTTCATTTTAGACAGTTCTGAAAAGTGGGTATTGGGAAGAAGACCCAAGAAGTTACAATTACAATTAGTAATAGGTAGAGAATTTACTAAAATAATCAACAAATAAATAATAAGTCATAATAATTAAAATCCAATTTTTAAAAATCTATTGATTGTGCAAAGAAATGTTCTCTCCTCATAATTAATTTTATCAGCAAAATAAAAATAATTTTAAATAGAAGCTAATTTTACAACATTTAGAGTCTCCTGGAACAAATTATAGTCAATGAAAACTAAATATGCTCTACAGATAAATAAATAAAAGAAAAGAAATAAAAGTGTTCATTATCAATATTGCAACATAGTTTATAAATTTTCTTTCCCAGAGTTACCTTGAAGAGTGAACTCATGTATATTAAAATGGCTTTATTTGAAAAAATATTTTTAATACAGAAACACAGCTATTATATAACAAATTGGCTGTAATGCTTATCACTGAAATAATATGATTTAGTAATAGTAATAAAATATTACTCAGAAATTTAAAATGAAGTCCTTCTTAAACAAACAAAAATGTAAATTTTAATATCAGATCTAATGAAATGAAATGAAACTAAATGAAAAAAATAATGAAATAGAAACCTACCTGTTTGTTAATTAACAATCACTGAGATTCACTCTAGATTCTTTTGTACGCTATATTGTCTCCTAACATTCAGTCAACTACCAAGTTTTCTTCAGTCTACCTTCTAATCACCTTGTAAAGCAAAACAAACAAACACACACACAAACAAACAAAAAAACCTTGCAGGTATATTTTGACAATAAAAATAGAATGTCTTGATTTTAGAAAATTGAGGACATAAGACTAATACTTTTTATGTTCCTATAGACAAATACATTTTAAAAATAAAATAAAAATCCAATTACCCTGAAAGAATATTTTTTAAATTTTACTTTCCAGGAATATGCAGAAGTAATTTTTTGACTGACTGCTCTATTTCTGCTGATGCTTCTAAAGGTAAACCTCACCACACCCATTCACCCATACACAGTTTCTTTGGTCATCCATTGATAGAAACAAGAGCAAAAATTACTAAGGGAAGAAGGAGGGTTTATGAAGTAATGAACTAAATTGTCTCTGCATTTGTAAGAGAAACAAAACAGACAACGACAAAGAATTTTATTTGCAGTTTTAGGAAGCACACTCAAATATAGTATGAGACTTTTTCCATTTTAATTCTATTTAAATGAGACGTATTGGTGAGAAATTGATTTTGAGAGTGATTCAATAATTAAATGATATCCATTCATTCTGAAGTCATTTATTGTGTGTATTCTATTTGTTGGGTACTTCAAAAAGCTATGTGTGTATGGCCATAAAAGACATACAGTAATCCCTGTACTAGTGGAAGCATTGGAAAACCAGCTAGAAGGTCTAGTGCCATCTGATAAGCATTATGTCAGAGGTATTTGCAAATAGCATAAAGGGGTAGGAGAAGATTCAGTACAACCATGCAGTAATACTGTTCCAAGTGAATTATCCTTGTTTTGTCAAGTGCAAAGTAAAATAGAATATTCTCTTCTATATGTTTAGACAATAGTAGCTGTATAATATTTGTCTCTAAGGTCCACTGTAAGTCTATGTAATCTGTTAGTTCTGTAGGAGACATATAGCTAAAGTAGAAGGAGATTTAAGAAGAGACAGAGAAATAGAGAAGGCAATACAGAAATTTGGGATGCACTTGGAAGAATAAGGTAGGGTTTCAGCTGGTAGCAATAGGATAGGATACTTCTTGAAAAAAGAACAGTCTGTTTAAAGATTCAATGGCATTTAGTAATGAAGCATAGCATCTGAGCAGTATGCAGTTCTCTCTCTAAGCAAATAAAATATGTTTACAGAAATTGTAAGAGAAAATGTGTGAAAGGCCATTATGGATCCATAATTCAGACAGTCTTCACTCAGGATTGTACTCAAATTCATGAGCAATAGAGATCTGTTAAAGAGAAGTAGAAGTTCAAAGATTTTCAAAGATTTAGAGAATAGAGTTTTAAACAAGTGTGAAAGTTGTGTATTTTTATTTTCCTTATAGATATGATTAATGAATTTGCTTGTAAACTAGGCTCTTATTATAGGAGAATACTGGGGAAAATCCCTGACCTCAGGTAAATTACAATCTTGTTAGTGAACAAGCTACAGATACATGATTGATGAAAGAAAAATAGTTTAAAATACAAAGCATTTTTATATGGATACAAATTACTAAATATGGCAATCAAGGACATTGAATGTCCCCAAATATAACTTTTAGAAGGAAACTTCTAGAAGGCCTTTAAAATAGTGAATAGACCCAATCATACTATATAATTAAAATTATTCTAGGACTTAATTCATAACAAGAAATACAATAAGATAACTTTAGATGTTTTAACTTCTATCTTAATTTACTTTCTTAAGTAAATTGATCAAAAAAGAGGGAAACAATTTTTGTTTTCACATTCCTACTGTTTGGAGTTTCATTTAAGCTGTTTAATTTAACTTTTATAACAAGAAGATAGGTGTACTATATCCTTTTTTCATTTCAAACTAATGAGATTCAGAGTAGTTGAGTGATTTGTCTTATATGAAACAGCTGAAAAGTAAAAGAATTAAGCATACCAAAGTAGGTCCAACTCCCAAGACCTTCTCTCTCTGCTACACTGGTCTTCATAGCAGCAGATAAGTGGAGATTTGATTTTTGCTGATGTAACATAACACCTCTAGAAACTCAGCACCTTGGCTCTAAAGTCTCCTCTTTTACAGTAAATAATATTTACATGGCTACAACGCTAACTACATTTTCTAACCCATAGGAAAACAAATTTTATAATATTAAAGAACTCACATCAGAAAATTTAATTTATGGCATATTAAGAACATAGTAAAGCCCACATTTGTTCTTCATATGTTATAATTGTCACTTTTGGGGTTTAGATATCTGCCAAAGGATTTATTTTGAATTCCCAAATGTAATTTTACTGCAGCATTTCAACATTTGTGAGTTTCAATATTAAAATATTGCTCAGTTCAATGCTATCTGTGGACTAGCCTTCCATTTTAAAACATAATAATCTCCAACTTTATCACATGGCTACTTATCAATGCTATTTTAAGAGCATTATTATTTAACTCCTTACATACATTTTATTCTAGACAATGTCTCCCAAGTTTTTCTTCTACTTGCCAGATTGTTCTTATTTATAAAAAAAAAAAAAATCAAATTTAGTGAAAGTCATCTTTTTAGTGGAGTATATTCCTCTACATAAAACTAAGGTGGGTGGAGATGGGGAACTGAGATTTAATTTTTGCTCTTTTTATACATTGAAGATGCATGAAGCATAGATATGACAATATAATATGGAAGAGGGAAATAAACTAGATTTTCTTTGAAAGTGGTTTGTTTCATATCTCCAAAGCAACTCAGATATCTTGCACTCTGACTTTCAGAAAATTATTACAATGGCATTATGCTTCCAGAAGCAAAGATAAAAACAATAAACATCCATTAAAATTGCTACTTTTTCAGTTTCTTTTTTTTCTTTTCTTTTCTTTTTTTTTTTTTTTTTTTGGTAAAATCAATTGCATTATAAAAACAAAAACAGTCCTAAAAGGCTAAATAGGCTGGAAACTCCATTCTGAGACGCTCTAGCATCGTCAGTCTAAAACCCCTGATTTCTTCTGCTAGACATAGCAATTAGTACTTAGGTTTCAAGGTTACAGTGAGGATTAGAGGTGATATCTGTAAAGCATCTGGCACAAGTGAGCTCATAGCAGGTATTCATGTAGCATCTGCTATTACTCTATTTGAATTCTTTATACTCTTATAGAATCATAGGTCCTGCTATACCAACTTGAGCCTGCTACGCCAAGAGGTACTTCATTTATGGTTCAGTTTTACAAAGACTCCTTGACTGGCCTATCTAGATAAATGGGAAGGCCACTTTCCTGATGCCTTCACCTTTTGCAAGCACTAGCGCAGCTGCGCACACCACCACCGTTACCCAGAAGTCCCTGAGGTAGATTCTCGTCCAAGTACTCGGCTCTGGATTACTCATCATCCAGAGGATGCTAGTTAGTCGTGCTAGCTTACCAATCAGTGCATTTTTTCCGACAGCTTCTGCTGTTGCCAGCACATACCAGCACTGTGTTCCAGGACAGCCAAACACCTGCAGCAACTGCCCTGGGGTAAAGAATGAGGGCGAGGCCAGAACAAGCCTTTCATCAGAATCTAATTTAGCTAAAGGAAGTGCTAAGGCAAAGAAGTTGTTTAGGATCTCAAAAGGCACAAGCTATGTGATAAGCAGCGAAAGAGAAGCAATATTAATTTCATCTCAAACAGTGCCAAACCAAGGATAATCGTACATTTAATAAAATGAAAGCCAGTCACATTAGCTACTTGTAGTGCAGCCTGTTAAATAATAATGCTCAGAAAACAATACAGACTTGCTTTTCAGTGCACACGTGGAAAGAGCAAGGGCTCTGGGGTCAGCCCCAGCTGGAACCTGGCACAGTGACTTAAGGCTGCACGATCTTGGACAAATCGCTGACCTCTTTAAACTTTATTCCGCCCACGTGTAAAATTGGCATAATACATATTTTTTATATAATAAATATAACGTCTAGCACATCGTTATTCTTTCTAAGAAGCAGTTTTCTCCTTTGAAAAATGATTATAATAATATCTATGTGAGGCTTATTATGAGAATTTGAAATAGTATTTTCAAAGTACCTAGCAAATAGTTGATGCCAGGTTTAAAAAAATGGTAAAACAAACTGATAAAAATTCATATTTTGGGGATGAAGAAGGGAAGATTTAAATAGCGATTAAAAGAAATTGAATGTTTTATCTGATTTTCTGTGCCTTCAATCCTCCTGAATATACAGAATAGTGCTGTCCAGCAGAAATATAATGCAAGACACAAGCGTAACTTTAAATTTTCTATTGACCACATTAAAAAATGGAAAGAAAAAGAGATGAAGTTACTTATTTATTTAATGCACTATATCTAAAATATTTATTTCAACATATGATTGATATAAATTAGTATTAATGAGATTTTTTTTTGCTAGAAAATAATCCAAATCTGATGTGTACTTTACACGTACAGCACACCTCAGTAGTTCAACCTAACTGCATTATAAGTTCTCAGCATGCAGGTGATTACCATATTAAAGAGCACAGAAATTGTCACTTGACGTGCATCTGAATATTCAGCTCTAGAACCAATCTTGTCTTCAGACAAGAGAAATTTGGGATCTGCGGTTAGATGTCTCAGGTGATTCAGAGCAGTCAATCTTTTGTTAGACTTGTTCTACCCTGAGTCCAGTTCTAGCGGGTTTCTTTTGTTCAGATCCCAACTCATACCTCAATCTCCCCAGGACTGCAGGGTTTGACAGAGCAACAGAACTGAAACATATTCCCACTGCTGGGTTCACCAAGGTGCAAGGTCCTCTATGCCCTCTCACACTCAGACAACTGTTCACATCTAAATTCCCTATATGTCTCCAACTGGTGTAAGAGCCCACCTTCAGGATATTTCCTAAAAGATAAGCATCACATCTTGGTACACAAATAGAATCCTAGAGACAGAAAGAACTTAATGATCATGTAGTTAGAGGGCACAATGCAGAGAAGGGCTGTAACAAAATTGTAAAAAATGATGTTAAGAGTGTGGTTTCAAACAACTCTGAGGGTAGAATTCTATCAGATTTCTTATGAATTGAATATCCACAGTCTTGCTTGAAACATACGCAAACTAGATTATGTGGTAAAGGTTAGAAATCATGGCATGAGAGAGATAAAACAATCCTGGGAGCATTGGTAGGCTACTAAAAAGGTAAAGTTCCCCTGGATTCCCAAAGAGGTTGAGAATTTCTCAATACCTAGCACTGCCACTCACGGATGAATATGAACAACACCTGCTAAAGTTGTGCAGCACACAACCAGTACACTTGTAACTGGCAGTCTTCTGAAAAGTCAGGTGAAAAGAATCAAATCTCTATATATAGCAAAGTAAAAATAATTGATTTCGGAATATTGTAGAATAACAAAGAATGAGGGAATTCACCCAGAGACTTTTGTCAGTGGTACCTTGAGGAATTATAGATTTGGATAATGGCTTCTATCAAATAGTGGGATGATGAGACAGAGGAAAAGGTTATGTAAGAAAAGATAAAGAAAATATAGGGTGGAAACTGAAGTGAAATAAATGCCGAAATTTGGAGGATAGAAGACTAGGCTACATATATATTCCTCCACAATCCTCAAAGACATTGTGGGGAATGTTAGATTTCTCAAGACATGTAAGGTATGGGTTTGAGTGTATTCTATTTAAATATTAAATATCCAGGTTCCTTGAGCAAACCAGAAACTCAGGTGGATGATTTTTTGGTTATATATAAAGTGGTCGATTAGTAGCGATGGAGACTTAATAAATATCTGTAAAATAAAGGGATTATGGTTTGGACTAGCATTGACTCTTAAACTTGGCTGCTCATCAGAATTAAACATTTAAAAATAGATTTATTAGCCTCACTATGGAGATTCTGACAATATAATGTGGGTCAAAGTCCTCAAATTTGTACTTCTAACAATAGTTCCAAATATTTCTGATTCAGTGGTTCCCCTTGGAAACAGTTGGGTCAAGGTACAAGTCAAGAGTCTCTCGTTCCTGAGGTCTTATGTCTCTGACCAGAAATCAGATCACTACATGCAACATTGAGATCCCTTGATGTAACCCTCAATGCTTTAAAGACAGGCTGGCAGAGTCAGCTGCCTCCATCCATTCTCAGAGATCACTGAAATATCTTCATTCGGTTGTTGGTATACCAACATGGAGAACCTAGGATTTTTCTCTAGTTGGTCCCTAGAGTAGAAGTCAGATGAGATTCAGTCAACTACCTAAACACCGAGTAAAAAATATATTATTACATAATGAAATATTTCCATTGTTAATTTTTTCTGGTTAATTATGGAACAACCTATGTTTGAATATGTCTGCACAGAAGAGAGCAAAAGCAGTAGGAGTTGCACATCCTCTTATGTTTTACTTTTTCCTGCTTCTCAAGAATAATAAAAGCCAAGTATAATAGGAAAGGAAATGTTCTCAACTATTTCTATAACTTTTTGAAATGAGAGATGGAAAAATACATTTTTATTTATGTCTATTTATCCCTCTGAGCTTAAACTAATCTTGAAGGGTTTGAGCAAACAGCCAGCAATGCTAATGCACTGAACCAACAGGTGATTTTAATTTACTTGCTATAAATTGTTGCAGAGGACCTATGCTAAGTCTATTCTTATTAATTCATCTACATCTCCTTTCCTGGAGTGAAAGTTGCTGATTGCACAGATAGGATTCAGGATGAAAAGCTAAACTGAGCAGAATATGGAATGTCAGCTTTTTGTTGACACCATTGGGATGCTCTCCCATTGGATCCAATATATCAAAAACCTCCAGTCTGCAGAAACTGTAAAATAATGCTGGGGGAAATTAACATGATTTCTAACATTTAGTAC
The DNA here is from genome assembly GCA_003508835.1 of Eonycteris spelaea. NCBI lineage: Eukaryota > Metazoa > Chordata > Mammalia > Chiroptera > Pteropodidae > Eonycteris > Eonycteris spelaea. Next base: position 1,054,537 of record PUFA01000281.1, read on the forward strand.
AACTGAAGAAATATGTAATTTATTAGTTCTTTTTCTTAACATTTATAAAAAGCTTAACTTTATTGTGCAATCTCCAAAACTTAAAATACAAGGAAACTGCCTCAAATAATAAAATAGGTGTCAACAATATGTTCCTATCAAGCTGTTCAACTCCACTCATCTCTGCTAGAAATAACTCATTTCATAAACAATCAATGATTTTTTATTTTATTCAAGACATTACGTTATTTATTACTGTGAACCAGAATGAATATGCTATGGTCCCTGTCACATAAAGGTTCCCCGAGAAAGGTAATATCTTAAAGAAAATGCATTTTAAAAAAACTCCAAAACTTTTAAGTATTCACACTCCACTTAATCTCCCATACATTATTTAATCACTCTTCTCACTTATCTTCTATGGTGTCATACAGAGAGTAGTTTTAGTTGTAGAACCCATCCTAACAGAAGGAGAACAGTAAGGTGTAGAAATATTTGCAGCTTTATAGATTATTAGGAAAAACTTGAGAGCTGTTAAATGTAAGATTGAAGTTAGCTGCAGTACACTGTTTGGTAAAATGACATGCATTAAAAACCATGCCAAATATTGCTCTAAGTTCCAAACTTCAGCATCCATCTCACCTAAGTCTACTTTCTCACAGCAATCTCTATTCACCTCAGGGGAGAGGCAGTGCAAGAGTGGTTATGAACAAGGACCAAAGTGTTAGACTCAGTTCAAATCTTTGCTTTGCTTCTTACTAGTTATGTAATATTGGTCAAGGTTTTACCTTTAGTCTCTCATCTCTAAATTGGAAATATTAAGGACTACTCAAAAATGTGAAAACCAAATGAAATAATGATTCTAAAGTGTCTGCACAGATCCTAGTATTCAATCAGTACATGGTAGCTAGTCTTTTTAGGTTTCTTTTGCCAAGCCCTTTGGTCGATGTTTTATTTCTAGCCTTGACTCAGGAACTTTGGCCTTTATCCTTGCCCAGGTGGCCATGATCTTAAACATTGCTCAAGAGATTTTTCTGATCTCAACCCTAGTCATGAACTCACAGCTTTTGTGCAAACCCTGCTCTAATAATAACCATCCCCAGACTGTCATAGCTAATCAGAGAAGTCTGTGCTCTCTTGAAAATTACAATCTAGAGATATGGAAGGGTTAGCATCAGAAAAAGATTTGGCAAACCCAATTAGGGTAAGCAGTGGCATTTAAACTTGGCTTTCACATAGCTGAGTTAAGAGAACCATACATCCAGAACGAGACAGTAAGATTAGCACAGGTGCTAAAGCATAAACACATGAAATATGTCAGAAGCAGTAGGTGGTACCATCTGTGTTGTTCAGAAACAATCTTAGAAACACAGTCTCTACTCTTTTATCAGAAACTCTTGGGGTCAGATATGTTTTGAAATACAGAAGTTTCAGATTTTAAAAAGAGAATGTAGTTCATATAGTATATATTAAAAATATACCTTGCAGGTTCTGGACAGCACTTAGTAATCAAACACAGTAGTATTTCCACATCAAACATGCAAATGTTCACACAAAGTGGTAAACATGAGACATAAACTGCCTCACATCAGTTAGATCAGGTTTTACCACCAAATAAGTTATGGAAAAACATTCGGTGTTTAGAAATTTTGAGATTCCTGAATTGTAGATAAAATATTTGGGGTCTGTTGAGGAAGACACACCCTGAAAGGTGGGTTGGGAGCACAGTACAAGAGGTTTGAACGCCTGACAGGGGAGTCAGCTTTCATTAGAAACTAATGAGGCCTCCTTATAAATAACTTTGCACGTTCAAGTTTCAGTCACTTTTAATGTCTTTCTTGAAAATATAATTGTTGTTTCTACTATATCTTATTACATGAATTTTTTTCTCTTAGCTTTTATGTTAACGTGTTAATCCATCAATCAAGCCTCCCTTCTTATTCTTCTGTGACATGCAATGAAGCTATTCTAAACTATAACTTAGCTATAAATCGTTTTATGATTACTTTTTAATTAACATAGTAAAGCTTATTCCTTTTGATGTACAATTCTATGTCTTTGAACACATGTAGGGATTGGTATAATCATGACCACAGTGAGGATACAGAACAGTTTCATCATCCCCCCATAATTCTCTCATGTAGTGATTATTCTTAACTAAGCAGCACCAGGTATCATGTGAGGAATCCACCTTGTTGTTTCCTTGTATCCCTCTGCAATATAGGAAAACTGTGGCTGTGAGTTGCAACTAGAATAAATAACGGTTGTTGGCTAAGATGCATGTGATCACTGCTCTTTTATTGCAGTGGGTCTCATTTCCTGAAGGTTGCTGCCCATTAGGCCACTCGTTTTTCAAAGGCTAAGGTGAACTGAATTTTTTCAAGAAGTTACTCCAAGTATTAGTCCCCTGACTTTTTTGAAATACTAATGCAATTATATTTAAATAGAACTTCTCGTATAATTCTTCTAGTTCCAAGGTTTGTTGACACACACCCTCCCCCACCAGACCTCCGTAACTATGTATTGTTTAGCTTCAGATACAGCCTCAACATTGAAACAATTTATTTAGATTCAACACCTGCCATTAAAAAAAAAAAAAAAAGTCACACATTCCTTAAGGATGAGTCATTTTATCTCCCTCTAGGGAAATAAAACCTTGTCTTCTTACCAGAAGATAAAGTCATTATCTTTAAGTTCCATACTTTAAGCTGTCAAGTAACTAGGGTAAGTGGTATTTGTATTGTAGCTACAAAACTGATGAATGATTGATCTATGGGCCTGAAGGTACAAGAGGAAAACTCAGACATGAAAATACTGAGCCACTTGATGCTGTGCCTTAGTGGCTCAAGGTTCCCCATTGGCAGAAAAATCAAATGACAATCCTTATTCATGTGTTTCTCAACTTACTTTGCTCCAGTCTTAGACATTTTAGTTCTAAAATGGCTCTTTACTGAATGGGTCCATCTTCACTGCTCTTTTCTTTCATCCTATACAGGGAATTGCTTAAATATAAACTTTAAAAGTGAAGGTGCCCAGCTCAACCTTGTGAAGTTTTGGGACATAACACAGCCAAACAAAAATATAACTTAGAACCTTCAGTCAAAAACAGTGTGAGAACTTGGGAAGATTAAACACCTTTTTCCTTTTTATAAATATGTTCAAGCTTCAAGAGCATTCTTTTTTTCTTTTCTGATGTAGTTAAAAATAACTCAAGGAAGAAAACATTCAGGGAATTTTTGAATTTACGTGGGAGGGTATGTGAAGGAGCCCTCTCAAGAAGGACAGCTGAAAGGTAGGCACAGAGTTTGAATGAACTTGTCTTCTGCTAAGTTGACAAGGTTTTATTTCCCCAGAGCAGGACGAAATGACACAAGTACTATATGTTCTCTACCAGTAGAGTTCTTGTTGTGGATATTACAATAACGAAAAGAACACATATTTTATAGACTATAAAATTATCCAGTTTTGCCTATACAAGGCAACTGGGAGAGGAGTTTACAGGTGGAGAGGATATCATAAATGAACACTGGACTGGAAACACCATAATTAATTCGATGATTGTTTTTTTTATGAAGTGCTTGCTGAAATGACTGTTAGATTAAATGTGCCCCAGTAGTGCAGTAGAGTTAGCAATGTCATCTCTAACAGGGGGACGAATGTAAATCTTATAACAGTTTACAGATGTCTTTATTGAATAGCCCTAATCCAAAAGTTCTGACAAAATGAGGCCACCCTGGGATTGTACAATGGCAGTCTGCACGGCAAGAGCTCCCTACAAGGAGCAAATCCTCATTAATCCCTTTGGAATTCATTGTGATGACACTAATCATGTCAAACTCATTGGGTATTAATATAAATGTTGTATGTAACCCCATGGGAATCCATAATAAAACCCCTCAAATATTTTGTATCCATTCTCCTGAACTACAAAAATTAGGTTGCAGCCTAAGTACTGGTTATTATAAATAAATATGTTACTCATTATGACATCGCTGATTGAATACAATTCATTTATACCAACATAGGTGCCACATGTGAACAAGAAATGATTAGCAATTCACTGTTTGTCAGTAAAGCTAATGGGCTTATAAAAAACAAAATAATTCGTTGCTAATTCTAAGTCAAGTCCTTTGTCATTCTGCTCTCTTTTCTAAGGCACCAAGAATAATACTTCTGGCAATGATGAATAAGCAGCAAAGGTTCTTTCAGTGAAAATTTTGAGAGTGTAAAACAAGAGAGATGGCTTGCTTCTTCAGTGATCAAAACTTACCTCGACCTCTAGACCTTTTAGTGGCTGAACCTGGCCTCCTTTCAGGGTCTCTATGACAGCCCATTCCCAGTGGTTCCTGTACAGCTTGAATAATTTCGTGTCTTTCCCTTGGGGTGCACTGAGCCTTCCTAGTGGAGTTGCTCAGGGCGACTTGGGGGAAAAGTGTCCAAGAAATAAAGAAGAGCCACGGAAACTTGGAGAAAGGTGGCAACTTTCACATATGCATGTCCAGGAGGAGCAGTATTTCACAAAACAAACAAACAAACAAACAAACAAAAAACAACAAAAAAAAAACATAATAAATTGAATCTCTTTGGGGTTGACTTGATTTTGAAAATTGCAAGTATATTATGGTCTTCGGTCATATATGCATAGCACCACAATTAACAATGATGTACACTATGCCAGCCACCCTCTGTGGGAAAAAATATCAAATGCTCAATATGTTGCATTAAGGGATATTAAATTTGTGACAGTTGACCCTGCTAAAGAGAAGTTTATGAATTCCTTCATTTAACTTAAATTTTACTAAAGTGAGCAATCTATTCCATGCTAAGAATCTTGACCAATGCACTGCTCAAATTTACAGATTTATGCCATCTTAGTATGGCAGTATCAAAGCATTATATAAGCACTCTGATAGGAAAGTGTACACTGGAAGTATGAGTCACAGAAAGCAGGCTGAAAGCACTCTATTAGATTGATAAAATGAACTGAAATCTCTGGGTGGACACTTTTGTACTGCACCCACAATATTATTCTTGATTTGCTAGCAAGAAAGCAATTTATTCTGTCACTTTCTGGGGACTTAGAGCTAATTGGCCTTTCATAGTTATGTGATTCTGCAAATGAGCATAAAAGTGAAAGCTGACAAAAATTCAAACAGGAAATCTGAATCTGCCTATTTTCATAAGTATCTTATAATGGTTTGTAGAAAGGGACGAGATTTTGATTAGAATAGCAAATTTCTTCATGCAATGGGAAGTGCTCCAAATTACCCATCACTGTAAGAAACAGAAAGATTGTTCTTCATTCAGGCTCCTGGATGAAAGAAAATGAACATTCTTTTCTGAATCCCACCCCCGCCAGCCCCTTCACCATCTATCGTGGTCAGTCAGCGTTGTCATCAGTGGGCGTTCCTCTCAGAGCTCACCATCTCTTTGTTGCTCTTCCCACTCCAACCCACTAGAAAAGACATGCATAATACATCACATCTTAGAGACCAGCCAGACAGTGTGTCTTCAAATGCACCTCCAGAAGAAAAGAAATGGAAAGAAAAATAACTGAAACCTCTGTACAACCTTAATAGAAAAAAAGCTGAAAAAGATTAAGTTCAACACATAAGAAAATAAGTCTTCAAAGCCTGAAAAGATTGTTAAGGTATTTTCACAATGTCTGGCACAGATGACAGCATGAACACCATGGAAGGGAAACCGAAGAGAAGCAAACCAGAGCGAAGATGAAGCACCATTTTTCATGCACAAAACATACAGGATGAATTTGCTGAGGCAAATAGACCAGGGTTATTTATGAAACTGAGTATAACTGAGGCCAGAAGCAAGTTGCCTTTCATAATTTTTGGTTGGAGTAAATTTCTCCCCTCCTGTTCTCTCACCCCACTTTCCTCCCCTCTCCATCTCTCCTCTCCTTCTCTTTCCTAATGACTAACCACCTCCTCTCTCCCTAGCTATCCATGTGACAAAATTTACACGAAAAACTGCAGGTAATGAGAACAATCTGGGATTTACACTATGTAGCTGTGCATTTCGTAGAACTCTGCAGACACTGGGTAAAAACTTACGTTCAGAAAAGCAGCTCTCCTGACTGCCAGTCCTTTTGCCATATTGAGGCACTAAAGCTCCTTTTTTTTTCCCCCCTGAGCTTGAGCTTTCAAAGTTATTTTCCACTCTGATGATTACAGACAGCTCGACAGACAAAGAAAAAGGGGATTTAAAATAGGCAGTCACTACTAATACGTACTTTGCTCTCTTTGACCAGGAAAAGAAGCTCACATTTCATATTGCCATTTCTTAATAATCAATGTCAAAAAAAATTTTCTGAGAATACTACAGTCATAAAAATGAATTTAAACTGAGGAGATCTGAAAAGAAAGTAATAAATGTTGCTCACAAGCAGTGCCTAGTGTTTCTATAAGAAAATGGGAGGTTAGAAGACAAGAGAGGGATTGTGACCATCAAATTTTCAATTTGTATTAACAATGTAAAAATAAAAGTAAGAAATGTGTTTAGAATAAGTTTTCTGTTACAGAACGTTTATTCTGAGAACTGCGTCTGCAGTCAAAACCCTCCCTTGCAGACCTGTCAGCCTGCTTCAGCTCCTCTGTGTGCTAAATCTACGTTTCCATCGGGTTCCATTGTTACATTTTAAATTGCTGGTCTATTGGTTCTGTCTCTTTCTTTCTTTACTTTATATCAGGCTTGTCGTATTTAAACATCTAAAAATTACAAAAAAAAAAAAACAAGTGAAAATGTATTCTATATTATTTTATTTCAGAATATAGTAGGGGACTGTTGACCTAGGGCAAGGAGAAGTATCACTGGTATCAAATTTTAGTGGTGAAAAGGAAAATAATACAGGTTATTCTGGCTTCATATTTAGTGAAATACCTTTAATATTATTCACCATTCTTGTAATTATTTTATGTGCCCTTTAGATGTGTTATTAAAACCTTAATATATTAAGTGCGACTTTAAATACTAATAGCTACTATTTATTAAATGCCTACTTTGTGCTTAACAATATGTTGTGTGTTTTACAGAAATAATTTGTTATTTATAAGTGTTCAGCAGAGTGTTTGTAACTACTGTCTGCTCACACAAAGGGAAATTGAGAATTGTGGATATTGTATCTTGCCTGAGATCACTTTACTGGTGAATGGTGGCTGGCATCCAAGGCTTGGGGGTCTTAAATTGGTAATCCTTCTCTTTCCCTATGTCATCTTCCCCCAGTTAGTTTCATAGGAACTAATTATTCTGCAAAATAATGTACAGTTAATGGATTTATTCCTTATAGGATAAACCACAGAAAGTTTCAGTGACTGTCCTGAGATGTCCCATAAATGAGTCAGCAAAGAACCAAGAGGCAGGACAGACATGCTGAAACACGGTCTAGAAACAATCATAAAAGGTTTATTGAAGACCTATAACATTGACTTCAAAGCTGTAGGGGAATAGGAGATAAGCAATCTATCAAAAAGAAACTTAAATTCTAAATGGTAAAACTAACCTAATGTGAATATGAAAAAACAGTAATGCCTAATATAGCTGGACTTGTCAGAGAATAAAAGGATGCATACATTTATAAACTAACACATCTTTAAGCACCAAAAAACGTTGTTTCTAATTTTCAATGTTTGATGGCATTCTAAACTCTATTACACACTTCTCTGACTTCATAAACATAGCTTATTGCACATAATTTTCCCCTTCCTTGATGACTTGGGATTATAACTCTGCATTTCAATCACTGTGCTATGGTGTGTGGGATGTGTTGGGAGAAAGGAGGCTTCTAGAGTATTGAGTTTCAGAAAGCCGTCTGCCTGGAGACCAAGTGCCCCAAACTTTAGACTTCTAAGGTTGTTCTATCAGAAGATCCTTCCTCCCTGTCAGATGTCATCCTTTGCTACTCACATTGTGACTTGGCTAATTTTAATCTGCTGTTCCCAGGAGTGACATGCAAGGCCTTTCATGACCACATCACTGTTTTGTTTGTTCAACTTCACCTACCAGTTTTTTCTTTCTCCCATTAATGCCATTTTCTATAATTATATTAAATCAATTCAAAAGTCTATTTAGCTCCTAAACATTATGTTGTTTCACACTTCTGTGGCTGTGCATTGGCTGTGTTTTTTTTTTTTTTTTTTTTTTTTTTTCTTATCCACTTAAAACAACAAAAACAACAACAACAAATATCCTTGTCATTCTCAGAGCCCAACCAAGAAATGAAACTCTCCAGGGACACTTCCTGATTCCATTCCTGAGTCCAGAATAGAAATCATCAGATTTGTTTCTGGGAAACCCCTGCACTGATGTATTTCTATCTATAGTGCGTTGAGTAAAGGTGAATTCTTTGTTTATAAATCTGTTCTTTCTACTAAACTGTAAACTCTTTAAAGTTGTTATCTACTTTTGCATGCCCAGCTCTAATTCATGGTATGGTATACAGTAAGTGCTCAATAAGTCTCTGTATACCTAATAAATGTTGCCTTGATTTTTACACAAATATGCACCTCTCCTCTGGAATCAAGCAATTGAGTTCTGGGAGATTTGCCTTAGCACTGCTAGGCAAACTTCTAGATGAAGAATCGTGGTTATGTATAATTAATTGTGTGCTACAGAAAACAAATATATTACAATAGGCTTGCAGTAAGGGAGCAGGGATAGTTCATGAAACAGAGTAGCTGCCAGGGAAGGCTTCAGGGAAGAAATGAGGCTTGAATTACTGCCCCCTCCTCAGTTGAGTACACAAATATCTGGGGCAGCCTTAGTGGCAAATGGATTGTTTATGGAGTTTATGTAAAATATATAGCTATATATCTCTATAAAGATGTCACATTTCCTTAGCAGTTCATTAAAAATAAATGAAGTATCTATCATCATGTTAAAGCTTCTTTGACTTGAGCTGAGTTTCTCAGATTTACTGAAAGGTAGGAACAGGGCCACCAGGTTCACTCAGGGAAAAACTGAGCCAGAGGTATAAATAGAAAAAGCTGTAAAAGAAAAAAAAAAAGTGGAGACATTTGCAAAAACTGAGATGAGCTGCCTCTGATGCCCAGTGAAAGAAGAGAAGGGCTACATTTTTTTTTTTTTCCAAGTAGTTCTCATGCCCCTGGTGATAAGATCAGACACTGGGATATGATTCCTTTCGGCCACCTTACTACTACTAATGGCCAATAAGTATATAAAAAGGTGTTCAAAATCATAGTTATTAGGGAAATTTATATCAAAACCAAAGTGAGATATCACCTCACACCTGTTAAAATGATTATTATCAAATAAGAACTACCATATGATCAAGCAATTCTTCTTCTGGATATTTATCTAAAGAATATGAAAACACTAATTCAAAAAGTTGTATGTATTTCTATGCTCAGTGCAGCATTATTTACAATAGCCAAGGTATGGAAACAACCTTAGGGTCCATCAGTGGATAAAAGGCTAAAGAAGATATGGCACATATATACAAAAAATATTAGTCATAAACAGATGAAGTATTGCCATTTGTGATAACATGGATGGATGTTAAGGGTGTTATGTTAAGTTAAAAAAGTCAGATAGAAAAGGTCAAAAACCATATGATTTCATTCATATGTGTGATATAAAACAAAAAGTAACACACGAATTAACAAAACAAAACAAAAACAAACTCACATATACAGACAACAGAATGGTGGTTATCAGAAGGGTAGGAGGATGAGGTTTTCAACCAATATTTCAATGAATGAGGTTTTTAACCAATATTTCAATAAATTTTTTTGTGTGTGAGTGGTCAACAGATAATGTTGGAAGTGATTCTTTGACCTTGGCCTTGACATCTTGCCAAATGAACCTCTAGTCAATGTATTTTTTTAGTAAACTGCATTATTTTTTGGAAATTGAAAACTTTTAATTGGTTCCAGGCAATATGGTCAAACAGGTAAATCCTATGCTTGCCACCTCCTATCACCACATTAAAATTACAACTAAAATATAGAACAATCAACTATCTGAAGACTAGCTGAACAGAACTTCTGTAACTACAGATATAAAGAAGAGGCCGTGATGAGACTGTTAGGAGAGGCAGAGATGCAAAATGGGCTGGCCCCACACCCATGGGTAGTGGTTGGATATTGGGAGAGATATCTCAGAGGTGGAGGTCCCCCTGAAAAGTGAGGGGTCACCGCACCTTACTGTGTTCCCAACCCAGGCTCCCAGTGCCAGGAAGAGGAGTCCCCACAATATCTTGCTGTGAAAATCAGGGAGGATTTCACCATTCCAAGTGAGACAAAATTCTGCTGAAAACCCCCATGTCCTCTTAAAGGGCCCACACACATATCCAGTCACTCACAGACACTCACCCTGGGCTCCAGCAGAGCAGCAGCAACTTGAAAGATGCCAGAGATATAAAATGAACGAGTTGTTTGGATTCAAGGTGAGGGCTAGAGAGACAGCCTCCATTATCCCTATGTTGAGCCTCTTTCCAGGGGCCATCTTTTCCTGCGTTGAGCTCTCCCGTACCTGGCCAAATCTGAAGCTACATTAGCCTGGTGAACTTTCTTCATCACACCTTAGTGATTCTTTGGGACCCTGCCCTGCCCAGCTTGCACAGCACGTCTGAGGTACTTTTGGTATTCAGGCAACTATCCCTAACCTGCACTGCAGGTTTTTTTAGATAACTCTCAAGGGTCTGTTGGTCCAAAGTGAGCAGTGACTAGCCTTGTGTTTTCTAGGCATTTTGCAGAGTGACCCCAAGCTCAGCGCTGTACCAGAACTGAATCTGCATTAACCTAGTGCATACCACTTGCCCCCACCCTGTGACTCCCTGGGACCCCACCCTGCCCAACTCTCTCAGCACTATTGGAAGCACTTTTGTTACCCAGGAAACCACAATGCTCTGTGCATCTCAGGAGTCTCTTTCAGCAGCAAACAGTGGGTCTGGGCTTCCACAGAGCTGGAGGTAATTTCAGTGACAGGCAACCAGCCACAACCTATGCTGACATTTTTCTTGGACAACTCTCAGGGGTCTGCTGGCCCAAGGCAGGTAGTTTCTGGCTATAGAGTGCTCTGGAAATTTTGTGAGGGGCCCCAGGCTCAGCACTGCTACCAAACTTGAACTTGTATTAACCTGGTGAATACTCATCCCATGCTGGTGACTACTTGAGACCCTGACTCACCCAACTCAAGTATTGAGGCTCTCTCAGTAGCTAAGTCTTATGAATAGTCATTAGGTGATGTCAAGCCACAGGGTGTCCTGGGCCTTTTGGTGAGCTGTCCCAGGCCTTATAGTGGCCTCGGTTCTCAGCGTGGCCACCCCCATATGCCTCCAAGTCCAGCAAGGCAGAGACCAACCACAGATAGCTTGGTAGCTCCTACCAGGTAGCTCTGGCCTGGTCACAGGGAGCAGCTGACATTGGCCTGCACAGGAGCCCCTCCCAGGAGAGCCCAGAAACAACACACCTGGAGAGTGGCTTGAGAACACAACAGAACATAACCTGATTATACAAATAAGCAGCACACAAAAAGGGTTGTCTCAACAGGTAGAGGAGCCTGCTGGGGCAAATGCTCCTTTGAGGGGTCATTTCACACACAACAGCTCATATGCTGTGGGCATGGCCAGTCCTCACAGCCAGTCAGCCTGAGAGTCAATCTCATACACTTACATGCCAAAGGCAATCAAGGCTCAACTACAACAGTATGAAACATACAACCCACATAAGGGGCATTCCAAGAGCATACAGTGCAGGTGATCAGGGAGACTGCACCACTGGGCCATACAAAACATCTACTATGTAAACCTACCCAGCAAAGACTGAGAGACATAAAGGATCTACCTAATACATAGAAATGAATACAGAGAGGCAGCCAAAATGAGGAAACAAAGAACCATGTCCCAAATGGAAAAACAAAATACAAAAAACAAAAACAGGAGGAAAACTCCAGAAAAATAGCTAAATAAAATGGAGGCAAGCAATCTACTGAATATAGAGTTCAAAATATTATAAGTATGCTCAAGGAACTTAGTGAGAACTTCAACAAAGAGATGGTAAGCATAAAAAAAAAAGACATAGAAATCATAAAAAGAACCAATCAGAATGAAGGACATAATAACTGAAATAAAAAAATACACTAGAAGGAACCAACAGGAAATTAAATGAAGCAGAGGACTGAATCAGCGATTTGGAAGACAAGGTAACAAAAACACCCAATTGGAACAACAAAAGAAAAAATAATCCAAAAAAAAATGAAGATAGTTTAAGGCACATTTGGGAACATATAGTGTAATAATAACATTTGCACAATAAGGGTACTAGAAGGAGATGACAGAGAGCAAGGGATCTAGAACCTATTTGAAGAAATAATGACAAAACACTTTCTTAACTTGGTGAAAGAAATAAACATAAAAATTCAGGAAGCACAGAGTCCCAAACAAGAGGAAACCAAAGAGGACCACATAAGACACTTCATAATTAAAACGCCAAAGGTTAAAAACAAAGAGGGAATCCTAAAAGCAGCAAGCCAGTATTACAAAAAAAATGTTAAAGGGACTTCTTTAAGAAGAAGAAGAAATGAAAAAAAGAATATAAATATGAATAATAAAGCGCAATAACTCTGTACCTATTAATAATCACTTAAATGTAAGTGAATTAAAAGCTCCAATCAAAAGACATAGGATGTTTGAATGGGTAAGAAAATAAGACCCTTATATACACTGCCTACAAGAGACTCATTTTAGATCAAAAGAAACATGGACTAAAAGTGAAGGGTTAGAAAAAGATATTTCATGCAAATGGAAATGAAAAAGAAGCTGGGGTAGCAGCTAGGCTTTAAAATAAATGCTATAATAAGAGACAAGAAGGACATTACATAATTATAAAGGAATCAATACATCAAGAGGATATAACCCTAGTAAATATCTATGCACCCAACATAGGCACACCTAAATATATAAAGCAAATATTGACCAACATAAAGGGAGAGACTTACAGGAATACAGTCATAGTAGTGAACTTTAACACCAATGAACAGATCTTACAGACAGAAAATTAAAGAAGAAACAGAGGCCTTAAATGACACACTAGACCAAATGGATTCAATTAATATTTTTATAGTATTTCACTTCAAAGTTCCATAATATACACTTTAAAGGGCACATGGAATGTTTCCCAAGATGGACCACATGTTACTACATAAGAAAATATATTTAAGGAGATTGAAATTATATCAAGCATCTTCTCTGATGACAAAGGTATGAAAATAGAAATCAATTATAAGAAAAAAACTGAAAAACACACTAACACATAGAGGTTATATAACATGCTACTAAACAATGAGTGTATTAACAATGAGATCAAGGAAGAAATTAAAAGATACTTTGAGACAAATGAAAATGAAAGCGCAACAACCCAAAATCTATAGGACACAGAAAAAGCAGTTCTAAAAGGGAAATTCACAGCAATACAGGTCTATGTGGAGAAACAAGAAAAATCTCAAAGAGACAGACAATCTAAACTTACACCCAAAGGAACTAGAAAAAGAGCAGCAAACAGAGCCCAAAGTGAATAGAAAGAAGTAAATAATAAAAATCATAGTGGCAATAAACAAAATAGAGTGTAAAAAAAAAAAATACAAAAGATCAATAAAGCCAAGAGCTGGTTCTTTGAAAAGATAAACAAAATTTATTAGCCTTTAACCAAACTTATCAAGAAAAAAAGAAAGAGAACCCAAATAAATAATATCAGAAATGAAAAAGAAGTGATAACTAATTCCACAGAAATACAAAAGATTATCAGAAAGTTCTTCTAGCATTTATACGTCAACAAATTGGGCAACCTAGATGAAACTGATACATTTCTAGAAAAATACTATCTTCCAAGATTGAGTCAAGAAGAAACAGAAAATCTGAACCAAACTATTACTACTAAATAAATTGAACCTGAAATCAAAAGCTTCCAACAAATAAAAGTTCTGGACCAGATGACTTTAGAGATGCATTTTACAAAACATTCAAAGAAGAATTAACACCTATTCTTCTAAAATTATTCCAAAAATTTTAAGAGAGGGAAAGACTCCAAAGTTCAATTTATAAAGCTACCATTACTATTTCCAGACATTATCAAAGAAAAGAAAAGAAAGAAAAGAAAAGAAAAGAAAAGAAAAGAAAAGAAAAGAAAAGAAAAGAAAAGAAAAGTATTGATAGATATCTCTGAAGAACATAGATGCAAAAATCCTCAAACATATTAGCAAATTGAATTCAGCCATACATTAAAAAGATTATATACATCATGATCAAATTGGATTTATTTCTGGAATACAAAGTTGGTTCAGTATTCACAAATCAATTGAGATGATACAGCACATTAACAAATTGAAAGATAAAAGTCATATGATCATATCAATAATTGCAGAATAAACATTTTACAATATCCAGCATCTATATGATTTAAAAAACTCTCAGCAAAGTGCGAATAGAGGGAATATACCTTAACATAATAAAAGCCATATATGACAATACCACAGCTAACATACTCAACAGAGAAAAACTAAAAGCATTTTCCTTAATATCAGGAAAAATACAAGGTGTCCACTTTTACCACTTCTATTCAACATAATATTAGAAGTCTTAGACACAGCAATCAGACAAGAAAAAGAAATAAAAGTTATCCAATTGGAAAGGAAGAAATAAAACTGTAATTTTTTGCAGATGACATGATAGTGTATACAGAGAACCCTAAAGATTCCAGACATACACACACACAAAACTGTTAGAATTGATCAAATAATTCAGTAAAGTAGCAGGATACAAAATTAATATTCAGAAATCAATTGCATTTTTATACACCAATAATAAACTATCAGAAAAAGAAATTAAGAAAACAATCCCATTTGTAATTGCATCAAAAAATAAAATAAAATATTTAGGAATAAATTTAACTAAGGAAGTGAAAGATCTGTACTTGAAAAATTATAGGTCATTAAAGAAAAAAATTGAAGAAGATACAAATAAATGGAAACATATACTGTACTCATGGATACTAAGAATTCACATTGTTAAAATATCCATAACATACAGAGCAATCCATAGATTCAATGCAACCCTTATCAAAATACCAATGGCATTTTTCACAGAAATAGAACAAATAATCCTAAAATTTATATAAAATCACAAAAGACCCTGAATAGCCACAGTAATCTTGAGAAAGAAGAACAAAGTTGGAGGTATCACATTTCCTGCTATCAAACTATACTATAAAGCTATAGTAATTAAAACAGCATGGCATTGACATAAAAACGGACACATAGATCAATGGAATAGAACAGAGAGCCCAGAAATAAATCCATGCCTATATGGTCATTTAATCTATGACAAAGGAGGCAAGAATATAAAATGGAGTAAGATAGTCTCTTCAATAAATGGTGTTGTGAAAACTGCACAGATACATGCAAAATATATATATATATATATAAACTAGACCACCTTCTGACACCGTATACAAGAATAAACTCAAAATAGATTAAAAACTTGAATGTAAGATCCAAAACCATAAAACTCCTAGAAGAAAACATAGGCATCAAACTCTCTGACATTGCTCTTAGTAATATTTTTTTTCTGATATATCTCCTCAGGCTAGGGAAACAAAAGAAAAAATAAGCAAATGGGACTACATCAAACTAAAAAGGTTTGCACAGCAAAGAAAACCATCGACAAAACAAAAAGACAACCTACTGAATGGACAAGATATTTGCCAATGATACATCTGATTAGGGGTCAATATCCAAAATTTATGAACTCATACAACTCAACACCAAAAAAACAAATGGTCTATTTTAAAAAATAGGCAAAAGATCTAAATTGGCATTTCTCCAAAGATGACATATAGATGGCCAATAGACATATGAAAAGATACTCAATGCCACTAATCCAATTAAAACTACAATAACACCTCACGCCTGTCAGAATGGCTATCATCACTAAATCAACAAACAACAAGTGTGGTACGTATATACAATGGAATATTACTCTGTCATAAAAAAAATGAAATCTTACCATTTGTGACAACATGGATGGACCTAGAGGGTACTATACTAAGTGAAATAAGTCAAACAGAAAAAGACAAATAATATGATCTCATTTATATGTGGAATCTGAAGAACAAAATAAATGAACAAACAAAACAGAAACAGACTCAGATCCAGAGAACAAACTGATGGTTACCAGATGGGAGGGGATTGGGAGGCTGGGTGAAAAAATTGAAGGGATTAAGAAGTACAAATTGGTAGTTACAAAATAGTCAAAAAAGTCACAAGGATGTAAAGTACAGCACAGAAAATATAGTCGATAATACTGTAATAACTATGTTTGGTGTCAGGTAGATACTAGACTTATTGGGGGGTTAGTTCACAATTTATATAAATGTCTAACCACTATGCTATACACCTATAACTAATGTAAAATAATATTGAATGTAAAAAAAAGATTAATATTATCAACTTTAGAGTCAGACATATGAGTGCTAGAATTCATCTCCCCAATCACCAGTAATGTGACCTTAAGCAACTTGCTCCATGTCTCAAGGCCTGTTTCCTCATCAGCAATATGCAATATGAGCATAACACAGCTTATAAGGTTCTTGTAAGGTTTAAACAAAGCATCGTCTCAGCCCAGAGCTGTGTTGGTATATCAGAAATGGTCATGTGATGGTCATTTTGCACTACATTTCTATGTCAAAACGTTATCTTGCACACCTTAAACTTTTTACAATGTTGTATTTCAATTATATCTCAATTAAAACTGGGTAGGAGGAACTTGCTACAAAAAAAAATTGACAACTTTCATTTACTTTTCTCAGTAAATTTTCCTTTGGACCCAGATTTTGCAATATTACAAAGTATACAGTGCCCATTATTACCTAGCTTAAGAAATGTAGGAGGAAGAAATAGAAAAGTTTGTTTTTCTTTATCTGACCTTGACTCTGGCTTTCTTCCTTGATGCAATTTCCTGTTATAATATGCAGCATTTGAAGAAGCCTTTCATGACATAGAAACCTCAAAAAAAGAAAATATTACAAACTGAAAAGCAGTTCATCAAAAAGGATAGTCAAAAAGTCCACTGCAGCAGGTTATAAACAAATTTCCATCAATAAAGTCACAAACATAGAAACCATTTATGTAAAACAGAAACCCAAAGCAGGAGACCTTGGAATTACATGCTACAAATTCAAAACAATTTGTTTTATGTATGTATGCCAATGTGTCACACAAAATGAAGCCACAAACCACACTTCTAAGTGATCCATTTCATAAAGCCATGCTACATAGGATCCTAATGCCTCCTTCTTTCAATCTTTTTAAGAGATGTATTCCCCAGTATTAAATGGCAGGAACTGATCTAACGTTTTGTTTACTTTAACCCATTTTAGTGATACATTAGTACTGTGTTACTGATTTGTAGTGGCTTTCATTTGGAACAAACTGCAAAATGTTCTTATTTTAAGCCTCTCATCTTCAAATTCCTTTTCTACATTTCCTTCTCTTTTCTTTTCTGAGGGAATGACTCTCCATGCCTTTTTGATCAAGACAGACAACCTAATGGCTGAGTGGGCTTTAATTTCTACGCTTCTGACATTCAAACTTGATTTGCAGTGTCATATGGAATTATTTGGTATTCAGTATAAAACACTATTTCTTGTTTTGCCCCTTTTCTAGACTACCAACTGCTGGGGAATTATTGTCAAAGTCTGAAAATGATTTCCCAATGATTGCTTGTTAGTACAATGCAATTTCTTTGTCAGTCCTGGTCTCTTTTCATCCCTCTTTTGGGGTCCAGTGAATCCCCCTGTGTCTGCAGCACGCATACAGCAGAGACACTCCAAATACACAGGTCTCTCTACTCTTCTCTGTAGTAGCACTTAGGGTTATCTCAGTGAGCGAACAGGAAATAAAGAAGCAGATGTAAAAAGACAAAAGTAAAAGAGGAAGGCTGTGAATTTTAAAAGAAAAAGGAAGGTGATTCTTCACAGATTTAAAAGGGCTTATTTGCTGATAAGGGTTAATCACAAACATTAAGTTTAACCTCTTTTGAGTGCCTACTCTGTTCAAAAGTATATGTCTGACATCGAAGGATAGAAGGAAACAAATGGCACCTTTACCTTCAAGATGCATTCTGTTCAGTCAGAGGGATGGATACAGTTATTCGAGGCAGACAGTTAAGTGTTGTACCTACGAAATGTGCTAAAATGAGTCCTACCGAACACAGGCGATTCATTCTGTTGCGATTCATTCTGACTTGGGAGACAAATATGAAGAGGGAACGTCAGTGCTGGTCCCATTTTAATAGGTGGGAGAGTTGAGGAAAGAAAAGAGTATGGTGAACTGATCACAAAGAAAGAGAGAAGAATTCAGCTGGATGTGAAAAGAGGAATGGGAATAGAAAACAAAGGGCCAGATTTAATTTTCAGAGAATTAACCTGGGAAATACTTATAACTCAGGAGGTTGTGAATATAAGGACTTTCTTTTAAGTGCCAAAGGCATAAACTAATTTATTTAATTAGAAAAATATGCTTGTACTGCATTCTGAGTAATTTCCCAGAGGAAAACTTGTTTCTTTTACAGTTAAAGTTACAGTTAAGTTTTTGTTTAAAGCCTCTCTCCCCGCATTCTCCTTGCTCTGCCACGGAGCCTATACTTCTTCAGCAGCTGCTCACTCCTACGCAATTATTGTCAACCAGGATGTGAATATGACCCTTCCAAGATCTCACATTTGTTTTGGGGTACTGAAATAGAAACACATTAACCTAGATATACCTGAGCCCTCCAGTGGTCACTTTATAATAAGAAAGAAAAAATAAAAACTCAGAAGGCATTTCTTCAATGACACCCCAAATCTTCACGATAGCAAATAATTCAACAGAACAATACAATACATCTTAACATTTTACAAAGTAGTGAAATATTCAAAATGAAGCAGAACAATCCTAGTCAATTCATCGTTTTCTTTCAATAAGTTTGTGGAGTCTAAGAAGATTCTCTCCTGTACAATAAGCCTAGATGATTAGTCTTTCTTATACCCATATTAAGAGAAAAATAGATTCTGGCGGCCTGCAAATTGAAACAAGATAAGCTCCTTTTTACATGCCATAGTCAGGGCTGCAAATAGAAATTTAAATACTTTATCATAATTTTGCTCTTGAATTTGGAAATTCAAATATATTAATCGAAACTACATAACAATTTATGCTAACGAGCTTTAAATGTTCTAAATATCCTACTTGCATTTTCGATGAAAAGATTAAGAAGATACATGCTCAATTTGAATTTATTCCCACCTAGTTTTGTAGTATTAGCTCCTCGTACATTTATATGTGTATAACAGTCTCAGATAATAAATACTGAGTTAGGAAGATAAATTCAGAATAAAGACACGTAAGAATGAAACAAAAGCAAGCTAAAGATGTAATAGATGAAAAAAGAAAATAAATAAATATACCACTGAAGCCATACAAGTACAAATAATTTGTAGTTGAGAAACATGTCTTTAAAATCTTTGTTGTGACACTAAGCAAAATAAATAAAAAGTTTCAAAACCAGCTTAAATCACATTTTTTCTTCATTTAATTCTAAAAATAGAAGTGAGTAATCTTGGGATAGAGTGTAATATGATCTAAAATATTCTTTGGGGCCCAAGAAACTTTATCACCTAGAGACACTGTGCCCACAGTCAAACACATAACATTATTAAATATCGTGACCAACAATTCATTTCATGTAGGTTTCCTCACATCCAAGTGACCAGAATTTGAACCTGTGTTTTGGAGGCTAAAGACAATGTAACTCATTATAAAGGATGGAGTTTAAATCTCAAGGAAAGTTTTCTTAATATCTATTTTTCTCACTGAATATTAAATACACTTCAGTGTACCTTAATAAACACCTATGACTTGTGTTTCAGCAACACGTGTGTAATTGTTCAGTTTTAGGGGTTTTTTTAATGCATGCACCACAATTTTTTACACATTCCGTGTACATATGTGTCAGCAACTCAAAAACTCAATGAATTTATTTCTAAAGGTTAACAAAGGTGTGATGAAAGCTTTATTTTTATTTGCCTTTACTATTATTTACTGCTTCAGGCAAACCATAAAACCATTCTTATAAGTAACAACTAGATCTGTTAAAATGATCTTCTTACCCTAGGAAATATACAAACACAACTTGCAAGTTATTTTTATATCGGATCCACTCTAGTTTGAAATGGTTTCTCCAATTAATAAAGGGCATGCTATGTTCACAGAAAAGAACTGATATCCCATAAATGTGGTGCCGTGTGTTTTTTTCCTGGAAAATACAGAATAAGATCTGTCAGGTATATCCGCTAGCGTAACAAACATGTCACCCAGATTTGCATTGGGAATTAAAACATTCTGTAGCCTGACAAAAGGCTGTGTGTTTTTAGCAACCGTGACGAGAAGGCATTGCAGTACCTAAACGTTGTGAGTTAAAAGTCCCTCATCAGACAGCTTGAAAAAAGCACTATAATCCCACGATAGAGCTTCCCTGAGTGGAGAGCTGGGCCACAGAGAACCGCGGCTGCACTCCCACCCCCGTTACCCCGGCAAGTCTTAATTCTATCTCCTGCAAACCCGACATTGTCTTTCAATCTTGCAGTTACACACCACTTTTAATGGAATCATGAATGAAGGGAAATGCGTGTGCAGAAGGTGAGAAATGTCATTGCTATTAAAAATCCAACCCACATTTTCTCTAATTGTGGAACAATATTTATAAAATAATACTTTGAAAACTGTACAATAAATAAACTATAACATTAATAAGCTTATAGAACAATAGGGTAGAAATTATTCTCATTATTTTAATAAAAAGAATCACATTGCTAATTTAATTCAAAAACAGGGCTAAGAATTTCTCTAATTATTTAATACATTCTTCATAATCTGCTTTAAGTATTTTCACCATATCAGTCCATTTCTTAGTTTCAAAAGAATGCCCAGCAAATAGTTCTGAGAATATTTTGTACATTTCAAAATGAATCTGTACATATTTTAATCATCTATATGTGATAACTGAAAGGAATTCCTTTTTGCATAAAATAGAAGAAATATTGTAATTAACACAGTTTGAAATGCCACAGGCTTCGCTTGTTTTTTCAGATTATTAATGGGAAACAGATATCAACTTAGCAGTTTCATAAAGGAAGTCTTTTAGAAATATTTCCTTTTCACTTAAATGTGTATGTAATTCAGTCATGTCTTTAGCTCCACAAGTAAAGCTTTCTGTAAGAGAAATGTGACAGAAACCAAATAAAGTACCCATCACAAATGGAGAGAATTTAACTTGTACAAATAAAAAATTTTCCCAGAAAATGTATAATAACTTTACATTTTAAAACACAACGTCCATTAAAGTTATTTATTAAAAGGGTACCTTTTATTGAGTAAGCATAAATGACATGTTATAGTCAACTCTGGCACACGAAATACAGTTTTCGCCTAAATAGCTCTACACCAAACATCATGAAGTACAACGAACCACATTCGTCATGAGGAAATATTAATACTCACATTCTTCAGTTTCTTTAAGACAAAAAGAACTACAAATCATGAAGTGACATAGGTGACCACTCTGAAACTATAATTTAGCACTGTTCTTTTGTCATCTTATTGTACAAAACTACTGTTTTTATTTATTCCTTAATAGTACTTATGATACCTTTAATAGAGTTTATTGATATGCTGAAGACATTTGCACATTTCTTAAAAATCAGAAGCTGAGCATATTCATATTCTATACCAATAAGCAAAAATGGAATGCATTCTCCTACCCAGAAACTTACTTTCATGGCTTTAATCTTCACCTACAATGCTAGGGTAGAACTTTATTATCTCATTCCAGGTGAGTAAAATGAGACCAGGGAAGTTAAGTAACCTATTCAAATCACACAGCTAATAGTGTTAAAGGTAGTATGGAACACAGATCTGACTGATGCCAAATTATGCTTCCAAAAGCTTAATAATAATGCTACAACTAATTATATTTATTATTTTTCTCTAAAATATAAATAATGCAAAAAGTGCTTTATGAATTAACATTCTTTAGCCACCTATGAAAATGGCTTCTTCTGTATCCTCCTTATTCAATATATGAAGCTAAAAATGCCCTCACAGGTATCTTAGCCTTGAGAGCACTGACCAAGGCATATTACACAGTACTGTCCCTTCTGTGGGGTGGGAAGGGGGATCAAAACACACCTGGGTCCCATCCTGCTAGAGGAAACACCATTTTGTAATTAGCCTATCCTTTTTGCAATTCACACTAAGTCACCATTTGTATAAGCCAAGGCCCCAAATGCCATCAATACATTTTGATTATTTTCTATAGTGGGATTTAGAAATTTATCAAACCTTTTTTTTTTTTTTTCTAATTTCCGATTGTCTTCTAGGCAGAATAGACATAAGATATAGAAAATGGTGACAGCAGTTGCTAGACAAGGGTCTGGAGAGAGGGGATTCAGTTCGGTCATGTAATTCAACACTCATGTATTGATGGGAGTTACCAAGCTGATGGGTCTTTGAACAAGGAGGAATGCTCAGGATCTCTACGGAAAAAGATAGACCACTGGAAAGATGGATAGTGAATAGTCATTACAGAAGAGAGAATAAGCCAAGAGATGTTAAGAGCCGTTAAAACTAGTCTTAGGATATCATTCTTTCTTTTTCTCATAGGGACCCATGAGAAGTCTCTCTGTGAAGGTGGGAAAGAGGTTTTTACAGCTGACGAAGGAGATAAAGTGAAATTTTTAGTGACACACTAACTTCTCTTACCTTTCATTTCCTATGTAATTGTTTAAGTGAGTGCAATGCTAGTGTTTAAAATGCATATGTTCAGTATCCAATAATATAAATAGAAAATTAATCATAAATAGAATATTTTGGCCTTAAAATGTTACCTAAATCTTATTACTTATAAATAATAGATAGTTGTGCCAGTTTAATACATCTTTCGTCTGAATTTTATTTTCTTTCCTTTCTAGCTTTGTGAGCTTGGTTCAGTAATTCATCTTCTGAGAGTTTTGATTTTTTTTTTTATTTCATACAGAAATCATGCCTATGTTTGGTGGAAGGATTAAATGAAATAATACATATAAAGCCCTTAGCACAGAGTTTGGCATTTTATGAGTTCTTAACAATTGGTGGACATGACTAACTATTTTGGTTTGTTGACCTGTTTGCTTGCTCTGTGACAAAAATAATATGTCTAAAATGCCTACAAGGAATCTGACTATACAATATTTTAAATAATCTATTTAGCTTGATTTATAGCTTCCTTTTCTCAAGTGAACTTCTTTGTCATTTGCATGGCAGTCTTATTTTTAATAAATGCAACAGAAAGCTGCCATCTAAAAGCTCTTAGAGCTGATGAAAGGAACCAAAAAGTACATCTTCCTAATATTAGTTCATAATCGCTCTGGCTTATAATTGATCTCTTCAGTTTTAAACTTTAAGAAGCATCAAGGTGATGATATTAGGCTAAGAATGTACTGATCATACATGTCATTCTGGAAAAAGCCCTACTATGAGAGAAAAATCACTAGCATTTTTATAAAACAGTCACAACAAAATTTTCTTTCTTCCTTTCTCAATGAAAATGAGAAAACAATGTCATTATATAAAGAAAAAAGGCAGAATTCACAGATAGATGAGCTCTGAAGAACAAAAGACAGCTAACAGTTAAGGATAATTCAAATAGTGGGCTTTAATGTTCTTTTTTAGCTGTCCTATTTAATATTTTTTCTTTTTTCACATTCCAATTCTAGCAGATATGAAAAGCCCATATACAAAAGAAACAATAAATGCTTGTTAATCTAATAACAGAATGCCAAGAACAGAAAACCTATCCTACCACAAAGTGTAATTGTGATTGCCTAGACCACAGACAGTTTATGATCAGAAACCTTGGGGGAAAAAAGCCATCAATAGAAATGATGTTTCTACTGTGAGCTCATGGTCACAGCAAGGCTACAAGACCAGGGACATAAAGCCCTATTAATTGTACTTCCCAGGGGTCACCAAACATCTCTGTTTGCCTGTAAGAGTCCCGATTTATGCCTTTTATCCGGTGTAATTATTAATAGAGTACCTTTAACTCCCAGAGTGGCCCAGTTTGGACAATAAATTATATAGTTGCCCTGGGTTTACCCCTACTCCCTTACACTTTCTTCTCCCTTTCCAAAAAGAAAAAGCTAAGGGCAAGCTATTTTAATTCTTCAGGGTATCTGAGGGAGAAGAAAAAAGTTATCTGGTTTTATAAACTCAGCTATTCATTTGACTACCTTTCATTTTCTTAAAGCAAGGAAGACTTCTAGTCTGAATTGACTTTGATGTGATTCAATTCACCCATAAAAAATTTGGGGTAGAATCACCCCTATCTTTCCCCACCACTCTCTCTCCCTTATGAATTTCTGCCTAACTCTATGACACAATGTCGAGTCAGCTTATTGAACTCTATTTGAAATTTTCAAGGAATTATACCTCACATGAGGACTCCTTAATATAATTGCTATTTCTTTTTTTAAAAATCAGATGTTCAACTTAGGTTATACAGCCAAGAATAGCAGTTCACATCAGCTGCAAGAAAGGCTGAGCACCTTATAGCAAGAGGCCCTTAATCAAAAAGCAATCTTTTGGGATGAGTTAGTAGTACTTTGCCTCTGGTGCTAACCAAATCCCCTATTTTTATTGTATATTTCCACAGGAGTCTAATGATGAAATACATCAGATCGTCTCACAGGTGAAGTGGAAACACACAGCATTGCTTTCTAGGGGTCATATGGTGCTTCTAAAAACAAGGGGGAGGGGTCAGCAGCAATAACAGCATCCAAACCAACAATGAATTCTGCAAGTAAAAGCCTTAATGAAAAAGGAGGAAAATTCCCTCTTTCATAGAAATATTCATAGGATATTCACTATGTGCAATGTTGCAAAGAAAAGAAACACAGAACAGTTTGTTTTTGTCATAGGTGGGGCTGAGGGGCTGCAAATCTCTGTTTAAAAATAAAAAGTTTACCTTTTAGTCATGAAGATGTCCTTGACCTTTAGTCAGAAAAGCTTCACAGCTGAAAGGAAAAATAGAATTCATTTGAACAAAAATATTCTGGTAGTAGAGAATAAAGATTTAAATTTATCCAGTGGGCTTTATCTGCTCTAGATCTGTAAAGATACAAGCAGCATACAGTGGGCGAGAATATAGGAGGATATAGGTATTCATCACTTGTACATAGAGGGTATGGGTTGTATTTAATTGACTTATTTTATTTATTTGTGTTTTTTATTTTTTTAAAACATGTTTGCAAATTGACAAATAATGCACACACATACAAAGACACAAATAAGATACATTTGTTCTCTCCTAGTATATATCCTTATATACACAGACATATGTGTAGGCACAGCACCCCTCTGCTCCAAATTATGGTCTTAGGATCCTTTCTTCCCCTGTTTAGTGAGGCCCCAAGAAAAGGGCAGAAAGTGATACCCTAGATTTGTTGTGCCTTTAAAACAGCTGTGGTTTCCTTTGTATTCTGCAAGTCAAACAGGTAAAAACAAATCATGAATCAGGGTGAAATGCTCCAAATATGTTATTGTTTTTTTCTGTTGGTTTTTTGTTTTGTTTTGTTTTGTTTTGTTTTGTGTTAACCTTCACTGATTTGGGGGAAGTAATCAAGTGTTTTAGTATAATATATCTCCTGCTGGGTGATAGGCTGCACGGGAAAGGGAAATTAGACAAAAGGTATTGAGTAATAACCACAAATGACTTTATAGCCCATTCTGTTTGAATGTCAATAGAACTTGAAAGCAAGATTTGCAGAAGGTAATTAGCAATGACTCCCCCAAGTATAATCAGGAATTGACTATAATTAGCCATTTACCAACTCTTACCTGCCACAATGATTTCTTATCTTAGTGGGAGAAATAATGGCATAGTGACCTAAAAGCTTAGAATTATGAATAGCAGAAATTCTCAAATATAAAAGGCATTTACTATCTTTCCAAAATTTATCATCATTGCATTAACTTGGCAGATTTTTGATGACCTGGCCCAGAGATGATGTATGTATC
Organism: Eonycteris spelaea; assembly: GCA_003508835.1. NCBI lineage: Eukaryota > Metazoa > Chordata > Mammalia > Chiroptera > Pteropodidae > Eonycteris > Eonycteris spelaea. The sequence continues at coordinate 1,080,634 of PUFA01000281.1, forward strand.
ACATAGCATTATGTATTATTGCAAGCTGCTTCACAGCTTTGGAGGAATGAGAGGAGGGTGAAAAAATAAATATAGCCATATAGTGTTTAAATAATGGTTGTATAAATAAAAATTATATTGGAAATAAATAAAGAATAAAAAAATAAGTCAAAGTACAACAAAAATATATAGTCTGTCATGCTGTACACTGCACAAGAAGATGAAAACTGTGTTTGAATTTTTTTCTTTAATAGTGAAATAGTCACTTAGGGGAACACATTGAAAGAGAAGCTGATAAGAAACAATAATTGTTTTATACAATATTAATTCAGTTACAATGACTTGCGCCCATATACCCAGGCTAATGAGCTTAATCAAACAAGGCACTGCTAAAAATGGACTAATGGGTTTAAAATTACAAAACGCTGCCTTCCAAATTTAGATGTGGATTTCTTTACGGGGCCCTATTTCTTTTTCTTCCAAATTATAATACATAAGGAAAGATTTTCCTGTGTATCAGAAATCATATTTCCAAGAAATATTGTAGCTATATATTATCAGTATGCCTAAATAGTAGGTAAAAAATTCAGTCAGTGATGGATTTCTTAAAAAATGCAGTCACTTTACCCACATGATATTTATCACATTACAATTTCTGGGCATGCTGAGCATTAGGAAACCCCGAGTAAGCCACCTCGATGGTTATTAAGATACTATGCTAAAGAAAAAATATTCCCCAACAGGAGGTACTAATAAGATAGCCAACAGCATAAGAAAAGCATCAAAATGAAAAATAATATAAAGACAGCAACTGTGTCCAGGCTGGATACTTCTTTTTAGTAAATATTACTGAGCTACAATGATCTGTTTCTTGAAAGTCTAAGGGTTTAAGCTAGTAACAGATACAATTTTAAATTTTATTTAATGTAATTTGGCAAATACCTATTGTGCATAAAAATGTACCCAGTTATATTCAGAGGAATCTAAAAGAGATCAAATCTAAAATAAGAGGAGTCGGCCAAACCAGGGGTTCTAGATATTTGAAAATAGAAACCATTAGGAACAAAACTATGTAAGTAAACAAATGTTTTATTTTTAAAATGCAATCATCGATATTTAATTGCAAGCCATCTTTTAGCACCAAATTAAAAATTATTTAGAAATATTGAGGTTTCCTAAATGCCAGACTATTTTGAAGTTTCACCAGAGACCAGACCCTTTCTAGAAATAAAATTAAACTTCCTGAGGGACAGTCCTCTTAGCTAGCAATTCCGGTTCTCTCATGTCACCCTGCAGGAGGCATGGTTGGCCGGAATCTCACTCACCTTTGTTTTTGTTCATTTTGTTAAAGGGAGCCTCAGTTAGTTTTCACAGTGACCCCTGGGCCAGGTTGGGAGGTGGGGGAATGGGGCGGGGGGGGGGGGGGGAATGGAAACTGTGGGAAGGCCCAATGCCAGTGTTTCCCCCAGACCTTCTGCCAAATATCTATTACCTTTGGACAAAAAAAAAAAAAAAAAAAAAAAAAAATCTTTTAGAAGCTGAGTTAGGGAATCCGGAATGTTGGTGTGTGAGAGTGAAGTTTGACAGGAATGCCCTCTGCTGTCCATGCCAACTTTGTATCCTGCCATCCAGCACATTGCCTTCTATTTTTCCTTCTTCCACCTTCTTGATTCTAAACTGTCCCTGGAGGATTTCTGTGTGTGTGTAGATCTGAAGGAATGGCTCACAAAGCCGTCAGAGTTTTATTTGCATGAGGGACTAAGACACAGTACTGAGAAGGAATTTATCCTTGGAAAGGGGGCATCACACAAGTTATGTCCAAAGACAATGCTTCAGAGTCAGAAGCGAGGCTTTTATTTATTAGTTTTTCTCCTCACTACAGCAGGAGGAGATTCCACTGGCCAGATGCCACTAGACTCCAAAGAGAATCACCGGAAAACTTTGAGAGGGATTTCCTCAGGGAAAGTACCAGCATACAGCTTCTCTGATGGTGGCATAGATGACAGCCTGCAGTGTGAGCAGGGATAACAAGCCACCGCTCGGAATCAATGCTGCATTGGGCTCAAGCGCAGAATAAAGCAGTAGGAGCAAGTAGTCCAGTTCAATTCAGCAGCCTTCATTCAGTGCTGAGGCCTGTGCCGGGTCACTACCAGTGTGCTTCTAGACCAGAGATAATGGCTTCAGTTCATCCTGGAGGGAATAGTGTTAGCACAGGAGTCACGACCATAGTGACAGCTCCCTCTGCAGACTTGGGCAGTGACAGCTCAGGGACTTTGCTCCTCTGTGAACAGGAATGAGATTAGACAGCACCACAGAGAGCTGAGGGTGGAGCAAGAGAGGAGAAAAATTGCAATTGTGAGACACTCCCTGGCAAGCCCCAGCATGATGGGATATGAGCACTTCAAGTTATATTTATCCCCAATATTGTTTGTAATGACCAGCACACCTCTCATCATATTCTGTCTTAATTGTTTAACTTATGTGTTTGCCTGCTGTTCTGGGCTCTGATTTACTTATTCAGTTTAGGGATGGTAGTTGGAGGTGAACATACCTTCCATGCTTAGCACAGATGCTACTATATAATAATCAGACAAATGTTGGTTGAGTGAATCACTGACTTAATAAGCAAAACCTTGACTTGCTTCAGAAACTATCTCTACTTACACAGGAACGTAGTTCAACTATTTTTATGTCTTTACCAGCCATGACCTCTTGGGCTTCTCAGTGGAGAAAGTGGGGTATCGGAATGAGAGAGTACAGGAGAAGATTGGGAACAAAACCTGGTTTTCCACTTTTTTCCCCCTTAGTTAAGATTTTTATCTTGTTTATCCAACTTTGTAAGGGGAGTCAAGAGAGCCTGGAGAGTGTTGGTGTGGAAGGTATCAGTAGAGATACAGAAGCTGCATGAAAAGACCAACTCTGATTATCTGGACCTCCCCGACAGCCCACAATCTATGGTTCGATGTGTTTCTATGGCTTTTGAGAGAGACAGTTGCCTTAATGTTTGAAGAATTTTCTCTAGATAAATATTTATTTTATATCTGGAAAGCAATTAAGCATCACCGCATTCTCACAAACCTATTTTCTCTTTTTTAAAATAAACATTTCACATGAGGCTGCAGGATGACCCATCCTGACACAACCAGATTCACTTTGGTTTCTCTCACCGACCACAAATCAAGTATTCGGTCCATGTCATTTTCTAACTACACCATGTTAAATTATTTGGCAGAATTATATCCAACATGAATTTTGTATCTCTGTCTCATTAACAATGATAATACTTATATATCTGCCCATACCAATAAATTATTATATCCAGTGTAAAGGGGTATTTTTGCCTAACACTATGTAAGATATTTAGTTCTGTTGAATATTTGATATTTAGAAACTTTAAACAACATGCTATGTCATGTAAGTTCTAGGGAGAGAGAAGCATCAGGCAAGAACTAGAAAATCTTGGCCCAGGATTTCACATTGGGGGAATAAGGTGGGGTTCTCATCAAAAAGTCTGCAAATATAGCAATTTATCAGAGACTGTGGCATATACAGCTTAGTTTCTTTAACCACATTCACATAGAGAGCTAATGGCAACCTTAGTGCAATTTTGTCAAATGTAAAGGTAATACAGTATAACCAAAAGAACTCTGACTTTCCTGGACTGACATCTCAGCCCTTGCCTAGCTTTCCTGCCAGCTGCCTTGGGGAAGCTCCCTTCACACCTTCACCCTCAGTCACCACACCATTAAGTGGTATGGTGTTAACAAGGTTGATGCTAATACCATATCGAGTAGTTAATAAAATTTTACTAAAATACAGTATATGAAAATGTGCTTGGAAATGTAAAGACCTCCACAAATGTTAGAATTAATACATTTATGTGTCACTACCTCATTCTAGATAGATTTTTGTATAGGTTTTAAGCGAGCTAAATCATTAAATATAACATGCTTGACATTTAGGAGACAAAATATCTGGACAGTTCACTGCATTTCTCATGTTTCATATTTCGGCCAGATGTTTTGGCACTTTGGAGCCAGAATAATAGTTTTTTTTGTTTTTTTTTTTCTTTTCAACACATTTCATTTCTGTTAGGATTTGCCAGAGTTCTGGATGACTATAATAATTCACATTAACTCTTATCTTCTTTTCAGTTCAATTAATGTTTCCATTGAGAAATTAAGGTTCATTATCAATTTCTCTTTCAGAAAATTCTACTCATGTATGAAGTGGGGGTAACCATGGCATGGGGTGGTAACAGGGTGTTACTTCAGAGTAGCTGTCTGGAAATAATGAAGGAATGTGCCAAGCATGACTGAAAAAAGCAACGCATCAACTATAGATGGAAGGAGGCACTTGTTAAAAATATAAAAATCTCAGGATGAAAGGGAAAAAGATTTGCTTCTATGTTCATCGACAAATATGCATATAAAGTATAACTGTCTTTCATACTAAAAGATTGAGCTGCTAAGATCTCAGTTTCTGTGGCTAAAAGCCTCATGTGCACACTTGAAAGCTATGCTTTGGTGGGTGGCTTTGAGTTGCTGTTTCCATTTTGCTGTCACTCGTGGCTCTGCCTCTTCTCCTCCTACAGTGCATGCCACATTTACCTCAGGGAAAACCCAGAAGTCAGTGTGTCCCCGCCTTCTGTAGCTGCTCCGTTCCTCCTCTGTAGTGCTCTGCTTTGGGGAATCCGTAAGATTTCACACATGCCTCTCATGATTTGTGCTTCCCCCCACTTTACGCACCTCATAGGTCCTCCTCAAAGTAGGAGCTCAACATCTATCTGTTGAAACAATTAGTGAAAAAATGAGGGAAAGAATTCTGCTGACATCAGCAGATAAGACTCAGCAGCTGCTTTGCAGTTAGCATGATTTCTGAACAGGACCATCTCAATTCATGCTTATCCTCTCTTACAATTCAATGATAGTAGTTAACAGGCTTTACGACCTGAAAACAACTTGAGACAAAATTTAACAAAAATTAGGCTTTGTGAAATATCATCTCTTTATCATTCTCTCCTTTGATAATCTAACAATGTTTTAAAGTATGTCAGTGAGTTTACAATGCTCATTCTGTGGAACCCTGCCCCTACCTCAGCTCCAGGAAAGAAAGAGACCTTATTTTAAAGCTACTGTAGAATAGGGATCTTGAGATCTGCAAACTTCTGGCCACAGGCCAAACCTGGCCCCCACACTTGCTCTTGTATGGCCCTTGACCTAATCCAAATTTCGGTATTTATAAAGTTTTATTGGAACAAAGTCATGCCTATTCTTTGAAATATTGTCTCTGGCTGCTTTTGACATTTAATGTATGAATCTTTACAGAAAATGTTTGCCAACACCTCCTCTAGAACATGGTTATAATTCAATGGCTTACATATCAGCATTTTGTACAAACAATGCAAGTGTTTATTTAATAATTATGTGTGTGAACAAAGTCAGCTCTGTCTACATGAGTTTATTTCAGGAACTCTATTATTCGAATAACCTCTATGGTGACAGAAAGGCTGTAACAATAGATTCATTTTTTTTTTCCTTTGGGGGAAATAATATGGGGCACAGTTCTAACTCATGCCGTGCTTTTGTACAAATTAGCCGCAGGCATCCTCTGTGGACAGTGAATTAGAAAAAGCAACCCACATCTCCAGGCAAATGCAAAGGTTTCCGAGGAGGTACAAGACTGGGTGAATGAGTGTGAACTGGATTTCATTCTCTATTCACCATTCAGCTTGGTAATTTAGGAAGTGCACAAAGAGAACCACCATAAGCAGTGTCCCCGGGTATCATTTTGAACCATAGCAGACCATCTTAACATTTCCAGTGTGACTAATTTTACCACTATTCTATAAACTGGTCTGTTATATTTCTTTCTTAAAATAATTTTGATGGAGAACTTATAAGGACAGCATGAAAATAGGATAAACTTTCAGATTCTAGGATCAAGGCAGATTTGTGGATGGAATGCAGAAGATAAACTGGTCAGCCTCTGTCACCTTAGCAAGGGCCAACCAACACTGAATGTGGAGATATACTAATTCCACCCTAGTGAACACATTAGTCTTTTACTTTGTTTTTTTTTGAGAACTAGTATCTTTTAGAAATCAGCACTAAGGCAAGGTGTTGGGAATCTATAATTTGATCTTTCGGTTCAGCTAAATGGCTTGCCATGCAAATAACTGCTATGCAGATCTTTGTTGCCAAACCTGGTAAGAATTATCATCTCAATCTATAATGGAGAAGAACAACTCACCTTCTACTAGTGAATGAAAACAAGAAAGTTGCCAGGTCAAAAAATTATCACGGTGATGGCAGATCTGGCCAACTTGCTTTCTACCTAATCAATAATAAGCCAAATCTTATTTTCCAGAGTGAGATTGGTTTTCTTTGTTAGCCTCAAAACAAAAACACGATGCATAGCAGGGTGTCTGAGAAAGCACCTCACAGCCTGGCCCTGGACAGCGTGCACTCATCAGGTTTAGTCAAGTTTTATAAACTCGTTTATTTCCATAAACAAGCAGCCTATTGCAGTTAATGAAACGAATGCCTGATCCAAGCAAAATAAAAGCAATTTAAGTCTCTCCAATGACTTCTGGTTGCTGGGCTGCTGTTCATATTTCCTCCTTTCTCCCTTAGAGCCAGAACCTCTGTTGGTTACAACTGGCAAAGCACAGAAAAAAAGCAGTTATAATATGTAAGTGGTCAATGAGGCAGCCTTTAAGGAAAAACACTGCTGATAAGATAAACAGCTTGTGATGTCCTTAATTATAATATTTCATACTCATTTAGCCATCTCCACATCACAGAGCTAACAAAGTGGATTTCAAACAGGAAATAAGACTCCTTCCCTCCAGCCCAGAGGCCTAATTATAAAATAGCAACCTACTTTTTCTGTAGTGAATATGGGGCTCTTTTTTTTTTTTTATTTTTTCTCCTCCAACAGAATTTATTGAGCTCATTACCAGGCTGCTTATGAAGTGATTTGCAATGAGGCAACATTAAAGCATTCCACAAATCCCTTGTACTTAGTCATCCTGACACTTTATTTGAACTCGAACATTGATACGGAATAATGGCTGCAGTCTCACACTCCTGACTCTATTATCTGACAGGAGGTCTGGAATCCAAAAAATGATATATCATCAAACTTTCTTAATCATCTCAATAATTTGTCTGAAAGAACCAGGTACAATTTGGGCAACACCAGAGGGGCTTGGCTGTTAGACACAAGGTGAGTGCAGCATGTGTTAGCCTTAGAGGAACAGAGCCACATTAATCAGGCAGCAAAAGAACCAAAGGCAGTATATTTATGTGTGTATTTTAAGAAAAATTGACAGATAGGCTTCAAAGCAACAAAAGCACTAAACTCCCGCATGCTATTAGTCCAACTCTAACTTCTGTTCTCTTGCAATGCAAGAGGCAATGTAGACTGACCCTCGCTGGATTATCACTGAGGCTACTATAGCATAGTTAAAAACTATATCTGCAGAAGTTTCAAAGAAGGGGGAAAAAATCTCTGAAGAAGGACACTAAAATCTTTGAAAGTTGACTATCCATTATGTGAAAATGTGGCTCATTTTCACTTTTATTACCTCTTTCCCTAACTTACCGAACCAGTAATAAATTAGAATCTAAAGAAATGTCTCCTGTTAAAGAGAAATTATGTTTTATATCTCACTGGGCCCTATATGTATTCTGAAGCACCATCTGCCTTAGAAAACTGTCAATTTCTAAGGAGAAGGTTCATGGAGGAGAGGGTATGTGTGTGCATGCGTGGCTATGTGTGTGTCTGTGAGGGGAAAAGGAGGAAAAATCAGCCTGTAAGAATAATGAATCCCAAATGCAGTCCTTTCCTTAGAGTGAGGCTGTGTCTTTTCAGATAGAGTTACTACTAATCCTTGCTACATTTCTTACCGCAGTCCACAATCCAGTGGCCATACTTATAGGTTAAATGTGATTATTTCATCAAGGAAGCATGAAAGGAACTTCAGAACAGTAAGAAGTTCTGGTTTTTCTAAGATAGGCCTTGAAGTATGCTGCAGCATGATAATAAGTTCTAGGAAAGTCCTATTTGAATGGAATACCAAAACATACAATGTCTCCTCTCACCCATGAGATCTTCAACCTTGACAGAATTCCAAACCAAATCCCTTAAATCTAAACTGAATTCATGTCCCTAAGTGACTTCCCTCAAGAAAATTATCTATTGGCATCCCTTAAGAAAGTATTAATGCATGGAGGGTATCTGATACAATATTTTCCTCAGAAGAGAAAGGACTCTTTTCTCTAGGTGCAATCTCCATTATGCATACATATACTTAATGTTTACTGCATACAAAGTTTAGGACCAAGTTCTATAGAAGATTTTTGTTTAAAGCAAATTCCATGAATTCCCATCTAAAAGAACTTCTTTGGGCTCAAAGTTCTAGAATTGAAAGAAATATGAGATTTAACATCTTCCGTAGATAAACTACAAGAAGATATACCCCATCCTGTGAGTACCATCAATATGTAACATGTGCATCACCAATAATTCTGACACTGTGACTAGAAAATAGAAGTCTCCATTGTCTATGTTTGTTTCCTAAAGCTCTCCTCATTCAGCCTTTTAATATCCTAGTCTCAAGAGTCTTTGAACACTCAACGTCAGTGACCTCCGGTTCCACTCATCATCATCATCCACTAGTACAACATACCTCAGATCTCAGCATCTCTCAGAAATTCTGTTCCTCCAAGAACTGAATTATCTGCCATTTCTTCCACTCTTACTCCTACCAGACTGACTATCTATTATTAAATGCTTTGATTCTTCACTCCCAATTTACCAGCTCTTATTCTGGTTTTCGTTAATGCCCTATCTAGGCTCAATCTCATAGGAGCCATGTCAAATATATACTAATGTGAGGTAGTGTTGTATAGTGATTAGGAACAAGGGCTCAGGAATCAGAGTACCTGGGTCTAAACTCTTACCTTTACCACTGATTAACTACGTGTAATCTTGGGCAAATGACTTGATTTCTTTGAAGGTAATAAAAACTTCAATGTGTCAGACACTATTGTAGAAACTAAGGATTTAATATGGAAGCTGTTAAAGAATTTTAAGTAGAGAAGTGATATGATCAGATATATCCTAGGCCCTTCCATCACCGGCTATGTGACCATCAGCAAGATCCTCAATCTCTCCTTGGGATTTTTACTGCCTTTTCGAATAAAGTTTAAGGGTTCTCCACAGCACAAAAAATTATTAATAAACCATAAAGGCCCTACATATGGAGAAACTATTGTTTTTTTGTTTTGTTTTGTTTTGTTTTTGTTACATAAGCATTTCTGAACCAGAAAATACGCAGATTTGATGTGAGGATTTTGACCAAACAGTGTAATTGACACAACTTATTTTTGCAAATAATAATGATAATACCTCTCATTTTTCTCCTTTGTGAGCAAAAAATAAGAAATATCTGAAACCGTGGAAATTAGTTGATTAAAAAGAATTTAAAGTTTAAGTTTGGACTCCTTATTAATTTACTACCTAAGTCCATTAACAACTCTATGCTTTATAATATTTGTCTGGAAGACAGCTTCATAATTCCTGAAACATATTTGTTTCACAAAGAAATAACAAAGAGTAATGAACTTTTTCAATTTTAACTATTTAATTCTAAAGTTTATAGTTATCTTCCTTCTCATGAGGCATCAAAGCTTTTTTATAATCATTAGGCATCTGTATTATCCCTACTTCTACAGATAGGCAAGTGTAAAGTGAAGTCCTTCTTTAAGGTCATATATAATGTCATTTATTGTCAGATGCAAACTCAGAACTCTCAGCCCATACACATCCAGGTAACAGTTTCATTTCAGAGTAATGTATAGAACACCTTTAGTTGAAAAGAAAAGAAAAGAAAAGAAGAAAAGAAAAGAAAGAAAAGAAAAGAAAAAAAAGAAAAGAAAAGAATTTCAAAGTATCAACTCACAACACAGTTCTCACAGTTTATGTTCCTAAAAAAAAAAAAAAAAAATATATATTGTATGTGTAAAAAAGACAGTCGGCAGCTTAAAATATCGGAATATAATTTTAAGAGTAATTACAATAAATCTCCGAACTTTCTTTGAAATTAGATCATTCAGCACCCAAATCTATATTCTTTACAATTCATAGTATTCGAGAAGAAAGAGAAAAAAGAAAGCGAGAGGGAGGGAGGAAAGGAAGGAAGAAGGGCGAGGGGGGCGAGGGAGAGAGAGAAAAAAGCCCTAAGAACTAGATGGTGAACAATATGCAACATACCATCATCACCTGCTCATCACTAGAATGAGGAAGGGGTTGCATTCTCGACTTTGTGGCCAACAGAGCCAAGCAAAGGAATTTTAAAGAAGTAATGAAAACACTACAGCTACTTCATTCGGGATCAACTGATAATGTTCTAGTTAAACACACTATAAAACCTTTTTCAGTTCAGAAAAGGGTCTCAGGAAATCATTCTCCAGCTGTTTTCTGCTGATAACTTAGGAACAGTAGAAGAAAACTATACCTGTGTCCTCCAGGAATTCCTGTCTACTAGCCCATGTAACACCGAATATGAAACTTAAAAAAATTTTAGGTTCAAAAATATTTTGAACATTTTCAGTCTTTGTGTATAAAGGCATACCCTTTACAAAGACTCAAATTGGCATGTTGTTAGGCACTATTTAAAAAAAAAAAAACAACCTGGAACTAGGAAAAAAAACTTAAATGAATTAATGACAAATTTTTCATAAAATTAACGTAACAAAGAAATGCTTAAGAAGAATATAGATGATTCATTGAGGTATGTGCTTACATTTTGCTTATCATCAGCATTGCTCACTGTACTCAATATGTATGTATATGTTTGATGATACTATATAGATCAATCACATAATATTTTACTTAATTTTATTAACAGAGAAAACATACTTGTGACTTATAGAACAAGTTATAGTACTTAGTAAACAAGTCCAGGTTTTCTTTTCTCTAATACTCTCCTTCCAAAATTTAAAGTAGAAGTCAGTTCATGGTTCCAATTTTTGCTCTTTAGATCAAAGCTTAATATAATAAGTTTCTAATCATCATATATGAAGCTGGTGGCAGCATAAATAATTTTTATCTCCCACTTTTTCTCATATACTTTACTTCTCACCTATTAGGTTGTCCACCATGATTTTGAGAGATGTGTATCCAAGTGTGACTTTTTTCCCTGGTTAATTGAAAAATAGAAGTATTCATTAAACAATCTAAATGACTGAAAAAATTCATAGAAACATTTTAATTTGATCTAGAAGTTCAAGAAAATAAATTCTGTTTCTAAAAAATCTTGTAAGTCTTCAGTCATGAAAACCAGTTTATTGCCCAATTTGAGATACGGGTCTGCTAACATTTACAGTTAAAACACATAATTTAAAAAATGAGACATGTTCTGATTGAAGCATTATTTTAGTTTGACACAATAGCTAACAAGACTTCAGTCCAACTGTGACATTCTTTACTACAGCTGAAAGAAAATATGTTCGCATTCAAAATATTCTCTTTGTTTTTCACAGTTACGGCATAGACTCAGAATGCATTTTCTATTACTACTTTTTATTCCCCAAAGTTTTTTAGTAAGAGAAGTCAGAGTCCTGTATATAGATTTTGACTTTTGGTGCATGGGTTTCTTCCGTCTCGTAAAATAGAATCGTACTTAAGACATAAGCAACATCCATCAAATAGACTATTTAGGAGTGGATGTTTCATAATGTTCAACCGTTACAGTGTACTGATAAAGTATAATCTTATTTGATAAAGCATAAACTTGTTTCAGCAACTACTCTGAGGTTTTCATGTGTCTAAATACTTATAATAAATGGCTTATTAAATGTGAGCATATTTATTGTTTCATGTGTCTAGATTTTGAAAGTTGTTAATGCATATATGATTTTTATTGATTTATAAAATTAATTACTGGAAAATTAGATACAGTGAAAAAGATACTGGAGAAAGATTAAATCTATTTTTCTAATTTTAGTACATTTTAAAGAATGTCAACTGTGTTGCTAAGAGCTAAGGAATATGGAATTATATGATGGTTACAACAGTTATTAGGTAGTTGTTTTTAATCAATGGATTAAAAATCCATCTACACAGACAGGCTATCAGTGGGATTAATGTGGTGAAATGTCCTTCTGGCAAGAAATCAACAGCTGGGTGAACAAAGACAGGTCCTTAGGTAGCTCAATGTCACCGCAAAGATGCGGAGGTACTCAGATGTCACTACCATTACGAATTGTGTATTTTTCTATCCCAGCTGCCATGTATATTCTCAACTTACTGGGGCTCAGCCTAGAAGAACATGCTTACCCACTATAGTTTTTATGAAACATAGGAGTAAGAAGAGTAAAAAGGAGACTGTGAGTTTAGCTGATAGAATAAGGAAGAATGATAAATGCAAGGGCGATTTTTATTTCTGACAATGATAAATCACACGTTCAGTAGGTTCTGTCCAGAATTACCACCGTGCCTGAACCAGTGACCTATTACTGTCTACCTATAGGAATAAAGATCACTTTCTATGCCTTCATCTTCTTTTCCCAGGTTATCTATTTGAAAGTTTTAACCTCTATAACAACTCATGGTCTATTGAGTTCCCTTCTTCTTTCCCAAGTCTGTCATTCCACAATTGTCTGGGAAGTGGTTGAGAGCATTGATGAGAGCATTGCAGATAGCCTTCTCATTGCAACAGGCCAAGGACATGCCCAGCCCAGTCAGCAGGGAGAGGTCACAAGCCCAAAGCTCTCTATCTGCAGCAAGAGTATGGCAGCAATGTCTTCCTCAATACACCACAGGCCTCCCCGCACATACCGTCAAGAAGAGAGAGTGAAGGTGAAAAGTAGCAAGGGAAAGGAAAGACGACTCTTCTCATATGTCAGAATATATTTTATCTATGACAAGAAGCTCTTGAGTATCAGAAGTCAAAACCTTCCATTTTTCAATGGTAACTATAAATGTAGCATCACTGGCCATAGCAATAATATTGTCTAGGGCACTGAAACAACCAACTTGCATTCATTTTCACCACCTTCCCCCACTCCACTAAGAATTCAATCGCTATTTAGTCAAACTCACTTTTCCAGCTTGCAGAAGTAGAAAAAAATATATATATTTTTTGTATAGTAGGAAAGAGGGGAATTAGAGAGCAGAGCTCTTCTTATACTTACCTGGTAGGGGTATCTTTTTATTAGCACACTGAGGGTGTAGGGTACTTCTCAAGGAACTCATACAGAGCTGGTCTTTTAGTCCCTTGCATTATGGAAACTTCAACGTAATTCTAAATATGGTGTATAAAAGAGTGAGTGGCACTGTTGCAGAGCAGTTAGAAGAAAGAGTCTGGAAGTTGGCAGATCTGGGTTCCAACTTCCCTTTCTTCATTTACTGGCTTTGTGTTCTCTTGGATACATTACATAACTTAATAAAATGAAAAAAAAAAGAAATCAAACTCATTGAAGGACTTCATTAATGAATATAATGAATATAAACTATTTCCTTTATTTCTGGTGGCTATTATCAATCATTGGAAATCAGAAAGAAGCATGGTACTATAGTTAGGGTTCAATTAAAGTATTTCCATTGAAATTACATGTTAAGTGGATTTTCATTAATTAGCCAAGCATTTTCTGCCTTAAAATATGTATTTTCTTGCTAAGTAATATGGGATTAGTCAAATCAGATCAGACCATGTAATTCAGGTCATCTGAATTTTATTGCCTGCCATTTCTAATCATGCTTTATAGCAGGTGCTATGAGAAGAGCATCTTCTTCCTTGGGCAGCATGTAACTCAGAACACTGAGCCACCAAACTCTGTGAACTTGCTCACATAGCCTGACTCTGCTTTAGAGACAGATCACTTGATACTTGTAGAGCAGGTGCCCTGGATTTAATGTTAATACAAAGTACAAGAGCCTTTTCTCTTCTATCAGCTAAATCTATGTGTCCTGTTCCTGTTTCCCACAACGTTTAAAAGTGGAAACAGATAGCTAAGAAAAAGAGATCAAACTAAATTTAAACCCTAATCATTGTCCCCATACAGTTTGTTTTTATATCTACTATTAGCTTTTACATTTGTTCTCTGATACAAGAATACAATTTTTCACCATTCTTTCCATCTTTGAAAGAATTAAGAAAACAAAGACTGTTCACTTCTTTGTACATCAACTCCCTTTGCACGTGGTCTGCATAGTGCCCAAACTGCTGACAGCCCCTTGTGTTTGTTTTGACATTCTCTCAAAGGCCAAGAGAAACAGCAGAGTGATTACTATGTTTCTCCCTTTCCGCACTCCCACGTCCAAAAGTCGGCTCTAAATTTTTCATGATAACATCTCCATCAGCTGTAGGACTTTTTAAAAAAAAAAAACAAGAATTTTTTCTACTTTCTTCCCAGTGTACTGTTTTTATTTTGAGATCTGGGATTTGTAAGACCTGTTTCCTACCTTATCACTCTTCAAGAACAGAAAGTCTCCCCTAAACTCTCCTCCCTCTTTAGTTTAGAACAGAAAGCAACAACTATGCTATATTTATTACTAGTCTTTAATGTGTTTTAAATGCTAATGAAATGGTAAATGCCCTCAGCCATCTCTAAATATAGTATTTCAGACTAGTTTCTCAGGATTGGCAGAATTTGCCAGCTTTGTAAGACAATCTGTCCAAATTTGGAAAAGACCTAGGACCTAAAATTATCGATTCCTTCAACAGGGAATATATACATTCCATTGCTTATAAATAAGCTTCATATGAGAAAATCAAGGGTTTTAAAAAGTGGAAATCAGGAAATGTGTGTGACTAAGTTGAGGATCAAAACACACAAAGCTAAATCTTTTATCCAGAGTTTATTTAGCTTACTGACCAGTCCTGTATTCACAGAGGATTGATCATTCATTTATTCATTCATTCATTATTTTGCCAAGGCAACCAACCATTCACTGAGAATCATAGCACTAAAAAACAAAAGCTTTTTTTTTCTCATTAAATGAAGAGATTATAATTTATTCTCATATTGTCTTTCTTTATTCATTAATCAACCTGTTTTATACATCTCAGGCAATAAAACTACCATTGCTTGGGGAACAGTATTTTGTGCTTTAATAAATTTTTGTTTAACATATTAGTGGGCAGTGTTTAACTAGACCTCTTATTTCTGGGGGAGGTGGAGCACCCATGATTGCCTGAAAAAAACAATAAGAAGTAGTACATTTTTTTTATAATCAAGCAAAGAAAACAAACAAAAACACTCATAGATACAGACAACAGAATGGTCTTTACCAGAGAGGAAGAGGATGGGGGGAGTGTGACATGCATGAAGTGGGTCGTAACAGATAACCTTTATAAAGGAGTTTATGGCAAAGTGTACCTTGGTTTCTGTGTGCTTTGGCAAAGTGCACCTTGGTTTCTGTAACAGCTCTACATTTATAAGTGAAAGTAGTAATATAGAACCAAAGGAAAGTTTGCAAACATAAGAT
Source organism: Eonycteris spelaea (assembly GCA_003508835.1). NCBI lineage: Eukaryota > Metazoa > Chordata > Mammalia > Chiroptera > Pteropodidae > Eonycteris > Eonycteris spelaea. Next base: position 1,096,114 of record PUFA01000281.1, read on the forward strand.
TTCGGAAATAACATTTGTTATAATTCTATTCTCAAGACTGATATAACCCAAAGAAAACTTTTACCCTAATTGTCTTCCAAGCTGTGAAGTTTTCATTGTACAGTGTATATTTATGGCCCCCACTCTCACATACCTTAATAACAATGAAAGAATGGCTTTTCCATAGGCAAATTAGCATTTAAAGAACTTCCTGAAAATGATTCAAAGAAACTCCATACTCCATGTAAGACAGTTTAGTGACCACTGGCTTTACTTAATATTCTCTTCCCTCAGAAAGCACAAAACATAGGATCAGGCAAAGGCAACTAAGAGAAGGTAAATTGCCAGTTATGGTGCTGAGCTCTTTTAAAAGGTCAAAAATATGATGAGATGAATATTTAGAGACTCTGCAGCATCAGAAGAGACAAGTGAAGCTTAATTACTGACTTTATAGAAATGGAAGATAGTCTGATAAAATAATTCACAAGATCAGTTCCAAAGAAAAAAGTAGCCAAATTTCATTGTATTTTGTTGTATTATTACATGCTAGAATCACCTACTATTGTTGAAAAACTGACTTCCACAGAACAGACTGAGTTCCTAGAGTGTATAGACAACAAAAGTTGGCAAAGTCTAGTCCATCTCTTTGATCATGAGCGCAGAAGTGATGGGTGGCACAATAATAAATGCAAAACTGATTATTGATACAAAAAAATAAGAGAAAGAGTAGATGCTGGCTAAATATTAGAGAGTAAAAATATAAGAACATTAAGAATGTTCAAAAATAAATTAAGAATCATATACCATAGAGGCTAAATTGGGTAAACAAACTACAATCCAAAGGCCAAATACAACCACTTCCTGTTTCATAAATAAAGCTGTATTGGAACACAGCCATTCCCCTTGTTTCTGTGTTGTCCATGGCTGCACTCACACCGCAACAGCAGAGTTAGATAGTTGTGAGAAACCATATGGCCCACTAAGGCTAAATTGTTTGCTATTTGACCTTTCACAGAAAAATTTGCTGACCCCATACTAAATAAAGAAAAATAAATTGCTAAGGTTGCCCAAAAAAGTGATGAGTTACTCCACTCAGAGCCACAAAACAAACAGAAAAAATGATACCATGTCTAACCAGTAGACTACCCAGAGCGGAACCATCAGATGTCTCCCCCAACAATCACTGCAAGATTATCAGGCTGCACTTGCAGAGGTCTGAATAAAGACAGTTCAAGCAAAAAAAATGGTTGTTCCCCAGGAAATCCTACATTAAAAATACATAGTTTATTTCACAAACATTTGTTGAGCTCCTCCTGCATGCCAGGCTCTGGCCTAAGTAGGTATTAGGAACCTAAACGACTATAAAAGATTTCTGATCCAGTAGAGCTAGAGGATAATTGCAGAGTGGATTAAATTGGGACACAAACCTGGCTAGGCCACTTTTCAAATTTTTTAGGGATCAATGCAAAGAGCAACCCTTTCTTTTCCTGAGGAGAGTCTTTGTTTTTGCTATGGTCAGAAACAGCACTGTTTCAGGTAGGCTTTTATACTTAGAGGCATCACTTAAACACGAAATCTAGATTTTCCTTTCTAGAAATTTATAGTCAGAAAGTGCCAGAACAGGTTTTCAATGGGTGCCTTTTAATCAATTGACTTTTCAGTTGAACTCACTAATTTATTCTTGTTCTTGTATATAGCTCTTTAGTCTTTGGCTCTTTGAGAAATGTCTGTTGCCTTGTGTTTTCTTAGCTCTTTAATACAGAAAGAAGTAATGAGAGTTTGGAAGACATTGAATGGGGAGGAAATGATAAGGCTTCATGATGAGCTTTTTGTAAGCTCATCATTGGGCTAAAAAAATTGTTTTTCGAAGAGGGGATTACCTATGATATTCCATGCACGAAAGCTACCTAAACATATTTTGACTGTAGTTCAGTAAGAATTGGAGAAGTTCTTGAATGGGTCTTTGTTATCCTTCAACCCATGTTGGAAGTACTGCTGCTAGAATAATTCTACCCTCAAATTCTACTTTTTTTCACTACTTCCCTGAAAATAGAAAATGGATACACAATGTCTATTAAATTAAATTTCAAAATCTCAGCCCAACATACTACAGCTTGCACTCACCAGCCCCCTTCTATTTCGTCAGTTCCATCTCATACCATGGACCCCTAAGCCAACCATACCTTGGACAGAGAGGTCCAGCTCTGCCTCTTGACTTCTGCATTGTCCTGCACAATTTCCAGGTTCTCTTCTAAGGCGCCATTTTTTCTCCTTCACCACCTGGCTTGACATTAACTTCTTTCAAAAACTTTGCCATACTCTAAAATGTTCCTCTCAAAATGCCCCCTGATTTGCACGCTCGCTCCCTCCCTCCCTCCCTCTCTCTCTCTCTCTCTCTCTCTCTCTCTCTCTCTCTCTCTCTCTCTCTCTCTCTCTCTCTATATATATATATATATATATATATATACATATATACATATACACATATATATTTTTTATTATCTTATTCTCCCAAAATATATCATAATGTCTAAAGAGCAAGGGCTCTAACATAAATAGCCCCTACACCTCATTGTGGCACCAGAGAGTGACCTGCAAGCCACAGCCTGACTGATGGACAGAAAGGATGGCCCATGCTGTATTGTTTCACCATTTCCACTTCCCTTTAGTATATTTTCTGTCTGTTTCTTGAGGTTTTATCTAATGTTTTGTTGTGCTCTCTCAAGGTCCTAACGCATTGCTGAAAATGAGACATGGATATGAAGTCATTATAATAGGGGCACTTAGGCATTTTGCTGCAAGATTTTTGATTTAAACAATTTTTTTTCTGCCGGTATGTGCTGTTTTGTCTCATCATCCATCATGTTTGATAGTAAGCCATTGCCTCTGCCTTTTACTCATTTGCACAAGAGCCCGGTAAGATATTCTCAGCCTGATAGAGATATTCAGTCTCGAAATAAATAGGTTCCATCAATATTGGTGATTGCAGACTAATTCAGATGTGTTTTCCTGCAAAATATAGCAGGCTTTGTTTGAACCTCATGTTAGATTATGCATGTTAGTGTTGATCCACAGCAGAGACGGGTGCTGGCTTCTCAAAATATCTTTTAGCTATTACCTATAAATGCTTGAAAGAATTCACAAATGCAGATACCTTGTTATGCACACTGCTTCCCAAAACTGCCTCTGAGACACCAGATGGCACAGCGAGAGCTATACAAGTGACAGATGATAAAGTGAATCAAGCCACATAAATTAACCTCATCATGGCCATAGTATCAGGTGCCACAGGGAAAAGCAGGAGGACCGAGGAGTGAATGCACTATATTACCCACAGGGATGAATTTACAATCCATCTGGGGTCTCTCATGTGAGGATGAAGGAACCCCAGATGGCATGTGAATTTTGAATATTTGTGTATGCAAAGGTTGTTTAATCTTTCTGGAAATTATCTGACATGTTGGTCAAGAAGGATGCTTTAGCCAGCACCAAAGCTATGTTTTACTCAGCTCGGACAACCTCTGAATAGCATTAGAGAAAATAGCCCCAGGCTTATGCCAGTGCACCGTGACGACCTCCAGGCCAAAGGAGAACTAGGGGCCTACCTCCTGGATGCGCCGCAACCCAGAGCTAATGAGGCCATACTGTGTGTGGTGCTGCTCACTTTCATAGACACCAAGGGACATCACAGGGAACGGAACAACTGCCCGCTCCTGAGTTACAGGAGTATTAAAGCATTCAAAACCAACCACAGAATGTACAGAAATAATCACCGAAGGATCATTATTTCGCAAACCTATAAACTGGGCTTCAGGTCTCTTCCAGCACCACTACTGCTGGCGGTGAACTGCTTTTCACTGAGGAGTTCTAGAGAGAAGCGCCTGTTACAAAACCTTGCTCGCAACAGGACTCTAGAACGGTCCTTTAAAAATGGACAAGCTAGCTGGGCAGAAGGGGGAAATGGACAAATTTAAAAAGTGTGACAGGTAAAATGTTAATAAGAGCTATGGAGAGATGGGCTGGAAGGAGACAAGAGCACATTATGTTGAATGGAAGATGTTCAGACAGCCTGCACCTGGAAAGAGGTCTGTCAGGGAAAAGCGACAATTCAAACCCTGGCAGCTTGGCATGAGGAAGGGCATCAGCCTTTAGACAGTAAGTCCCAAAATATTCCCTAGAATCATAGAGGCCAGATCCAGTAGACTGCATTATCAGAAAGAGCAGAGTGGTAAGGAAACTGGGACTACATCAAGCCATTGATGCCAGAAGGGAGGAGGAAACCTGAGAGCACAGTTCAATGATCCAGACACACAGTAGGGCTACAGCCCGAGGCTGAGGCAGGAGTCCAGGAGCCGAAGGCCAGAATTTCTGAAGAAACTCTCCCTGCAGTCCAGAGTTGGTCCTGAGACCTTGGGCCAGGGCTGAGCCCACAAGTCAATACTCTTCTGAAAAGCATCTTTTTACCACCAGCATTTGCTATAATTCTCCTTCTCCCCCAATCGAAATTGATACTTACCCTTATCCTGCCATTGCTAATTATCTCTATGTTTGTCTTTCCAGCACCTATGGCTCCTTAAAAGCAGGAGCCAGTATGTTATTCTAAGTGTCTAGCACATAGTAAACACTCAAGAAATAAATTGTTGGCTCAATCGGATGATTGAGGGTTGATATGAATCCACCAAACCAGTATCAGATCAGCAGGGCGACTTACCAAGCTAGAGAACCATGTGGAGCCATCTCCTCTGGCAAGACTCAGCACACTACAGCCACATCTGGTCCACTGCCTGGTTTGTAAATAAGTTTTATGGAAATACAGCCACACTCACTTGTTTACCTATTTCAAGGAACCACCGCAAAGTGGAGTAGCTGAGGCAGAAGCCACATAGCCCGCAAAGCTTAAAGTATTTACTATATGGCTCTTTAAAGAAAAAGTTTGCTAATATATAATATATAACTAATATAATGCTACATGCTAATTTTACCTTAATTAAAAATGTTTCTAAATTTTAAAAAATCATTATAACAGAGGGCAGAGAGAGAGAGGGAGAGGAAGGGAGGAAGGAAAGAGGGAGGGAGGGAGGGAAGGGAAGGGAAGGGAAGGGAAAGAAATGTTAGCTGACTTCTGACCTCCAGAACTTGTGAAAATACCATTTCCTGGGCCCACCTATGAGATTCTTATTCAGGAGTGGAGTGCAGGCCTGAGTGTGAGTATGTGTATGTGTTTCAAGTGAATGTATTTTTAAAAGCTACACACACACACGCACACACACACACACACACACACACACACCCATCTGATGTACAGAATTCACAGAAGAGAAATAAATAATACCAGGCTGGAACAGCTTTGAGTAAAAGTCAAAGTTTTAAATAAATTAATATCATTCTGGGCACACTAAATTGTCTTCCTGTACTCACATTAAGCTCCTAAGGACCTGGTCATCATGGCTAAACTTTTAACAAGAATTATTCCATGCTGAAATGCAGATGTCTTATTTCCTGGGGGTGTTGTCTGTGAAATCATTTTATTTAGTAGTAAATATGTTTTTTTTTTTTTAAATTAACTTCGGTGTCTGCATAGAGCAAAGGGAGATTAAGATATAAGAAGTGGTTATAGGAAGTGGATACGGAAAGAATCTGAGCTCAAGGTGCTTCTGGAGGGCTCCTCAGCCACTAGGAATTGCAGGGGTTTCCTGGTGGCAAAGGAGTAGAGAAAGAGGAAGAAAAGACAGAATTTCCCAACAGCATGGATTGCCTAGGGCCATGCTGGGATTTTAAGCAGTTAGCTGGTGGCCACTGTTATTCTAATCCATGAACAAGTCTATTTATTTCTACCCCAAGGTATATCTCAAATCTGTCCTCTTCTCTCCATCTACACTGAGATACCCCCACCTGCCCACCACCTGGATTCCTATCCATGATCATCTTTCCGATAGGTATAAAGCACTGCCTTCCCCTGGCAGACCTCCTCGCAGATGCTCTCGCCTCCTAGGTGCTCTTCCTGCTTCAGCTCTTTCTACCTTCAATCCACTGCCCACACTGCAGCCTGGGTAATTTTTCTAAACATAATTCACATTTGTTCCTCTTCTGCTTAAAACCTCTCCTTGACTTCCCAATATGCTTAGAATAAAATCCAAACTCTTTATCCTAGCTCGATGAGGTTGGGTATTGCTTGAGGTCACATAGCTAATTTGAGACGGAACCCTACTTAGTTACTAAACAACTGACTGTTTTCTGGTATGGCACCAGAGTTTTGCTCAGCTTGCTGGGAATTGACTTGTTCCTGGCACCTGCACCCGCGTCCCTTTCTCTGCTCTCCATGCCTGCCCTGATCCAACTGGCTTCTGCCCCAAGTCCTCTCCAATCTGCTCTTCTGACTAAAATAACACAGGTCATGCCCAGCAATGGAGTCAGAAATGAGAAGGAAGCAGATGAAATGAGGAGAAAAAGAAATAAATATTTCTTCATGAGAGTAAGAGCAAAAGTCAATAGTAAAGTGTACAGAGCCCCCAAATGGAGAGTAATACAGGCATGACTTTTATTCAGATGTGCGAGATCTTGGTATGTATATACATCCATGAGTTTTTCCTTATCTATACATATATGTCCATTTAACAGCAAGTCCTATATATCGACCCATGTAAATTAGATGGCCATGATTTGGATCACATAACCATGCAAGTCCGGCCACAATTAATCAGCCTTTTCCAAAACTTGACATGAACGAGGCCTGAAGTTTATCACGTGGCCTAGAGTCAGTGCTCTACCCATCAGGTGAGGCATGCACTGGACAAACCCTTCTAATGAGATTCTTTCGTAGGAAGTTAGAATACAAGGCAAATACAGACACTTATATGGAAGAGGAATACAAGAGCAAAAACACTCTTAAAGAAAAGGAGGTATGTATGAGCCATAGGAGAATGAAACCAGAGAGGCCGAGGAAGAAATCAGGCACAAGAATAACAGACTCTCAGAGCTGCTGAGGAATTCTAAACAATACTCCAGTTTTTCAGGAAACCTGGTTGGTTATAAGACTTTGCACACTTCCTTACTTCCATACAATGCCAGAGCATTGTCTGGGTGACTGGAGGTCATATGATGATATCTCTGTACCCTGAAAGATCCCAATTGATATAGAATGTCTCAGCTTCCCCTCACTCATTTCATAGACATCTCACATATATTTTCTGTAGGAGATCTAGCATGTTCATAGGTACCTCTTCTTCCTGTTTTCTAGATTAGAAAAATGGGTCAAAAAATAACTATGTAAATTTTCGATCATAAATAAATCATAAACAAACAAAACATCCAAGTCCACATCAGTTACATTTCACAGTCTCTGATGTTTACCATAATATTTTCATCTATTTTAAGTCAATAAATCCTGTGTAGATTCTACTATTAATAGTCATGAATCACAAAAATGAACTGGAATAGATTAAGACTTCCAAGTTAAAGTTAACTTCCAGCTTACTTCTACTTTTATGTTCTACATTCTGGGCAGTAAGTTGGGTTACTCCCTATCTTAGCCTACTTGGACTGCTATATAACAAAATAAAAACAGTCTGAGTTGTTTAAACAACAGAAATGTATTTTCTCTGGAAGCTGAAAGTTGATGATCAAGGTGGCGAGCAGGTTTATACCTGCTGAGAGCTCTCCCCTTGGGTTTCAGATGGCCACCTTCTCACTGTGTACTCATAAGACCTCTTCTCTGTGCATGTATAGAGGGGATGGAGGGCAGGGGGAAAGACAGAGAGAGAGAAAGAAAGAGAGAGAGAGAGAGAGAGAGAGAGTGCTCTGTGGGGTCTCTTCTCATAAGGATACTAGTCCTGTGTAATCAGAGTATTCAGAGCCCCACCCTTACGACCTCCTTTAAACTTAAATACTTAGAGGACTCATCTCCAAAGACAACAGCCATACTAGGAGTTATAATACATGAATTTGGGATGGATACACACATGCAGTCCATTACATGCACTGTGAAAATGGAGAGACGGTATCTTTTTCTAAGATACTTTAGATCTTATACCTTTTTGTGAAAACCACAACAATAAATAAGAAGACAGGTTTTTGAAGTGATTTTTCAGTGAGTACTCCAGTATCGGTATTTTAAAAGATAAGCAATTTATACAAAGCAGAGTTCCACTGCACTCAAAATAGATTTCCGCCCTAAGATCACCTTAGCATCAATAGAGTGAAGATTTTGTTCCTCGAGGTAAACTTGGAGTGGTTTGGCTGCTCTAAGAATAACAGAATCCTTGGGCTGTGCTTTCGTCAGACCTTGCCCAAGAGCTCCTAGGCATGCTGTCTTCACTCAGCTGGACATTGTGTTCAATGCCACGATTATGTCAAGAGTTTTTTTATGTAAGTTCTGGAATTTTCATCACAGAGTTTATGTGCTAAGCCTCGTTTTGGCTGGTGCCTATAGTTGTGTCTTCATGCTCATGGTAAAAATCTTGGATGCTTATTTTCACAAATAGAGAAAGATGAAATGTTTTTCATATCTTTTTTAATAGAACAGGATTGCCTCATTCATTTCCAGGAGTTTTGCTCCTTCCCAGCTTGCATAAAACACCTTTATCTTACTTCCTTGTTGTTTCTTTCTTTTTTCAATTTCAAAATATAGGCAAATATGAGCCATGGAGAACTTAGGTATTTTATTTGATATAAAATCAGAGCTTAAGTAACCTCCAACTTTCTCACAGGAGACAACCGGCAATAACCATTATTTGAGTGCCCAGTAAAATAACCTTAGCCTATCTCTTGAGCGCAGGACTTATCCATCCATATACCTGTCCTGTATAAAATTTTCTGGCAAATGATCACACACCACAAATCAAATTCGAACTTTGCCATTTATGTTTTTTCTCACTTTCTATCCTATTCTGACTTCTAAATTGGTCTGTTCACAACTCTTACTTCTTTTGTAAAATTTCCGTGTCTCAACAGCACCACTTACTTACTATTTATATATGTGTGTGTGTGTATATATATATATATATATATATATATATATATATATATATATATATATATATATATATATATTCTGGGCAATTTTGCAGTACTCCAAGATTATGAGAAATCCACTGTCAGACTTCTATGTCATCAGAAAGAGCAGCAGCTCTTTATGGTTTCAGAGGACTTCTGTGTTCAATAACATGTGATTCCCACAACAATCTGGTAAGATAGCTATCACTGCCCCTATTATACCTGCAAGGAAAACAGGAAACAGATTTGGGTCAATTTACTCTTCCCAAGTCTCATATCTATTAAGAGCCAAAGTCTAAGTGATGGCAAATCTTCTTTGCCACAGTCAGGGCTCTTCTCATTAAATTATAGCTGTTACCACTTAAAATTCAAAAGGAAAGAAAATAACCAACTTTCTTAGAAAACTGGTAAAATGTGTTTTTTGGTAACTTGCCTAGACAATTAGCAAGCATTTCTTTCCCTGCCATCCACTTTTAAGGGAAATATCACAAATATGTCCTTCCTCAAGTCATGCCCTTTTGCTTACAAGTATCAGATATAACTTCAAGATACTTCAAGCAGCAGGAGCAGTTTATTGTCAGGATATCCACGCATGGATAAAGCTGACCTTGAGTTCTCCGAAAGAGCAAGGACTGGAGTGTGTGTCTACAGCTATCAGGACTATAGCCACAGGATCCCAGGGGACCTTCTCCCTGCCTTGCCCTTAACACAGCTGCTCTCCTTCCTCTGCACTCCCTGTGTGTATCATATTTCATATGTTTTGCTAACTCACAAATGTGGCTCCCGTGTAACTTGTCTGTGCACATTAACTAGGGTAATAGACTGCATAATGGCCCCATGAAACGTCCAGGTCCCAGTCTCTGGAAACCATGCATGTTAAAAGAGCCTTTGCAGATGTGATTAGGTTAAAGATTTTAAGATGTGGAGATTATCCCAGATTATTCAACTGGGTCCAGCATCATCATAGGGATCTTTCTAAGAGGAAGGCAGGAGATCAAAGAACAGAAAGTGACCTGGCAATGAAAGAAGAGAGAGATTTGAAGATATTACAGTGCTGGTTGCAAAGACTGAGAAAGGGGCAGTGGACCAAGGAATGGCAGGGAGCATGTTTCTACTGACACAGCAATTTTGGCCCAGTGACCTCTAAATTGTGTGAGAATACATTTGTGCTTTTTGAAGCCGTTTAGCTTGTTGTAATTTGTAACAGTAACTAAGAAACTAACACATTCGCAGAGTTTCACCTGCCTATCTCAAAACAAGACAAGTTAGCCTCAGCTTCTATTGCTAATGGTTTCTGGCTTGGATATTCCCTGGTTTAAGTACACAAGAGACTTTCTTACAATTAATTTAGTCTATTGTGTGCCTTTGTATGCCAGGTAACAGGAGGTGGCTGGCCAGTTTAAGAATTGGCTGGGCTTTAGTGGATTGACCATGCATCAGCTCTGGCTGAGAGCATGAGGCCATGCGATACAAAATATAACAACTTTACTAATTCCATTTCATTGGGGGCTGAAGTTGGAGCATGGCTATATAGAAGGGGCTGAGACAGGACACAGCATTTCCATGGTAACTCAGTTTTTGTTTTAAAAAGTAACTTGTGTCTACAACGTAGATCTGTCTAGCTGATTACCTTTCATTCCATTTCAAAAGAACAATGTCCTGAGATATGTTCCCAGGAAGAGACAGGTTCTATACTTCTTGGTTGGTTTGTAGTCTATAGCGCCTTCCCCTTGGACACAGTCTAAAAGCTGAGCCCAGATGTCCAGAATAAGCTTCCAGGTCATAACTGAAGTTGTGAGGAAGCCTCAATTCTAAGAGCAAATGGTTGGCTGTTTCTCAAAACTGCAGCAGAAGCCCCTCTTCCAGTACAAATGTCTTTATGGAACAGAGCACACTGGAGTCCCTTAGAGCAAAGGTCCCTCCACAAGAGCTAAGCTACCTCCTGGCTCTGTGATTCACTTCCCAAGGGAGAGAGCTGACTTATTTCATGAGTAAATCATTCCTGTTTTTATTTATCAAAATATTTAAAGCAAAAGAAAATGTCCATAAAATGCCACAGAAGAAACATTTTTTTAAAGCTAAAAGTCGGGCTCTCAGTTTCTTTGCTGCTTCTCCCTTTTCATTTATGATTACCCCAAAAATATTTCCTTTTCTGATAATATTTAGCATTGTACAATTGGTTAATCTCTATGGTGGAAAAGCGTAATGTGTCGATTATAGAGGTCTGTGTATCTAATCTTTTAAAAACAGTTATTCTTTCTATTATATTCATTTGAATAACTAATAAAGTTGGTATGACCAAATGATCACCATTTGCTCATTTATTAGTCACTATAATCTTTAAAGATACAACTCTCTAAAGGATAGGATAGCAAATAATTTAACTTAATGCAAAAGATGTGTTCCTGAGAACTCTTTTCACTATAATTTTAATGACATGCATTTTAAAATTACATCTGGGTATATTTCCAATAGGACAATCAAGTGAACATAAAATCAGATAATTTAGAAACAAACATATTTCTGGAAAAATGCCAAATCAAGCTAAGTATCAAGAATATATTTACATATATTACATATAAAACTTATCTAAATCTACCCATTCAGTATATTTATGCATATTGTGTTGCTTATATTTCTGTGTAAGTATATTTTTTGTATAATAATGTCTGTAAATTTATCTTTAATTTTGATTTAAAATTGTTTTCTTTTCACCTTTTGACCCTCTTCACTAATTTCTCTGCCCTCCTTCACCCCCTGGCAACCACCAATCTGTTCCCTGTATCTATGAGCTTGGTTTTTGGTTGTTGTTATTGTTGTTTTTAGAGTCCACATATAAGAAAGATTGTATTTTTGTCTTTTTTGGTCTGACTTATTTCATTTAGCATAATGCCCCGGAGATCCATCCATGTTGTCACAAACGGCAAGATTTTTTTATTTTTATGGCTGAATAATATTTTACATATGCATATAAAAACATATATATATATGTACACGCGCGCGCGCACACACACACACACACACACACACACCATATCTTCTCTATCCATTTATCTGTCGATGGACATTTAGGTTGTTTCATATCTTGTCTATTTTAAATGATGCTGCAATAAACATGGGGTTGTATATATCATTTTGAGTTAATCTTTTTGTTTTTCTCAGTTAAGCACCCAAAAGTGGAATTGCTAGATCATATGGTAGTTCTATCTTTAATTTTTTTGAGGAAACTTCATATTGTTTTCCATAGTGGCTATACCAGTTTACATCCCCATAGACAGTGTGCAAGGGTACCCTTTTCTCCACATTTTCACTGACACTTGTTATTTCTTGTCTTTTTGATAGCAGCCATTTTAGTAGATAAGAGGTGTTATCTAATGATGGTTTTGATTTGCATTTCTCTGGTGATTAATGATGTTGAGATTTTTTTTAATGTACCCATTGGCTATCTGTATGTCTTCTTTGGTAAAATGTCTCTTAAGATCATCAGTCCATTTTTAAATTAGGTTTCTTGTTCTTGTTATTGAGTCATATACACTCTTTATATATTCTGGGTATTAGCCCTTTATCAGAGATATGATTTGCAAATATTTTCTCCCTTCAGTAGGTTGCCTTTCCATACTATTTATGGTTTGCTTTACTGTGCAGAAGCTTTTTAGCATGATCTAATCCTACTTATTTATTTTTGCATTTGCTGCTTTTGCTTTTGTTGTCAGGTTCAAAAAATCATTTTTAAGGGCTATGCCAAAGAGTTTACTGACTATTTTTACCTCTAAGAATTTTATGGTTTCAGATCCATTTTGAGTTAATTTTTGTGCATAAGGCATTTTCTTGCATGTGGTTGTCCAGTTTTTTCACCACCATTTAGTGAAGAGATTGTCTTTTCCATACTTTATATTCTTGGCTCATTTGTCATAAATTAATTGACCATATATGTATGGGTTTATTTCTAGGCTCTTTATTCTCTTTTATTGAACTATGTGTGTTTTTATGCTCATAGCATATTGTTTTAGTTCGTATAGCTTTGTAATATACTTTGAAATCAGGGACTGTGATAACTCTAGCTTTGTTTCCCCCCCCTCAAGATTATTTTGGATATTTGGGGGTTTTGTGATTCCATACAAATATTAAAAAAATTATTTGTTCTATTTCTGTCAAGGTATCATTGGATTTTGATAGGGATTGCATTGAATCTGTAGATTGCTTTGGTTAGTATATCCAGAAATAAATTTCAAGTATTATAAATATGACCATTTGTCTGAAGATTGGTCTTAAAGTATACATTTAAAAGAACATAATTTTTTATTTGAGGAAATTCAATGGTGATTTTTTTTACACACATTATGTTAATATAGTAGAGTAGTGAGCAGAAATCAACAATAATTCAAAAACTGCAACTTTTTAGATCCTTACAAATTTTTCCCTCAAAAAAAATTGTTTTTATTGTTCTATAGCTTTTTACTAATAACCATTTGGTTTAACTCTCATCACTTCTCTCAATAGCCTCATATCATTGCTGGCTAATGATGCTTACAAGTGTAAAAACCTTAAATGAGTTGAGGGCTCTTGGAAGGAAAGATGCCATGGGCTGTTACAGTCAATTCTTAGATAAAAGAGAGCCAGTAAAATTTGTTTGCAGATCTTTCTCTCTAATATTTTGGAAGAGTGGTGTGAGTACATAAATTTAGATGTTTTCTTTTTTATTTTTGAGTGATTAATTTTTTTTTACTTTTTAAAATTAAACTACTATTGTTATACAATATTATATGAGTTCCAGGTGTAGTTCTGACTTTTTAAAGATTTATCTTCCTACTCCGTTCTTCTTAGTAACCTTGATTTATATTCTCTGAGCACACAGTAGCTAATTTGAGATGACTCAGGAATATGATGTCAACCAAGAGAAACCAAAAATCTGCATATCAAGAATTAAATGTTCCCATAGTCACAAAATAGGTATGACAGCCTAACTCATTTGTAGCATATTTCTGTTTCCCCAATGACATGCCTACAGATACATATTTATAAATCCATCTTATTTATGGCAGGTGTAAAGATAACAACTTAATGTTATATCATAACAATATATAGCTCACACAAGCCATTACCTTCATGTCAGGTAATAATTGACTTCTTGCCCCAAATAATTTACTTATTCTTCTTTAACCATACCCTCCAGAGTGTTTTATACCTTATCTTTTGAATATCCCCACCCACCTGTTAAAATTTTATTTAGCATTATTTTTTATAATTTACATTATGAAGAAAAGGGTAGATATATTGAATATGCTTTATCAAAATCTGCAATCTACCTCAACTACACACACACACACACACACACACACACACACACACACTGTATCCCAGAGGATCATTTCCCATCCACTTTGTAAATAACCATTTAAAAGATGGCTGCTATTAATGAGCAAAAAAATGGCTGACATCTGAATAAGACATTGCATTATGCATAGACAATCTTGAAGAAAAAAAGGAACAGTAGCTTTGGATACATAAAATAGTATTCAATGACTTCAAAATTGAGAAAAGATGTTGAGTAAAAGAATGACTAGTTCACAAGCCGTAGCATAAACTGTGAAGAATAATAACTGAGGTGACGGATTTGCAATAAGCATGCTGGAAAAGAATGTTTCTAAAACATCTGTGGAACAGCTACCAAGTAGTGTTAATTTGATTAAAGAAAAGAAGACAGAAAACCTAGTATTTAAATATTTTTTTAAAAAACACAGTAACTAGATTAATACTGATTAGAAGGTACTATAATTATAACTAAATTAATACATCTTGGCCTTGGCTTTACTGTTATGGGGAAAAGGCCAAAAATAAAAAATGTAAATGCTACCTTTAATGGTGGAAAAAAATTAATGATTTAATATTTATAAAGTGTTTCAGAGTTTATAAATTACAATAATTGATAGAAAATACATTTCTTACAAGTTTTGTGGTCCTTATCTGTCTGGTCTCTCAAAATTCAAGTGTCCAAAATCCTATGTCCACTAAAAAAGTCATATCGTGGTGAAATCTTGTTGTTCTAAGTCCTTGTCATCGCCATTAAAATAAGTGTTTATTATAATTAAATACTTCAGTACAAATAGCCTATTGTAGGAAAAAACACTTCTATATATAAGGAAAAGTTTCTTAGTAATTTTTCTTTAGGAATAAATTTTCAACAATTTCTCTAGAAATGCAACAAATATCTTTTCAGATTCCATCCTTATGAACATCAAAGAAATGTATCTAATTGTATGATAGTTATGTTATAGTCCAAGAGGAATGATGTAAGTTGACTTTGAATCTTCAAAATCCATTGCTGGCAACTTGCTATCATTTCACTTAACTATCCTTATTCTTCCTCATTTCTAGAATGCCTCCTCCAACTACTAAAATCATCAACTTTATAGCACAGAAAAATTTTTGTGATAAAAATATGTGTGGAAATGCCTATGGATAACATTCCATTTGATCTCCTACAGAGTGCAAATTGTTTTCACGCAGTGAATGACCAAAGAAAGCCACATTTATCTCAACTTTTGCATACTGAAAATACAGCAATTAGAAAATGTCACCACAACAAGACAAATGACAGTTCTGGAAAAATATTAAAGCAGACTCTCATCAGTACACCATTTGGAAAAATATTGAAATCTCACTGTTTTTTACGCTAAATCAGGAGACCAGAACTGTTATGTTAGCCTCACAATTTGCAGTACTTAAAGTTTGTTTTTGGTTTGGAGAGAGTAGCAGACCCTTTTCTTGAAACAAGAATTAATCTAAAGAAAAAATTTTATTTTGTAGTAAATCATTGAGGGGTCTCACCCTGGGGACTCAGTGAAGAATGGAGAACAGACTTCTCCACAGTCTGCTCAGGCGTCTACTTTACCTTTTTAGTCAGCAGAATGCCAATGAGGATCAGATTTTTTTAATATCAGATTTGGAATACCAGGCTTTCCCTCCACCCATGCCCCCTCTCCCCACAGGAGAGAATATGAGGAGCAGAGACCTCTCTGCCTCAGAACTCTCTGCTCTAAGATAAACAGTTTATTCCCTGAGAGGAACCCTCACTCTCTGGGTGGAGCAGCAGCAGACTATCTGAAGATGTGTTATCTGCTCAGATGTGACCAAATGATATTCTGTAGAAATGATGCTAAACCAGGACAAATAAGATGAAAACAAGTAAAGACTGTGAATTCAACCTGAAGAAGATGGAATGTTTTATGTAAATCTAATTTAACGTGTTACTCAGTTGTGACCCTCCCATCTGATACAATGGTTCACAGATGGGCTCCAGAGAGAACATCATTAAGCTTTTGGATGGATGATGACTATCAATGTGACACCTCAGAGATATTGAGAATGTAAACCAGTTCAAGGACAGAATGTTACCAGCCTTCAATTGCACAGGCATTTATTGTCAAGAAAAAAGCAAGATAACTTAAAGTTCCTAATATTTTAAATAATTATGACCTCTGAGTTCACTCTTCCATTATGTAGTAATAAGATACTTAAAAGTTTTAGTAGTCTAGCAATTAACAGTTAGTTGTCCCCAAATAATTATCAGATCATTTGAGTTTTTGTTTCCTAAATATCTTTTTTCCTTATTATTTTCAACCTTTGAAAAAGCATTTTCTAATGATTAAGCTACCATGTTTTCTCCACTGTCAACAATTACTATTGAAAACCTAGAAAATTAAAAATATATATCAAAAAGCCCTAGAGGTTAATCATATGTAATATACATCTACGCAAAGAGCTAAGTATGTGCTAGACAGCAATTCTTCAGCAGTTGGAATGACTTAATTGTGTGGTAGTTGGATAATTAAATGCTAACAGACAGTAAGCATTTGGCAAGCTTATGAAAAGAGCCAGAACAGCACATGGCTAGACAATGAAGGAAGACCCTTTAATGTACAGGGGGAAAAAGGGTGGGGGGGGGGAAACCCACGGGAAGGACTTTTCCCAAAGAGACTAAAAGAGAAAAGGAGACATGTTAAGAAACAGAAATTAACTTTTGTCCATCTCCCATTGCCTTGACTGTGAAATATTTTCTCTATATAAAGAGTACAAGAAAGGGCTATTGTTGCTAAATTTCATTCTGTATCAAAAGGGAAGGGAAAACACTTCACCAGAACTTTCTATCTCTAACTATATTTTATATAGTCTTATTCCTTGTGGAATAGAAATCTTGATGGTAGTGAGAATGTTTTCTTTGACTGGCTTGGGTTAGTTCAAGCCAACTTTATTAATCTTTATTAATTAACTTATTAATTGTATTAATTTTCTTTTAGTTTGTTAATTTCCTTTTAGTTTAGATTTAGTACAATTGTGGGGACATACTTGAAACAGAGGAAGTAAAAGCTCCTATTTCCCTCCATAATACAATTGCTTAAATTCATAGCTATGGGCAGACCTCTTAAGGCTGGACACACTAGGATGAAACTGTTGAAGTATAACATTTCAAATGGCCTCACAAGCATATTTACTGATACCACCAAAGCAGCCTCTTTGGGCTACAAATATGACCACAGAAGGCTACTTGAATTAACTATAGGGCAATTACTGCTGTTGTCAGTCATTGCTTTTCCCTACCACCCCACCTTCACTCCCACATATGCACACACATGTTCCCTCTCTCTCTTTCTCTTTCTCTCAAGCATTCATGCAGGCACCAATGCGTAAATGCACACACACACACACACACACACACACACACACACACACACCATCTTCCATCTGGACCTGGAGCCTACTAAACACTAATAAGTAAGGACGGAACCAACTTACATATATTCATAAACCAAATGAGTCTCATGAATAATACTACACCTAGAATTAGAAGCAAACCCTCCAATATTTGTTTTCCCACTGTTCCATAACACAAGGACAATTTCTAGTGCTTCTCAGGAGACCAATAATCAACAGATTTATCTCCTGCAGAGGGTGACACTGATTGGCTGGTGCTAGTATATCTGATGAGACTCCATGAGGTTGTTTCTGCCTAGGCTGGGAAAACTTAAATATATGTATAATAATGAATTACTAAAATGAACTACTAGAATGAACTGCTACTTAGGGTGGAGAGTATTGCTAGTGTGAAGCTGACAACAGCGAGTCAAAACAAGGATTCATCTTTTCTTTTATTTTCAGTCTCTCAGACTCTCTCTATTGGCCCCTACTAAGAGGGCAGACAGCAAAGCGGACACATTCCAGCCCCAACATTCCAAAGCAGAATGGGTTTGCACAGGAGGTGTAATTAACATTCCACATTTGATGTGAGAAAGCTGGGTTAAGAGAGAGGTAAAGCATCCTGTACAAGTTCTCACAGCAATAATTTACCCCACTCAGGAAGCTATTGTGGGTAAATTATAACATAGGGAACTCTCTAGCAAAGTGTGCCTCCTATTTTAGTTTATATATTAAGTTTCTGTGTCAACACTATTATCATAACCTCTCAGGCCTCAAATCTCTCATCTATAAAATGGTCCCTGCAACACAGGCATTCCTTTCCAGCTCTAATATACTGTATCACTGTCAGATCATCAGCAAAATGTTAGGTTTCTCAGAATGTTTTATGTGCGCAAGGCTCTCACAGAGGTGATTAGCCAAATTGTTCATTCATTCAACACAGGCTTATCTAGAACCTACATTCAGGTGATGCAGTGTCTGTGGGGAAGATGTTGTTCCAGCCTAGGAAAGCGAGACCACAAGTGGAGTGTTGCAGCATGAATACTCCAGGTATTCAGCGAAGACAGAAAGCAGTGGCCTCCTGCAATTTGAGCAGCTCAAGTGTTGTGTTCTGGACAACATGCCCCTTGGATCAGAGTCAGGTGCATACATACATTGCTAATCTATTCAGGTGAGGTTGTATCTTTTTAAAATAATTCAGTTATAACCCTACTTAATAATTCTCTGACTTTCCCTACTGATCTTACCTTTGTTAACTAGATCTATTAATACAAGTCACTTCCCAGTCTACACCAAGAAGGTGGAAGGAAAGAGTTTGAATAGAACTGATTAATTCTTTACTTAATCATGCACTATCTTTTCAACTGACCTTTTCCTATTCTCATTACTCCAATTCCTAAGAATGAACATGTTCTATGGAACAATTAGCTTTCTCCTGTCTTTTTATATTTAAGTGACTCAGTTTTATAACAATTCTGTAAGAAAAATACTGCTTCCCCCATTCTTCGGTAAACTAAAGACAAGAAAGTAGATTAAGTTTCTGAATACAGAATAGTCCTACCACCAATTACAGCTGCCCAAACTATTTTCTGCGGCATTTCTTGAGTCTTCAAGGGATACCAAGCTGGTTCTGAAGCAACCATTATTCTCTGATAAAAAGCTCCTATGATCTCCACCTCAGGCATTAGAAAACTTATCTATTTCTCACCTCATCCTTCAAAAGAGTGAGCTAGCTTTGGAACCTAGCAGGTAAGAAGTTAAAATGCATTACATTTAAAAAATAGATTTTTGTGGCAGAACTTGCTTCTTTCCCTTCAGAACTGACCCATCTTGTTGGAATGTGAACACATCAGAAGCACAGATTTGAAGACCAGCCATTGAAATCCAGGAGAAAATTGAGGAAAATTGGAAGTGTGGCCTTGGAGGTATAAGTCTAAAGCAAATCTGCATAAGTGTGGTATAATTGATAATGAACCACTTACTGATCTTGCAAAAAGCACTAATGAAATGGCTGCTTTCTGCTGCATTGACTATTTAGCTATTGTTAAAATGTGAGCAATTTAACTTTTAAACTTGATTCACCAATAGCACCTAATTATTTTCTGGAGTTGGTTAAAAGACCCTTTCAGTGCCAGGGTCTAGCCTGTGCAAAATGATGAGGCTGGCAGTTAGTCTATCTCTAGGACTGACAATACCCATTTTTAAGGCTGTTTTTTGTTTTTATTTGATTTGATTTTTAGTTATTCCCCATTCTCCTTCACATACCAAGATCTTCATGTTCTTTCCTTTAATTTCATCAAAATCTGCTTTCGGGAATAGACCTGACAAATTCAGTTTTACTAAATGCTTATAATTAGTAACACTTTCAAAGTCCCATCCTACTATAGATATTTGTGGTTTAATAAGAACTTTAATCTTAAGCCACAACAGTAGTTGTTAAAGAGGGGTGATAAAGAATATCAGAATGAAGCATAGAGCCATGTCAACACATACTTTCAGCCTCTTGCTCAGAGATTCTGATTCCAGAGATTTGGCTGAAGCCTGGGAAAGTGTGTGTGTGTGTGTGTGTGTGTGTGTGTGTGTGTGTGTGTGTGTGTGTGTAAAAGCACATGCACACATGTGTGCAGACATTCACAAAACTCTAAAGTGATTCTGATGTAATCCCTTAGAGATAGTAGGCTAAAGGAATGAAGATCAAATGGCACACCTTTAATCATTAATCAGTGGTTGGGGTAACTTTGGTTGGGCAGCTAGTGGTGCCTTGACATCCCCCCAATTATAGAACTACCTCTTCTACCTGATTGTTAGACTAACTTGCTAGATAAAAGAATAAACAAATAGATAGACACACACACCAGCTGGTGTTTTTCCAAACAATTCATGACACTTGATTAGAATCTTCCGGGTGATGTTTAAATTGAAGTTTCAAGAGCTTGCTTAGACCTTGATTCAGAATATTTAAAGGTATATCTGAGAAATATGACTTAGAAAAGATGCTCTTTAGGCACCTTAAGTTGAAAAACCACTAATCTAGGTATTAATGGTTTTCTCAATAATTATTTTCTTATTGTGATTATAAAGTATAAAACATATAATAGACTTCCAAAGATAACCTATTATTAACATTTTCATATATTTCCTCTCAGTCTTTTCTATGAATTACACAATTTTATATCTATTATCATGTTAATACTATTTCAGAAGCCTTTTACCCCATCATCGGATAGCTTGCAAAAGCTATCATTTTAATGGCTATGTATTCTTTTATTATACAAATATAATATATTTCACTAAATTAGTCTCCATTGTGGACATTTGATTCCCAAGTTTTGGTATTAAAAATTAATAATAATATAATTGATAGCTTTATATATACATGTTTGTTTTTCCTCTAAATCTAGGAAAATAATTAGACAAAGGTTTTGATAAGTATTGAATTTTTATCCTGGGGGGAAAGCAGTGTGGTGACCTGCTCTTTGTAGTCAGAATTATCAGCAAGAGTCAAGATTGGAATGGAAAGAAGATCCTCTGGAAAGACAAACTACAGTGTATTTAATTCCAAATGACTCACAATGGCCTTCATGATGGTCCTCTCAGATGAGCTCAGCAGATACCATATGGTGACCTCCTGTCCTGGTCTGCCTGGGGTTGAGAAGTTTCATGGGATGCAGGACTTTCAGTGCTAAACCTAGGGAGGTGTCAGGAAAACGGCTTGTTCATCATTCTAGTTGAAATCCAAACTTCGAGTTTATAAAATATCAGCAGAGATTTTAGCTAAGCTTGGTATGAGTATAACACAATGTAATATGATATTAGTATTCATCAGTTTTCTTTTCTTCAATATTTTCTCCACTACAACACTAAGGAGAGTCAGGTAAAATTGTTCACATTTTATAAATATAGGAAATATACAGGTGAGTTGAAAGAATTGAATTAGGACCCTAGTATTACCAGTAAAGGCAGCAACACTGCCTGCCCTATCTTCAAGCTGATTCTTCATTGAGAATCTATACTGCAGTAGAAATGGCTCTTTAAAAAACCAGCCTTACTTTCACTTGGCTGTGTCTTATTCAGTACAACTACTGGAAAGAACTTACAAACCCACCTCCGCTCCTTAGTGGCCTGCTGGCTTCTCAACTCATTTAAAGCTAGTTCTTCACTTCTCGTCAGCTCTTTATATTACTAAAAATTCATTAATGCCAAGCAATGAGGTAGAGATCTAACTTTAAAAAAAGAAAAAGAAAAAAAAATTAACTAGCAGGGGGATGGAATTACTTCAGAAACTCCATCTACTTCCCCTAATGCACAGTGCATTGCCTTCAATTCAATTAAGTGTGATGGTCAGGATTGGGGTAAATGCTCTCCTACGTACTGCCTAACACACCAATACATTAAAGGGAACATTATCGCTTTTCGAGTCAATAATGCCCAGAATGTCAAAAAAACAAGTAGCATTATACCAGTCTTTGCCTCTGCTTTTACTTTCATGTTTCATGAATATAAAGATGATGCAGTTAGCCCAGTGTATTGATATTAAAATAATATGAATTTTCAATTACAGAGAAAATGAAAAGTATATATTCTATTCTAATTACATTGAATTTCTTAAGAACTGTATCTGTCTATAATTGATGAGCAGCTTTTTTGCATTTAATTTTTTTGAAGCAATGTGTACATTTAGAAGAACCTTAAATAGTATAGAATGAAATCTTGTTTAGATTATTATATTATCATATCTCATCTTTATATGGAGAAAGCTGAATGTTTTACTTTAAAATTTAATCCATTCATTCACTCATTAAATATTAATTGATCACCAAAAGTATAGGTCTGGTGATAGAACAATAAATAAAAACATTCCTCCCTCAAAATTTTATAATCTGGTGGTGGGCAGGGAATATAAAATTAATAAATAATGATAAGAGCACTAAAAACAATGAATTAGGTAAGGGGCTACTATTTGGGACAGCAAAATGAGGGAGAGCTTTTTCGAGGTGATAATGCTTAAATATAACTGAGCGAGTAATGTGAGGGAGAGTCACATAAATATCTGCACAGGCAAAGGGCGCAGTAAGAGAAAAGGCCCTAAGGAGGGAACGAATTGTAATTAGTGCTAAGGGAATAAGTTTAAGAGCAGAGGAATGATTTGTTCTAGTCCATGTCATTCAGAGAAGCATCACTTTGCCTGCTGGGCTAGAGTAGTCCTTGGGAAATCAAGTTGAGGGTGGAGCAAATGAAATTTATACAAATATCCACATGCCCTTCTTTGCAGTTGAAGGAACCACACTGCTCACGATAGTATTAGCTGTATTTACAAATATGACTACAGATGCAATCTTTGCTTGGTTGATTTGAGCTTTTTATAATTCTATTTCAATAATTCTCTTATTTATCTATTTATTTGTATACTGTTTGCATAGGACACTCTGAGGAGTGTGGTGTTAATAAGAATAGATCGTGTGGTTCTCACTCTCCTCTCTGATGTCTAATATTGCTCGCAGTGAAGTCTCCCCTGCCATAATTACCACTTGCCAGTCTGATTTCTTTAATTCTGTTTTGTAGTACTCTTTTACACCTGAGATTCTCTTGAATGCCATCCATGTCTGACAGATGTAGAGCTCCAGGGACTTGACTTTCAGTCAAGTTTAAGATTGTGTAGGACTAGTATGTCTGAAAATATCTTCATTCTACCTTCCCAGTTAAATAATTTTGCTGTGAAAAAAATATTGCTATGAAAAAACATTACCACAAACTTTAGCAGCTTGAAACAATATACAGTTTCTGTAGGTTATGATTCAGAGCACAGACTAACTCGGTCCTCCCATGGCTACGGTCAAGGTGTTAACTGGGGCTGCTTGACAACTGAAGGATTGGCTTCCAAGCTCACCCAGGTTATTGGCAGGATTCAGCTACCTACAGTTATAGGACTGACAGCTTTAGTTTCTAACTGACTGTAGCCAGAGACCACCGTCGGCTCCAAGACGTTCCTTTTCATATGGGGTTTTCCCACGTGGCTGCTTGGTTTCTCAAAGCCAGCAAAAGAAAAAGAGACTCCAATAAGACAGTCTCTATAATTTTGTAGTACATAAGCAGGCAGCCATGTATGTCCTATCACCTTTACCATATTCTGTTGGTTAGAAGCAAGGCACAGGTCCTACCCATTCTGAAGAGAAAGGCATCACACAAGGGCAGGAACACCAGGAGTCAGGGATGGTGGTGGCCACTCTAAGTGTCCATCCACTGTACTGTCTATAAAATTCTAGGTTAAAAATAAATTTTACTTAAAACTTTGTAAGTATCGCTCCACTCTCTTTTAATATCCAGTATTGCTGTTGCAATTTTGATTTTTGTTTTTATGCATATGTCTTGTTTAGGGCCTATTCTGCCCTATCCCTCTGGGAAGAACCTAGGATCATCTTTTTTAATCCCTGGTATTCTGAAATCTTGTGATGTTTCTAATGTAAGTTTTTGTGTATTTATTTCTGATTCACTGTGATGGGCATTTGGTGAGCTCTTTCAATCTGAGACTCATATCTTTGTCATCTAGATTATGTTATGTTAATGTTTTGTTTCTTTTGTGACGTCCATGAAACTTTTACTATTCTTTAATTGTCCTTGTTTCTTGGATACATTATTTTCTCTTTGAGACAAATGGAATTTTTGAAGTTTTTATTTTGTTTTACTTTGTTTTCTGCTCTCTCTATTGTCTTTCTTCTGTGCTCAATACTTTCGTTGATTTTGGTCTCGAAATTTTATGTTGGAGGCTTTTCTCAAATGTGAT
The DNA here is from genome assembly GCA_003508835.1 of Eonycteris spelaea. Lineage (NCBI taxonomy): Eukaryota > Metazoa > Chordata > Mammalia > Chiroptera > Pteropodidae > Eonycteris > Eonycteris spelaea. The sequence continues at coordinate 1,120,559 of PUFA01000281.1, forward strand.
TCTTGTCTGTCAGTTTATAACCAAGAGTGACACACTAAAACCTGATGGAATTTCTCTGTAAATGGACAGAGCAAGATGACTTTAGAATTTGGAGTAGGGTCATTGGCAGGTTACTCCATTATGCCTGGTGTCACTGAGTCCAGAAACTCCACATGGATTGGGGACCAGAAAGTCTAACTGCTTTATAAACAACTTTCAGTCCATTCATCTGCCATGAGGAAGCCTCCTGTACCTTTTCTAATACCAGAGGTCACTAAGTCCTTGGCTTTTTGGAAGCTTGGCAGGATTCATCACATTGCCTCTCATCCTTACCACCTTCTACAGGCATTTATGTTTCAGTTTCTTCTGCTAAGTCAGTTGCCACTCCTCCATTCATTCTTCACCTTCCAAAATTGTGATTCCTTTCTTGTCTACTATTTCTTCTCCACATTTGTTTATCTTTATGGGTTGGTATCATTTTTCTTTTCCTATTTGTTTTAGTTTTTCACTGTCATTTTAGGGATGAAGCAGAGATAAATGCACATGTTCAATTATGCATTAATGCCCCAGACAATAATCAAAAATAATCTGGTGACTCATGAAAGAATCCCCATTACTTGATAGATGCTATCAGAGGAGAATGCTTTTCAGGAAAATAATGTGAGGGAATCACTGCCTCACTTGGGAAATAGTAATAGGGGATTATACAGTCAATTCAAACCCTCACTATGACACAATAATTGTGTGCTTCTGGGCATGAACTAGAACACTCACATTTGTGTTTACTTTCTTACAAACATTAGGATATAAAATATTTACTAAAAAGCTCTCTATAATACTTTGTCACTTAGATATGAATGATGCTCAGATTATTATAACACTCTATGGTTCTGAGTACTGGACAAATCACCATCTAATACACTCAAATTCAGGACATTTTGAAGCCTTATGTGATAGGATTGCCCGACTGTCTTTTCCTGCTTTAGAACCCTTTACCTAAAACACCATACTCTATCTAAACAGGTTAAACATTAGCCTACTCATAGAGCCTTAAACCACATTACTAGGGATCAGTGGTAGAAAGTTGCAAGAAAACAACATTTTGAATTTAACATTTGCAGTTTAATATATTTATGAAAAATAACACCTGATTACTCTTAGTTAGTAGAAAGAATAATGTCCCCCAAAGAGGTCCATCCATATCATAATCCCTGGGACCTGTGAGTAGGTTATCTTATTTGGCAGAAGGGAATTAAGGCTGCAGATGCAATTAAGGTTACTACTTAACTGACTTTAAAATAAAGAGATTATCCTGGATTATCTGGGTGGGGCCCAAGGTTCCTTAAATGGAAGAGGAAGAAGAGGCAAAAGAGGCAGAGAAGTGGCATCCTGAGAAAGGCTTGACTAGCCATTGCTGGTTTTGAAGACAGAAGGGGAACATGCACCAAGGAATGCAAACGGCTTCTAGAAGCTGAGAAAGGAAAGGGAAAAAAAAGTTCACCCCTAAGCCTCCAGACAGAAACACAGCCCTGCTGAGACACCTTGGCTTTTGCTCAGTAAGACCCATTTCAGACTTCTAACCTCTAGAACTTCAAGATAATAATTTTTAAAATTGTTTTAAGCCACTAAGTTTGGGCTAATTTGATACAGCGGCAATAAAGAACTAATAAACTTGATTAATGGTCATGGTGTTTGATATAAATAACATAGAGACACAAACTATTTCCACTTTGCTCCAAGACTATTCACTGGAGATGCTTGTGGCTCCAGCATTTACTCTAAAATAACTCACAGATTACAGTCCTACACTTACCCCCAAAGTTTGCCATGAAATATGTTCCTTTTATTATTATTTTTGCATCACTCTAGTATATTGATAGTCTTTGGAAACAAATGACATCATTCTATTTATAGCATTCTGTTTTTAGTAGTGGTATTTCCATTTATAAAATATAGTAATTCTTGATCACTGAAAATATCAAATCCTAGAAAACATAGCTTTCCTGTACGTCATATTAAATTAATGTTGGGAATAAGGTACACTTTTTTCTAAACGAGAAAATGGTTAACAGTCATATAACACTGTCATAATGTCCTTTTTTCCACTTCAGGGCTTCACTATTATTTGGCCTCCATGAGTCCCTTAGCAGCTGTTGCTCTAGTATTTGATGATCACTTTTCTTTATAGCACACATTTATGCTTATTAAGAAAAAAGCTTCCCATGCATCATCTTAGTTTAGGCTACTCCACTGGACAGAACTCCTTAGGTAGATAGAACTCCCTCATGGACCACTAGCCTACTTGCAAATGCCTTCCCCTGGTGACAGTCCTTGTTCAATTAGCTAAGACCATAAGGAAGAATCACAATGTTCAAAGCATGGTAAAAAGCCTACATAAAGTAAAGAGGATGATATTATTGGCTGATATCTCACATGGTCTTCCACACAAGTACCCAAAGCTCTAGTTTATTCTCTGAACTTCCAATTCAACACATAAACCACCTAAATTATAAAGAACTATTACTTATCTTACTTTTAAAAATGTATTTTGGAAAAGGAATTTTTCTATCTCCTCTGTATTCTAATTCAGTCTTCAGCATTCTTTAGTGGAAGGATGTATTTGATAATGTTTTATAAAATAAGTTAAAAGAATTATAAGGTCAATTCCTACTGAAAAATAAGAGTCAGCATTCTCTTTGTGACAATCTATTTAAACTTAACAGAGAATTGTTGACATGCCCCCTTCTTTTATTTCCAAATTAAAGAGCCCAATCCTTTGACCTCCCTATCATACTTACCTGAGGCAATTTGCCATAGTGTTTGAGACCAGAGCCTCTACAGCAGATTTTCTGGGTTCATATCCTTGCTTCATGTCTTACTAACAGTATTATCTTTGGAAAGTCACTTAATCTGTGCCTTAACATTTTTATTTATCTATAAAGTGGGAATCATCATAATAATAGCATATTCCTATAGGGTTCTAGAAGATTCTGATCACCAGTTCCCAGTGTGTGGGCGTTGGGTTTAATTATTTTGCTAGAGTGACTCACAGAACTAATAAAAACGTTTACTAGATTTTCGTTATTATAAAAGGATATAACTCAGGAATAGTCAGGTGAAAGAGATGCATAGGGAAAGGGCATAGGAAAGAGGTTTGGAGCTTCCATGCTCTCTCTGAAAATGTCACTTTCCCCAAATCTCCATATGTCCACCAACTCAGAAGCCCTCTGAAGCCCCTCCTTTTGTGTTTTTATGGAGGCTTCATCACACAGGCATTATTGATTCAATCATTGGCCATTAGCAATCAATTCAACTTCCATCTTCCCTCCCCTACCCAGAGGTCAGGGGCGTGAGACTAAACAGTTCAATCCTCTAATCATCTGTTGGTTCTCCTAGCAACCAGTCCACATCCTTAAGCGCTGTTCAAATATATAACAAAAAGACACTAACTTAACAAAAGACACTCTATGGTTCTTAATACTTAGAAAATTGTAATGGTTCTATCTTAGGAAAGGGCAAGAAGATTCTCTCTCTCTCTCTCTCTCTCTCTCTCTCTCTCTCTCTCTCTCCCCTCTCTCTCTTGAAATATATTATATATATATATATATATATAATTATTGTTATTATAAATCATAGTATCACAAGTGCTTATAATTTTTAAATGAATTTATGAACATAATGAATAATATATGAACATTGCACAAATGTAGTAAACAGAGCTATATTTTTAAATTTATCTCCTATCCTCTCCCATCTTTTATTTTCTAAGAGAAAACTTGTTTGTTTCAATAAAATAGCGGCATTTCAACTTCTTAAATGTAAAATTGAATGAGGCTAAAGTTCTGGAATTAAGATCTGTTGTTATTATCCTGAAAATATATGTTCTATGATCATAGAATTAACAATAAGGATACTTTGATTAGCTATCTCAAAAATGCATTTTGGTGATCAAAAAGGTAAAAATGTCAGTGTTTCGGTACTAATCACAATTAACAGAGAAAAAAGGGGGTTAGCTTAGTGGGAAAAAACATGGTGTTTGCATCACAAAATCTGGGTCTAAAAATTGTCTCCACTATCTACCAGCTATGTGACATATCAGTTAGGGTAATACTAGCTGCTGTAACAAATAGATCTCACTCAGAGGTTTATTTCTCACTCAAATAACAGTCTAAGACAAACAGCCCACCTTGTTAGGTGGGGGGCTTTCTTCCTGGTGGTGATTCATCTCCTTCCATCTTGAGGTCTCAAATTGCTCAAGGCTTTGTTGCTGTCTGTACTTGGTTATTCCAAAGGGAAAGAGTATGTAAAGGAGGAAAACCTACTTTTAAAAAGCTATGATATGTAGATGGCACAATCCAATTCTGTTCTCATTCCACAGACTAAAACTAGGCCACATGTCCACATCTAATTGCCAAGGAAGCTAAGAAATGTAAAATATTTTTTGCCCCAGACAGAGAAAAGTGATATTTCTGAATATGTAGAAATTTCTATCATGTGACTGAACAAGTTGCTTCATATAGCCTCAGCTTTATCATTTGCAATAATAATAGTTGCAGTAATAATAGTTCTTAATCTAGTGGGTTACCATGAGGCACAAATGTTCCTGACTCAGGGTAAGGTACCTTGGGGAATAATAAAAGTAGCTATTATTTTCAATATTATTTCAAGATGAATATACTATTGACATTAGAACAGCAGCTGAATTTTATATATAAAAATAGCAAATTTTTAAAATGTTTTCATGTACTACTGCTCTAGCTATATAATCTGAATTTTATCATGGCTTTCTTTACCTCTAAATAAAACCTTTATCAAATCTGTTATTTGTTAGTTCATTTGTACTTCTCAAGGAGGTGAACAATTTATTTAAAGATTCTAGTCTCCAAATTATTTACAATAACACTTACAGAACAATCCTAAAAATCGTCAAATGCATCTGTTGAAATAATACCATGTTTGTATGACACTACTTGAAATAAGAATCTTGTGACCTGAGACATGAAAAATTCCTGTTTACATGGATTCTCACATCAATATGAAAATTTATAGTGAAATTCACAAAACCTTTAGGTTAAGAGGATCTTGTTTGTCATCTCATCCTACAATTTCTTAACCAAGGCTGCCCTCATGCGCCTTTCAAATGTTCTTGCTGAGCACTCGTTCAGTTGAAGTCTAAACAGCACTGCCTCCTAAGGGTACACAGCCATTCTTGGACAATTCTGACTATCCTTATTTTTAGTCAAAAAATCTGCAACCTGGTTATAACTATACATTAAATTAAGTTTTACCTGTTTTGACACATATATAATTACTCTTCCAAATTTTATTCTTTCAGTCTACTGCCATGTCACCCTGAACGTACCCCATCTGGTCTGATCTTGGAAGCTGAGCAGAGTTGGGCCTGGTTAGTACTCGGATGGGAGACCACCTAGGAAGACTGGGTGCTGTAGGTGTAAATAATAAATAAATAAATAAATAAATAAATAAATAAATAAATAAATAAATAAATGTCATTCTTTCAGATATTTAAAGATTTAGTAGTTTTTAAGTAATCTTGTATCCAGGTTAAATATTTTCAATTCCTTTCTTATTTTTTTATTAGAATGCTTTGAATGTCCCTTCATCATCATGTTGTTTTCTATAGACTTACTCCTGTTTGGCATAAAGCTCTTAAAATCTATTTCTTGGGGCAAATTAACTCTCTATAATTGTCCAGCTGGAGTAGAGTATACCTATACATTCCCTCTGAGTAATGCTATGCTTCAAGTACTGCTGGGTGAGTCCACATTAACACTTTTCTTAATCAGTCATGAAGTGATGCTGGCAGATGCTCTGTGACTCCACTCCATAATGTTAGCAAGGACAAAATTGAGAAGACCAAACATTAGAAAAAAATAAGAATTGTAATAAGTCAATAATTTGAGAATTGTGTCTTTAATATTGTGTCTCCAAGCAGCATATTTGGGGGAAAGGGGGAGGTGGGGGGCAGGGGACAGTCTAGAAAATGCAATGAGCCCCTTTATTTAGTATTTGATACCAATTAATATCTCAGAAACAGCATTTCATAGAAGGTTCTGCACAGGCTGGTCCACTCAGTACCTCCATAATATAGAAAGAGTGAATAGATATTCTAAATTTCCCAGTCACCTGTTTTTGCCTCTGTTTATTTAAGATCATCTCATCCAAGCAAGTATGTGCCCATAAATCACTGAAAATAGTATAATCCAGATTTCCCTTACTTGTCAGGAGGATATCTTATAGAGCTTAATTCAGAAAGACTACCTTAACTGGTATTTTCTTTCTTACCCATTTACAGAAGAAAATCAAAATTTTCTGACCTAAATTGCCTTTACATATTTATTTTGGATTATCGCTGTATGTTGTATTGTGTAGAGCTATTAAATGAATGTATGAAAATCTTGATTTTATAAACTCATTTTAAAAGCTGGTTCTCTAAATATTTTCCGACAGAGAAAGAAAAGCAGATAGTGGCAGTAACTTTTGTTTTAAATACATGAACTTGAATTCCTTTTAAATCAAATATGTCACAGTAGAAAGGAAAGACGAATTCACAGAATCCAGGAGGATTACAAATAAATATTAAATGGAAGCCCACTTCCTACACCCCCGAAATTTGAAGGTTTATTACATTCCCTTCACATTCCTTTCACGTGTAGAAATTATGTTTCCTTAACTTTCAAATCCGGAGAGCCACAACCAAGCCATCCATGCACACAGTATCCCTGTTTATTTACGTAAGATGCTGAACAAGCTAAGATGAAAACACTGCAACTTTTATGCTGTGGATGGCTGACCTTTGATCTTTACCCCCTAAGACGGTCCTTGTGCAAATTCCTCTGAAAGCATTTCCTTGACCTGCTGAGCTCCCATATCTTTCTATTTTTAAATGCTTTGCTAAACTCCTTCATTTTTAATAAAATGTAACTGTTTTCACTTTGGACCATTGAAGGGCCAAAAGTTCTTCCCAGGTTCTTCCTGTTCTCACATCTGATTTCACATAAAAGTAAGACAAGTTAAATGGTTGAGAGCAGTAAAATTCCACAGTACTCAGAGGAATAATGCCTCCGGCAAATTGAACTTGGAGGACAGTGTTGGACATACGGTGCTTGCTAATCAGAAATGTTTGGTGGGTCAAATAATTGGGGTGTGAATGATGGACAAGAATCTACGTTTGTTAAGAGGAGCCTCATTTCTCTAGTCTTCTATCTCCACTACCTAGTCTCTAGTTTGAGCAGAAGAGGCACTTGGTAAATGTTTGTGGAACTGAATTGCCTGAGTCGTAAAAGTAATTACAGGGCTGAATGACAGAAACGTGCCAAAGATATGACTGAGGAATGTCAGGGATGCCTTCAGTTGGAAATCACAAAAGACATTGGATCTCTTTTTTGAAATAATAGTCACATCATCATAGTAAAAATAGATTTAGCACTTACTCAACAATGTTTTAAAAGTGTTTTATATAGAGTTCTAAAAATGTTTTACACAATCTACATTTAATCCTCACAAGAACTCTGAAAGGAAAGTACTATCATTCTCATTATCAGTTGAAGATGACAAAGTTCAGGTTCACTGTCTTGCCCATAAGTATAGTCCTAGAGTACTGGAGCCAGAATTAAGCAAAGCCCTGAATGACTCCCAAACTGAGAACCTTCTCACAACCTTGTGCTCATTCATTCGTTCTTATGGCATCGCATGGCATTTCTCTTATCTATTATTCAGGCTGTTTCCAAAAGGGCAGCATTTTCCAAACCATGCTCCAAATCTCTCCACATACAAATGAATGAATTAAAAACACTGTGCTAGGTTGTTCTGAAATGCCATCATAGAGAACTTCAGCTATTTAATAGAACTGAATATTTAGAAATGGTTCAGCAGCCACCAACTGAGAAACAAAGTAGGAGAGGAGCTTCCTCAGAAATGAGAAAGTATGCAAATTCTAGCTTGGAAAGTGCCTTTCTTTTTATCTTGTGTAAAAGCATACCCTTTGCCTTCCTCACTGTATAGGTGTTAGCTGGGGATAAGAATTCCTTCCTTCAGTCTAGACATTTCTATTAAGATATTGAAATGCATTTTTTTCCTAAGTAAACTGTCTATTTTATTTTATAGACCAACTCCATAATCAGTTCCATTTAATGCCTCCATGATTCCGTAAGAAAAACAACAAAAATATGGGCTATTTATTTGTAAACATATATGTATTTTGTTCTAAAAGTAATCACCATATTTACATATTCATTAGAATTGCCACTCTACATGAAATGGGGACAGTTAGCTAATGGCATAATTTTAACTTTGTGGATGATCGGTTTTGCATAAACAAAATGAGATTATTAACAACAACTCTGTATATCAAATCTAAGGAAGAAAAATAAAACAGAGGCATTATTTCCTCAAAAGTTATTTTAGGAAAACAAACTAATGAGTAATGTCAAAAAGTAAATATTCCAAAATGTAAATCAAAGCAAAACATAAGAGCTAGTTCTTAAGGAGAAAAAAAAGGAAAATAGGCAAATCTCTAGAAAATCTAATTAATAAAAGAACACGAATAAAAATGAAATTACCAAAGGGCTATAGTATAGAGAGAGAATTCTAAATCATAAAGGACTACTCTGTATAAAAGTTTAAAAATTGGATTAAATTAAAATTTCTAGGAAAATAGATGTGACCAGTAATTCAGAAAGTAGAAGATAGAAAAAAAATGTCTAAAGATAAAAAAAAAAATTAAGACTATTTTTTAGAGCAGTTTTAGGTTTACAAAATTGAGAAGAAGGTACAGAGATTTCTCATAGAGCCTTGACTCTACATATACATAGCCTCCCCCATTAGCAATATCACTCACTCTTTTTTTTTTTTTTTTTTTTTTTTTTTTTTTACCAAGGATGAACCTACATTGGTGACACATCATAATCACCCAAAACCAAAAGTTTACCTTAGGGTTCAATCTTGGCATTTTACATTCTATAGGTTTGGACAAAAGCATAATCTGTCATTAAAATTTCATACAGAGCATTTTCCTGCCCCCAAATCCTCTGTGCTCTGCCTAATCATCTCTCTTTCCTACCCAACCCCTGGAAACCACTGATCTTTCTTGTCTTCATAGCTTTGCCTTTTCCAGAATGGTGTGGAGTTTAAAATCATACAGTATCTAGGCTTTTCAGATTGGTTTCTTTTACTTAATAATATAAATTTAAGTTTCCTTTATGTCTTTTCATGGTCGTGAGATCATTTATTTTTAGCTCTGAATAATATTCTATAACCTTGATGGACCATAGTTGATTTATCCATTCACCTGCTGAAGGATATCTCAGTTGCTTCCAAGTTTGGGCAATTATGAATAAAGCTGCTATAAACATCTACATGCAGGTTTTTGTGTAGATATAAGTTTTCAGTTCATTTGAGTAAATACCAAGGAGCACAACTGCTGGAATAAATATATGAGTACAGGTATAACCTCATTTTATTGCGCTTTACTTTACTAAACTTCACAGATGTTGCATTTTGACATCTTGAAGGCCAGACCCTCCACCAACAAAAATATTTCAACTTGCTTTATTGAGATACTTTATTGGAGTGATCTGAAATCCAAATCCCAAAATCTCTGAAGTATGTCTGTGTTTAGTTTATATACAAAAAACCTCTCAATTGTTTTTCAATGTAGATGTACCTTTTTGCATTTCCACCAGTTACGTATAATAGTTTTTGTTATTTCGCATCCTTGTCACCATTTGGTATTGCTAATATTCTAGAATTTTGGCCATTCAAATAGGTGTGTAGTGGTGTTTTAATTTAAATTTCCCTGGTGGCATATAATGTGGAGCATCTTTTCATATGCCCATTTGCATTTATATATCTTGTTTGGTAATGTGTCTGTTAAGAAATTTGGCCCATTTTAAAATCCATGTTGTTTATTTCCTTATCGTTGAGTTTTAAGAATTCTTTGTATATTTTGGATAACAGTCCTTTATCAGATGAATCTTTTACAAATATTTTCTCCTGGTCTGTGGCTTGTCTTTTAATTTTCTTGACATTGTCTTTCACAGAACAGAAGTTTTAAATTTTAATGAAGTTTGCTATATGCCCAGGATAAATCCCACTTGGTTGTGGTGTATAATTCTTTTTATGCTTTTGGATTCGATTCACTAATATTCACTAACATTGAGAATATTTTCTGTTGTTGAGGTTCCCATCTATGTTTATTGGTCTGTAGTTTTCTTTTCTTGTAATGTCTGTGTCGGGTTTTGGTATTAGGGTACCGTTGACCTCATAGGTTGAGTTAGGAAGCATTCCCTCTACTCTACCCTCTGAAAGACATTGTAGAGAATTGGTATAATTTCTTGCTTAAATGTCTGGTAGAATTCACCAGTGAACCCATTTGGACCTGTAGCTTCTGTTTTTGAAGGTTATTAATTATTAATTCGATTTTTAAAATAGGTATAGGCCTATTTAGATTGTCGATTTCTCCTTGTGTGAGTTTTGACAGATTGTTTTTCGAGGAATATGTCCATTTCATTTAGGTTATCAAATTTTTATTCTCTGTCCCTTTTTTAGCATTTCAGTTAAACTTAGTCTTTTTAATTTTTTTTTTAGTACTTGCCCTAGAGTTCGCAATGTACATTTACAACTAATCCAAGTTCGCTTCACATAACACTATACCACTTCACATGTAATGTGAGCACCCTATAATAATAAAATAATCCTAATTTCTTCCTTCTGTCCCTTGTGTCATTGCTGTTATTCATTTCACTTACATATAATCATACCTAAACAGATATATTATTGCTATTATTATTTGAACAAATTATGTTAGATCAACTAAAAATAAGACTGAAAGTTTTTATTTTACCTTTACTAATTCCCTCTTTAATGTTCTTCCTTTCTTTGTGTAGACCTGTTTTTGACCTGTATTCTTTTTCCTTCTCTCTTAAAAACTTTTAAACATTTTTTTGCAAAGCAGGTCAACAACAACAAATTCCCTCAATTTTTCTGTTGTCTAAGAAAGTTTCTCTCCTTTGCCTTTGAAGAAGATTTGCAGAGAATACATAATTCTAGGTTAATGTGGTTTTCCCCTCAACGCTTTAAATATTTCAATGCATTCTCTTCTTGCTCACAACATTTCTGAGAAGTTAGATGTAATTCTTTTCTTTCTTCCTCCTCAGGTAAGGTGACTTTCCTTTGGCTTCTTGCAGGACTTTTTCTTTATATTTAATTTTCTGTAGTGTGAAAATGACATGCCTTGGTGTAGTTTTGGGGGTATTTAACCTGTTTAGCACTCTCTTTTCTTCCTGGATCTGTGGTTCAGTGTCTGATATTAATTTGGGGAAATTCTCAGGCATTATTGTTTCATATATACATATCTTCTGTTTCTCCTTTTTTCCTCCTTATTATGTTCACATTATATACATGTTACACCTTTTGCAGTATTAAATAGTATTCAGATATTCTGAGTTTTTTTTTTCACTCTTTATTTTGCTTTTTTGCTTTTGAGGATTTTTAATATATCTTTTAGTTCAGAGAGTCTTTCCTCAGCTGTGTGCAGTCTAATAAGTACATCAAAGGCATTCTTCATTTTTGTTACAATATTTTTGATCTCTATTATTTCTTTTTAGTTCTTTCTTGGGGTTTCCACCTCTTTGCTTGCATTGCCCATCTGTTCTTTATGCTGCCTACTTTGTTCATTAGACCCCTTAGCATATTCATCATAGTTGTTTTAAATTCCCAGTCTGATAATTCCAACATTCCTGCCATGTCAGGCTCTGATGCTTGTTCTGTCTTTTCAAATTATGTTTTTTGCCTTTTGGTATGCCTTGTAATTTTTTTCTTCATAGCTGGACATGATGTACTGGGTAAAAGAAACTGCAGGAAATAGACCTTTAGTAATGTGATAGCAAGGTGGGGGAGAGGGAAGCATTCTACACTGTCCTGGGATTGGGTCTATCATTTAGTGAGCCTGTGCCTCTGGACTGTGAACTTCCCAAGTGTTTCTTGTTTTTTTTCTCTCCCTTTAGGTGGGACAGAATGGTTACAGTAGGCAGTAGTTAGGTGTTTCCCTTCACCAAGTCAGTTAGGCTGTGGCAGTACCCCAATGAGTTAGGCTCTGGTTAATGAGTTTACAATGAAAGCAGACCTTGTTAAGAAGAACACAGTGCTCGAACACAGTGGTGCCCAACCCTTTTTTGGCACCAGAGACCAGTGCTCCTATGAGAATAATGCCTGATGATCTGAGATGGAGCTGAGGTGGTGATGCTAGCACCGGGGAGCGGCTACACATACAGATGAAGCTTCGCTCACCGGCCCACTCCTCACCTCTTGCTGTGCGCCCAGTTCCTAACAGGCCACAGACAGTACCAGTCTTCAGCCCAGGACTTGGGCACCCCTGCTCTAGCATATTTTGAAATGGTTTCCTCTCCCTCCTCCACTCCACTGCACTGGAAGCTTGAGGACATGTTTTCCCCAATATTTACTGTATCTTATTGAACTCCTAGAGGTCAATCTCAATGAGTTCCCTTGAAGTTTTAACTCTCAGAATTTTGACCTCAGCAATAATTCCCAGGACAGATTTTGCTCATGAATCTCTGCTCAGCTAAGTCACAAGTCTCTCTATTCACCTATTTGTGTTTCCAATCTTGAGGGCAGCAGTGTATACTATATCCTCACCTCTCTTATGGATATAAGAGTTGTTGGTTTTTAGTCTGCTCAGCTTTTTATTGGCTGCTAGAACAGTGATGACTTCCAAGATCCTTATGTGCAGAAATGGAAGTAAAAAAAAAAAATTGTTTTACTTAACAAAGACTAATTATAAAAATTAATTTTACTGGTGAATTACTTCAAAGTTTTAAGTAATATCTAATTTCATTACCACACAAATTTTAGCATAGTGTATGAAAAAAGTGGAAAGCTATCAAGTTCATTTATAAAGCCAGCATAATGCTGTAACAACCTAACAAAAATATCACACAAAATGATAATTATAGACCTATTTTGTATGTGAAAATAGATATGAACATTCTAAATAAATAGTAGCCATAAAATTTAAGCACATATTGTTGGAACATCAAACTCTGAAAAACTAAGATATTAACTTATTAAAATAAGGATCATTTCATATTAGAAAAATCTATTAATATTACATTTCAAAGCGATCACAGCCAAATAATAAAAACCATGTCATCTCAGTAATGAGGAAAAAATAATAATGTGAAATTTATTCCTCAATTTTAAAAGAGCCTCTTTTTTAAAACTATAACTAGAGTTTCTTTTAATTATTTTTTTAAATATCATAGCCTCACTATAAAATTAAACAATGCAAAAATCTATATGTTCAGAAGTGAAAGTTCCCATCCATAACCACACTTGTATCTCCCATTTGTCACCTCCCAAGAGCTGAACACTAGCAGCAGAGTGGTGTGTATCCTTATAGAACTCTTTAATAAATAAATAAAAGAGCTAGTAGATACACATACATGTGTCTATAATGTGTTTCATTTTATAAATAAAACTTTATATACACACAGTTACAGAGACAGGATATTATCAAACTACACACCAAATATAAATAATTCCACAGTGTAGAAATGTCCTATGCCCTGAAGAGAACAAGGAAAATTGGTGATTTGCAGGGTAAATGTACTTTCAGTTTTAAATGTTTCTAACTACTACCAAATCTTTTCAAAAAGTTCGAGTCCATTTAAACTCTTACATGCAGTTTATTAGAAATGCTTTTTTCCCCAAATTCATAATACTGATTTGCTTTAGTCTTGGGAGCAGGAAATCATGGTATTTCAGAGTATAGCTGTTGAGAAACTGCCTGGATTGAAATTAAGTCTCCACTACTTTTGAGCTGTATGAATTTGAACAAGTTACGTAACCTCTCTGTGCTTCAGTTCCTCTTCTATTTTGGTGATTAAGAGGTTATTTCTTAAAAAGTTCTTCTCATGATGCTTTGTAGGAGAGCTTCATATATATAGGAAATCAATCTTTTGCCTATTATATATGATCTATTTTTAAATCTCAATCTATAATTTGCCATTTATCTTAAGTTTTTAGGTCATTTTTTCTACTCAATTTAAAATTTTTTTTATAAAGCCCTGTTTTTTTTTTCCCACATTGCTTCTAGATTTCATGTCACTCTTCAGAAAATCTTGGCAAGTCCTAAATTCTATGTGTATATAAAGCTCTCATGTTTTATTCTAATTATTTTAAAATTTAGTTTATTATATTTAGGTTTTAATCCGTTTGTTATTGTGTGTGTGACATGAGGTAGAAGTGTCTATTTTGGTAGATAGATAGAAAATTATTTCGACATTATTTTTTCATTTATTTGGTAATCTATATTTTTCCATCGATTTGGAAAGCTAACATTGTTATGTGTAGGTATATGTTTATATATGTATATGTATGTATATGAATTTTATAAACATCCAGATACGTATATTTCTAGACTCTCTTTTCAGTAACACTGATATATTTGCCTTTCTTGTACCAGTGCTACACTTTCAAAATTATTAGTTTATACACATGGAATCTTCATAGGGCAAATATCCCTTTTTGAAATCTCTCAACCTTAAATTATACTTGATCACTTACTCTGCCAGATGAACTTCAAAATTAGTTTATCAGTTTATATTAAAGTCCTCCTGGGATTTCTATTTGTAAGACATTGAATTTATAAATTATTTTATGAGGAATCTTTGCAATTTTGAGTCCTTTCAACTAGGAATTAGTATGTCTTACCATTAATTAAAAAAAATTTTAATGCTCTGAATGAAAGTTTTGTGATCTTTCTCATATATATCATGCATATTTCTTGTTAAGTTTATTTCTAGTTAATATGTTTCTTTGCTGTCATTGATAGGATCTACTTTTCATTTTCTAATAGGTCACTATTGGAAAATAGAAAAACCATTTATTTATTTATGCAGGTGGATACTGACTCATATCTAGCTCTAATCAACATATTTCATAGTGAAATACAAAAGCAGCCTCATTACCATTAAAGAAACAATGACCATTACTACTTAACCCTGTTCTATGACTTCTGACCAAAGGAATAAAACATGAAGGGGTGGAGGACAGATAAAATTCAAATGAAGGGGTCTAAGTGGGACCCCCTCCTATCTGTGAGCAGATTGTTCCCTGTCTAGGACACCAAGCCAGAGGTGAAGAGGGGCTGGAATATAGCCATTATTCTTCTCAGTGCACTATATCCTCTGCTCTGAGGAAAGAGTACTTGGTTCTACTTTTCACAGAGGCTCTATCTACACACCAAACAAGTCACCTACGTAGAGATGTCTACCTAAATAAGATATTTATTTTTTTGCACAAAGGTGACATATAGGCTAGCACAGTCTTGGAAATGAAAAAACAAATTGTCATTATTTTCAGATGATATAAGAGTACCTATAAAATCCAAGAGAATTAACTGAAAGGGTATTTCTATTAATAAAAAAAGTTTAAAAGTCATTGGAAACAAGATATATCACTATGTACACACACACACACACACACACACACACACACACACATACACACACACACACAATGTTACAGTCAGCAAAAAGCTCAAATCCAAAGCACAAAATTACCAGAATATATTTAATAAAAACATGAGAGACTTAAGTAAATTAAATTATATAAAGCTACTGAAAATATAAAAGAGGATTTGAGTGAAAAAAGATAACAGCTTTCTATATATCTGAAAAAATGTTAGAAAATTTAATGGGAAATGGTAGCAAAATAAACACAAAGGGCATTTGCAGACAGTTCTCTATTTCCTTCTGTTCTTTTTATCCAGTGTCTTCTGACACCTACGGTTACAAATGGAGCTGGGGAGGTGACAGGAGTTTCAGGTTTGAGAAGGGCCGCTATAAGAAAAATGTTGATGAAGATAATGGTTTCTCTGGCCCCTTGAACTCAATTTGAACTCTTACATTTAGAAAAATGAGAACAAAAACTATTTTTCATGACCAACTTCTTGAAGATCTGAGCAATAAATGGTGGTCAGAAGTTAATCTCTGAGTCTTTAGCACAAGCACAGCTGCCTGCGGGTTATGGTGTCCACATGCAGAGCACAGTGGTGGTGAGAACATACGTCTCACTGTCTTTACAAGGGCGCCTGCTTGGCACCAGCCATCTGGAAATGCTGAGAGGAGTGTAGATGGCACCCTTGGCAGGAGCTGTATTGAGTAGAGCCAGCAGTGGAGGAGGCATCTCTGAGTAGCTTTTCCACCTGTGTTCAGTGACCAGTGTAAGGATGTGGAGATGTCTCCCTCAGTAAAGGCATCAGTCTTGCTGTAATGAGTAGAAAAGCAGTGGAAGACTTCACCTGTAGGCTTCATGGACTTGGGAACATGACCAGAAAAACAGAGCAGGAAAGGAAGGATTCCTGACCTCAGTACCATTGACATTTGGGTTGGACAATAATTCTTTGTTGGTAGGACGAATGGGTAGCAGATTGTCTTGTACACTGTCAGAAATTTAACAACATCCCTGGTCTCTACATATTACATACCAGCAGCAGTCTCACCCCCACCCCAACAACAACAACCAAAAATGTCTTCAGAAACAACCTAGCTAAGAATCACTGATGTAGATTGATTGATTAGAAACCAGATAGAGATGAGTGTGCACACCTTTGGGAATTCTCAGAAATAATTAAGAGAAGGGCTTTAAGAAATATTAATTTTGATGTATACATATTTATGCCTAGACCCATGGAGCAATGGACGAGTGTGTGCATGGGCAAGTGTGTGTACCTTCCTACAATATCAATGGTGTTTAGTGGGTTAGGATAAATGAATGACTATTATCTTATAATTTTTTTGTATTACTTTTGCACATTTCTACATTTTTAAATTTTTGAAAATGAACATGTACTATACGTGTTCATTTAACCTTTTTTTTTTTTTAGTGTTCCCTAAGTGCCAAGTCAACTAATGAGGGTAGAGATTGGGGTTGGAGATGGAGACCCCAGGCAGGGGGTGAAGCAGTAGACAGACTATAAGCAACAAGCATCATAAATAATTATCAAAGTAGAAAGGGGTAAATTCCATTTTTAAAAATGAGTAGAGAGGTGATGTCTTTAAATAAAAGTCATTCTTAAAAAACACGGAGTACAGAGTTGATGTGCAAACATTCTGTCCTCCTTTATGACCATTCTGTCATCTAATCTCCATTCCTGAGTGCCACTGATTTCATATGAAATGGCCTTTTTGTGGATTAAGGTGGTTGAGCTTTTCATGGAGCACCTCAAGGCCTCATCAGTCAGATGGAGCCTCTCACTCTCTGATAACAATTGGCCTCAAATAGCTTTATCAATAGCCCTTCCAGTCATTAGAATAGACACTGACATCTATTTTCCAAAACCCTTATAATTCTTATGGCCATTTTATTACCTACAGCACAGATTTGCTTGAAATTCCTGCCATGGTACATAATGCTCTTCAGGAAGGCTGGAGTGTGGGGTCTGATCCTGGTTAGAATGGTTAACAACTCTTTGACTTGTGCCTGCCAGCTGGTTGCAACTTAACTTGCTGTGAACAGGAGTTATTAAATGACTCATTTAAACCTGAGCCAAACACCAAATAAATGGATAATGTATTTGAATGGCTTGGAAATAAGGAATACATGATATGTTTGTTTCTATCTCAGCAATTAGGTAGATCAGGTGTTATGTAAATAAGGCAGCTATCATGTGTGTGGGCTTCAGGAAGGGGCAACAGGACACCTTCTTTGCAGTGCATACAAGAGAAGGAGCTGTTTATGCTTCATTAACTAGAGCCTATCTCACAGAATTTGATAGTCCTTTCCATGACAGCAGCAAAATACACAGATTTGGCAGAACTTGGGTTAAACAAACTGTTTCATGATCATACGTTTACTGAGAACTCACAGAAAGTCCTCTTCAAGATCTGCCCAAAGAATATCCAACTGAAAATGCTTAAACATTTTTTTTGTTGGTGCCAAATGAAAAACAAAAAACAAAACATACACACATAAAATTGAAGCATAACTTCACTTGTCCTTGCTGAAACCATTTTTTGGTCAAGTGGCTTCAAGCACTTTTGCAAACCTCTGAGAGGCCAAGTCACTGCTGTCAGTCTTTGAAAGTTTTGCAGTAGACAGCAAGGTCCTCATAAGCATGAAGATGTCTTGTTTCTGGTAAACTCTATTTTGAAAAAAAACCCACTGACTTTACTTTGAAGACTTCGTATCAGTCTCTGGAGGCAAACAGGGCAGCAGTCCAGAATTTTCTTGGCCGTCAGCACAAAGGAGGCTGCACATCAGTAACAAGGAGAAAACGGCAAACTTCAGCAAAAACAAAGACTTGTCCCGGTTTTAAAAGAAAGACAAAAAGAAAGAAAAAACAGGACATATGATCACCTTAGTCAGATGCCAAGTATACGAAGTAGCTCCAAAAAGACTGTAATGTTCCATTGTAAATGAGAAACTATAATTACAGCTAGAAAATCTGGAGAGAGACATTCCATAGAGCAGCCCAGTGCTAATTGCGGATGGGCAGTGGAGTGGAGGCCTTTGAGCGAAGACAGGCCTGGAGTAATAGCCAATGGGCGACCCTGGCAGCCTTGTTCTCAAGACCAAACCATCTTACTGTGAGCTCTGCGACATGAGATTCCAATAGTATTGGAAGCCAGGGCTTTGCAGGAACACGAAAGCAGGAAGAGCCTTTTGCAACTGTTAGACGTCTGAACTGGTTTGTTCAGTTTGATTTTCTCCAACGGTTCCCTGTTGGCTTTAAAGAAAGGCCAAGTGGCTGTTCCCCAGGTTACACAGGTACTTTTCACAACGGGATAGCAAACCTGCCCAGAGGGGGGAACTGGAGAATGGTCCTTAAACTTGTTCCATAGATGTTTTAAATCCACATGTTTTGGACAAGAATCAGATTATACTTAAACTTCCCAAACATGCAGTCTAACAAGTAGGCAATAAAAAGTCATTCTATATTTCATATTTTTGTTGCATTTCCATTCCTTCTGTCTCATTGCTTTTGCTCTCAGCAATGAAATTAATTTTAGTCGGGAATGTGGTTGGGGACTGGTGTCTTACCTTGGGACATGCCTGATGGTTCTGCTGTAAAGAAACAGGTTGCCAAGCAAGCTGGGAAGGATGCCATTATTCTCTCTCAACCTTGGGTAAGATGAGGCTTGTGAGAGCCATCTTTATAGCTTTTGCTTTTTTTAAGGCCCAAATATTTGATGTAAGCTAAAGGTATGTTTCCCTCTTTGTTCACAAAAGATTATTCACTTCATTGGATATTGGAGATCTGCTTTAGCCTGCTTTTGATTTATTCTGTGGAGAATGCTAAAAAGAGAACTCTACCATGAGACCTTTATCTCTTTTTGCAGTTATGCTACAAGAAGACATATATGAAGTGTTATGATTATTATTACTATTATACTTATGAAGGTATTATGGGAGTTGGACAATTCTAATGTATGTTCCTGATGGAATCAACTTTTTTAGATTTGTTTTGTTTCTGTGTCTCCATCATATACACAAAATAATGTCAAAGGGAACTTGGCAATCTCTGAGCACTTAAAGAAATTATCTAAAATATGGAGTCATGACTCAGAAAAGAAAACCACATCACCTTATCTCTTGAAATAGTCAAGCTTGAGCCATCTTGGAAATAGCTGAAAGTATCTAGTCTGATGATTTACAGATTCATTGATGGAACTATCGATGAAATTAAGAATGGGCATAATCAAATCATAGGCGCCAAGGCTCTGCCATAGACAGGCCTGTGGGGAATCTCAACAGAGAATCTGCTGTCACTTGGATCTTCAGGAAGATTGCTTGGTGCACGAAGCCAAAGCCAGTCAAGAAATAAGAGACTATCGCCAATACTGCTGTTTCTCAACTCATAAAATTGTATTGCTAACTGAAGGTGATGAAGCAAAGAAGGAAAAGGAGAGGGAAAATTAGTAAAACTTGATATCATTTGCTATTGCCATTTCGTAATTAAAATGCTTAAATTGCCCAACAGAAGATATACTTGTTCAGGGAAAACAATGGCTATTTTCATTTTGCAGATACTTTGTAAATACCATTTGCAATTCTGTTCAAAGCAGTTTGTATTCAAATCAACACGTACAAACTGAAGTGGCTGTGCACAGGAGCCGCACTGGGAATCAGCGTCCTCTCTCTGGCATCTCACAGAGAGGCATGGCAGGTCCCTCCCAGCGGTCGGGGACACAGGCTTCTCAGAGTACATCTGCTTCAGCTTCTAAGCTTTTAGGGCACCTGGTAAGTAGGGTCGCCATTAACTACAACAGGGACTAGGAGAGGAGCAGCACGTTTGGGAGAGGAGGCCTACGTAATTGATTTTGCGTTGCCACTGAGACATCCGCAGGCAGTCGGAAATGCAAGAGAGCTGAGTCATCCCGACTCTCCTCTTACCACTGTAACTCCTCCTTCAGAGGCCCTCTCGTTAGCTCCTCACTGCTTCCCCACCCCAGACAGGTACGCATTCCATAACATTCATTTGTGGCATTTTAAAAAATAATTTTGGACATATTTCATGTCAGAACTTCTAAAACATAGCCTCTAATTGCTGAAATTTTTCTTGTTTTGTTTTTTTCAGATACTACTTTTAAAAATAAAAAAAAAACAATCTTATTTAGAGTATTTCTCTGCTAAGTTAGTCTTTTAAAATGATTCTCTATGTAATATGATACATTCATCACCCAATGAAAAAAACAACTCTTAAATTATGAATCATCAGTAGAAAGGTTCTATTGTATTCAAAATGACAATTTTCTTAAGATACACACATCAAAAGATCTCAGTTATCCCTCTCCCTCTCTCTCTTCCCCCTCTCTAATCAATGTATCTGTGCATGTATCTATATCTATCTATATATCTATTAATCTGTTTATAAAACTGATGGCATCTAAATTTATTTTCACAAATGCTATTCTATGAAATCAATCACATGCCTCATGTTTTACTCATTAAAAATTTGAAGGACTAAGTTGGGAAGAGAGATAGGGTATCTTTTGAAGCAGACCTTCTTAAAATGACAAGTGAATTTAGATAGTAGCACTGGAAGCTGAAGGCAGCACATATGTATTAGGGTTGAGCATTTTTTAGTTAAAGCTATTTTCATTTTATAACAAAAATCCTTATTGGATTCTATAGAGTGACCTGTAATTTCCACCTCCTAGATGAGAATAGCTCAACTTTTAAAATTAACGTACAAAATATGCAGCACAAAGCACTCCCTCAATATAATATAAGCAAATTTGAGCTGTAACAAAGGCTTCATTATGTAGGCTGATTTCAGAAGATTTTTTAGCTCCAGGGGACATTAGAGATTTTTAGTATGTTTAAGCTATGTGGCATCTCTGTCCTCAAATTTGATTTTCCGAGAATCCTAGACCTAAAAGGCACTCACTAGTTCACTTTTTCTAATTAGCATTAAACTCTTTTGTTGTTGTTGTTGTAGACATTTATATCTAATCATATGAGCAGTCGATAAATCCACCATTTAAAGGATTGCAGAATGATTCATTTGCTTCTTGCTTGCTCTCTCGGAATCTTACCTGATCATAGCACTTTTTCCAAATACACAACTCCTTTTAGTATTGTTGTGTCACTGTGATATTGTCCAAGTTGCAAAGACCACACATATGCATATTTCTCTTTGTGTTGTAGGAAACTCCAGTGCAGCAGGACACAACAGAGAAGCAGGGCAAAACCTTCAAAGCTCCCCCAGCGCTCACTCCTGTGAGGCGTAGGATTTCCCCACCACTTCTCCAGGACTTGCGCCGGTGCCCTTGTAAATTCTCCAGGCGTCGAAGCTTCTTTCAGTTCCCTTGAGTTTCTACCTCTGGCTCTGTTACCTAGCTTAACACACTTTATTCTTCAAAAACTTCCCCTGACATTCAGCCCAAATGTTCTTTCGTCTCACTCACAATTAATACTCCCCAGGACTGACCTTTGTTGGAAGTACAATAAACCATCCCTTTCTCTCCTGAGTGCTAACACTCTTCACACCCTGTGATCCCTCCCCTAACTCTTAGATGTCAGTGAAAATATTAAAGTGTACTCAGGATACACATTTCATTGCAGTTCAGCCCTTTGATGATAACAGTTCTTAACCTTCAGACACCAATTCCATCATTGATCCATTCATTTAATAAATATTTTTAAGCACCTACTGTGTACTTGCATTGGGCTAAGCATTGACCCTAAAGGACATAGTGTTCTCATCTATCCTCATTTACACAATTCAAAATCCACCAGTATTGTCTGCCACATCAGTAATAGTAATAGGCTCAGAATAAATATATTTTTTTCCTTTGCTTAAAACTTAACAATGTCTTCATGTAACAAGATATTATATCTCAAATTGTGAACAAACGCTAGACAATTCATTTGGTACTAGGCTAGAGTATTTTGAATATTTTATTCCAGAGGTCAGAGATACCTTTTGTCTTCTTGTCTGGCTATAAACTACAGCCTTCCTTACTCCTAACATCTGAACACTAATTGTTTGGTGTTACTTTCCTTATGGGGAAACAAAGTCAGAGAATTATTTTTAAATCATAGTCCTAATTTCCTAATTTCTTTTATTGCCTTTATAATAACAGATGTAGTTAAAGCCCTTAAATCATTTTTGGGGGGGTTATAAAATCCTTCTCTCTCTCTTTCTCTCTCTCTCTCTCTCTCTCTCTCTCTCTCTCTCTCTCTCTCTATATATATATATATATATATATATATATATATATTTTTTTTTTTTTTTTTTTTTAATTCCAGCCTAACAGTGTCAGGTGCAATGTCTGGGGCAGACTCTGGGTACAATGCTGTGTGACCACTCACTAACACTCGTAGTTCCAACCCGGATCCTGAGGGGGATTTACCTTCAGGGGCTGAGCCAGGAGCAGGAGGAGAGGCCCCGGAACAGGGAGCAGGGACAAGTGTGGAGAAAAGGTGCTAATTCTTGGAAAAGGAGATTATGGCTTTGTTCTAGGTGACCTTGAAGCCCTGCAAGGCAAGGCGAGTGGACCCTGCTTGCCTTGAAGACAGGGAACTGGTTAAAAAGCATGGCAAACATAAGCTTATTGGTCTCCTCCTGCAAGTTGGTGAGGAGCAAGATGTGACTGTGGGTTTTCTGAAAGAGGCTGGGCAGGTGACATCTGGCTGGGCATAAGCTGCTGTGGGGGCATGGCCACGATGAGATCTGGCCAGATGGGAGGCCTGGAGGCAAGATCATGCCAAGAGTGGCATTTAGGGAGGCTAGCTCAGCATGTGGTACACGATGTGGGGTGCCTGAGTCATGGGTGGCAGGCCCGCGACAAGCCCTGGAAGGGCCCTCACCACGGAGGTGGACACCCTGTCCTGCTCAGCCTTCTGGTCAGCCAGACAGAGTTTCCTGGCTCTTGGGCTTCCTCTCACTTAGTGTCTCACTCCAGGAAGGTGATCCTTACCTTGGTAACGATATCTGAGTTGGTTTTGGCCTACTGGATGCTCATGGGCTTGCCATAGAAGGGGAAACCCTGCGTGGGGTGTAGGGCACTGGTGCTGGTGCTGACTTGAAAGAGGACAAAGGCCTGACCCCAGGCTCCATGACACTGGAGGATGGCCAGGATCTAGCCAAACTGGGAGAAGATAGCATACGGGGACTTCTTCAGCTCATCTTTCTTTATCTTCTCCTTGAGGCTGTTGACATAAATTGTGTGATTGCGGTGAGTCTTGGGAACGGTCACGGAGTGAGGTGCTGAAGTAAGACAACAGAGCCACAGCTCCAGCAAGGGGTACTTGCTATCTTTCTGAGTGTCTACCATGAAGCTCCCTTGAAATGTATTCTTTAATATGAATTTCTCAAAATGAAAAATAAAGGCCCTCTAAAACCAGAAAATTATTTGGAATAAGAGGAAGCTGTCAAGGCACTCTTACCATGTATTATTTTCTTTGTTACTATCAGATCCTTCAACTCATTAGTTGTGAATTCACCTTAGAAAAGGGGATTTTGATAACTCACATCTGAGTGCGACAGACCCCCTCAATCTTTTTTCCAAAAGTAACCTTTGGTTATCTTCTTGCTCCCAAAATTCCTTGTATTCTGTGCCTCTGATCATAATGATCCCTTCTCCTGTAGTTCTAACACCACTAAAAAGATGTCTCATCAACATGACCAAAGCCAATCTTTTTATCTCTGTTCTCCCAAACTACTGCCCTCTTATGGTTCCTTCCATATGATGGCAGCCCCCACCTACCATGTACCCAAATTAAAACTTCTGCACTATCTTTACCTATTTTCTTTCCTTGTTTAACTATCATCGAGTTATATAAATTTTATTTGCCACATTTCTCTTAATTTGAGGCCACTTTCAAGTTGAGGACATAATTATACAGGTGTGATCAGATAACAGGTAGACTTGTATACAAGCAAGGAGTTTTAACTATCATATGAATAAAGGAAGAATAGAAGGGTTTTAGGTATGGAAGTAAAATTATTACAGCTTGAATTTGTTGAATTCAATGCTAAGTGACCAGGTTTTTCATAACTGTGTTCCGATTACTCCTCCAAAAATTTTATTCTCTAAAAAAATGTTTTGTGATCAAATAAACTAGGAAATACTAAGTTAAAACAGATTTCTATCTTTTTTTAATTGTGGTAAAAATATATATCACATAAAATTTACCATCTTAATCATTTTAAGTGACAGTTCAGTGCATTAACTACATTCACTTTATTGTCAACCATCACTACTAACCATCTCCCGAACTTTTCATCTCAAACTGAAACTGTACTCATTAAACAATAACTCCCCTCTCCACAACTTCTAGCATCCATCATTTTAGTTTTTGTATCTATGAATTTGACTACCCTTGGTACTTCATATAAGTGGAATCGTATAGCATTTGTTCTTTTGTGATGGGGTGGTTTGATCGAATATAATGTCTTCAGATTTAATCCATGTTATAGCATGTGTCAGAATTCTCTTCTTTTTTAAATGCTGAATAAGATTCTATTGTATGTCTGTACCACATTTTCTTTATCATTCTTTTTGTCAACGGATACTTGGGCTGCTCCCACGTTTTGGTTAGTGTAAATAATGTTGCTATAAACCTTGGTATACAAACATCTGTTTGAGTCCTTCCTTTTTGATTTTTTGGGTTGTACCCAGCAGTGGAATTGCTGAGTCATACAGTGATTCAATGTTTAATTTTTTGAGGATGTCATACTACAAAACAGATTTCTTGATTGTAGGATCTTTTAATAAGCAAGCAGCTTAGTAGAGGCAGTATTTCCCAACTTTATTTGACTATGATGGTCTTTCAACTTAAAGGTAAAAACTAAATGAAGGGATGCAGTTAAGGAAAGAGAAAACTTAATCTTACCAAAAACAAAGTATTATGCAGGAATCAGTGGGTTTCTTTGGCATCCAGAGATACCACAGAACTATCCACCATCCTTACACAGAGACACCTTTTTATTGTTAAAGTGTATGTATATCTTATGAGAAATCACGCACTATTTTGAATTTTACCTTGATGCTGAAAGGTTTTTGTTCAGAAGTTGATAATACATTAAATATAATTGAAACAGAGATAAGAGAAGGAAAAAGGGGCGCATTAGAGAAAGGAGAGAGTAATATTGTGGTAAAGTGCTTAGAACACTCTGGTCACGTAGTAAGCACTATTTGTGCTTATTAATAAGTAAAAGAAAGAAAAACTGTTTAAATTAAATATTTTAAAACAATAGATATGAGAGACACATATTTTAGGCTCTTACACTTCAAGGCAGAGGAGGGCTACTTTCTTTCCACTCCTGGAAAGGCAGAAAAACAAGTGGAGATGAAGACCATTCATCCCTTGCATCTCTCAGTACTCAGTAGCATCGAAGCTGTTTTTTGATGAATATCCAGTCTCTGGGAAGCTAAAATATTTCATTCATGGTTCTGTAGATTTTTACTAGTGTGTAGGAAGATTAAAAAGGGGGAAAGGCAATGTTGGAATTTTAATTAGGTACTTTATCCCCTCAATATGGAAGGAATTAATGTTGCGTCAATAACAAGATTATGTATTTCTATTGTAACTTGTACTGACCTAAAAGCAACCATCTGAATTAGAATTCTTCCTCTCTTCTGTATACAAATTCACTTGTTTTGGTTCATTAATCAAAACCACCTGGTAATATAAAACAAATTGGACAATTAAAGAAAAGCTACAAACTCATATGCATTAAAACCAGAGCACATGCTACCTAAAGACGGCCCATCCTCATTGCTAGTGTGCTTGGAGAATCTGCCAGTGAGAATCAAACACCATGTTCCTTAACAGCATCCATCACCACAACACCTAATCACACAAGCAGTGTTCAATTTCTATAGCAGGATAAGAGAGACAGTGCCAGAGAGCAGCTTCAGAAGCTGATATATGCCAAAAATGGCAGTGTTACCATTGTTTACACTTTTCTATATACATATCATTTACCAGTTTCAGAGTCTATATGTCTCTGATGCTTAACCATCAACAAAACAGTCATTCCCCTAGAATGGATATTTGGATGTTTACAACTAAGACACACAGAGGATTTATATAATGTTATATATGACTTCCCACACATGTTACCAATTATTTTAAATATACTTAACAGAAAACGAACCACAAATAAAATGCCATGAGAGCAAACATGTTTTCTGAATAACTACATTTGTTTTACAAATCATGATTCCCTTAAAATCTGGCTAAACAATGCTCAATTATCAAATGAACTGAATAGCAAGAACTGATATTATTTTCACAAAAACAATATTCTAGGAGAGAGCAAATGTATTCCATAAAGTGAGTTGGTATAAATTCATATGCAGTAGAAGGAAGTCAGGCAGAATCTGGGATCAGAAGAATTGAGATGGCCGGATCTGAGATATAAATGAGAAATTGATACTGTCTTTCTAATGCTAAATCTTAGTTTTCATAAAAGCCATAACATTAGGCTGTTGACTCTTAAGCTGCCACACCAACTGAGGTTACTTTTATTTCAAGCCTCCACATCAAAATACTTTTCCTTTGATCAATAACAGAGATGTTTTCTTTAAGGTCTTTTAGGTTCCATCTGTAGAGATGGAGTTTTCCATTCCAAATCAGAGCCCTTCCTATTCATGCATGGAAGATGTTACATGACTCACCACTGAAATGAGAAAAATCATCACATTTTATGGCTTTTTAAAATACAGAGTATACAGAAGGTCAAGACTCTCTTATTTTGCTTGTAATTCTGAACTATCTTTAATAATGTATTGAAAAGTTTTACATTGCCACATCAGCCCTCTGCACATGTGGGCTTCCCAAGACACCACTCATACACAATTTAACATGAGTGATGACCCTGGACTCTGGAAACCTGTAGTTCTGTCTGTTATTGCAAGGTCTTCATATTTGTGCATTTTCCAGTTGTGAGAAATAAAGTTATTGTGATCCTATGTGCCTATGCAAGCATCTTGAAGAGTGTAAAATGTAAATAAAATATTACTTCTTACCCTGAAAGGGTCATAATTTGCCTCTAGTTTAAAATTGTCCTCATGAAGTATAATCCCTCATCCCTAGGCCATACAATGGCCACCTTAAAGAAGTAGTTTTAATTGTCTGTGCTTTAATTTAAATCTCAATGTGATTATCAAAGGTAAATCCTTTCATGTTATTTTACCTACACATCAATATAACAGTTTAAATTCCCAAGTTAACTTCTCTTGAAATTAGAAAATAACTATTTGGTGCAGAACGCCATCAACAGGTGATTAGACCAGCCAAGTTGGTCGATGGAGGTAGCAACTGAAGTTGAGACTTTCAGCTAGCACAGCTGTGGCAATATCCTGTGTAAACAAGGTCACACGAGACTCATACTTTTCTGCCAATACACGTGACCGCAGTAAATTGGTCCAAGAGCCATCTTACTTTGGCCCTTTTCCAACCCAGTGATGAATCCGTTTATCAAAATCACTGTCAGGTAAATGTTATAAGACCTTGACTAGGGTATTTCTTAAATTTTAAAAGATGGAACACTTTGTAATGTATTTTCAAATTGAAAGTCACTTATCCTCTTAGCACCTCAAGAAGGTTTATGAACCAAATGCATGCTAAGAAATATTTTGAAAAGAACCAGTTAGGGTTTAGACTGAAAGCTTCAATGTAGCGGATTGAGATATATTCTCAATTCTATCTAAAATAGGTTTTCAGAATTAAAAGTTTAGGATCCTGTTTACTCAGAAAAAAAAAAAGTGAAGTTAAAGTAGTGAAAATGGGATGCAGTAAAACTCTAGGATTTCATCCAACTATTGCTTGGAAATGAAAATTCCCTAATGGGAACAGGGAATTTGAAATGGGACATCTGGGTTTTACTAAGTGAGTAATTAAAAGTTTGAAATCTTGCCTGGAAAATGAGACAAAAGCTCAAATTACCAAGATAGGTGAGACATTCCCCACTGCCTTTATCATAGGAATGGCAGGCATCCAGGTTCTAACAAAGCTCGGCAGAGAGTGTGTGGAGCATTAAACCACCCAAGGATAAAGGGCACTTCAGAATCTGATTTCGAGGGAATATTTGTCAGAAAACATGCTTTACTTCCCATGGCTAATGACACGTCCCATGTTCCAAGTCCAGCATGAAGTGACTAATGCTCGGCCAGGTATATCATCATCCTAAAAGATCCTTTACTCTTTCCTGACTCATGACCAATATTTAAGCTTTCCAGGGAAATGGCAAGGCATTAGCTAGGATGAAAGTCACAATCTAGTAGTTCACCTGAGTCACCTCCTAAAGCTTATAGATGAACTTCAGAGGCTCAGATTCAAGTAGAAGCAGTCTGGCTGTGCTTTATTCTGAGAACAAATAATATTATAGAGTAGAAAAACTGAATCTAGATGAGAATCTGATTAAATATAGACTTTGGTTGATCTTCCCAAACCAGCTTATATAGAACTTCTCACTGTATTATATATAACTTGCTTGATTTTTGTGTGACATTGTTGCTTAAAGAACATTGCATAGAGCATCTAGCTGGGTTGAAGGTTAGCAATAATAGACATAGACAAATTCTCAGGAAAAATTGTTACCATATCATCATGTTTCAGGATGTTCCTCTAGTAATGACATTCTACTCAGCAGGTTATGCCATCCATTGGGACAGTTTATAATATCATCTGACAGTTAATATTAGTATCTTTAGGGTCTTTGTATCACAATCCTCCAGGAGGCCATAAAGAATGATGGTTCAAAGCTTGAAATATTCTACTCCTCCCACAATTTTGTAAAATAGTAGGAAAAGTGTAAAATATAATATTATGGTAGAAATCTGAGCATTTTGCCATGCTAAAAAAAAATGTTTAGTTGGTAAGTGTAAATTACTTTCATTTGGCACTCAAAGTAAGAATTTCTCAAGGCTAAGTGCTAAGCACAACATTAGTGCTTCACAATTAGAATTCAGAAATGTTCAGCATTCGTCCTAATGTTACAGATCTTCTAAGAAAAAATCTTTTAGACAATCAATTCTATTTCAATCTAATAGTAAATTCAGGAAAGTTTATTCTTTTTACCATACACTAAAAAGGATGTCTGCAGCTGGAAAGAACAGATTAGATAAGAATAGATTAGATAACAAGGCAAGAGAGATTTTCAAATATGATCTCGCCTGTTCTACTGTTTGTGACATTAACCAACATGCCAAAGTTCTCTGGGTTTCAATTTTCCCTTGTACAGGTATAATGATGTGACTATTTTGTTCCATTATTGTTGTTGACATTTTACAAAAGGCAGTTAAATAAATAAATCACAGCATGAGGCCAAGGCCACAATACTCCCCTATCCTTGCCTGATGCCCTAATTCCATTTTTTCAAGCCAAAAGATCCCAGGGGTAGTTAAGCAAGACCAAGCATCTCTTTCCTCGTTTCAGGTTTATCAGACACTCTGAACATCCCACCAGGTAGAATTTGTCAATTGATCTGGTACCTCTCTGAAACATCTGTGAACTCAAGCCCTGGCCAGAAACATATAGAGGAGAGAATAATGCAAACGTGGCCTTCCCACCTGCTTTACAAATGCTCATGCCAGGTATGGATATGGATAGCTGGAAAAAAAAAAAAAAAAGATCTGGAGTTTACTGGGCTTCACACTTTCATGGAGGAGGCCATTGCCATAAACTGCCACCTCATCAGGGACATTGTGTTCCTTGGCCCTGTATCCGTTACCCCATCACTATCACTACTGTCATCACCAGCCCGCATCACTCAGTGTCCTTTTGGCCCTCTCTATAAAAGTCTAGTGGATCACAAGGCTTCAGGTCAAGAGGAGCAGAGAGGCTGGCAACTCTTGACTTAGAGGTATTGGCTAAAACAAGATGATGTTCCTTTTTTTCTTCTTTGCACTAATTTTAATTCACATACCCGTTACACCCACACTTCTCTTAAAATGAGTAGAAAATGAAGAAACAGGAAGCAGAAAATGAGATCCTATATTTTCAAACTGAAGTATTTTGGTGTCATATCTTAGCCACCACCGCAGATGGATATCAAGGCTCAAGCCTTGTTGGGAAGTTACAATAAGCTGTGAACCATGAGAGAAGGCTGTTCCTTTCCTTATTCTGACTTTTTGCTTGAATAAATCACACATAGCT
Organism: Eonycteris spelaea; assembly: GCA_003508835.1. Lineage (NCBI taxonomy): Eukaryota > Metazoa > Chordata > Mammalia > Chiroptera > Pteropodidae > Eonycteris > Eonycteris spelaea. The sequence goes on from PUFA01000281.1 coordinate 1,151,195, forward strand.
TTTATATCCAGTTTCACAACTCTTACATAATCTCTAATTCTGGGTTTCTTCAAAATTCTTATGAAAACATTCGATTTTATAATAGAATAAAAATGGTGCTACTTTTCCCTCTGTTAAAGGTATCAAAGATAAAATCATTGTTTTAAAAGAAAAATAACCAAAACGTAATCTCTTACCAAGTGCTAAAACTTGACCTAACTAAACTCTGAACATGACATCTTAAAATAAATGTTTTGATAAATAATATGACACATATAAAAATTGTGAAAACTCAGTAAACATAAAATAATTTGTCTCATAAACTCGATGCTTAAGTCTAGATATACTTTAGGAGTTTAAAAAACTCCAGAATTGAACCATGGTGTAAAATGCAAATACAGATAAATATTGTATTTTTTTTTCAAACATGACTGATACAATGACTAAACGAAATAATCACAAAATGTCAAGGCTTGAAATACAGTTCCAGTATGCACAAACACTAAAAACGAGGGTAGTTTCTCTGAGATCCCCCACATGGTTCTGCTATGAAATTCCTGGTGAACCATAGCTGTAATTAAACCCCCATGTCCAATTCTGAACACAATGATATGGATGCTGAAGAGAGTGTAGCACTTCGTAAGTTTACTTCATAATTTAAAGCCCTTGAGGAAATTCAGAAGAAAAGCTAGCACCCTATTCTTCCAAATGCACAAATGGGTAGCTTTTGCTTTTTCTCTGCTTTTATTCATGAGGAATTCCCAGAGATACCTGTGGCTCTCTGCTTGGGCTGCCTGCAGAACGTATAACAGAAACTGTGATGTCTGTAAAAGATCCCTGGGGAGGTCTCTCTGAAGAGTTTGCCTAAGTTCACAAATTCTCTCTTGTACTTCTGTAAATATCAGGAAGAGGTAAACACGAATAAAGAAAAAAAGTCACCGGCATAGTAAAAGGTTGTTAATGAGGAAAAATAGACTGGAATTAAAAAGAGAGAAGTTTTAGTCTAAATATCAAGGGGAAAAAAGAACTGACTGGTAATAAACCTACTAGATTAGAATAGTGAATGATTTTTAAAAAGAAACAATAATCTCAAGACCATTTAAAACTGAATATTTACCAAAATAAATAAAAAATATAGAAGGTCTTTAAAAAGCCAAAGCTACAACAGCTCCTAGAGGAGAATGTAGCTATTGTTAATTCACATGTTTTTATAATTTAGCATTTTCTGAGCTATTCCTTGAAACTAAAAATACCTAATACTTACATAGTTTTTACAATTTGCCAGTCATTACTCTAAACACTTTAGATACATTAACTTGTATCAACCTCACACCAACTCTATGAAATAATTACTATTATTATTTCCATTTTTATAGATGAGGAGTCTGAGACACCAAGAAGCTAAGTCACTTGCCCAAAGTCACCTATGAATGAGCAGCGGAAAGTTGAGGTATGGCTTCCATGTGGTACTCTTTTGTAGAGATTTGCATAATACCTTGGCTTAAAACATCAAATTATTATATAGATAATTCAGCCTTCAGCAATTGTTATCCTTATGCATAGTCAAATGTGATGAAACTATGAAATAGGTGAATTTGTCTGCTTTGTACTTTTCTATGTCCTTCTTCTGAGCCCAGTCTCTACTTAGAGAGTTCCTGCCACAGCCCTTGGCAGCTATTATCCTTACATACATATATGTGTGTGTGTATAGATATAGATACAGATATAGATGGATAGATGTATGTAAGGATATATATACACAAATATATATGTAAGGAGATATATATATATACAAATATATATATATAAGGAGATATATATATGTATGTATGTGTGTGTGTATATGTATACATATATACATATGTATATATATATATATCTGCTGTCTGTGGTAAAAATGACTTAATAAGCATATTCCAGTGAAGGTGAGTGACCAGAGCCTCTTAGTATGTAGTCAGTGCTCAATAAGTATTTATTGAATGACTATTTAATGATAGGGCATTGCCTCTCCCAAAAGTATCTTATTGATGCTCTAGCACCAAAAGTTCCAGAATTTAGCCCCTGATGAGTTTAAAACCTTCACAATGGTCCTTGCATAACTGAAATAATAACTTCAGAGTTATGTTGTACAGTTTGCAGGGCTAATATCACTTGCCTATGCTCAAATTAGTTGTAATTGGGGGGGCATTGATATTATTACGGCGATTAAAACAAAGATTAACATACCCTTTGAATGGGGGCGGAGGGAAGGGAGCAGTTTGGGGGCGAGGGGGATGGAAAGAGCGAGAAAGAGATTCTACACAGTGGAAGTTCAACACCATGGCATTCCAGGAAAACCAAGAGTCAGCTCAGCAGGGAACATCTGCCAGTTGCTTCCAAAAGGAGAATCATTCTTCCAATGAGAAAATGGTGATGAAGGATCATCTTAGACAGGAAAAAAAAAAAAAAAAAGAATTTTTACAGTGCCAACATCAAGCTTATTTTTAAAATATCCCTTCAACATTTGTCTGTGCGGCGAGGAAAGAGTAGCAGGAATGCAGTTCCTCAAAATTAAAAGCATGTTGGAAAAATAGTTTCATCAAGCATGTGCCTAATTTAAAATACAGAATTTTTTTTTAGGTTGAACCATATGAAGCTGCCATTTTTATAACCAAAGATAGTCAAAGAGAAATTTCATATGGTCAACCTAAAAGAATGTCATACTGATTAATATGTGGCTGTAAATCACAAAAAATATCTAATATTTATAAGTCGTGATTTGGTTATAAAGTACTTTTCTTATGGTTACACAGCTGGCAAATGGAAAGTGTTCTGACTGGTGGAATCTCCTTTCATAAGCCATGCATGCCTTCCCTAGAGCATTCATTTATTCAGAAAGTACATTGGAATGTTAACCATGTGCCATGCATGGTGCCGAACATCATTTTTCAATATGGAGGAATCGCCTGCTATTTCTTGCTCAACTTTTGACCCCCAAGAGCAATCAACTGGGAAGCCTTGTGTTTGTTCAGTATAAGTCAGATCAAAATTGTAGTGGGGCCAGGTGGTGATAAGAAACAACGAGGAGGAGCCATAGATGAGACTGATCTGTTTTTTCGAGGAAACGAACGTGCACCTTAGATATGAGGACAAGCCAAGAAAGGGGCTGTCTGGGTAGCAGCAGCCTACTCTGCCATCAAAAGGCCTGTCGCAGGCAGCAAAGCCAGAGTGAAAACAGTCCTCTCTAGGACACTGGATGTGGGCCTGGCGCTAGCAGCCGCAGCAGCCGCGTCACCTGGGTGTCTGTTAGAAATGCACATTCAGAAATGACCCACCCAGACCTGCTGAATCAGAAACTCTTCCAGATCTTCCATCAATCTGAGTTTTAATAAGCCCTCCAGGTGATTTGCTGACACTAAAGTTTGAGGAACACCATTTTCGAGAAAATGCGAGAGCATGCCAGGAGTTAAGACGGTTCATGGAGTGCAGGAACCCAAAGGGGAGCAACAGAATCCAGGCAGTCCAGTTAGAAACACAGATCCTGCTGAATTTCCCATTTTCATATGAAAATGTGAAGTTCTCTGTCGGTGGGCACCAGCTCAGTGAAAACTAAAAATATAAATAAAAGCAAAAACTAACATTTATGGAGGGCTTATCATGTCCCGGGTTATTGCCTAAGTACTTTACATAGGTTTCATTTACTCCACAGACAACCTTATGAGGCAACTATTTAACAGATAAAGAAACCGATGAGAAATGAAATAACTGATAGGTTAAATAACTTCCCATTTTCTATGGATCTAGCAAGTCATGGAACTAATTCAGGTGAGGCAGACTGGTTCTACTCAGCTATCAGCTGTATTTCGCAGGACATTCTAATGCACCATAGCTCTCAATCCCGGTATGCAAACAAGCCCATTCTCCATACATTTTTCAATCAAAATACTGTAGCTCTCCGTAACAAGGTGAAAGAAATGGAGAATGTATATTCTCTTTGCTGAATTTCCATCCCAAGCAGACACTTCAGTTTAGGGAAAAAGCATCTATCAGAGAACAAAGGACGTAGCGCCACCTAGTGGATATATGTTTCCATTTATTTCAAAAGGCCTTTCAGTTGGCGCAAAGAGCAGTGTGAAAATAGAAGATACTCCTGACAAATCGCTACAAAGCTAGCAAACCCAGCTACGAGCGGAGACTTAGTTCAAGAAGCCAGCTCAGCGGTATTCTTCTTCGGTCATGACCCTATCCTGTGAGCTGTCTGGGCAACAGCCTATTTTGAAGGAACACAAGAAATGACTTGCCCAGCTAGGAACCCTGTTATTCTCCAGATTTCTGTACTGCTTTCGGCATCTGTAAATGCTAAGAATGCCATCTGATTTCCCTGGGACTTGCTGGTTGAATAGCAAAAAAATTATTTTTATAAATAGGAAATGCTAATTTTGCTTAACTACAACAAACCCCGATTAGGCTTTTGATTGGATAAGACACGCCTGGACGCCCTTCTGAGAAAATAAGCACAAGAGGGCAGGTGAAGAAATGGGCCACAAGACAGTGAAGCAGTTTGCCTTAGTTCATTGAGTGACAGGAAGGCCAAATGACAGATTTTACCAGATTTAATCTGACTCTAGATCCAGATCCATCAAGAAAGAGAACCATCATCTCTGTCATGTGTTCTAGAGGTTGTTCAGATTGTTCAGGGAAAATTTCAACTTCCCGTGATTCTATGGTCTGTTGTCCCAAAGAGTAAAATCTCAATCTGCTTTCTGAAGCTACCCTCAGCATTTGCTCTATGACAATGAGGCTCTATGTTCATTCAAGTTTAGGAGACTCTGGATTAAACAAAACAAAGCCCGTTGACTGAATCTAGAGCTTTCTACGTTGTTTAGATGAGCGGTCCCCAATATTTTTTTCTTTTTTTGGCACCACAGGTGGGTGCTCCTATGAGAATCTAATGCCTGATGATCTGAGGTAGAGCTGAGGCAGTGATGAGGAGTGGCAAAAAATGCAGATGAAGCTTTTCACTGTGCCCGCCACTCACTCCGGCTGTGTGACCAGGTTCCTAACAGGCCACAGGCTGATACTGGTCTACACCCCAAGCTTTGGGGACCTTGGTTTAGTTGATGCATTTCCAAAGGAGGGGTGTGGTCCACTCCCTTTCCTCAGGTATTTGGCAAATGACTCTCATTTTTTTTTTTGAAAGAGCACCCAGTAGGACTGACAATTGTAAGACGCCAGTGAAGAACCCCCACCTAGAGTGGGTGGCATGCTCATCACAAAGCTTTCTCTCTTAGCGCACGTCTTAAAATGATGTACTCAATAGGCCATCTGTCAGCATGGTAACTCAGTAACCAGTATTTAAGATATTCAAGCCTTCTAAAAATACTGTGTCTTTGGGAAAAGCGACATATCTATTGTAATTTTCCAATATAATTACAGGTAGTTCCTTCTTAATGGCCAGCTCCACCAGCCCAGGGAAATGAGATCACTTTCAAGCCCCCGTGGACAAGACAGAATGATCTCTTACCATCTCCTCAGCACACCTCTCTGAGTCTGCGTGTACAGCGCTCCGTCCCCTCCACAGTTCTGGAGTCCTCTCTTGTCTCCCAGATCTGATTCTTCCCTTCAGTAATTAAGGATGTACTTGGTGGCCTGGCAGACAGAGGCTCTGGGAGTTCTAGGAGACTTAAGACACAGTATCTGCTCCCACGGAGCCTAGATTCTTGTCTCTGAGATTGCTCTTATCTGCTCAGCTGCTGTCTTTATTCTCTGACTCTAAGCATAAAGATCATCAATAGGGTTCTCCTGCCCCCTAAGGAGTATCCAAGAGGCCCTGCATTGGCTCTGCCCTGGATTTTCAGGTTTTTTTTCAGCATACCAGCAACTGTCACCTCTGCCCTGGCTTTTTTGCTAACCAGGGCTGAGGCCACTGCTGGAGCTGTGCTTGGTGATTTTTGCTCTTTTCTATTTTATCTCCACGGCAGTGCTGCTCTCGCCTAGAATGGTAAAGACTGCCTCTATCTTTCTACTTTTTTGCAAAACTAGACATCAGAGACAGAATGGCAGACGGAAAACCTAGTCACCATCGTGCTATCAATTATCTCTTCAGTTCTAGAAAGCCAGGAAACAAAGGAGCTGTCGCTCAACCCTTCTTACAGGCTCCAAGGGCAGAGGCAGCCTAACTGCAGCCTTAGGCAGTGCCCTCTCAGGCCTTCCACGCCCAGCTCCGCTGGCCACCAGCAGACTTGGAAGTCCTACTCTGCAGAACCCCTTCAATAACAAGAGTTTTTGCTCATCCTTGCAGCTCTCCCCACCCAGGCAGGATTTCCTTTTATCACTTGAATTGGACAAAAATGTACCTCTTTTAAAGTCACGCCCCAGAGAGAAGGAAGGAAATGCTATTCTTCCCTTCCTCCCTTCTGAGCTGCATTGTCTGTTTCCCTGGGCCCAGAAGTGTATGTTGTTAATGTGATTGTGGGCTTGCCCAGGAACAGAAATGCCATTTATAACCTCACTTCCAGGAGGAATGGCAATGCCTAGAGCACAGATTCGGGCACCAGGGAAAGCATGCCTATTCAGTGATTGAAGTGTTAAGTCCAAGGTCACCCTACCTTCTGATATATAAACTTTCAAAATGAAAGTTTATGAGTTGAGGACTTCTTTTATCTAGGTCTTGACAGATGATCCTCTAAACCCATAGAAAATAAAAGATTAAGGGCTGCCTGAAAGTAAACCTTGTTATACAAGACTTCAAATGTGAGATGGGGGAAGGCGAGGCAAACTACAGTTCAGGTGGCCAGAGAGCCTCTCACCAGAGAGCACAGAACTTGATCACTTGTATCCTGAGTAACTATCAGCTCCTATCTTGCCCATTATAAGGCTTGGTCCTACCTTTCTATGTCAGGCTAATAGGAAGTACCAGCTTCACACCTTGCTTGGAAAGGGTACTGGCTCCTGCCTTAGATCATCTGGGAGAGAAAAAAAAATCTTTAGGCTAAATTCCAAGGGAAAATTAGATACTTAAACCTCAGTTTCTTTTCTTCTTGCCACATAATTTATATGCTAACAGACATAAAACACTCTTCAATGAGTGCCAAGAGCTCATTGTTCTCAGGAGTAAATACCAAATTCTTTCACATGGTGTTCGAGGCCCTCCCAGGTCCCTTCCTACGGGCCTCCCAAGCCCTGTATCTTACCACCCTCCATGCCAGCTATGCTGGTCGTCTTTTAGACCCTCCCAGGTGCCATGCTACAACCTGCCTCAAGGTCTTTGCATAGCGGTTTCCTTTGCCTGGAATTCACTTTTTCCTTTACCCAGCGAAAGCCTGCTGCAGGGCCGGTGCTCATCTCAAAAGTCACCTGCTCCAGGATTCCTTACCCAACCCCTGACCTTGGTCAGATCCCCACTCCCAACCCCTGCCACTTACTTTCATGGTCCCTTTGACTTCCAAGTACTTTTTGTAATGAAAAGTAAGTAATTTGTTAGGCAATTGGTTCATTTGGGCCTGCCTCCTCCACCCAAGAGCAGAAAGAATTGCACAGAAGCATCTAATGAAGGAAGGAACATATCAAAGCTTTAAAACAAATTTTAAAGTAACCTCTTATATGTCACAGCTTCTGAAGAGAGGTGATATTGCATAAGATTAAGGACAAAACTCTAGAGTCACACTGCCTGGATTGTCACCTCAGCTCTGCCACTTACCAATGGGTGTGAGTTGGGTAAATTTTCATAGCCTCTCTCTTCACAGTCCTTCTTTGTAAAAATGAATTATTCACACTTAGTAAACTCCAAGCTCTGCTATTCGTTTTGTTTGTTTTTTTTAAGCTTTCAACCAGCTGGTAGACTACCTGGACATATGTATCTTTCTTTACTGAGCCAGACAGGGGTTACCTGTCCATGATTTGGAGTTATGGTATTTTATTTCTTTCCTTTATGATGAATCTAGGTGAGCACTGTTTTCAATGACCATTCAATGTTCTGCATAAAGTTGATATCTATGGATTGAGAGCCTTAAACTGTTTTGGAATATTACTATAATTCCTATTGCCAAAACAAATGATCTTTTAATCTTCACAGGGTGGAGATTATAGATTTTTTTTGCAAAAACAAACAAACAAACAAACAAAACAAAACAAAACAAAAAAAACACACAAAAAAACGGAGGGGGGAAATTGTCTCATCTATTGTTGTCTTCCCTGATGTTCCTTTTCTCCCCAAACTCAGGAACTTAGACCACTTGCTCATCATTCTCAATGAGATAGTTTCCAAAATATTCATATGATGTGAGATATTTTGTATATAGAGAGAAATATATAGAGAAATATAAGTGCACACACAAATACACCTACAGAAATGTGCATGCACCCACACATGCATACATATATATGTAATCTCACCTTTTTCTGCCCTTAACTTTATTTACGAGAAAGCAACATCAATCCTTTGAGAGCATCACTCAAGATAATTATAATCAGAAGGATCTAAATTCTGGCATTGAATTACTCGAGCTTTAGATTCCTTCCTAAACTCTAATACTCAGTTATCTTCATGACCAGCCACATCTACCCAAAATACACAGTATGAAGTAAAAAAAAAGAGAGCGTAAGTGAAGCTTGCATTATTATATTTCCTAATTGGTTGTATCCTTGTACAACCCGATGTAGGAAGTCAGCTCCACAATGCTGAATGTCATTCTTACCACCTATTACTGGTCTATCCTACGTTTATAAAACATATAGATATGCATGAATATATAGAATGAAAAGCAACAGGCTGCGTAATTAGATCACTAGAAAAGCAGGGACATACAATTGAGGTTGCCTCTTGGTGTCCAGTCCAGCAGTTTTAAATACCATTGATTAGAGCATGATACCATCTCATCTTCCCCATGGCTGCAAAGAATAAAGTGGCCACATGACAATCCAGAATAACCCATGGTCTCAACATCCTCAGTCTCTCAGTTTCACTAGCCTGCATCCCTCCGTACCTGATACATCTCTCTCTAGCTGCTCTTGGTAGTTCAAATATAAAGGCAGGAACAAAACTGGGCATATATTTGCTAATCACAATTTGCTGAAGTCCAAGTTTGGCCCCTGACTCATTTGCCTCCTCCAATGAATAATTCTACTAGAAAATAACATTTGCTTGTATTTTTTCTATTTATCTAAAACCTCTAGATAAATAGATTTAAATGATTTTTGCTTACATTTTATCCCCACATTCATGAGGTAATTTATTACCTGATATCTACAAAGTGACTCCATTTACTATTATTATAACCATGCCATTCTTCCAAAGCTTCGCTCTGGAATATTATGACAAAATAGCAAGAACATAATTTTAACACACATAAAAATTATTACCATGCAGCTGTGCAAGTATTTCTTTCCTGTACTGAGGTCCACAATCAATTCTGTTTGTGCATACTACACAAAAAAAGAGCAATAATTTAACCCCCTTTGATTTTTTTCCCTTTTCCTGAAATCTTTTCGGGAGGTAGTTAAAGGCCTCAAAACCCTAAGCTTCGTGCCAAATATCTGCAACAGTCCTTCTGCAAAAACTTGAATAAAATAATTAAGAAGCTGCTTAAGCAACCATTTGCCACAAGCCAGATTGAGGGATTTGAAATATGTACAAATATTTTTAAATCACCCCCCAAAGGGGAAATTTGTACTAATAAGCGAGGCCGGCTGCAGCTCCTGCAGCCGGCTCTGCATCCAGGGAGTACATATGAGTAAATAGAAACAGGTTCCAACATTTTTCATCTTCCCTAAGGTATCCGAAAGAAATACTCTGATTTTAACTGCTACGAATCTGGGGCAGCGCTCTTTCTAATAAGATTTCATAATCTTCACAGCACAATACTCTCTGTGTTAGAGCAATCCCATGACTCATAATTCCCCAGCAGTTAGTGTGCCAGGGCAAACTTCTGAGTCTCAGATAACATTACGGCTGTGGTTTATGCCCTGATTGATAACATAGTCAATGGAGGCAACCTGTCCCAGAGAAAGGATCCAAAAAGCTTTGCATAGCATTCACGATACAGATAACCTCCTGGCCGACATCTGTGGAGGAAAACCTTTGATGGATGAAAGAAGCTATAAGATCCTGTGCACCCAGATAGCCCTGGCGAATTTCTCGTATATCACTCTTTAGACAATAATAGCACTTCAGTCATTTTATTTGGTCACGAACGCTTAACTGGTTTTTATAACAATATGTTTTGCAGAGAGTGTTTGATAAATATAATGAAATCATTTTATGCCAGATCCCAGAGGACAGGTCAGGGAAATGCTGTTAAAAGACAATATTTCTTTGTTATGCATCACATCAGGCCCTGTACTGTGACTGGAGCCTGAGTCAAACTGGAATGTTTAAGTGCCTGCCTGGCCAACACATCCCCTAATTCCTTGCTACTCAAAGTGTGGTCCTTGTTAGAAATGCAGCATCTCATGTCCCACCCCAGACTTACTGAAGCAGCATCTGAATGTTAACCAGATCTCCAGGTCTTCTTATGCACATTCAAGTTTGAGAAGCACTCCTCTTGCTATCTTAAACCAAGATGCAACCCCAGGCTGAAGCCAATAAGCAATGGGAAGGAAAGGGATGTGGCCACCAAGTAAGAGTTTCTTTCACATCTCTTCTCCCTGGCCTCCTTTCCTCGGGAGTTCGGCATTGACTGGCAGTCTTAGGCTGGAAATGAAACGGCTCCATCAAGTCATGGATTATTTGTGAACTAGTAAACACACAGGGGGGTCGTGCAATAAAAGGAATAGAAGGCACTTCCTGAGAGCTTGGGGAAAGAATTAATCATGACTTTGAGAGCCTCTTAACGGTTGACGCTGAAAATCCTTAAATTGACCCGGAGCGGCTGAATGACTGTGGTGTGTAGAGCAGAATGTTAGATACTCTGAAGCTCATCAGCTTTTCGGGTGCACCTTACCTGTACTCATAACTTTCATCTAACATGATTCAATCCATTCCTAATTGTCTTCACTAGTCTCTTAGATAATATCACAACTAAAAATTAGTTATTACATACAAAAGCTAATATAGCATATTTAAAGCAAAGAGAAACCAAAAAAAAAAGAAGTAATAAAATATTGTTTGGATTCTGATACACTTGTGAAGTTTCTGGTTATAGAGAATGAGAGATCAGTTACTATGTGTAGAGATTAATTACAACTTTGAGAGCCGCTGAATAGATTGAACTGAGCAACTAAGTTTCTGGACTGCCAAAGAGACTTCTTAGAGTTTAGACAACTTTAAAAGATTAATAACTAATGTTAATAGCATGTAGCCTTTCTGCCGCACCTAAAAACCAAGGTGGGGTGCCATGTGAAGAATGCTAAAGATCAAATTGGCCAGCACTATGCAGCAGTGTGCTTCTGGAAAACCCTCCAAAAGAGAGAACGCTTTGCTGAGGAAGGAATCTTTAACCTGCAAGCGTCAGGTTTCTAGAACAGAAACAATAGGATTTTTCCGTTTTTGGTTAAAAGAATTATTCAACTTGACTTTTCTTATAATAGCAAGAGAGTCCAAAATTTACCAGCTTTCATGTTTCATAGGAAGTAAAAAATAATAGAACTGAATTATTTTATTTTTGAAGTCCTTGGGTCAATCAAGAATAGCTCTGGGGCCCTCTCACTACTTTGTATTCTATTGGGCCAGCTGGTGGCTGAGCTGGATACAGCACAGTGCTTCTGTAAATAGATAGAAATGTCTAACATGAATGATAGGGCTCAAATCTTTTCAAAGCTATTGTATTAACATACGAAAGATCCTCTAGCCAAACTAGGTCATAGGGCCACAAGCAAAGGCCCCAAAGGAAATGTTTGTTGTTGTTTTGTCTTTTCCTCAAGCATTGTTGTACTTGATGAAATTGAATAACAACATCGAAGATATATCTATATGGCGTCGACACTTACAAAGCCCTGTCATGTACTATTTTATTTAATACTCAGGGCATCTCTGTGAGAAATGTATTAAGATCCCTGTATTATAGATGAAGAAACTCAATTCCCGGAGCTCTGCCCAACACTTCATGGGTAGCAAGTGAAAGAGATTATTTCCTTAATAGAGGGAAGTCAATGCTACACTTAATTAAGAAGGAGATAAGTCAACACTCTCTCCTTAATGCCACCAGCAGAAATTCAAATTTTGCAGAAAAATATGGAGAGGCAAATAATAAATAAAAGATCCAAGCCTTCATACAGTGTCATTTCCTGTAGTAATATCACGGTGAGGAGTTTCATTTCCTCTTCCTAAAATGCAACTCCTGTCTCTATACTTTCAAGTCCTGGTCACCATTCAGAATCTAATGTAAATCCTCCCTCCTCTTTGAAGCCTACCTTGCATACTACCCAGAAGTGAATATTTTTTTACCTCAAACTTAGACAGCAGGAATCTTGACTAGACATGGATCATATCACACCTTGAGTGACCGTTGGTCCTGTTCACGGCACGCCTGCCTATTTTGAGTGTAGTCTCTGACGTGCAGGAGCCGCCTCTCGAGAGTGGAACAAAGACGTATGCCTTGAATGGAAATCATGGGCTCAGAAGTCAGCCATATGCAGGCTCAAATCTCAGTGCCTCCCCTTCATAGCCATGGAATCTTCCTTGCAGCTCTCTGAGATGCTTAATATTATGTCCGTAATTCTCATTAAAGCACCTCAGGTTATCAGCAAGATCATATATGTAAGTGCCAAATAGTTTTAATTTGAAGGCATGAGCAGCTAACACGCGGTCAAGAAAGTACAGTCCAAGAGTGGTCAGTTCCCATTCTAAGCCAAAGGCCCACACTCCAGAAGTGGCTACTACATTTACTTCTCCTCTCAATGTCTATATCTGTGACAGACCTTTTGCTAGCTTACATACTAATCTTGTATCATTAGCCACCAAAAGAACCTAACTGTTAAGCATACACTTATAGGCTTAGGTGAGTTTGCCACATTTTCTTATCTATAAACAGAGATAAGAACATTTGCCTTTCAGAGGGATTATGTGGATGCAAATTGAGATAAGAAGTTTAAACAATTAACAGCTCGTTCAACTGCAGAATTCATTCATTCTCTGCTAGATGGCATGTTATACTTTCAGATCTGTCCCCCAGTCTCCAAAATCTCTCCTACTCTCAGGCGATAAACTTGCTTCCGTGTCCACTAAGAAAGCGGAAGCAGCACAAACCAACTTCTGTTCACACAACCACTGCATCTGCCACCTCATGCATCTGAAGAATCTGGTTTCAGTGTTACTTGGTGATGAGTCCATACTCCCAACGAATGGCAGTCCCTCCACAGATTCTCCAGATCCCATCACCCCTTATCTACGCAAGTGCATCACTGAAACCACTGCCCGCCCTCTCTCCTTGATCATCAGTCTTTTTCTTCACTACAGGATCATGATTGTCAACACAAAAATCTGCCAGAATTTCCCATGCTATACCTTTGATTCCAGTGAATAATAAGAAAAACCCTCACTGGATCCCATATCCAACTTCAGCCACAGCTCCATTTTCCTGCTCTCATTTACAACAAAAATACTAAAATGAATTATCTACGCTGCTTGTCTCTAACACCTTACCTCCTCAACTTGAGGCCATTCAATTTGGCTTTCATTACTAGCACTCTGCCAAACGGCTCTCCTCAAGGTCTTCTGTGGTACCCTCAGTGCTAAATAATTAATTCTCAGATATTACTGTTATGAGGAACACATGATATAGTTGACCACTTGCCATTTCTTTTCGTTCAGCTTTATCGAAGTATAATTGAGAAGTAAAACTTGTATATATTTAAAGTGTACACGGTAATGTTTTGATATATATATATATACTTTATTAAATGGTTACCATGATCAAGCTAATTAATGTATTTATTGCTTCACATGGTTACCTTTTTTAAAAAAGATCTACTCTCTTAGCACATTTCTAATAAACAATTCAACATTAATAACTAGAGCGACCATGAAGTACATTAGACCTTTACAAGTCATTCATCCCATGTAGCTAAAACTTTGTACCCTTTGACCAATAGTTCTCCATTTCCCCGTCACCCAACCCTCAACCCCCTGCCCCTGGATCTCCTGGTAACCATTCTACTCTCTCCTTCTAAGGACTCAGTTTCACTTGCTCTTTCTTGAGAGGCTTTATTCATTTGGCTTCAGGGTCACCACACATTTAAGACTGTCCTTCTACCTCACTGGCCACTCCTTCTCCAGACCCTTGGGTGATTCTTCCTCATCCCTCTGACCTCCACCTGTTAGAGTGGCCCAGGTTCAGGCCTCACACTCTCCCCTATCTTCACTCACTCCCGAGGTGATCTCATCCTATCTCCTTTCTTCAAACAGACATTGATGTGCTGTTAAGCCTCCCTAATTTATATCTCCAGCCAAAACTTCCTTCTTGAATCCAGGCACATTTCTTCCATCTGCCTTGACATCTCTGAGATGTCTAGTCAGTATCTCAAGCTTAACATGCATAAAAGTCAAACTCCTCATCATCCTCTAATCATTACGTCAGTATGTAGCAACTCATTCCTCCCAGTTGCACAAACCTAAAGACCTTGGAGTCGTCCTTGAGATTTCTCTTTCTCTCACATGTGATATGTAATCCATCAGCAAGTCCTACTGGCTTTTCCTTCAGAATACTGCTTCTCTTAATCTTGATCACTATCTCCTCTTATCTTCGACTCTAGCCTCTGTTATTGTAAAGCCTTCTGACTGGTTTCTCTGCTTTCTCCCTGGCCTTTCAGAATCATTTATCTACACAAGAGGCAAAGCAATCCCATTAAAAACTAAATTTGACCTTGTCATGGCTCTGTTCAGAAGCCAAAATCCCATCAGTGACCCATGAGGCCCTATAATCTGACCCTACTATTGCTTCACCCAGTTTCTCTGACCTTGTCTCCCTTCCTTCACCTCTCTCCAATTTCACTGGCCTTCTTGCTGTTATGACAAGCCAAGTACACTCTACCTGCAGTACTAGCTCTTTCCTCTGCCTGAAAATGTCTTCTCTGAGATTTCCCCATGGTTTTCTTTCTCAATTGTCAATGACACCCATTTTACACATAACCAGGGAAGCTTTCAATAATTCTCCTACATTAAAACATCACTCTTTTGCATCCATCTTCCCCTCTTTCTCCAAATGTGCCTATGTCATTATCTGACATAGGATGTACTTACTCACTTACGATTTCTGTTTCTCCTCATTAGAATGTGAGCCTTATGCAGTTTACCTTCCCTATATGCCCTGAGGTTAGAAGTATCCCTGGTACACAACAGGTGCTCCATAAGTGTTTATCAAATGAATAAATAGCAACTACTCCATAACTTTCATTGTTCCCATCACCATCATCACCACTGTCTCTCAAAGCTATACCCAGGATCTTCCCCAGGCAAAATCTGGGGCTATTCATTGCTGATGGCGAACAATCATGAATGCATGGTGATAAACACAAATCTCTGTTTCCTTCTAAGTGTCCATAGATTTATAACTCCATGATTTACACAAAAGTCAGTCCAGTAAGTTTTTTAGCAATGAAAGACCTCCTTCTACACATTTAACAGTTATTGAGAATGATAATGATTATGATAATTTTTAAGGCAAATAGAGTACAGCACTACACACTGAATAGCGCAGGGGGGAAAATGGGTTTCTTGTCCTTTGGATAATCTACAATAGTTACTTTGGCCTGAAACTGGTGAAACTAAAATTTCTAGTCTTAAAAGATGTGATGTGATGGCATCTTTTTTACATTATTCTTTACAAAAAAAAAAAGAGAGAGAGAGAGAGAGAGAGAGAGAGAGAGAGAGAGCATAAAAAATAGTTAATATCCTCTCTGTTCTAGATCCTATTTGACTGTTTTCTGCCATATAAGCCCAATATGAGAGATAATGCAAACTTTTCACCATCAATCAACAATTATTTTATTCAGAATTTATTGGGCTATGACCCTTTTCTAGCAATAGTATTACTCCACATTTGCTTTATTTTCATAAAGTCCTATTAGTAAATTCTTCATGATCCTAAATAAGCATAACGATTAAGCACATAATAATTGTAAATCGAAAATCTACATATCATATTAGCTCAATTACTCATTTTGTGAATAATTCAAATCCCCAAAGAAACTCATATTTCATTGCTATGTTATTTATTCTGCAATTGTAAATACAGCAATACTTTATTCATGTGGGCTTCATCAATTTGGAATATGAAGAAATTCAGACAAGGTAAAAGGTAAAGGTTATCTTTGATTAGGATGTCCTTTTTAATAAGTTGAATAATTTTGCAACCAAATATAAAGGAGAAAAAAAACTGGAGAATATATTATTCAGCAGAACTCATGGAAATATTAAGAACAAGATTTTTGTTTGTTTTGTTTTTAAGGTAAAAGTACTTAAATATTCATTCAGTTACTTTAGTATTATTTAGTAAAGTATCCCACTTAATAGCAGGATTGTTTCAACTCTGACTCAGTTCCCTCAACTCTTTGATTTTATTATTTCAGTCTGTAAGCACTTCCACTTGGTATTAACCCTATAGCATACACTGAGTGATAATTATTATATTAATTGTAGTAGTACAGCCATGCATCACTTAATGATGAGGATACATTCTCAGAAAGGTGTTCTTGGATGACTCCAGTGTTGTGTGAACATTACAGAGTGCACTTACACAAACCTGGATGGCAAAGACTACTACATACCTAAGCTAGATGGTATAGCCTAGTGTTCCTAGGTTACAAACCTGTATAGCATGTTACTGTACTACACACTGCAGACAGATAACATGATGATAAATATTTGTGTATCTAGACATAGAAAAGGTGCAGTAAAACTATAATATGACAGATTTAAAAAGCAGTGCACCTGTGAATGGAGCCTGCAGGACTAGAAGTTTCACTAGTAGTAGTGAGTGAATGTGAAGGCCAAGGACATTACTGTACACTACTGTAGACTTTATACACACTGTCCCACAAGCCATCCCCTTGCTTCCTTCCAACAAGGTCAGAAGTGGAACACAGGAGCTGTCAGTGTTGCTCCATGAATAGGAATGTGAGCTGAACTGATGGGAAATCTTGAGGAGAAACTGGCTGGGTTAGGCATAGGTCACCATAACGGTGACCATCAAGAGGGAGTGAGAGGTAGCCTGTGGGTCAACAGGAATAAAATATCAAGATGGAGATATGAAGGTACATAGTGGTTTGTCAGGGTGGTGTGGTTTTGGCTATTGCATGTTGGAGCTGTGGTCAGATTAATGAACTTTGTGGTATTCATTTAAAAAGAGGGGGTTTAACATGAAGAATGTAGCACTGACTACTCAATATTTTGAATATGGTAATTTGTTTTTTGTTCCTTTGACCCTATCTGGCACAAAGGGCTCTCTCTGGCATTAAATTGATGGGAGAAATAAAATTTATATATACTTTTTGTCATTAAAACCTGAAAATATTTTCAATGTACAGGAACAGGCTGGCTCCACACTACCACAGAAAGCTTTTACTACCTGGCAGTGGAACTTAGTACTTATTAAGGTAGCTCCTGTGAACCTATGTCCTTATGCAGGATCTTAGGTCCTCAACCAAGAATGTGCAGCAGTGTTCTCTAAAGACCATCATGCTGGATCTGGGAAGGCAGTAGCACCCTCTGATTACGTAGCACTGAGGAGACAGGCTCCTCTGTGCCGAAACAGGTCAGTGGCTGACTGACTGAGATGTATTCTAGCACTCAAAATTGAGGTGCTGTGAGAGAGAATCTATTATCAAGTCCCACAGATATTGCTCCCATCAGAGAAAAAAAACAAGTTCTCCTGAACTTCCATGTCTTATAGGAAATTCAGCTCCATTATCATCTTATGAAACCACTGTCCTATATGAGGTCTGTTCTTGACCAAAATGTCATTAAAAGGTGCATGACTAGAGTTTAAAAGTAATAAACTGAATTACCATTAAAATAAATCCTGTAATTCAACAAGCTTGCTATTTTAGATTTGCCATTTCTTATCTAATCTGTTAGTAATGTTTTAGTACATAAGAATGCACAGGAGACATTTGAAAGATCACTAACATTTTTTGAATGAGACAATTTAAGTGTAATTTACCTTTGAAAAATTTTGTTTTCAGGTTTTAGTAAGCATATTTTAGTGAATTTGCTTTACTATCTTTGTGACATCAAATTGTTTGCTCAGTTAATTCTCTTAGTGCAAAATTAACTATATGCTCTACTTACTGAAAATAGCAGTATAGAAATACTCTGTTCTATATAGTCCATATTCTATATTTTATTCTATTTTAAATATTCCACATTTAACTGCAAGAACCATTGGCATTATATGTGATATCAATAGTTAGTGTGAATTCAACAAAGACAGATATTCAAAGCTGATAACTAACCTGGAAGACATTGCTTTAACCTTCCTGTGTTAAAAGAAATTGCAAAATATTTTTCCTCATTGACACTAAATATTTATAAATTGTTTGTTGTTTTCATTACTTGAAATGCCTCAAGGAGCCATCATACCCACCAATCAAATATTTTAGGCACAAATCATATGAATTAAAACTATCTCAGCAGACACAATGTTGGTAAGCAGGAAAAAAAATATTATATTCTGTACCTGATGGTCAACAATCTAGCAGTTTGTTTTTCCAGAAGGGAAGGGAATTTTGGTGACAGGGGTCATCTGAAAACTTCTGTGTCTGCTTTCTTGAGATTCAAAAATGGCCTTCTATGTTCTCTCAGAGCCTCAAGGCTTGAAAGTCATCCAAAAGCTAGGAACCAATCTAAAGTAGATTGGCTTATACCCAAATTTAATGAAACTTCCTTAGAGGAAACTGATTTCCCTCATTATCCTTTATGTAGATAATATGTGGAATTAATTCTCCTTCACTAAGTTATCATTACATTGAGCAGACAAACACAGATATAATGTTATTAAAAGTAATGGAACGAGTTCATCCACTGTTAACTTTAATGGTTTATATCCTCTCAAGTGTCCCAGAGAAATGTCTCTGTCTCACTGTTTTAGCAGATAAAAGGTCAGAGCTAAGGTCACAAAATTTCATGCTCACTAGAGAAGGATGTGCTCTCTCTCAGGCTTTACTCTCTTGGAGCTTTGAATGAAACTAGGAGAAGCAGACATAACTGTTTTAAAGATTTCTTTCCAACTACCTATGGTAACAGATACAGGTATATATGTGCTTCACATGTTTATTTTGCACAGTAATTGCAAAACATGATTTTATTTTTATAATAAAATTATAAAGAGAGCACATGAGATATTTAACTTTAACATTTCTTTCTGGGTATTAGAAATAGTATTTCTTTTTTAATATTCAACAATCATACTTACAAATTAATATTCAGAATGAATAAAAACTGGGCAAGTAACACCTTATATTTTAATCATCAATCTTGTTCATTTTGCCGAAAGTAAAACCTAATCAACCTGAGTAAAAAGCTTTTACTAAGCATCTCTCAACTATATAAAAAAATTTACAGAACTATAAGTGCAATATAAAGGATACACACACACATACTCACATATATTCATATATACACACTTGTATATATATAAAGTATAAAATATATATTAAATGCATATATGTAAAATATGTAACAGACCATCACAGAGCTATGTGCTTACCCCTATTTTATTTTTGTTCATTCAACAAGCATTTGTTGAATCCCTACTATGCATTGGGCACTGTATTAGTATTGAGGATACAAAGAAAAACAATACAGGTTTTGTGCTCTTAAGAAGTTAATGATTAAAGAGAGAAGAAGGCAGACAAATAATATCAGTAACTATAATTACATGAGAAGAGTTCAACACAAAAAGAAGTTGTTCTCATAAAAAAAAAAAAAACATGGAAAAAATGACTGGAAAAAGCATGATAACAAGGACAAAATTTACCCTCCAGTTTAAAAGAACTAAAATATTAGACAAAATATGTAAAACCACAGTTGTCAACACATTGAAAATGAATGAAAGTGACTTTCAAGAAACATAAAACAAATCAAAGGAGCCCTATGTTTGTCCCAGCTGATTACCTATAGAAAGTCTCCACCTTATGACACAGAGAGGGGAAATCCAGGCAAAGCCCAGTGAACATCTTAAGGTACAGAGACAGAGATAGGAGTCCAGGGAAACCAAGATGCCTGGTGTTTGCAGGACACAACACTGAAGAGGAGAGCCATACACAGAAAAAGAATTCCAAAGGTCAGCAGATGGTTACTACTGAGTATTCAGTCAGTAGCAAGCAGTGCATTCATGGGAGACAACTACCCGAGGCAGGGAAAGAGTCACTCAGAAGGATTAAAGGTAATAGTACCCAAGGACCATACAAGGCCAGGAGTGATGCCTGTCCCCAATAAACAAAATGGAAAATCGAATAATTCATAAGTATGATTTGAAGAACTGAAAAGAGTAGTGCCTCCAAAGTCGAGATAAGTAAACTCTGTTCTAGTCCCACGTATCAAACCTTAGAAGAAGACCTTAAAGGATTGAACTATTACCCACTTTAACCATCTTTCAGTACAAAGCTCAAGAACATTTTTTTAATAAATACAATACTCAGCAAACACAATGCCTGAATTCATAAAAAATTATCAAGTATGAAAGAAGAAGGAAAATACAATCTATAATGAAAATAAAAAATGTCAACCTATAAAAACTAACCCAGATAACATACAGTCGGCATAAAAAAGTTTTAACTGGATTTCGTGTATTCAAGAGGCTAGAGAAAGATTAAACATTTAAATCAGATATAAAAAAGTCCCAATTTGAATTTCGAAAAGTGAGAATTACAATATCTGCTTTGTAAAATATAGTCTAGAAATATGACAGATGACATTTTAGTAAAAAAGATAGCAAACCTGAAGACATAATAATAGAAACTATCCAAAATAAAATGCACAGAGTGAAAAGACTGACAAAAATTGTAAATGCTCAGTAAAATATAAGACAAAAAATAACCAGTAAAATATGAGACAATTTTAAGTGACCAAGTATATGAACAATTGGATTCCTGAAAGGGAAGGGACAGAATAAAATATTCAAAATAGGAGCTGAAATTTTCTAAATTTTATGAAAATTATAAGCACATATATCAAAGAAGCATAACAAAGTCTAAGCATAAAATATACATAAAGAAAATTATACCATGGAATATAGTTAAAACCAGTGATAAGAAAATGTTAGAAGCTACAAGAGGAAAAAATTACAGAAGCACAAATACATGGATGACAGCAGATTTGTAGGGGGCAACAAAAGAGGACAGTAGTGTAATGTCTTTAAAGTATTAAAAGAAAAAAACAACCTAGAATTCTTTATCCTACAAAAATATTTTTTTAAAATGAAGGTAAATTAATTTTTTAAAAAATTAAGAGTAGCTTTAGGTTCTCAGTAAAATTTTGAGGAAGGTACAATGATTTCCCGTACACTCCCTGATCCCACACATGCATAGACTTCCCTGTTATCAACATCCACCCACAAAGGTGATAATTTGTTACAATTGATGAACCTACACTGACACATTATAATCACTCAAAGTCTATGTTTTACATTACCATTCATTCTTGGTGTTGTACATTCTAAAGATTTGAACAAATAAATAACAACATGTATTCATTATTATGGTATTATACAGAGTATTTTCCCTGCCCTAAAAATCCTCTGTGTTCTACTGATCCATCCCTCCCCAAGGCCCTGGCAAGCACCATGTTTTACTGTTAAGGACTTTTCCAGACATGCAAAAGTTGAAACTAGATCCAGCAAAACTAGAAACCTGGATCTGCACAAAGGAATAAAGAGCAATGAATATAATAAACATATGGACAAATATAAAGACTTTTATTCTTATTATTTAAATATCTTTAAAAAAATGATTGACTGAACAAAGCCAATGTAATAATAATATGTTATAGAATTTATTATATATATAAAATATATGACATTAATAGCATAAGATGTATTCTATAAACCCTAAAGGAAGCACTTCAATGTCAAAACAAAGAGTAATAGTTAATAAGCCAACAAAGGAAAAAAATGCAATCACAAAAAAAAAAATACTCAATCCAGAAGAAGAGGAAGAAAAGAACAAAGAATAGAGGAGACAAATAAAAAAAATAGCAAGATGGAATATTTAAACCAAACAATATTAATATCATTAAATGTCAATGGTCTATACACTTCAATTAAAAAGCAGAGACTGTGAAATAGGATAAAAGAGCAAGACAACTATATGCTAGCTAACAAGAAACTCATGTTAATTATAGATGGGTTAAAAGTAAAATGATGGAGGTGGGCAAGAGAGAAATATAACATACTAACACTAATCAAAGAAAAGCAGTAATGGTTGTTTAATATCAGACAACACAGAACAAAGAAGATGACAAAAACAAAAAAGAGTCATATTATAATGTTAAAAAATTCATCAAGAAAGCATACCGATTTATGCGCCTAATAAAGGAACATCAAAATATATAAAGCAAAATTCAAACTGCAAGGAAAAGTAGACAAATCCACAGTTATAGTCAACAATTTCTATACACCTAACTCAACAATAGAAAAAACAAAAAGAAAGAAAATCTGTAAAGGTATAGAATACTTGAATAAAATTGCCAATCAATTTAATAAAATTGAAAGCTATAGAATGCATCACCCCCCCCAAAATAACAACAACAACAATAACGACAACATTGTTTTTAACTGAACATGTACCGTCTTGGGATACACAACAAATCTTAGTAATTTAAAAAGATTCAAATAATTGTTGCAAAATCTATTATTTGACAACAATGTAATTAAATTAGAAATCAATAATATAAAAATATTTGGAAAATCTCCTGTATTTTAAGACCATATAACATACCTCTTGGTAGCAAAGAGAAATCAAAAGGGAAAGTATTTTATATTGAATAAAAGTGAAAACACAACATATCAAAATTTGTGCTAAAACAATACCGAAGAGAAAATTTATAGAACTAAACTCTACTTTCAGCTTCTATCTTAAGAAACTAGAAAAAAAATAAGAAAAATGAAACTCAAAGTAAGCAGAAGAAAAGATAAGAGCAGAATTCAATGAAATGGAAAACAGAAAAACAACAGAAAAAATTAATATAACAAAGTCTTGTCTTTGAAAAGATCAATGAAATTGATAAATCTCTAGCCATTTTAATAAGAAAAAAAAAAAGAACCTATTTACCAATATCAAGAATGGGAGGTAAAATCAAAACTGATTTTATAATTATTAAAAATGTAATAATTAATGTTATAAACAACTTTATGTCAATAAATTTGACTTATTAGATGAAACAAATGTACTTCTTGAAAAATCAATTACCAAAGCTCACTCAAAAAGAAACAAATACGGTAAATAAGTCCAATGCCTGTTAAATAAATTGAATTTTTCACTAAGAAAAATTATTCTCACAAAGAAAACTCCAAGTACACATGACATCACTGGTGAATTATGTAAAACATTAATGAAAAAAATAATACCAATTCTATACAAAAAATTGAAGAAGAAGGAATATTCCAACTCATTCTATCTGGTCAATAGTACTCAGATACCAAACCAAAGATATTAGAAGAAAAAAAAACTACATACCTCTATACATAATTTAAAAATCTCTTTATAAAATTTAAGTAACTTAAATCCAAGAATATATAATATATATTATATATACATATATACATGTTTGTGTTGTGTATATATATATATATATATGTGTGTGTGTGTGTGTGTGTGCGTGTGTGTGTGTGTGTGTGTGTGTGTATGATGACCAAGTGGGGTGTATCCCAGTAATGCAACATTAGTTTCTCATTTGAAAATTAATCAAAGTGATTCATTGTGCTGACTGACAAACTAAAGAGGAAAACCATTATGATCATCTCTATAGATCAGAAAAAGGTTTTTAACAAGATCCAAAATCCAATATCTACTTCTAACTTTAAACAAAAATAAATCTCTCATCGAATTGGAAATAGAAAGGAATTTCCTCAGCCTGATAAAGTATTTATGAAAACTGTACAGCTACTAGCATACTTAATTGTGAAAGACTTGATGCTTTCCCTCTAAGATCAGGAACAAGACAATAATATCCTTTATCACCATTTTTATTCAACATTGTACTGGAGATCATATCCAGTACAATAGACAAGGGGGAAAAAGTCTTCCACATTGGAAAAAAAATAATAATAAAACTGCTTTTATTCACAGATGACATGACATTTACCTGGAAAATTCTATGGAATCTACAAATAAGCTACAGAACTAAAAAGTGAGTTTAACAAGTTGCAGGATACAAGAACAACATATAAAAAATCAACTGTCTTTCTATATACTGCTAACAAGAAATGGGAGAGGATATTAAAAATGCAATCACATTTACAATAGCAAAAAACATTTAAAACATTGAGAGATAAACTTGACAAATGATATACAACTTCTGTACACTGAGAACTATAAAACTTTGCTGAGATAAATTTAAAAAGACTGAAGTAAATGGAGGGACACATCATATCCATTACTTAAAAAATTATCTAAAGCTCATACTAAAATGCAAAGGACCTAGAATAACCAAACCATTTGAAAAAAAAGGAACATAGTTGGAATACTACACTACCTGACTTTAAGACATTATGAAGTGTAGTAATCAAGATAGTGGAGTACTGGCATTAAGATAGACAAAGAGGTCAATGCAACAGAATGCAGAGTGCAGAAATAGATCCACACATACATCATCTATTGATTTTCATTAAAGGGGCAAAGACAATTCAGTGGAGAAAGAATAAACTATTCAATAAATGATACTGGAACAATCAGATATCTATATGCAAAAGATAAACTTTGATCCATATTTTATGTTACTGACATTAATTTAAAATTTAAAACAATAAAACCTCTAAGAGAAAGCACAAAAGAAAATCCTCTGACATTGAGTTAGATGAAGATTTTTTTAGATAAAATACAAAAGCACCATTCATTAAAAAAGGGAGGGAGGTATAAATTGGACTTCATTAAAATGAAAAACTTGCTCTTCAAAAGAAAAAAAATCACTGTTAAGGGAATGAAAGACAAGCAGTAGTATACTGGGAGATAATATTTGCAAATGCTATATTTAACAAAGGACTTGTATCCAGAATGTATAAACTCTCAAAACTCAATAACAAGAAAATAGTCAATTATGAAAAAATTTAGCGAAATTTTGAAAAACATTCCACCAAAGAAGATAAGATATATGGGTAACAAATACGTAAAAAGTGTTTGCAAGAAGTAAAGCAACTGAAACTCTCATAAGCTGCAGGTGTGAATATAAAATCTTTATGACCACTTTGGAAAATAATTTGGTAGTTTCTTGAAGAGTTATATACATACACTTGTCACACAATCCAGACATTTCACTTCTAGTTTTTTGCTAAGAAGAATAAAATCTCTATAAAGATTTATACATGACTGTTTATAGCTGCTTTATTTGTAATTGCCAAAAATGAATTCCTATTAGCAGGTAAAAGTATAAAAAAAAATTGTGATATACCCATAAAATAGAATATATTCAGCAATAAAGGGTAATTTACTATTGATACAAACAACGATATGAACCTATATCAGAATAATTAAGCTGAATAAAATAGCCAGACCCCCCCCCAAAAAAAGAGTACATACTGTAGATATGTAAAAATTTATATAAAATTCCAGAAAATGCCAAGTAACCTATAGTAACACAAAGCAGATCAGTGATTGCCCAGGTATGGAGATAGGACAGGGAAAGGGCAGAGTGGGGTGAAGAAACTTTTGGTGATTTTGAATATGTTCTTTATCTAATTATAATTGTTTCATAAATTTATAAATGTCCCAACTTATTAAATTGTACACTTTAAACATGTGTAGTTTATGGTATCATAAATAATTGTATTGCATATCAATTACTCTTCAATAGAGTTGTTAAAAAGAGATAGAAGGCTTTGTAAGTTCAAAATTTAGGGTAAAATGTAGATCAGAAAAGAAACCCAAGTTGAGGCAAGAAGAAGTCGGTTTTTGACCTTCATCAGGATACCAAAAGAAAAGAGATATTCAAGAAGGAAGTGATTTTCAAAATATGTAAGGAATCAGATAGGTCATCCAGAATGCAATGGAGAAAGTCAAACCATTCAACCTTTTTCAGACATTATTGATATTCTAGAACCCAGTTTGGTCAGAATGGTATGAAGACATGTTAAAGTCAGCTTAAGAAGTAAATGGAGGTTATAAAACCAGATATGGTCAGAATACTTTGATGAGTGATGTTGGGAATGGGATTAGAGAATGGAGAGTCCAGGACCTCAAGGGGGAATAGCACCTCAGGAAAGGTCTTCTGGGATGTGGACACTAGAGTGAGTTGGAGGGCTGAGGGGAAGGAGCCTGTGGAGAGGCAAACTGGAAGGCTTAAGAAAGGAAGAAAAAAAACAAGTGAAGCAAAGTTCTAAGTTGACAGATTGGTATGAAATTAAAAATAAAAGTGGATCAGAACATTTCAGAAAAAGGGAAGCCCTTGTCTTCCATTGAAAAGGGAAAGAAGATAAGAAAAGAAATATGGATAGAAATCTTAACTAAATGTATAGAAGGAAAAGAAAAATTTGTAAAGAGGGGTGATCATATAATGCTAGTTCATATCTTCTCAGTTGAAAAGAAGGTCAAAGTAATTAGCTAGGAGCTTTAGAATAGGGCTAAAAACTTAGAGTAGTCGCTATAGGATCAACCAGAGATAAGTAAAAAGTTGGCAGGTAATACTGAAGGCTCAACCAAGTTTAAAAATCACAAATTACTATACAGCCAATAAACCAAAAGATATGATTTTCTTTATTCAGAAAAAACAAAAAGATAGTTTGAAAGACTGGAGGTTAGCCAGGAAGTGCAGGCAAATGTCAGGAGGGAATAGAATCGTGGTTGCTTTTTACAGTATATTTGAAATGATTTCCTCAGTTCTGATACATTCATTCATTCATTGAAAAGAATATTTACTTAGAATTTGGTAGACTTGAGTTGTGGAGCATGCCAGAATAATTATCTTCAATGAAGGTTAACAGTATATAATCAGTAGGAGAATAAATAAATTTATTGATTCCTCTTTTTTTTGCCGTGGACATTAGCCTGCAATTGGATCACAGAATCAAGAGCCAGAAGTGATCTTAAGGGTAATAAAGTTCAATACTATGATTTTATTGATGAGGAAGCAGACATAGAAAGGTCCAGGGATTTTTCCAAAGGTAGTAAGAGATAGAACAAAATTCTTTGGTTCCCAGCATGGATTTTAGCCAGTCACCGAGTTTCTTTTGCAAACTTCCTGATCGAGGTTAAAGGCAACATATTGTACATTATTCCTAGAAATACTAAATCATATGCATTATTTGGGGAATAATTTTGGTTAGGGGAACTTTGCTCTAACAATAAGTTTAAAAATACACTGGCAGTGGCCGTATCACCTACTATTTCCAAGGAATTTAAATTAGGAAAATTTCAAATTGGAGACAATACTTATTCTCAGCATACTCCATCCAGCTCTAATACTGTTTTTTACATTTACAACTGAAAATATATGACTATTTCAAATAATGCTATCTTACTGCCTAGTTTTTCCAGCTTTTAATTTCCTAATTATAAGATAAATACCATATCAGGAGTTGGTCTGGACTAGACATTCTGAGATGACAGCAACAGGGAAGAGCAGAAAGTTATTGCAGGTGGGAAATGAGATTATATGTGTTCCTTGAGGTCAAGGACCATGCCTATTTTGTTCGCTGACATATTATTCAGCATTTAGAACATTATCTCCCATGTAGTAAGTGCTCAAGAAATATTTATTGAATGAATTCATCAAGTGAGACCAATGGACACAATTAATCCTACTGGGAGATGTGCATGGTATCCAAAGTAAAGACAAGCTCAAGCTCGGTTTATCAAGGCCCTGAGGATGCAAAAAGGTCTAATCTAGAAGGTGTAAGTACAGGCAAAGATAAACTTTAATATTTGGTATAGCAAACACAGCCAAGAAGGTCCAAGGGCAGGAAAGTAGGAGTTTATTCTAGAACTCAATTTCTTCAGTGGGTCTGAGGACTCATCCATGTCATACAGACAAACCTCTGTGTGATATGGGCAGCGAGGATCAATTAAGCATAAAACTGATATAATGGGAAAAGCACTGGATTTGGAGTCAGAGACTGGTTTTGAATTTTATTTCTGTTATTAACCAAAAATATGGACTGAGCAATTTGCTTGACTCACTGCTATTATATATGCACCTTCTTAAAATTCACCTAATGGCAAAACTCGTTTCACGTTTCATACAGCTTAAACTCTGCTGTCTTGCCATTTGAACACGCTCTTCCCTGCTGCTGTTCAGTTATTATTTTCTCTCTGGACTCTCTTTTTGAGTTTCTTTGGGGTATTCTTCTAGGCATCCCCTCAACACTGGTGTCTCCAAAGGATCTGTCCTCAACTCTCTCATTTTGTACAATCTTCCCAGTCAATCTCATCTACCACATTGCTTAAAATACTTTGTCTATAACTTTAGCCTAGATATCTCTCTTGGATTCAGACTCATATATCCAACTTTCTACTAAATATCTCCCTATGAATATCTTCCAGCCACTTGAACCTGAGAAACAATATGGCCTGAAACAAATGAACATTTCTCTTGACTCCCCTCCCCATTGTCTTAGTCTATTTGGACTGTTGTAATGAAAATGACATAGCCGGGTGACTTAAACACTAAACATTTCTCACAGTTCTGGAAGCTGGGAATTCCAAGACCAATCCTCCAGCAGATTCAGCATCTGGTTAGGGCCCACTTTCTGGTTCATAGATGTCAAATTCTGGCAGACTTCTCACATGGCAAATAGGGAGAGGAAGTTCTCTGGGTCTCTTTTTGTAAGGGCACTAATCCCACTCATGAAGGCTCCACCCTCATGATTTAATTACTTCCAAAGGTCCCACCTCCAAATACCATTACATTGAGGATCATGTTTCAACATATGAATTTGTGGGGGACACAAATATTTTGTCTATAGCATCTCTCCAACTCCAGTTCCTTCTCCTCTATTTAGTTACCTAAACCAGGATTAGTCTAGATGCCTCTATTTCTCTCACCCTTATGTGTTTAAGCAATGATTTCATCTTTTGTTTTCTATCTGTTAAAAAATGTTTTTGCATTCTCCTTTCTTTCTCTTATTCTCACTGCTATTCATATTATACTAACTTTTTTCTAGTGCCTCATGTAAGTAATACTTTCATCTGTCTTATTCTCTCCATTCATTCTCTACTCAGCTTTGAGTGATCTTTTTAAAATGCAAGTCCAGTCTTAATATACTCCTGCTTAAAAATCTCTTTACTCCTCTGTAGCTAGCTGACTATTAGTTACAGTAATCCTGGTATAATATTAATAATACCTCCTTTCACAATATATGCATTATATGTACACTATATATTATATATATATATAATCACTCTATCCTGACCCTAAAAAATGAAGTCCAACCCCATTATCATAATATGCAAAAAGCTTTTCATGACCTGAACCTCCTTACTCCTTTAGCCTCACCTCTAGTCACCTTCCCTCTGTTCCAGTCATGTTGAATTAATTGCTCCTTCTTCATGTGTTCATCTCTTTTGTGTTTTTGTAGAGAAAGCCATCCCCATCAGAGTCACTGTATAATCCCCATTAGTCCTTTAACATTCAAATTAAAGATTTTCTGTGATGCCTTGCCTGAGCTCTATGACATCTCTGGGAGAATAGACCACTTCTTCCTTTGTGCTTTTACTCCTTTTGTAAAAGCCACTTAATGTCTTTCTTTCTTTTAATTATATCGGTCTTTATGAAATTATGGTTTCTTAGAGGTCAGGAGCTATGTCTTATTTACCTTTAGTTTCTAACACATAGCATAGTGCCTGGCACATAGAACTTAATAAATGTTCAAAGGACATGATTGGATTAATGAACATGTCAGAAAGTTCTAGTGGATGAGAGAATGGAAATGAGCAGAATTTTAAGGTCAAGGCAGTGAGTCAACATGGTAATCTATGTAGCCTTATTTCACCCCCTGTGAATGAGCTTTAATCTCCCAATTCAAATTCCATTATATATAGAAGTCTTTGGCTTTGAAGTATTACCACCAGTAAAGCTGCCCTCTGGCACTACTGGATCGCACATTAGGAGAGCAGAGAACCAGCTGCCTGTAGGATTATTTTCAAATTCAATTTTCAATTAAAACTGTAGAGAATTGCCATTTAAATAACATTTGCTTTGTTAGAAGCCTACAACCTAGAATGAATCAATCTCAAAAATAAATAAATATGCCAATAATATGCATTAAGAAGGTTTACTCCACACATGAAAAGCTGTTTTATTCCTGTATAAGAATTTCATGGTTTTCTTTCTTCAATAGTGTACTCACATATTTCAATAGTCCTACAGGCCTTATTCCAAAAGGATCTTTTACTCCTTCAATAAACATCAGAGAATCTTCAGAGCTGGACTAGTCTTTAGAAAACATTAACCTAACCGTCCGTTCATTTTTGCAGATGAAGAAATGAAAATCTAAAGACTGTAAGTACCCAAGGTCATACTTCTGTGGAGGCTAAGCCCTTCACCTCTCACAAAGTCCTCTTCGTTCCCACCCCATTATATTTAGAGACAATAACACCATTCAAATAAAACAGTAAGAATACTGAACTCCAAACACTACTTAATTCTGCAATTGTTGGAAATCTTGCATCACCAGAAATGTTCCATTTTTCAAGAGGCTAGTTTGAAAAAATAGTCATATCTTTTATCATGCGTATTTCTAACATGCATCCTTATCCCACTCCTCCATGTAATTCTCTAAAAAGAGGGGCACTTTCTGCTTGATTCTCATTTATGAACTGAGTTGACAATTGAGAAATGGCTCAAAAGACCTTATAGTTTTCTGCTCAATAAGGCACTGTGCTTTCTATGGCTAAATCACCATTCTTTTAACTTCTCCACTCGGAGTTACCTTCCTTTTCTTTCTTTAAGGTGATAATTATAGTAATGACCGCACCATCAGGTATTTCTTGGGAATTAACGATCAACTGAGGTTAATGGCCCACAGAATGACCATGGTTCATCAACTCCGCCCAGTCTGTCATTAATCCCCAGAGAATGTCCTGCTTCTCAACTGTTATTGCTTAATTTAGACACTTTTCATTCCCATCAACCCTTACAATACAGCTGCATCCACCAAGAAGTTTTGTGTGATTTTACTTGTCTACATACTAATGGTTCAGCAAGAGTGGTTTCCCTAACTGGTGATCAAATAAAACTAGAATGTACCTTAATAAAAGATATTTTAAAAGACACTAAATATTTCTAGACATGTTAATATTTTACATATTTTGTACATGACTTTTAAATCACAAATAGGTAGGATGCTCTGTCCTCAAGAATATAACCCCCAACTCTCCCTCCAATTCTTCCTTGGCCTTCTCCTATCTTCAACGCACAAAATAAATCTAAGTGCTTTATTTATTTTTACAAGTTATCCTTCTTGGTTAGAAGTAGTTTTAAACTCTAAATAGTGTCATAGTTGTCTATGACACTAAATGTCACATATCCCTTACAAGCAGTTTCCAGACATTATACAACTCACAGCACTGCTACCTCATTTCATTCAGAGATGCATAAAGCTTCACTGGCCCTCTTTTTTGGCTCATTTCTTTCTTTAGTTTGATGAATGGAACTACAGTGGTCCTAAGGGAAGTGGAAATGTAAGATAGAGAGAAAGGCCTAGGGGTAGCATGTAACAATCCAGAGCTCTTTTAGCACCAAAGTCAAGTTCAAAAAGACAATCAGATCTATATTGTGAGAAAATATATAATGTCAACAAATAGTATTTAATGAAAATGGGGGAAAGAGATATCTATATTGTCATGTTTTTATATGAATGCAAAGTATAAAAAGGAAAAGATGGGAAGAATCAATGATTTTTGATAATTCCATAATAATTCTTTTAGTACAAGTAGAAAGCAATAATAAATATTAAGGATTCAAAAACATGTATAATAGGACAAATATAGTGATCAAGAACACCCAGGAGATATGAGCTTTAGTTTTAGATCTGCTAGTCATTAGGTAGGTAACCTTTGACAATTTATTTATTCTCTGTGGATCTCAGTTTCCTCATCTGGAAAATAAAGTATTGAACTAGATAATGTCCTCCTTTATTTTCAACAATAACATTCTATGGTTCTCTGAATCCATTATCAACTGTTTGAATAATCAACTGTCATAATAGAATTTAATTATATGTGACAGATTTTTTTCAAAATACTTACTTTTTTATACTCCAAGCTTATACATTTACTTATGTTTACTCATTTGTCAAGCAGTGTATAATAGAGAATGAATACAGTGGTTAAAAAAAAAAAGCTACATGGAAGCCAGTATGTAATAATCCCGGTTCCTGTACCAAGTGACTTACAGTCTACTGGGGGAAACAGAAAAGGAGGGTAACAATAACAAATTCAATACTACAACCAATTCCCTATCATGAGAAAAAAAAATATTTTTCCAACAAGTATTTGGAGATAAGTGAGAAATGAAGAAGTTTAAAAAGAATAAAATAGACTTGGAGCAAAAGGGAATTGATAAACTACCACTAAAAGAAGAAATGTCATAATTTTAAGCCTTGGGCAGCCAGAGTCACTGGGAGAAGGTGGTGAGGAAAGCAAGACCAGGTCACGTTGGACCCATAGTTTACAACAAGGGGTCTGAGGCTTATTTGAAGTGAAATGAGAAGCTATTGGAGACTTATTAAATGATTGTCAGCTAGAAAATTAACTTTTGACCTTTTCAAGAATACAAAAATTACTTTATTCAACCAGAACATTAAGAATAGAAAGTATTTCAGTTCACCAGTGACTGAATACAACTTTCAAAAACTACAACTTTAAAAAAATATATATGAATATCTATGTCAGGTAAATGGCTATGATAATTAGCTGAGTTACATCCTCTCTGTCAAATTCATACTTTCACAAAGAAACCTAAGTGCGGGTTTTTATTTCTTAAGTTTAAAATAAATCTCACTGATATATTTCACAATTATTTGGGAGGTTCAGAATTTAGTATCAGTCAAATGAATTTGCCAAGAGGGAAGGAACTTAATCTGCACAGATATGCAACTAATAGAATGTTCAAAGGCAAGAACGAGAACCAAGAGTCATTGAGGATATTAGTGAAGAAAGGAGAACTGTGTTTGGGCATCTAAATCTCACTAGTAACAGCAATAAACGAGCCTTACTTTGGGTTTCAGAATTGTTTGATATGCTCCAATCTACTATGTGAGATATAATCTTCAAAGGGAATTGATAAAAGCCCCAATATTTGGGACTCTTAAACTCAGACTGGATAACATATTAGGAAGGATTTTCAAGGAATCAGTTCTGCACTGGGAAGAAACTGAACTCTATGACATGTTTCATCCTTATACTTTTCCAGTGTTCAATAAAATTTTTAAAAATGGGGAGAGGAGATTATTCAGAATTCTTTTTATCTTCACATATACAGGGTTTTCTTTTTCTATCAAGGATAACTGTACTAGCACAACTAATAAAAGTGAAAATAGAACATTATAGCATTGCAATTTTAGAAGTACTGTGGATAAGATGACATCAAAGAAATAGATGCAATATCTGATCGACTGAATCTTAAGGAGACGTGAGCTTTTAGCGAGACGTGAGGCAAATTATTTGCCTTTTTGCACCTCAGATATTTCAACTGTAAAAATAGAGAATTAGGGTCTATGGCCATGCCACCCTGAACCCTGAACACACCCGATCTCATCTGATCTTGGAAGCTAAGCAGGGTCAGCCCTGGTTAGTACATGGATGGCAGACCACTTAGGAATACCAGGCACTGTAGGCAAAAAAAAAAAAAAAAAAAAAAAAAAAATGAACTAGGGGTAAATCTCTATATAGCTCATTTACTATTAATCTATCTTTGATTTATGTTTATAACATATTTATAAATATGTAATGTTTATAACATAAGTAAATAATAAATGCATGCATTAATAATTAAATATATGAATTCTACTCAGTCAAAACTCTTCCCCTAGCAAACTAGGACTGATTAAAGTGAAAAGGGAATATATTAATTTTCATAACTAAAAACCTAGATGGTAAATTCAGGGACAGCTGGATCCAGGAGCTCAAGTGATGTTTTTCTAAGAAAACTCAAAATCTACCACACATTCAAACATAATTGTTTTAATATGGATTGGGTTCCCTGTCAATAAAAGAGATTTAATAAGATAGACATTTATTTCTCTTTTTCTAAACAATCCAGATGTAGGCAACCCAGAACTGTCTTGGAAGCTCCTCCATCACCTGGGAGCCAGGCTACTTCCAACTTTCTGCTCTGCTATCCCTACAATGTGGTCTTTCTCCTCAGTTTCCAGGATGGAGTCCTAGCCAATAAATCCATATTCCAAACAGCAGGAAGGAGGAAGGAAGAAAGGTGGCAGTGATTCTACCGCTCTCTTCTGACAGAAATTTTCTAGACACGGCCATTCTGGACTAGACTTCCACTTACTCCCGGGGCCATAGTCAACTGCAAGGCATGCTGGGACTTATAGTTTTTATTCCAGGCAACTATATGACACCTAAAAGAGTTGGGGGTCCTAAGAGGGAAAGAATGCATATTCAAGTAAATAACTAAGTTTTTCACATAACATTGATAAAATGTAAGTGCCAAACGATTGAGAATTTTTGTGGCGTTCACTTAAACTTAGATGTGAAACAGTTACTGAAATATAGTAAGCATTCAATAAATATTTGTTGAAAGAATGAATGGGTAAATATGCACATATGTAGAAAAACAGGTGAAATGTGTTAATGGTAATGCAAGTTCACCAAAACTCCTTTACGGATTGCAACAGCATAAAAGCACCTTAAAAGCAGCTTCTTCATCTTCCATAGATGACATGAATAGTAAAACATGAGTTGTAAAGTCACAGATGTAGATTGATATCATAGGTTCACCACTTACTGAATTTGTGATCTTGGCAGATTGATCTGATCTCACTAACCCTTAAGATATAATGTTAGGTATAATCTAAATTTATAGAAGACTTCAACTGAGTAAAAGTAAAAAAACAGAGAATGGAATACTTTACACATAATAAGCACTCAATAATGGTCATTCCTCCTCCATTTTCAATTAAATTCTGTATTTCTAAATAAAACTTGGAAACTACTCCAGTTTCTCTAGGATTACCTCTGGAAAAAATCTATGATTCTGAATGTTATCCTTTGATGGGGTTGTTTGGTGCTCACAGCATATTGACATATTGAAGCAGATACTAGAAGCTCGAGTTAACAAATTTTTAACCCAAATCTCTTTGGTAGATTTTTACATGCAAATGTATTAAAGTTAAATCCTGCAAAAGGAACCCAAAAGTAAACAAAGCCCTTAAAATCAATGTTACATATTGGAACATGTGTCTATTAAGCATGGACATGTTCTTGTCCTTACATATATGTACACACCTAAAATAAAACATTTATTTGATTATGAATCAGCTTGTCATAGTTTGGTAATCCAGTACAAAAATCTAAACTGAAGAAATAAAAACAAAGCTATTGAAGAACAATATAATACAACCTGCTTCCTTAAAAATACAAACACAAAATAAAACATGAAAAAAAGCCACCCTAATATTTGTAATCATTACATTTTTGTTTTAATTGATATAATTTTTAAAAAGAAAAAAATAGATAACTTACTAACATAAATTAAGCTTGTTTAAGATACATATTATCTTTCAGGAGTCATCTGAAGAAAGATTCATGGCTAAGATAATCACTAAAGGTTGAATTTGCTGGAAAAACTTATTTTGAAGTAGGTCAGGAATTCTTTCAAAGCAATAGATGGACTGAAAAACATTCACCTGTCAACTCCAAATCGAGTAACAGTGTTGATCCTGCAAAATTCTTTCAGTCACTATAAAGTAAAGTGAAAAAAAAAAAAAAAAAGAAAAGAAAAGAAAGAAAGAAAGAAAAGAAAACAAGAAAATAGCACATTAAACTATAAATTGCTTTTAGGATTTATATTTTCCCATCCTTCTAAAGTAGCATTTAATAAAATAATCTGATTCTCACTCCAATTTGATCATAATAAAACAGATATTCCCAAACCCAACTTGCTACTATTTCATCGCTGAGTTCTAAGCACCTTTCATTTATCCTTAAAACCAGAATCTTTTTATCAGAAAAGGTATTTACTCATAAATCCAACAAGTATTATGAATTTTTGAGGGAAAATAGCAATGACCTGTAGCTGAGATATTTTCTCTCCTAAACCACTTGTGTAGAAGCCCATAAAATGATATGAATCCCTTAGGAATTTGTTTGGCCTTAATTTGTGGGAGTTTTACTGTTATTTTGTTTCCTTGATGGAGAAGAGCAGAGAGGGAGCCAGCATTTGTTGAGCATTTATTTTGGGCCATGTACTTCACAAATGTTATAATATTTAATCCTCAAACAACCTACACAAGTTTATGTTAATACTCTCATTTTATATTTGGGAAATTGATGTTCCAAAGGCACTGTGACTTGCTAAAGATAATTCGTCTAGGAAGTGGTTTGGCAAGGCTTGGGTCTGTTGCTTCTTGTCTTTCCAAAATAGCAGCTAAACAATGTCTTCCCAATAATGCAGCTAAACAATACAACTGCACCAGTGTGTAAAGCTGAGGACGGCTAAGAAAAAGATCCACTCCACCAAGAATAAGTGAAAGGCCCTCTTGTCAAAGACAGGTAATTATTTTAGCAAATCACTCAAAACAATGAGCTGGCATAAGAAAAGGACTTATACAAATTCAAGTTTAGCAAAACGAATTTTCAGTGCTTCACAAATTCTTCTTGCCTGCTTTCTTATGTACCCATAGCCACCACAGATACCAAATCTAAAGTTGTGATTCAGAGATATTCCAGTGAGCAAACATTTATAAGTATTATAACTCAAACATGCAGCTAAGGAAATAACGAGAATCAGATTTATTCGTGCAGGTTTCCTCTTTCCTGTGGTCATAATAATATAAATACAGCAGCAATAATGTATCTTCCATTTGTTGAGAGCTTACAGGCATTATGCTAAGGGCATTTCAAGCATATTAATTAATCTTCAGCAACCTTATGAGGTAAGAACTATTATTTCTCTCTCTAGAAGGTGTTTAAGTAATGTGGCCTAAGAGGTTAAAAAACCCAGCTGAAGTCCCACAGCCGGTGAACAGCAGTGATCGGAAATCCCATCCATCAGACACCCAAATTCACATACGCTGGTGCTTGTGCCTCCATCACTACTTGGTCCCCTCTGTTTCCCCTTTCAACTTACCCCTACCTCCTTCCAAGGAGGAGTTTATTCAGGCTTCAGAGGGCACAAAACAGAAATTATGGTCAGGAAATTTTCTTAAATGTATAACTAGTTATTTTTTATAATTTACACAATTTAGGTAATTTATATAAAGAGCATATTTTTTGTTCTCTTTGCATGGCATTTTACTGAAATCAGTTTTTTTTTTCCTTTTACTACTTTTCCAGCCCCTATTTAGTCCAAAATGTGTTTATGATAAGTTTTTTTTACATCCAAAGGTAAGATGGAACTTCATTCCCAGTCCTCTTAAGCAATATGATTCGGAAGCAAAAGACACCACTCACAAGAGAGACAAAAATCTTTGCCTATTCATTTTCTTCATGTATCTCTTTTGGAATATTTTTCAATTGCTTTGTTAGAGGAGTGTCTTAGTATCTTTCCCTATTTTATTACATTAGCAGTTTCTCATTTATTTGCAGCCTTCTCTTGTTACCAGCATTTTTCTCTATCTTAAAAGCAGAGTTATGAGTTTTTGGTCCCTTTAGACTTGATAAGATAGTAAAAATATAACTCCATGGAGACTTTTGCCTTATTCAATTTTTACTCAGCTTGCATGTCTGAATCAAATCATCCCCATGTTAATTGATTGGAAATACTCGTTTACTAGATCACAACTAGAAATGAAATTTGATAGGTTAGACCTTGTCCCTCAGGACACACATATTACCAAATCCTTGTTGGGAATTCTATTTTTAGAGAAGGTAAAAATGGAAGCAACCAGATGAATTTTGCTGGCGTGTCAGTTCAATGGATGGGTGTCAGAAATGTGAATACATTTCTCTTTTGTTCACAGAAACTCTGAAAACTGCTGTTCTGTGTTATGAATCTCTAAAGTAATGAAGGAATCTGTCTTCCACATGTTTCACTTGACAATCTCCTTACTTTCGTAGTCCCTCTATTTATACATTGCTGGGAATATCCACTAACATGTCCCACAATGTTTTATAATCAGAATATTTTGTGAATTTAGAAAATTTAACTGATAATTTTTACAGCACATAACTTGAGTAAAGAAAATACAATCTCTGTTATTGCTAGAAACACTTCCTGTTTTTCCTGCCAGTCATCACAATGAGTTGAATTACTTACAGAATGACTTCTTTTTAACTGCTGAAAATATCCTCTCTAATTTGGATTTAAAGGGTTTTTTTTTAATTATTTGTATTTCCTATTCAAATGTGGAGAATATATCTCTAGAAACTTGAGACTTGCTTGTAAAATTAAAATTAAGCAAGTAATGTTGCAATGATATGACTTCCTTGGTTAGTATTATTACTTTTTAAAGCAAATAACATAGAGGACCATCAGTTGTATCTCAGGCACCCCTGTGAGACTGAAATACTTAGCAGTCAAGTAAAAACTGTCTTAGGTGGAGGTTTCCAGTCACATCTTTGATATTAATAACCAGAAAGCCTCAGGAAGCAAGACTAGGTTATTAGCTCATTGGTTTGGAATCATCTGGCCGCAGGCCCTAATATAGAGCTTCTGAAAGTCAAATATGGATAGCAGGTTGTTAGTTGTGGCAGATGCCATCTAGGGAAAAGGGAAGCTTCTGTTGTTGTCATGGATAAGCTGATATTTCTGTCACTCTTGCCAGCTACAAAATCCATGTTAAGTCCTTGCTATATAGAATAGTCATGTTTTTAGGATTACTAGGGGAAGATCAGAGCCCTAAATTTTTACTAATTGGATTTCAAATAGATTATCTGATATCATGACTTTAGAGTACCAACATAGAAGTGGGAAGAAATGAAATCTACCTTTTCTCTTGTAAAGAAGAGCTTCTATTGTTCAGGACCTAGGCAGTAATTGCATTTTTTAATAAGAAGGCTATTACGGATATCTTAAAACTTCCTTTAAAGGACCCTGGGGGATTTTTGGCCCTAGCCAAAGATGCCCATGTTCTCTAGTATTTAAGGACTACATTTTCCCCAAATGTATTCCATATTTCCAAATAATGGTTTAAAACCCCATCCAGCATGACCTCAAGAGTCTAATATTTTACCAAATCATCCTCTCTACTGAGGGCCCTTTTATGTGTTCAGTAAACAATGAGTGAAGCAGAAAAAGCATACTTTCTTGTGCACAGTAATGGACACAACAATTTTCAAGGAATAATTAAAAGCGGAGTTTAAAGACTATTACTATGTCAGTCTCGCTGTGATGCTTAAATTGCCCTTTACCCCATCTCTAGTGGAATGACTTGCTCCTCTATGTCCCCAGGAGGCAGTGTACATTTCTCTATTATATATGCTACTTACCACAGTGGAGTGTTGGGGTTGAATTTATGTCTCTCTCTTCCTTGAGTGCAAAGCACACACAATATGTTCTGCTTCGTAGTTTCAACATCTAGCCCAATTCCTGGCATATCAACAATGCTCAATAAATATTTATTATTTAGATTTTTTATCTTTGAAGGAAAATTCTTAAGAGAATTAGAATTGTAGCTGATATAACAACTGTAGCCAAGTACTTATTTGTGATAGACTTAAGTTATCTCAAATTTGGTCTGCCAGTAAACTAAAATACTATAAATTTCTCCTCTCTATTGCCAGAAGACTCTTAAGGAGCAAGTTTGCCTCAGCAACTCTGGTTTTTTGCACTCAGCATGGAGTCAGAACAGAACAATCTGGGTGATCTCACTTTCTGGTCACTTACTTGTGCTAAGTATGAGAAAGAAAGAACAAGAAGACAAAGAGAAAAATAAATTATGTAAGCTGTTTAGTAGCATTGCAATGTAAATTTGAATATGAAAGAAAACAGACTTAAAAAAATAAAAGGATTTACTGTATAAATTAGTAATTTTCATTTAATTGAGATTCTTAGTGACATATTCTTAAAACTAAAACTATCACACTTTAAAATACCTTCTTGCTGTTTGAAAATCGTAAAAACTCTGTTGTTGTTGATTTATATCTCATCAAAATGTCCTTCAGGTCTATTTTCTTAAGTATTCACTTTACAATATGCATTTTAGATTTTTTAAAGAAACAAAATGTGTATGCATGAAATTACATTAAATATTCCCATCTCATCTTTTATATGGTTGCGAGTTTACTCCCAGCCCCTCTCTATTGGAATGTAAATCCTCTAGGTTACTACTTTTTAAATGTTTTATATTGACTCAAAATCCTCTCCTTGGACAAAAATCTCACCATAATCATTAAAAGCAAGAAGTTTCCCACATGTCTCCACTTCCCTAGTCTGCTACTAGGGCTCATTGTAGAGTTGAAAGCGTTTGTCCTTAAGATCAAGTTGATTCTTAATAAGAAATGAAGCTCTTAGAAAATTGTCTGGTAAATAAACATCAAGCCCCATTTCATAGACATTTATTCTTAAAACAAATAACCAGGAAAAGTTTATTCACTCAAATTAGTTTATTTAAATAATTCCTATATTTCTATAATGATGAAAATACACATTGGTTCCCTTGTGTTTATAAAAGGTAAAATAAGAAAATTAAGCCGTGATTGAAAAATGAATGTGTTCAATTATTCTTCTAATTTAGATTCATCTAATTTTGTTTGGTTTCCTGGGATTGTCAGTATTATCCAGTCTCACCATGCTAAAAATATACAAAACCTCAGTGTCAGGAGAGGTAGATAGTAATTCTATAGCAAATAATAATGTATAATTTGTATTTCACTTTATAGCTTACACATGATATTTAATCCTTATCCAATCTTTAGCAGCAAGCATCTTAATTTTGCAGAGAAAGAAACTAAGACCCTTCAGTATGGCTGACCATGGAACAGCCAGTTATAGTAGACTAAGATTAACTTTTTGACCTCAAAGGCAAGTGATTTTCTACATTGTCAAAGAATAATTTTCAAGAGTATAAAATCATGACCCTCAGGCAAATATAAAATGAACACATGTCAAAGGTTAATATAACCTGTTAATTAATGAAGTAACCAATAAGATGTTAAACCAGTCCAAAGATCATTTAAGATGCTAGGTCTATATAGGCAATTTAATAGATTGCTGAGTAGATACAAAATTGGTTAATGTTTAACATGACCAAAATTCAAAAATTCTGGGGTTATCTGTTTCAGCCCATCAAAAGCGTTTCCATCTCTACCAGACAAAAACCTACAAGTTAACTTCTGCTGATACGCACTTTAAAAATAGCCCAATAAATAAAAAGTCAGGCTCAGCTCTGTTCTGAAAGCACATCCAGTATTCTCTTTCCTTATTTCTACATCTCAGATCATTTTTCTGACAGTAATCATCACCTCTTTACTATAGACAGAAGAAAACTTAAAGACACATTGCTGAGAATTTTCAAATAAAGGGGAATTGGCTATGAAATGTTGAGAAATCTAGTACAGAGCAAACTTGGCCAGAAGGCACTAGGAATAGTAGCCATTAATTTTCAGCAAGGAATCAAGAGTGTCTTCCTAAAAGGAAGAATTGCAACTAATGCTAGACTTGGAAAATAATAGCTACAATCATAAACAAAAGTTTGTCTTTATGATCCATGTTCATTTACTATTTCACAAGTTTCCTGCCCTGTGCCAGGCAAAGAGAGTGCTCAGACAAAAAAGACAAAGTCCCTGCATATCCTCCAGATGCTCCCTGTACAATGGGGAAATGAATCAGTCATCAGTAATCTGGTTCTAATAGTTAAGCTCCTGTGAGAGCATAGGTGAGGCGATCTGTTCTAGAGAAGTGAAGGGATTAGGAAAGACTTGAAAGAAGAATTGACCAGCCCTTGAGCACTGGTTTGAAAAAAACAGAAAAGTTATTTCAGAGAAGGTAATGGCGTTCTAGAAGGTCGAGAGATGTATGGGTTTTTTAAGTGTTCGGTATTTTAAAACAAGAGGTGAGGGTGAAATGAGAAATGAGAAATGAAGTTGGATAGACATCAAGGAAGGAGACAAGTTAGGGACGTCTCTGCTCTGCTGAGAAGACCTTCATCCTGCAGGTAAAGAGGCTATTGTAAAAATTTAAGCTGGGAAGTATAATGGTTCACTTGGGTCTCTGGTGACAGGATGAAGAATGGATTTAAAGGGGAAGGGAAGAGAAGCAGGGAGACCGGTTAGGAGACTAACGTGGTTATAAGATAAGGAGTTGGTAACAGAAGTAAGAATAGTGAGTGATCCAAGGCTGTGAAAACAGGTTGGGGAAGATGTTCCCTGGGGACACTCACCTGACTAGCTCTCTTTCCACTCACTCTGTTTCCCTCTTTGACAACAAGGGAAATGGTTTTCTGCTGCATAAGATGGCTTAACTGGAGGAGAAACTTTACAAAGTCCCCTGGGAGCCAAAGAAAAGAGATAGCAGGCTTCCCTCAGCTCCCTGTAGAGATCCTGATGGCCCCTGCTATCACGGCAGCCGCCAGCTCTACCCTCACTGCTCTCTTCTTGTCCTGCTCTCTGACCTGAAGCCGCATACAATTATTTCTTTTCTTCATTTTTTAGTTTTCACACTCTGGGCTCCATTGATGACTTCTGAAAGGAAGCACTTGTTCGTAAAAAAAAGAGCCATACATTTCCACACTGCAGACAAAGGAACTTAAGTAGCTTTATTCAGCAGTTTCTTTACAATTACCCATTTCTTTCTCAGGGCCAAAAAATTTTAATCGGCTTTGAAATCCAAATGAAACTCCCAAGAACTTGCTAGGTACTTCATTTTGAAAGTGAGGGAGTCAGGGAGAAATATATTACTTTAGACTCCTAAGTAAAGAAACAGAATGCTCTATTCTCCACCCAAATCCATCAGCTCTCTCTTCCTCAGTTCTTCCTGGAACATTTCTATCTTGACATCTCCAAGGAAAAAACAACTGTTAGCTTGATTGTGTTTGTTCTTTGGTTTTCTTTCTTTCCTTTTTTTCCTTTCATTTGTCTTTTCAAAGTACTTACCCAACTCAACAAGATTTACATGTCTTGCCATTCTGAGGTTAGGTGTGCCAAAATGAAAGCACACAGACACAGTTGAAATGTAGAAACATCCCATGGATGCTGAGAACCTCAGAGATGCTTTGTAATTTGTATCCTTCAAGCCTTGAGATCTTTAATTAAGAAAGGATGTAAATACAACTAATGTAGAAGAATTCCCTGAAGTTTAAGATAGGGACCCCAAGATTATACCGGGGATAAAAACTGTGCCTTGAAAATTCTTGATTGACTCCTCTAATGAGAGTCGAAGATTTCTTCTTTATAACCCCGTGCTTGTCTCCTGATTAATTTCCTTCCAGTACTTAATCTTCAGTGCATGACACTTTAACCACTAAGCTTATTATCTAAAAATAGTATTC
Source organism: Eonycteris spelaea (assembly GCA_003508835.1). Classification (NCBI taxonomy): domain Eukaryota; kingdom Metazoa; phylum Chordata; class Mammalia; order Chiroptera; family Pteropodidae; genus Eonycteris; species Eonycteris spelaea. Next base: position 1,194,838 of record PUFA01000281.1, read on the forward strand.
TAGCTGTGGCATCTTAGCAGATATATATATGTAAAGAATCTTATTTCTACACAATTTCCTAGGTGTTTAAATGTTAATATCAGACTTGTACAAAATGTAATAAACAAGCACACTAACAGAAATAAGTAATATTTTATCCAGCTCAATTTCCTAACTTCTATATGTAAAAGGACTTTCACGTATTTCCCTATTCTGAATCCTCACTGGAACTGATAGACATTCTTTTATAGGAACAAAGAGGAAAGTCACTGTGTTTCCACCTGAGTGCAATAGTGTATCTCTATCTGTACAAACAGATCAAGGTAACTTATTCCACACCACCTTGGGCTGTGCAATGTCAGAAAATTTTACGACAACTTCTAAGATAAAAATAAATTATGGAGGATTTTATCGAGACTCTAGGTTAAGAAATTCATTATGCCAGGGGAACAAGGCAAGAGTCAGGTATTGAGACAAAATCAGAGGGAACGATTTAGGTTTGGTAATAAGATGAGATTTATGTTTCAATCTTTTTCTCTTTCTTGGCAGTGTTAGGTGAATGGATACACGGAAAGACATTTCAGTTCACATAAAACCTTTACTAGGAGAATGAGACATCATAACACCTCACTGAAGTCTATTGAAAGTATAGTACTTGCAGTCGTGAATGTGGTTGTCTCGGTGTATCAGATTTTCCTAAAATTATAATGTGATGCCAGCTATTACCACCTGCTGGAAGTACTGCCCTGCTTCCTGGGCACACTGCTCCCTCCCTCATAAGCAGAAGATTCAAGTGGCTAGAATTTGAGATGAGCTTGGCTCCTTGCCAGTGTGCCCAAGAGTATATAATCAATAGGTAAAACACACCGACCGACCTTGGATTTCTCCTTCAGCAATCTTCTAAACAGAGGTCCGTACCTCACTCTCTTCTCCCCTCCCCAAGAAAAAATTAGGTTACAGGTATAATTTTTGAGGCATCATTGTTAAATAAATTTCTCAAAAAACAAATCTTGATGGCTTGTTATTCCTCAACAGCTTGTTCTTTAAATCTCGATGGCCTGAAACTTTTTATCTTCCTCAACATTTTAGCTTTTTAACCCCAGTGGTTCAAGTATGAAGCAGAAATCATTTCATAGTCACTTTACCAGTCTGGGAAAACATAAACACAGGTGAATGACATTGTGCTATCAATATTTTTTAAATTCTGACTCTAAATAGGTTCCAGTAAGCTATTTACACTCTCATGTGTGTTGTGTAAGGACCCTTGAAATTGCAGTGCTCAATTATGTGACAACTATTTTAAGATGGTTCAAAAATATCAAACTCCTCTGACTTTGTCCTCTTATCAACTACAGCAAAATAGAAAGAAAAGATAGAACGTGTAAATTGAAAAATCTTTTGGTTGTATATTACCTAATAGCACATTTGCTGCTATATATCAATATTGCAACAAAGTAATCTGTATAATCTCCTGACCTCTGGGTCACCTTCATCCATTCAGGTCTCTGTCTTCAGCTCAAGGTTTTATTCTCTACCTCCAAGTCCAGCATTATCCTGCAGGCAAGATGAAATATGCACATGATAACCTGGCTTCTTGGTTCATTGTCACTTTCAACTCCAGAGATATTCTCTTTCACTTGTATGGAGCCATCCACTTTATGCCCTTAATATAGACACTGTCTCCTCCACTCCTAAAATAATAAATTTACACATCTTACTCTCTTATCATAACTCTGTACTGTAACCTTCTAGCATTGTATACATCAGTCATAATAAACTTTTCTTCAGGATCTCCAACCACAGGCAAATCTTTTCTCTCCATTTTTATCAATCCCTACCGGTTTCATTTTCCTATCCAAGTGAGTCCCCCACCCCCAAAATGCTGTTGACTATATTATTAACTTCCTTTTCCTATTTCCTTCCTGTCCACTCATCTGGGAAAATCCAGTCTGTCAAACTATACAGAATATTGGCAACAATAGTAATGGTCCCAGTCTCAATCGGGAACTCAGTATGGTCCAGATTTTATGTCATATTTCCATGGTTAGCACTCTCTCCAATTCTCCACCATAGCTATTTCAAACATTCTGGAACTGAGGAGATAATGCTTGTCTGAGATACAGATGTTAGGGTTATTGGCGTATCGATAGTAAGTGAAGCCATGGGAGTGAATGCAATGGCCCAGGAAGAATGTGAAGAACGAAAAGGAAATGGGCCTTGCAAAGAGCCCTCGGCAACACTAATAGTGTAACTTATTCTGAAGAAGAGAAAACTGACTTACAAAAGAAACTTACAAAAGACAAGGAATGGCCAAAAATGGATGAAAAAAGTAAAGACAATGTGGTGTCCGTTACACCAAGTGAATCGATTATTTCAAGAAGGCGGGGTCAGTGAAAATGTCAAACATTACTGATTGACTACACAAACACTAAAGACTAGCCCTAAAGATAGAGATGTCACTGATGACTGTGAAAAGGGAAGTTTCAGTGGGAAAGTGGATATAGATGCCAGATTTTCATCAGGTTGAAAACCAAAGGAAAAGGTGAAGAGTTGGGGAAGAGCATAATCATTTCTGACAGGAAGTTTGGCCAGGAAGCTAGAGTCAGGAATGCTAATGCAAATAGGAGCACAGATTTGAGACAGATGATTGAAATTACCTATCTTTCAGGTATTTGAGAGTGACTGGAAAGTCTACGGAAACTATCGGAGATTTATTTCAAAGACAGAGAAAGAACTAGTCCACAGAGCTAAATTGAAAGGAGCCATGGTGTGAAAGATGTAATTGTTTTCTGTGTGTGTTCATCAACTTCTGCTTGTTTTAAAAGGTTTTACACTTTAAATTCTTAGGGCATTTCCCATTGCTGTTAGCGTATGCTCAAACTCTTTTATGTAGCTTAAAAGCCCCTTGCTAACCTGGCACCTGCCTTGCTCTACCCTAGGAAGTCGCTGCTCCTCCAGATGCTCTGCTCCACACAACACACGCACTCGTATTTCTCTGGATGTTTGTCCTGCGTGCTCTCTCATCTCTATGGCTTTGGATACAAAGCTCCATCTCCACTATTTTCTCAGCCAACACAAACCCTGCCTCTCATTTTATAATTGCTTCCTCAAAGAAAGCCTTTTCTGTTTCAAAGAACAAGGTCAGGGCCCTGCCTCCACACTCCTGAAGCATCCTGCACTTCCCTATCATGTCATACCTTCTTTAACATAAGGTCTCAGAGCTGTGTCTGCCTATCTCTTTCACTGCACATTTGAACCCCATGAAAACAGAGACCACATCTGTCTTCTCACTATTATATCTCCAGAACCTAGCACATTGCTTGGCATATAGTTGCTCAATAAAAACATGTTCCAAAATGACAAATTAACATTTTTTAAAGAAATGTCCAATTATAATAATGTCCAATTATAATAATAAAGAAATGTCCAATTATAATTCTTAATCACATAAGAATTTTATTCAACATTGACTGAGATTCTTAAAAATAGAGTATTTTATCTATTACTATCATAGTTTAAAACATTTTAAATAATTTCTAATACTCCTTATGCTACTTTAATCTTTTTTATTACACATTTACTAGTCTAACATACCATATAATATAATTATTTATCATACTAACAGAGCTCCCTCTCCAGAACACAATCTCCAAAGACCCTTTCTGTTTTGCTCATTGATGCATTTTCACATAACTATGTCTTGGAACATGAATAAATAAAGGAATGAAAGAAGTGCATAGGTAATGTTCCTACATATTCTTTAAAATTCGGAATTTCATAATATAAGGATTTTACCCTTTTTATGTCTGAAAGTGTTTATAATAACAAATACTTAAGCACAGTGCAACCTAACTCACTGTATTTCAAATAAATGCAGTCCACCCAAAACTCTAATTTTTCCAATAATTCCATTTGAGAATATTACAATTTTTGGAAAATAAATTCAGCACTAAGTTTTTCAGTAGGTAAGGTAAAGTGGGAAACCTGTTGTATTGCCTCATTTTTGTTTCCCTGACAACAAAAAGAATAAAACTTTCATCTGCAGAGTCAAAACTGCTTTTGCAACTGTCCTCACGTAGGAATTTATGGCAACACTTCTTGTATAGAGTACACAGAGTCTTAGAATGGATAATATCAAAAAATTATAGTTTTTCACCAAAGGCATAAATAAAAATGAGCAAGAGGACAATTCTCACATCAACAGAGGGCATACCATTTTATCACAACTCAGAAAAGGTGTTTTTGCAAAAGTCTGATAAAATAGAGTCTAGACACTCTGCTTTTGACAGTTGAACAATACAGAGAAATATAATCTTCATTGATTAAAATGAGAAGAAAGACAAATTAACATTCTACTGTAGAAGTTTAAGAAGCAAAATTTAAAATATAAATGGCTTACACTTTAAAAAATAATTTTATCACATTGAAAAAGCTGTATCTCTTAAGTGTTCAAACTCTGAGCAATAAAACCATATATATACACAAATCACCTAAATCCTGCTACTCATTGAGAACTTATTTTAGTACTTACACTTTCTTATCAACCCAAAACACACACACCCACATGCACAGTAACACAAACGTCCCCAGTCAACTATATGTAAAGTAAAATTATAGCTTTCTCTCAAGTTTATGATTCACCTTGCATTTACATAATTACACATATTATATATTCTAACTGAAATAAAACCCTAATATGCAGATGTTTTATAATCCAGTTTTCTCTCTAATTAAAATATAGCATGACCATCATTTCAGGCCAGAAGGCATGTGCTTTTATGCAAAATATGTATTTTTAATATAAAATAAATAGTTTAACTTGCTCATACTTCCTTACTAGTGATTCTTTGTGCTCTCAAAGTTCTACACTACACACCACAGAACAATATAAGCTAAGCCTGAAATGTTCTAGATTTGTTCAACCCAACCATCCCTCCCTTCACAGGAGTAAAGGAGCTTTGGTGGGTCTTTGTCACTACCTTTTATTTTCAGCATGGTATGCCACTGCGCCAACAAAATAATTTACCTGCAGAATATATCCCTGAATAGCTAAATAAGTTAATCTGTTGACTAATATGGTCTAACTTTAAAAATAAAGTGTGCCCTCAGCCTAAAGAAGAATATTAATCTCAAGGAATCTCTTTGGGATAACTATACAGATTACCTACCCAATATCCTTTATAT